>CM077160.1:95646934-96250062 GCA_039583875.1 Platanthera guangdongensis | reverse complement strand
GAGCACCATCGTGCGCTCATGAATAGCACATGTGCCCGCTTACAACGTATGGTAGTGTATAGCACACATAGCGTACCACGCGTGTGCATATGGCATGTGTGCGCGCCAGCAGGCTCGTACATAGCACGCATGTGCGCCCTCCTCCCCCCACTTCACGCGCACTTGGAGCACCCCAAGCACAGTATGTGCGGTCGCCCCCATGTGTGCAGTATGTGCAGGCTCACCCCGCCCTACACATCGCATGCCGTTGCGCCCCAGCACGAGTTGTCCGTGGGTGCCCACCGCGCATTGCGTGCTCCCGTCGGAGGTCCCCCTGACGCATCCTTAGCACGTGCAGATGCGTACCTCGTTCGTGCGTGCGCAACCGCTCTTGTGTGACCCCCTTCTCCACGACTCCAATCACCCTACATATCATACCTTTTCGGCCATCACCACCTCTTTCCACGGTCCATCGTCTGCTCCTAGCATGAGATCCAAAAATCCATCCAAGGATGAAAGCCCCAGCACTCCACTCGCTCGAGCTCTTGTCTCTGGGGGCTTTGGGTGGAAAATGTTTGGATTGACCACAATTTATTGAAAAACTATTCTACAAATAACTGGGTTTTCCTTCTCTCCCTACTCACATCACGAAAAGTTATGCACATAACCACCACACGCAAGATCCAAGCATGAGATTCTAATTTCCGTGCGGGATCCAGTACGGTAACCCATCCACCACTTCTCGGTGTCCCTAGCCGGCACCGTAAGGGTCGACCATTCCCTTCATCTTCACGAACATCATCGGCCTTGACTGCGACCAGTTCTACAACTGTCAGTTGCCCTGAGGCCAGTCTCGGTCACGGCTAATCCTGTAAGTGGTCGACCGACAATGGCGGCGACTAACCCCACAAGGGTCGTCCGCCTCAAGGCTATCCTCAGCCATGGCTGGTCCCCGCAATGGGCCGACAAGCACAGACAGATCTATTAAGGGTCCAGGGGGTCAATTGGAGTTTTAAAAATATATTTTATATAATTGATTATGAGCTCTTGATTATTTGATTTAAGTTTAAAGCTCCCGAGTCCCAGCTTATTGACCTAACAGCTCTCCGTTACTACGCCTCACCCAGTTCCGACAATCGACAGAAATTATTTTAGGGTTCCTTACTTCCTTCCAGGTGTTCCCGCGTGGGCCGGCATGGCCGCCGAAACCTCACAAAGCACAATCCCTCCCTCGACCACATCATCATCGGAAGCTCCTGATCCTCATGCCTACTAATCCTGCGTGGGCGGCATGTCCGTCTCCAAGCCTGCCTGTCGTGTCGGCAGGCCGCAAGTCCCTCTCCCGCAACACACTTCCTAGTTCCTTCACCTCTTTCATTGGTGCTGCCACCATCTCACCTTACTCGGTACTCCCCATTCTCCTACTCCTTTAGCTTTTCTGTATTTATTTGTTTAGGGTTTAGGGTTAAAAAGTAAATCCTTCTTGAGTAGGTGTTGTAGCAAACTCAGGGGGTTCATATTCTTTATTCTTGGGTAGGTGTTACTGTCTCTGAGAAGCAGGGATGGAGCCAGTATGGTCAGTCTCCTATGCGATCCCGCATGGAAAGTATTTTTTGATTCCATTCTCCCAATTTCCCCTTTACTCTACATCTTAGATTTTCAGTCTCTCAGATCTTATCTATAGTTTCTTTATGTTTAGGCATTGTGTAAATTAACTAGTTATGATGTAACTTGATAGTAGGATTTCTTTATCACTTTATGGTTTGATACTTCGATGCTTCGAAAAGATTATGATATTCCCTTATCTAGTTTTCTCTGATGTAACATGATGGTAGGATTTCTGAATTTGGGGGGTTTTAGCTCTTGATCCACCCTCCAAGCAATCCTGACTCCAAGTCTGATCACAACCAAGTTCCAACTTCAAACAAGTTCATCTTCTTCCTTTTAAGTTGATGATTTCCTTAAGTTTAGATGCAATAAATTTGGGGATTTTTTGTGATTATGATTTCCTTAAGTTTTTTTATGTTTAGGCATTGTGCAAAGTAATCAGTTATGGATAAATATTTTAAAGTTTTGCTGAAATTAGGATCACATATTTGTGAGAAGAATGATAGTAAAAGATTGTAGTCTGATGTTAAACGAGCTAGAAAGGATGTTCATATAGATAATAGAGCATCAGATCCTGGATTGAGATGCCGAATTTCTGATTATCCTATTAATCACCGTGATGATGTGAGAATATATTATTTATTAAAGGGTCCTTGTCAACCAAAAACACATGAATTTCCAAAAACCATCATCATAAATATTTCAAGGAAATTTAACCCGTTTTGGTTTGAGCATTTTCCTTCATGGTTATAATACAGTATAGAAAATGATGTCGCATTTTGTTTATTCAGTTATCTTTTTAAGCAAGAAATGAGACAACAATCAGGTGGTAATTCTTTTGTTGTTGATGGTTTTAAAATTTGGAAAAAAGGATTTGCAAAATTTAAAGAACATGTTGGTGGTCCTACTAGCATTCATAATCACGTTGTCATTCTATGCAATAATCTGATAGATTCAAGACAACACATTGATACAAGCTTTCACAAACTGACAGATCAAGCTAAAGAAAATTATCGTACTCGACTAACAGCAATAATTAATTGTATTCGATTTTTGATCAGACAGGGATTGGCACTTCGTGGAAATGATGAATTAGATGCTTCATTAAATCAAGGTAATTTTCTGGAATTGTTACGATTTCTTGGAGATCATAATGAGTTTATCAATAAGGTTATTCTACAAAATGCTCCTGAAAATCACAAACTAACATCACCTAATATCCAAAAAAATAATATTAATGCAATGTCTATTGAAAGTACAAGTTTGATAATTAAAGATATTGGCGAGAATAATTTTTCAATTTTATTAGATGAATCAAGAGATATATCAACAAAAGAACAGATGGATATTGCTTTGAGATATGTTGACATGACTGGTCAAGTTATTGAGCGTTTTGTGGGTATTGTGCATGTTTTTGATACATCAGCTCAATCCCTTAAGCTTGCTTTATTACAATTTTTTCTGAACATGGATTAAATATTACGAGAATACGTGGCCAAGGTT
Organism: Platanthera guangdongensis; assembly: GCA_039583875.1. Taxonomy (NCBI): domain Eukaryota; kingdom Viridiplantae; phylum Streptophyta; class Magnoliopsida; order Asparagales; family Orchidaceae; genus Platanthera; species Platanthera guangdongensis. The sequence goes on along the minus strand of CM077160.1, from coordinate 96,246,972 downwards.
ATGATAATGCAAGCAATATGAGGGGAGAATTTAACGGACTGAAGACTCTAATTTTGAATTAAAATTCATCAGCATATTATGTTCATTGTTTCGCACATCAGCTTCAGTTAGCATTAGTTGCAGTTGCAAAAAGTAATGTTCAAGTTGCTTGGTTATTTGACATGGTTAGTGCTGTGACAAATATTATCACTGTTTCATGCAAACATCAGGAGTTATTACGTGTCTCTCAGTTTACTAAGATTATTGAAGGATTACAGAGTGGTGAACTTTCAAGTGGAGCAGGAATAAATCAAGTGCGAAATCTTAAAAGAGCCGGAGATACCGTTGGTTCTCTCATTTTGGCTCTTTAGTAAGCATGATTGGATTGTTTTCATCAGTTATTGATGTTCTTGAAATTGTACAGAATGATCATCATTCAAGTTCAGATCAAGCTTCAACATTTGCAGTACTAGATGTAATTCAGACGTTTGATTTTGTGATTATTCTCTTTCAAATGAAAAATATATTGGGCATAACGAATAGCTTGTCACAGTAATTACAACGTAAAGAATTGGATATTGTTAATGCTAAGAATTTAGTGAGAATATCAAAGCAACTATTACAAAATATGAGAGATGAAGGATGGGACAATTTACTTAAACAAGTATCTGCATTTTGTTGTAAGTATAAAATTGATATCCCAGATATGGATACTTTGTATATTGCACGTGGTCGTTCTCAAAGAAGGGTTCATGAGATGACAAATTTACATTATTATCGTGTAGAATTATTTTATGTTGTGATAGATACACAACTCCAAGAGCTGAACAACCGGTTCATAGAGATAACTACAGAACTACTCTTTACATGGCATGCCTAAGTCCAGATGATTCTTTTTCATTATTTGACAAACAAAAATTGATACGCCTTGCTGAATTTTATTCATTCGAGTTTTCTAGAATAGATCTCATTGAACTTGAAAGCTAGTTGGACACATACATTCTTGATGTTTGAAGATATATTGATTTAAGTGATATAAGTGGAATTGATGAGCTAGCAAAAAAGTTGATTGAAAAGTGGAAAAATATTTTATATCCATTAGTTTATTTGCTAGTGAATTTAGTTTTGGTCTTACCAGTTGCAACAATAATAGTTGAAAGAGCCTTTTCAGCTATGAAGATTGTGAAGAATCGTCTACGAAATAGAATGAGAGATTCTCTGATGAATGATTGTTTAGTTACATATATCGAAAAAGATATTTTTGACAGTATTGAGAATGAAACAATCATACAACGCTTTCAAAACATGAAAGTCGTCGACGACAACGTTAGAAAGGTACTCTTTCATTTTTTTCAATCCATTGATAGAAAATTATTGAATAATGTATGATGTTAAAAATTTATGTATTTAAGTTTTTCCTCTTATGTAATTTGCAGGTGATTATCAACTCTACAAACGTATTCAGTCAATTATAAATCATGTTTCAACTTTCAATGTATTTTAATTTTTGACTTATGAGGTAATTATTTTCATATATGTTGATATTTTTTAAAATCATTTGTATGTTACTTTTTTTGACCTCGCTGAACAAAAATTCTGGCTCCATCCCTACCGAGCAGCCACGGTCGCGGCCGACCCCGCAAGGGGGCGGCCGCCACTTTGAATGTACGGTAGTGGGCGGGCCCCTCCGTGGCCACCTTCAAGGTGGCGGGGCAGCTACCCCTCGCCTCCCCGATCGAGGGCGCCCTTGGACTGCCTTGCTAAAGCCGACCGCCCCCTCCCGACCTCCCCCTCCCGACCGCTCGCCTTGTAGGGAAGAGGCGATCACCACTTTGGCCGACTACCGTGAACCGTCGTTCCTCGTGGGAGATCCCTCTTTCAGTCCAGGGGAAGGATCACCATTTCCCTAAAAATGACGATCCACGTGTTCAAATTCGAGCACTCTTATTTGCTAGTCCGGAAGTTATCAGGCAAAATTACTGGACCCCCTGTGAAAAGTCAATAAATAGACCCATTCTCCACTCAATTTTGATCTTTTTCTGATTTCCTGAACTCCCTCACTATTGTTTTTCTCTCTCTCTCTCTCTACACTCTCCCTCATTTCTCTCTCTACAGGATTTCCACCAAAGATTGTTCCCGAGGAACTCCGCCAAAGTCCGTTTAGCCAAGCAAATTCTGGAAGGAGACAAGAGAGGTGCTGGTGAGCACACTGACTCGCGTTTATCGCACAGAACCTCCTATCGTTCACAAGGCTCGGAAGCATGTGACAAGTCATTGCCACCGCGCCAAATCCGTCTAGACGACAAGGTTTGCCTGCTCCCCTCTAAGCAAAGGGAGCAAGATCTCTAGAAGACCACCGAGGCGTGCCGTGCGTAGAACTTTCCTTCTCTGATCTCTACAAGTGTAACGAGGAGCGTCCCATCGCTCTCGCCTTCATCCGAAAAGCCTTGTAACAAACTCTGAAATAGTGGAAGTTAGGTCGGCACTGAATCGACCGCTTGATTTTTCACCATGATTGTGGGTTTCCACGTTATCAAGTTTCATTCTCACAATCTCGTGAATCTTAGACTGTTTGCGTGCTCGACCACTCAACGAGCTAAGATGGTTCAGAAGACCCGATCTACAAGGAGCCTCGAGCGATCCACAACAGGAGCTATACAAAAAATAATCTTATTTTATGGACTTCAATATTATATTTAATTTAAGGATATAGTGCACTTATTTGAATGTGCACTGTATTATAATTTTTTTTAAAAAAAATTATAATATATGTTAAGTAATTATATTAAAATAGTAAGACTATGTTTAGTAATTTTGAATGTTTCACCAAAGACAACTTTTCCTTTTTAGGTTTTGTTTGAGATTTCAGTGTCGTTTTAAAAGGAAGCGGTTCAAAAGGGAGATGTTAAACTGTATTTTCAAAATCATGGCTCGGTTAGGGTAACCTTCGTTCTGATGGAAGTATCCACAATGACCATCACCAACAATGTCGTAGGCATCAATAATGTGTGTGGATCAAAATGATGTAAAATGGTGACGAACCTTTCCTAGAAAAATAAGAAAATTACGAACATGTACTAATTGTCGAAGCATGTGAATTAGCCATAAAGAGAATGCTTTTAAGTTAGAAATATATGTAAATCGTTTTTGCGCACATGACAACCCCATTGTATACCTGCTTTCTTATTTAGCACAATGTGGTATTAATAGTTTGTGAGGAAGAATGGAGTTGTGGTTGATTCATCTCTGCCACTTAGGCTTGTTAAATATCAAATAATTTTTAAAATAGATCTTCCTCTAACAGGGGTGGATCTACAGTAAGACACTATAGGGCACATGCCCGACCGATTTTTCCGCCTAAAAACCCTAGGTATTCCCGATTGTGCCACTTAACGTAGTCCTGGCGTCCCGCACTCCCACTGTTCTTCTAATCTTCTTTCGCTCTCAGTGTTTGCAGTCCTAGCTTCATGCTCTAATTCACACTTCTCTAGCAAAAGGGGAGCGCACAAGCAGCAACAGTGGGCAAGATTTAGTGAGTTGAGACTGGCGGTGGCGCGGTGCACGTGCACTCCCGCTATTCTTCTAATCTTCTTCCGCTCTAGTTCTTAGTGCCAGCGGCTCCTCCTACGCCCCTTACCGCAGGAGGCAGGAAGCCAGGAAGGCAGGAATAACTCTTCTTCTAGCAATTCAGTTCTCCACACCCACCGAGAGAGCCTGAATCTTGTGCCCTAATCCCGTCGTACCCTAATCTCATCTCTTCGACTCTTCTTCTCAGCGGTCCGCCATTTAACCTATGCCCTAATCTCATCTCTTCAATTTTTCCCCTTTACTCCTTAGGCCTTATGCCATTTTTTGTTTATTTTCTTGAAGAGGCCGAACAGGGGACTGTGTGGAGCTAAAATCTACCGTGACGGTGTGAAGGGTCAATTCGGAGCTCCAATCGCGAATAAAAACACGCACCAAGGGTAACGATCTCTTCCTCTCAGCGGTCTATGTTTGTAATTATTTTTGTGCAGTGAGAGTCCCCTCATGCCATTTCGGTTGAGGATGGGGACTCCGTTAGGGCGTGGGATTACAACCCAGACATATTTTGATGTGTGAGCTGCACGAAGAGTCCTCTTCCACTATGCGGTGGAGAGCAGGGACTCCGCCAGAGCTTATGAATTTCCTTGTTTTGCATAATGATGACATTAAGGCAGTTACGCTTCAAAATGCTTCTCAAAATAGCTAGCTAATATTGCCTAAGATTCAAAAAGAACTAGTTTCAGCAATTGCAACAGAGACAACAAAACAAATCTTTCATGAGATTGGAGAAGATTGTTTTACAGTTTTAGTGGATGAATTCCATTATGTTTCTACAAATGGGCTGATGTTTGTTGTGTTACGCTATGTGAAATCCAGTGGCAAGATTGTGGAGTGTCTTCTTTGTTTTGTTTATATAGCTGACACTACTACATTATATTTAAAATCTGGCATTGAGTCGTTTTTATGCAATATGATATTAGTATATCTAAATTACGTGGGCAAAGATATGATGGTGCTTGCAATATGAAAGGCGAGTTCAGAGGACTAAAAGCTTTGATTTTGAATGAAAATATTTGTGCTTTTTTATGTTCATTGTTTTACACATCAACTACAATTGGTGCTAGTAGCAGTTGCAGAAGGAAATTCTGATATTGCCTAGCTTTTCACACTTATTAGCACTATTTTGAATATTGTTGGTGGTTCTTGTAAACGGTGTGATTCTCTTCGAGCATTTGAAGATGATCAGATTGCTAGAGAGCTTTGTTGCGAGGAATTGGAAAGTGGTCAAGGGTTGAATCAACTTTTAGAGCTAAAACGTGTTAGAGACACGAGATGGGGTTCACATTATGTGATAATATTGAAATTTATTTGTATATTTTCATCGATTATTGATGTACTGGAGATTGTTGTAATTGATGGGGCAGATGGAAACCAAAGAGGTATGGCAAGCGCAATATTACAAGTTATCTTGACTTTTAAATATGCATTTGTGATTCATTTGATGAAAAGTATTTTGTCAAAAACTAACAAGTTATCACAAGCGTTGCAAAAAAAAATCAAGATATTGTCAATGCAATGCATTTTGTAAAGTTGACAAAATTGCTACTATTAAATATGAGAAATAATGTAGTTGAGTGGGAATCCTTTATTGTTGAAGTCTCTATGTTTTGTTGTAAACATGACATAGAAGTTCTAATTATGAATGAGTAGTTCGTTCAATCAGGTAGATCAAGACGCAACGCACTTGAAATTACAAATTTACATTTTTTTCATTATTGAAATTTATAATGCAGTGCTTAATTGGATGTTAAATGAGCTAAATGACCGTTTTGATGAAGTGAACACAGAATTATTTTTGTGTCGCTTATCTTGACCCAAAAGATCAATCTTTTGCTTATGATAAACAAAAACTAATTCATCTTGCTTACTTGACACGCGATCTGCATCACCGGATATATTTTCAGAAGTTAAGGAAATCAGTGGACTGCTTCAAAAAATAGTGCAATTTAAAAAACAAGATAATTACTAAATAGTTTTCAGATTGTTAAAGTTGGCTTGCCACTTACCAGTTGCAACAACTAGTGTTGAAAGAAAATTTGCTACAATAAAGATAAAAAATCGTATGTGAAACAGAATGAGAGATGAATGAATGAATGATTGTTTGATAGTTTACATTGAAAAAGATGTTGCAGATCCAGTTATAACTGAAGAAATTATTTCACGTTTTCAGAGCATATGTCAACGTAAAGTCGCTTGTTGATCTATAAGTTTTCTTAACGTTCCGCTATCGTCTTCTACTTTTAATAAAATATATGTTAAAATTTATTGTTCACGAGCGACAATTAAATCATAGTTCCACTACTTTCCTCTGATCAAAACGTATTGTTATTCCAATATATATTCTTGTATTTGAAATGCTATTATCATCAATGTGATTTAAAAAAAACACATTTTCAACACATCATTAAGTTGTGTCTGATGAAAAGATGAGATCGTTTTCCACAACTTAAGCAATGACCCTAAACTAAACTAGAAAAAAAATCAAATTATGAATGCACATAGAAACATCATTTTAACCTAAGGACTGCGGGCATCCTTTGATGGTCGTCCATCGGTGATAGATCAGGCAGCTGCGAGCTTTAGCGAGGCAGGAACTCCAGTAAACACGAGCAGGAGGGCGGAAAAGCTGGCAACTGCGCGGTCCGGTGGGAGTGAGCGGTAAGAAGGCGGAAAGCCCAACAATTGCAAACAGGGCTGCAAAAAATCAGTCAACAACATTCTCCGGTGGAGGCAAGTGAAAGTGTTGAAATCGAAAAACGGTCTCCTGTGGAGTTCACCCTCGGGGAAGGGGTGATCGTGCACCTACTTCGCTCCTACAAGCAAAATAATAAGGGAAACAAGAAAGAACTGACCCAAGGGCTCGGCGGGGAGGACCCACCACACACCCGGAAGATCTTAGAGCGCTTCCCCTACTTAGCCAAAGGCCGAGCTAAGGTATCCTCAGAAAGCACTTGTGAGACGGAGCAAGAGAGCACAGGAAGCAGGCTTTCTGAGGTACCACTCGGGTCTTATTTATAGATCTCTGAAAATGGCCTGCAAATAGCCAACTCCCGTTGTCCCGAACGGCTATGTGCAGCCCAGGTTGGCCTGCCAACAACGTAACTCCGCTGTTCTGAAAGGCTATGGGTAGGCCAGCGGGGGCAAAATAGTAAAAAGTACCTCAAAGACCTGCGCGAGCAGGGGTGCTCGGCCACCCCTGAAGGTCATGCTCGCCTACTGTCTGCCGAGCTCCATAGGGCGAGTGTGAGCTGGCTACGGTGCTCGCCATTCGATCTTCCTTCAATAGTCGAGCTCAGCTCGACGAATCCCGGGCTTAGCTCTACGAATGTCGAGTTCGGGGTCGACGAATGCCGAGCTCGGCCTTTAGATTTCCCTGTCGAGCTCGTATGTTGCCTTCAGATTCCCCTGCCGAGCTCGCGTGTTGCCTGGGCGATCTGAACCGGTCGGTCTGGTTCCCGACGACCACACTCGCCGGATACAGGTTTATACACAATCTCCGCCCTTTTTGAGCTTGGCAAAGCTCGAAAAGAAACATCCAATCCCAAGTGTTCGATGAGTGAGGGGTGTACTAGAGGGAGTCTTTGGGTGGGGTCCACCTGCGGCTATATATATACACCTACATACTTGCCTGACTCTTGTCATTCCCTGTATTTTAGCTCTGCCTTGATGTCGATCCGAAAGGAGATCCAAGAGCGGCTCGTGCGGGTTCGCTAGACCTCAGCTTCTCGCGTAGCCCAACTCTAAGAGGGTGTAACCGCTTCCTCAAGCGGCCGAGCCCATTTATGATGACCTGAGAACCACCATGGAGCATGGGACCAGCTCCTACACTCTATCTGCCGCTACAAAGGGCAATAATATTGTTGTCCTCTATGACGGCCCGGATAGCCAGCTTGATGGCCTGGGGAGCACCACACCGCGAGAACCCACCCCGCGAGCCAATAACACACTCGGTGCCTCGCGATTGATAACTCCGGAGAACCGTCCCCGGGATCCGTCCCCTCCCTTTGGGACCTTGGGGGTGAGCTCGCAGAATCCGAACTCGCCGGTGCGCACCCCCTCCCCTCAGCGAGCAGTTATGACCACGGGGGCGGGTGTGGAAACCATCCACATCCCGGGATTCGAGCTTTTCTCACCGGGAATGCGTAGCCCACGGCACGGGAAGGACCTGAGGTTTGTCCCTCCCCATACCTACTTGGAGTTGCCGAGCTCGTCAGGTAAACTTGGCCTTGAATTCTTATGCAATTTTCCAGCACACCTCCCCTTGCTGATATTTCTGTCTACATAGCTCCCCCTAGCCAATCCGCTGCCGAGGAGTCTTCACGGGCATCCCATTACTCTCCCCTCCCCTCCCCGAGCTCGATGGACTCTAACCTATGCCCTGAAGTAGAGCAAAGCGAGCTGACGAGGAGGGGGGTCAAGCTTTTCAAGACACTTGTGTGCGGGCTGCATGAGGTGCAGGAAGTTAACGAGGAATTACAACGCGACTACGCGTGTCTCGCTGACGAGGTGCGAAGCGGACAGGCTGGCGATATGACATCTCCTTCCCGGCTCCTAGATTGGATAGACGACGGCCTCGCAGTGGCGTAGAGGAATTCGGGGAGGATTTGCGAGCTTCTCTGCGTGCGGCAGTCTTGGGGATGGGGGATGCGAGGCCGGGGTAAATAGAAGGAGGCTCCCTTGTCGAGCCGACCGACACTCACCTCCTGGTTTCCCCCTGCCCGCGCGCCCTGCTTTCTTATTCCTGCATTTGACTGTTGTAATAAATAACTCAAACATTCTTAGATGTGTAGTATTCAAATATTAAGTATTGTTGTTTATTTAACTTGCCGCAAGATAGAACGCACTGGAAGTTGGCGAACTGGGGGTTGGCGAGCTGGGATGGTGAGCTGGGCCGATTGGATAGCTTGACCCCAGATTTATTTTTTTATAAATAGCCCCCCCCCCCCCACCAACCCCATAATGTCACCTTAACTGTGCTTTTTCTCTCTCTTCTCGTCCCCCTTCTCTTTCGTATTCGCGCTACATCCCTTTCTGCGAGCATGGGCAAGACCAATCCTGACGCCGATGGCGGCACCAAATGTGCCCAACATTTCAGATACTACTGCTTCTTCGAGGGGCACACCAGCGAGGCCGAGCTCGCTGAATTTGTTGGCGACCATGTGTCGCCCGGCTTTGAAGCTCGCCGGCCCAGGGAGGGGGAGGCCATCAACACCTTCTATGAATACGAACTCGCATTACCCATCTCGCACTTTGAGGTGGGGTTGCGACTCCACCTTTGGCCGGAAATCCACCAAATCTTGAAGTACTACGGCGCGGTGCCCGCGGAACTGAACTCGAACGTCATCGCCATGATGGTGGCGTTCGCGAGCTACCTCCGGCGAGAGAGGATAGAGTTTAACCTGACGGTGTTCAGAAAACTCTTTTCCTACAAGGCGACGCCGGATGGCGTTGCCTACTTCATGGGCTCGCTGATCAAGGTTCGCGAGATCGCGAACAAGCACCACAATTGGATGACGAAGATCGCCTTCATCAAGGGCGATCTCGGTAACATCCATTTCTCTCCCCAGTAGAAGGCCGAGGAGGTCTACCGCCCGCCTGCCGTGTCTAGCAACGATGCCGACCTCCACAAGTTCTTCCTCCACAAGGACTTCACGGTAGCCTTCCTGTGATGGGGCCTCGACTCGCTTCGCCATGTTGTGCCCGGCGAAGGTATTGTTTTCTCCCCATTGTCGTGCTCCCCACATTGACCTGGAAATCTTCTAATTTCTCCAAGGTATTTCATGCAGGGGAGCGGCTAATCACCATGAACCCACCATTTGCGGACACGGGGTTGCATGCGGACCCTCTCGCTTGCGAGAAGGTAGTGGCGGCGGCCTGCCAGACGAGGCGGCTTTCTCCAAACCCTCCTCCAGCAAGAGGCGACCTGAGGATGCAGTGTCGAGCCCACCCCATCGCCAATAATTACCAAAAAATATGAGGAGGGCCCTGCTGGCTCCGCGGGCGAAACAACATCAATAACATCAACAAAGCCCCAAATACATAAGTTCGCCCGCGACAGTCCCCGGTGGGTCACCAGAGAGCCCGCTCAAGAAGATCTCCAACAAGGGGAAGGAAGTTACTGAGACCCTTGCTCCTCCCGTGGCGACCTCTGCTCCGACGGCTCGCGAGCCCACCCCGCCAAAAGAACACCCCCATTTCGGGTTTGGGGTGAGGTGGAAGGACTCGGCAGGCGAGCCTATGGTACAGTGGGACGAGTTGGCCCACCAAGTCTCCATATCCACCCTCCACCCCTCCTGGGCTGACCGTGAGCCCGCCACCGGTCATGCCTATGCACTAGGCTTCAGCCTATACAGTCGCGAGGACGTCGAGACCTACAAGGGCGTCCCCCTGCGGCAACTTGGCCATGAGGGTCTACAGGCCCATATGTGAGCTATGGAGCTCCACCACATGGTGGTCCGCCGCAGCTTCAACCTCAGCAACCTCCTCCAAAAGGCCGAGCAAGCTCGCGACTCGCCAAGGACAAGGTCGTCGACTTGGCGAGGCAGCTCGGTATTGCTGAGAATCTTCTCACCCAAGCCGTCGGCGGACTGGTAAGTTTAGGGTTGTTGCCCGTCCTTTTCCCTTAGGATTTTTATTCTTTTTGGCTTCTGTTGATGATGTACTCTCTTATCAGGATGCTAAGGCCACTAGGGAGTTGCGAGCTCGTGCTGCCGGGCAAGAAAAGGAGATCGGCCCACTGCGCACCCGCCTTGCCGAGCTGGAGGGGACGAATGCGAAGCTGATGGAGGAGAACACGAGCCTCAGCCGCGAGTTCCGCCGCCAAGTGGAGATCTTCTTCCCTGCTCGCGACGTCGAGCCCGACCTTCCCTACAAGAGCTTGAGGATCTTCGGCGAGGCTGACGTCGCTGAGAGGCTGCAGATCAACTCCATCCAAACCACTGAATGTACCCTCTAGATGATGAAGGATACATGAGTGCTGCTGGAGGGTTGCGAGGAGATCTCAGTTCGGGACCTGATGTCGAGCCTGTTCTCGGCGATGCCGCCCAGTGAGAAGGAGGACAGCCTTGACACGCTCTTTGGAAAAAGCTTCCAAGGACCTGTCCGGCGGTGGGGGGGGGGGGGAGGATCACCAATCCGGCGAGGGGGGCAAGGGCTAGTCGTGTACTTTTTTTTTGTAGTCTCGTCGAGGCGATCTCCATCTGTAAATATTACGGTTCAATGGAATACATTTTTGATTATAACCTTGTTCACTTTTTTCTATCTTTTTTTGTCTTTACTATGTCTTGCTCGCTCGCGAGCCCTTTCCTTGATGATCTCGCGTAGATAGGCTTTGCAGGTAGGACAGTTGTTAGGACTCGTTCCCGAGAGCATACTTTGAGAGCTCGCCAATTCTTAGATGACCCGGGGTGGACTACCCGCCACACTAGGCGCACCACCCCCAGCTCGCTCGCGAGCTACCCATAACCTTATCAATATAAGACCAATAATCATAAAATTTCACAAGTAAAACCGAGAAGGGGAGGAGCGTCCTGCTGGAGCTTGCCTCCCTTCAGCGAGGTCCAAGGGCCCGACTCGCCACCCTTCTGTCGAGGCAGAACTGAGCTGGCAAGTTCTGTCTCGCCTATGCCGAGCCTCTCACTTTCCTATTCTTAGAAAAAATGTCAAACTTGTTAGACACCATCTAGAAAGTGTAGGACTTCCCCGAGTGACTTCTATCCCCGCCAGCTAGGTGAGATCCTGACAGCAGGATCTGCTCGCGGTCCGAGGTTGACACCGAGTGACATCTAGCCCTGTCAACCAGGTGAGAGCCTGACAGCGGGATCTGCTTAGGGTCCAAGGCTGACACCATCGAGTGACTTCCAGCCCTGTCAGCTAGGTGAGAGCCTGACAGCGGGATCTGCTCGGGGTCCAAGGCTGACACAATCGAGTGACATCCAGCCCTGTCAGCTAGGTGAGAGCCTGACAGCGGGATCTGCTTGGGGTCAAAGGCTGACACCGAGTGACTTCCAGCCCTGTCAGCTAGGTGAGAGCTTGATAGCGGTATCTGCTCGGGGTCTAAGGTTAATACCGTGGAGTGACATCCAGTCCTGTCAGCTAGGTGAGAGCTTGACAGCTGGATCTGCTTCAGGTCCAAGGGTGACACTGAGTGACTTCTACACCTATCAGCTAGGTGAGAGCATGACAGCGGGATCTGCTTAGGGTCCAAGGCTGACACCGAGTGACTTCCAGCCCTGTCAGCTAGGTGAGAGCCTGACAGCGGGATCTGCTCGGGGTCCAAGGCTGACACCGTCGAGTGACATCCAGCCCTATCAACTAGGTGAGAGCCTGACAACGGGATCTGTTCGGCGTCCAAGGGTGACACCGAGTGACTTCCAGCCCTGTCAGCTAGGTGAGATCCTGACAGCGGGATGTGCACGAGGTCCAAGGCTAACACTGTCGAGTGATATCCAGCCCTGTCAGCTAGGTTAGAGCCTGACAGTGGGATCTGCTCTGGGTCCAAGGGTGACACCGATTGACTTCCAGCCCTGTCAGCTAGGTAAGAGCCTGATAGCGAGATCTGCTCGGGGTCCAAGACTGGCACCGAGTGACTTCCAACCCTGTCAGCTAGGTGAGAGCATAACAGCAGGATCTGCTCGGGGTCCAAGGCTGACACCGTCGAGTGACATCCAGCCCTGTCAGCTAGGTGAGAGACTGACAACGGGATCTGTACGGGGTCCAAGGGTGACACCGAGTGACTTCCAGCCCTGTCAGCTAGGTGAGAGCCTGACAGCGGGATCTTGCTCGGGGTCCAAGGCTGACACCGAGTGACTTTCAGCCCTGTCAGCTAGGTGGGAGCCTGACAGTGGGATCTGCTCGGGATCCATGTACACTTCGTCTTTTTGAACAAACTATTGCGACAGTATTGGCATGTCAAATAACTTCATTAAGAATCAAAACACTACTTACATGTTTTAAGGAAAAAAGCGCTTCAAGTCGTCACCACTCTAGGTGAGACTTAGGTTCTCGCCCTCGACATTTTAGAGTCAATACCCTCCTAATCTCAGTGCATCTTTTACAATAAACGGACCTTCTTAGTTGGGGTTGAGCTTCCCCATGGTTGCCGACCTTCCTATTACATCCACCTTCTTCAGCACTAAGTCTCCCTCCGCAAAATGTTTGACTCTGACATGCTTGTCAAAGTATTTGGCCATCCTCCTCTTTACCTCTTCTTGTCGGATGGCGGAAAGGTCCCGCAGCTCCTCCACCGTGTCAAGAGAGAGTCGCAGCTCTTCCTCGTTCTCGCTTGCCTTTCTTCCCTGCCTTCCCCTACTATGACAACTCGAGGTATTTGTACTTCGAATTCTATGGGGAGTACTGCCTCGCACCCATGGGAGAGCTCGAAAGGAGTTTCTCCTGTAGCTGTGTTGGGGGTGGTCCTCAGGGCCCAGAGAACCGCAGGAAGCTGCTCCACCCAGCTCCCCTTTATGTTTTCTACTTTCTTCTTTAAGAGGTTAACAATGATCTTATTGGCGGCCTCCACCTGCCCGTTGCTCCTGGGGTGGTGGACCGAGGTGAACCTGAGGTCGATCCCATGCTGTTCGCAAAAACTAGTGAACTCCGCACTGGCGAACTAGGGCCCGTTGTCCATGACAATGGCCTGGGGCAGCCCATGGCGGCATATGTTCTCCCCCCAAACAAAGTTTCTGATAACCTGGGAGGTCATCTTGTCCAGCGCTTTCACCTCCTACCACTTAGAGAAATAATCGATCATTACCAACAGGAACCTTCTTTGCCCACTGGCCTGGGGGAACGGTCCAACAAAGTCCATCCCCCAAAAAACTTAAGGTCTTGGTTTAAAAAGAAAGAAAAAAAAACAAGACCTTAAGTGTCCGCACCACGCACTCGACATAAATAAAAACACACACACACACACACTTGCATAAATTAAATAAGATGATAAAGATTATCTCATACACTCACGCACTCGGGCGTAAAATAAGAAAAACAAAGTTATTGAATAATTAAAACAACTGCATTTCTAACGCTGGAATGTGGTAGAAATGCGTAAAAAGACGAAATAAAAATTGTTTGAGAAAAACGTTTTCAAATTAAAGTGAGAAAAACAAGTGCCCGAAAAATTAAAACGTTTACATTTTTACCGTTAGATTTTGATAGAAATGCATAAAAAGTGAAAATAAAAATTGTTCGAGCGAAAATATTTTTTTTGTAATTGCAAAAATCTAAGTTCTTAAAAAATTATAATAACGCATTATACATTCTTATAGGCTTGTAAAATGGTTTAAAAAGTGAAGAAAACTAAAAAGGAGCAAAAGGTTTGTAACAAAAAAAGGGAAAAGAAAATCTAAGTTAGGAGTAATGAAAACCACTTTTTATCGTTTTACAAGTTTATAAGAACGAATTTTAAAGCATGAAAATCCTAAGTCTAACAAATTTTTAAGAGTTTGAGAATGAAATTGGCTATAATAACGGCTATAAATTTTGTTATTATGATAGTAAAACAAATTGTTTTTCATTTTAAAACATAAATTTTGCAATTTTTAACTCATACACACACGCATGTAATATGGAAATGAAATTAAAAGTACATAATATTGATTAAAAGGAGGCTTTTTATAGAAATTTCAAAGCAATGTAAGGAAGAAAAGATTTCATTGACAAAAAAGATAATTACAAATGCTTAAACAAACTTGAAAATGAGGGGGAAAGGTCCTTACATAGCACTAAAATAGCTTCAATCAGCAGCCCTTATACATCAAAATGGTTCAGAAAATTGGAACCCTTAACTCATACAGCAGCTGCCCTTTTATAGGCAAAAATTTCCAAGTACACGCCCTCCGACACGGGCGTGTCGGTGGGCGTGTCAGCACTATTTAACAGCAGAATTCAGTGATCTGACGAATTTGACGCCGATTTGAAATTGCGGCTGAAAATGCGGCGGTCATGCCCCCGGTCATGGGCGTGACGGCGGGCGTGTCGTGCTGCGATTAAAGGCGTTGTTGACTTCGGGAATCGCCGGCTGCGGTTTCTCGTGCCAGGTGGAGAAGTCACGCCCTAGGGGCATCTTGACATGGGCGTGTTAGTTCAGTCGAAGATCGTCGGGTGAAGAATGTCGAGAGATGGTCACGGGCTTCGGCACGGGGCGTGTCGGGCTGACATGGGCTTGACGCTCATCAGACACGGGCGTGTCCCTCTTGGGTCGACGAACGTCGAAGGAAAAATCGTCGAGCTGGTTCCGGGATCGTCGACCGCAATGACACGGGCGTGTCGAATCATTGAACACAGGCGTGTCCCTGTTGGCTCGATGAACGTTGAGCGCAAAACGTCGACCTGGCTGGCACGGGCCTAGAACACGGGGCGTGTCAGCAGACACGGGCGTGTGGCCAGGCGTGTCCAACAATTCCATCCAAAAATTGCTGATTTCCACGGTTTTGACGTGTCACGCCCTTGTCACGGGTGTGACCAACATGTCACGGGCGTGACACATGATTTTTCTGGCAGATTTTTTGATTTTCATCTGAAAACAAAAAAAAATAAATTAGCAAATATTTACAATAAAAGAAACATTTTATTGAACAAAAGTAAGGAAAAATGACAAAAATAAAGTAAAACGACTGATATAATTTACATAAAACTAGGTATATTTACAATTTATCAGATGTTGCGGAGCGGGTGGTCAGTCACCACTCGGATAGAGTGTGCTTGCAAAAAGGGCCACAACCTCCGAGGCGAGATGACCAGGGCGAAGGCCAGCTTCTCCAAGATTGGATTCGGAGCTCGGCCTTCCTTAAGACCCGGCTCACGTAGTATATGGGGAGCTGCTTCATCCCTTCTTCCCGAACTAGGACAGAGCTCCGGGCCTCCGCCCCGACCCCGAGATACAAAAACAGGTCCTCCCCCTCCTTCGGCCCTTGGAGCAACGGAGCCTGCGTCAACTGCATCTTGAGGGCCTGGAATGCCTCCTCTCACTCCTTGCTCCACTCGAATTCCCCCCCCCCCCCTTATTGTTTTGAAGAAGGGGAGCACTTCTCCCCAACACGGGAGAGGAACCTGCTTAACCCTTCCAGCTTCCATGTCAACCGTTGTACCTCCTTTGTATTTCGCGGCGACACCAGCTCCATGATAGCCTTGACCTTATCAGGATTTGGTTCGACCCCCGCGGGGGTGAGGAGGTGCCCCAAGAACTTCCCCCTACTTGTCCCGAAGACACAATTCAGGGGGTTCAGCCGCATCTTGTACTTGCTCAGGGTGGCGAAGGTCTCCTCTAGGTCCTAGTGGTGAGAGTCCACATCCTGACTCTAAATCATAAGAACATCTACGTACACCTCCAGGTTCCTCACCTTCTGCTCTCAAAAGACCGTGTCCATCATCTTTTGATAGGTCTCCCCTGCATTCTTCAGCCCAAAGGGCATCATTTTGTAGCAGTAGCACCCATCACCCGTGATGAACAAGACGTTCTTGACATCCGGGGGTGCATCCTGATTTGATGGTAACCTGAAAATGCATCTAGAAAACTCATTACAGAAAAACTAACGGCTGAGTTAACCAGCGGGTCGATCCGAGGCAAGTGATGACAGTCCTTAGGATAAGATTTATTAAACAAAGAGAAGTTGATACACATACGCCACCGGCCGTCTCCCTTTTTAACCATAACTACGTTGGAGACCTAGCCGGGGTATTGGATCTCGGACACGAAGTCGGCCTTGAGAAGCTTTTCCACCTCTTCTCTGATGGGCTCGGCCAGCTTGTCCGCGGTGGACCTCTTCTTTTGTTGAACGGGGCGTGTTCCCGGGTCCAAGTTGAGGCGGTGGCAAGCCACATCCGCGTCAACACCGAGCATCTCTACGGTGCTCCATGCAAAGATGTCCACGTTCTTCTTGATGCATGCCAGCATCCTGCCTTGGTCCTCCGGGGTCAGCCCTCCGCTGATGCGGACCTTCTCCACCCTACCTTCACAGGTGCGGACCTCCAGCTCCACCACCTCATCCGCAGCTTCCAACCGGGACTGCTCCCCCCATTCTTCTACATCTGTCTCCTCTAGGACGAGGACCTCCGCCTACACCTCTTCCTCCACGACCATTGCCTCGGCTGACTCATCCCGATCTCCTCCTGCCACCTAAACCTCGACCCAGCTCTCCGCTTCCAACTCCTCCCTGCCAACTTCCTGCTCCGCCTCCTCTATCCTTCGCTCCATCTCCTCAGCCCCCTCTTGCCAAGAGATGGAGTTCACAGCAGTGATGTAGCATTCCCGCGCCACCTTAGTGTCTCCCCTGACCCGGATCTGGATCCCCTCGGCATTGAACTTTAAGCACAAATGGAACGATAAGGGGACGCAGCGGAAGGCACTGATGAGGGGCCTCCCAAAGATGGCGTTGTAGCTGTTGGGAGCATCCGCGATGACGAACCTGCAGTTCCTGGACTGCCCGCCCCCCCCCCCCCCCCCCGGGTGACATGGAGTCCCACTCCTCCTTCTACCTCCTTTCTCTCCCCCGATAATCCGAACAAGGGCCCATCCGAGGCCAACACCCTCTTTGCCTCCACCTTCATCGCATCAAACGCCTTCTTAAAGATGACGTTGACGAAGCTTCCGTTGTCAATGAGGATCCGGGAGACGGTAAAATTTTCGATGGCTGTCTGGATGACCAGCGTATCACAAAATGGATCCTCATGATCTGGCATATCGCCCTTAGAGAAGGTGATCCTCTCTTCTAGGGGTTGTGTCTGGGATGTGGAGCCAATGCTCCGGCGATACATGGTGAGGAGGCTCACCCTCCGGGAGGCCTCTAACCCCCTCCCCCCCCTCCCCCGTGGATCACTCTGATCCCTCCTCGGGTCCCGACGTCTACCCGGTCTTCACAGCGGACTTCCTCTTCCCGAGGTAGGACTTCCTCGACCCTCACTTCCTGACGCCCCTGTTGTGGCTGCTACTCCCTGTTTCCCCTCATTTCAAAGAACTCCGGACACGTGGTTGTGGCGTGCCCTTCCTCTTGATGGAAGTCGCAGTAGGGCAACTCCACCCTAACTTCCCTCCACCTCCTTGCTGCTCTCCTCCTCTCTCCTATTGCTATAGCCATTGCCTATTCCTGATTGGGGAGTCGAGGCCTCTGCTCCCGCCACCAACCCGAGGGGAGGAATTGATCTTGCCCCCCTGATGGCGGTCCCTTCCTTGATACCCTCTTTGTAGCCCCTTCCCTTGCCACTCGGGCCTCCAGCCCAGCCCACGGTTACGCTCCTGATGCCCCATCTGGGCTGCTGCTACCTCTGGAGCTACCCCTGCTCCTTCTGTCGGGGCTCGGCTCTCCTCTCCTCCTGTCCTCTTCCTCCCCTTGGCTCCTTCTCTTCCTTCATGGCCCACCTGGACAGCTTTCGGGTGAACTCTGGATTTGACACCTCCATGTCAACTTCTCTTACCGCCCTCTCCATCAGCTCCTCATAGGAGTGGCGGGCACTCTCTTCAACTCCATCCTGAGGAAACCCTGCTGCAGCCCCAGGATGAAAGCCATCATCAGGCTATGGCCCGGCATCTCCTGGACCTGGGTGACTCCCTCCTGTAGTCGGTAGACGTAGCTCCCCAACGTCTCATTCACTCCCTGCTTGATGTGGAACAGGGACTCAGACTCTTTTTTCCTCCTCTTCGAGGTAGTGAACCTCAACATGAACCAACGACGTAGGTCCTCGAAGTAGTAGATAGAGCTAGCCGGCAGCTGGTGAAACCACTCCCAAGCCTTCTCCTTAAGGGTGATGGCGAAGAGTCGGCACTTGAACCGATCCGACATCTGTCGGATCGAGACCATGTCCTCAAACCACTGGATGTGTTGGACCGGGTCTCCCTTTCTGGTGTAGTAGGACATCTCGGGTTCCTTGAACCACTCCATAACTGGAGCAGAAGAGACCAACTCGCTGAAGGGGCTGCCTCCCCGTACTGGGCGAGTTGGCGTGTCTCGCGGGCCCAGCTCGCCGATCCGGCCTCCACCTGCCGAGCTGGGGAAGAGCACGCGCCCGGGGAGCTCGCACCCCCAGCCCTCCTCTGCAACTTCCTTCCCGGCTCGCCTGCCAGGGGCATCCTAGCCCAGAGAGGGGGCGACTGCAATCTGGATAGCTGGAGTTCAGCACTCGGCTCGCGCTGTAACACCCCTTATCCATCGCATAGCATATAGCAGTAGGTCCGGTCAGGGCCCGACGTCATATACCACAGATAGACCGGGTGGTTACTCGATGGAAACCAATCCAACGTCCTACATAGAGCATTTTAGCGGAAGCAATTTATTAAAAGTTGCAATAATTAGAACCCAGTATAGGCACGAATGTCCACTAAACAGAACCACAGGAATGAAGTACAAATACACAAGTACTGGCCTTAAGACCTTACAATAGTTTTATCAAAATTACATGTTTTCCAAACCTCGGCACGAAGGCCGGCCATATATGAATAAAGGAAAACACTCAATTAGGCCTTCGAGGGCCGGCTCAGCAACTCGGGCTTTAGCCCGCTATTTTTCGCTCGGCTCCGCAGTACCTGCAAGCACAACAATCCACTGCACGGTGGCAAACAAAGGCAACGGCCAGCTATGCTGACCAAATTATAACGATCTTGCCCCCAACTCGGGGCGGCGATGCTCCTTCCCTGCACTTTGTTAGCATAATCCAATAGTATGGATAAACATTTAATCACAGGCGTTGGCAAGCACGGCCACACGCCCCGTGCACTCAGGGCACATTCTTGGTGAACCGGTCAATGTCACTTCAATTTAAGACATAGACACCCCGGTCTCACCACCGCCACTTTGATGGCCACACTATGAGCAATTTGCCTTCCCGGCATGGGTCACGTCAATTTAAGTCATAGACCGCCGAAGACCCTCATCTTTGCCAACGACAAGTACCACGTACCCTTAGGTCGCTTTAACCGAATGACTTAGAACGGGTACGGTTCCATCTAACCCGTGCTCACATTGCAACGACAATTTAAGCCATATGCGCGGGTCAAACTTCTCCCGAGTCCCGTTTCCGTTACACACTTCACATAACCCGGTTATGTCCAAGTTGGCTCCCAGGCCACCAAGTAGGAAGAATCACGCATCTGCCCAGTTTTCTGGGTGTACCTTGGGGTTAATCCCCAAGGCTCCCTGTTGCAATCTACCACATAGAAAACCCGAAAAACACACATTCGCACGGAGTCTTCTCCGGCCATTTATGCAATGAAACATCACCGATCCAGACCAACTTGTCCGGGTAGGCTTCACATATCATGCCTATGTCTATTCTCGAATACGGAATCGACACAACGGGGACTTTACATATCTACCCGAAGGAACGCCTCAAACTCAACGCAAACTTGCGAGAGCGGGCTTCCTATGCAAAAGAAGTAGAGCTTCACATGCTCAAGAAGAGAATCATTACCCTAACGTTCTTCCTTGGCGCCATGGAAATGTAAGCGGATGAAAAGCACCGCACTCTCCTTGCCTCCGTAGATACGAAGTTGGTTCGCGATTTGGAGCTCTGAAGCTCCGCCGGTGATCGGATCTAGGCTTCTTCTTCCTCCTTTGCTCTGCCCTCCTCTTGTCTTAGAAAGAGAACCACTCAAGTGAAATGAGGGTTTCAAAGGCCCAATCCTGGTTATATCCCAATAGGAACATCCCCCAACTGTCGGATCCCAAAATAAGGAAACGAATGGCTACGATTCGTAGCTGAAAAGTAAAACCTGGGTCGAACACGGTCTGCGACACGCCCGTGTCCAGGGCCGTATCCCTCATTCGCCGTCAAAATCAACGCGTTATGAAAATTACACGGGTCCCGACTGTAACGCCCCCAGTTTTTCTGTGTTTTGTTTGACCTTTGGCTGGCGTTACGATGGCGTATTTCCGGCTCCTTGCCATTAAAGAGCGTGGTCTTAGCTCTTTGGGTTCCTTGTGTAGCCTATTTGTTGCCTGTTAGCAAGATTCCCCAGCTAGCCGAAGTCCGTTTGATGACTCGGTTGGGCCTCTTAGGGAATTCTTGTGTTTTTTGATTCGGGTGGTGATATCCCGGGTTTTGTTCGTCAAATGTTAATTTCGACTTCGCAGTTGTGTTCGTAGTGTGGGTTTTTAGCTGCGATGTGAATTTCGTCCTTTTCCGAGATGTTTCGGGTCTCGCGTCGTTTTGGATATTGAGGGTAAGTAATTATATTGTATTGATTGTTTATTATTAAAACTGTTGTATATATATATAAAGCCTTGGGTTAGAAATTAGGGCTCAGTTCTTTGTCTTTTTCTTTTTCTCTTTCTGGAGGAAGCCGCCGCCTGTAGGAGAGGAAGAGAACCGCCGGGCTACCCTAGCCTTCGGACGCCGATTCCTGGATATTTAGTGGTCGAAATTCGATTTCGAGAGTGGATCTAGACTGCCCTCGCCTGGATCTACATTCTTTCTGCTCCTCAGCTTGCTGCTCTGCGGCTAGATCCGAGAGTGGGGGAGCCCGCTGACCAAGATTTTCCGGTATTGAGGCAAGTGATGTTCCCTCATCCTTGCCATAGTTGATCTTTGTCGTCTTTTGTTTAAATTTTTATCTCTTTCCTGCTTAGATCTTAGGTGTACGTTAGGGTTCGTTCCCGATCATACCGTGGTTAGTGTAGAAAAGTTCCCGTTAAATCTCAGATTTACTGAGGGATTGTGTTTATTAGGGACAGATTTGGTTCGGTTCAGGTCGAGTAGTTGCTATTGCCAGTGGATGATGGAACTCTAGAGAGAGGCCTCGATCTCGTTTTGGTTGTTTGCTGGGTTTTGCGCCGGTGGCCAGTCGGGGTGTCGACACCTTTGTGTCGACACCGGCCAGTAGTGGTGTCGACACTTGGTGTCGACACCAGCAGCTGTGGTGTCGACACTTGGTGTCGACACCAGCAGCTGAGGTGTCGACACTTGGTGTCGACCCCAGCCGATGTGGTGTCGACACTTGGTGTCGACACCAGCAGCTGAGGTGTCGACACTTGGTGTCGACACCAGCCGCTGTGGTGTCGACACCAGCAGCAGAGGTGTCGACACTTGGTGTCGACACCAGCCGCTGTGGTGTCGACACTTGGTGTCGACACCAGCAGCAGTGGTGTCGACACTTGGTGTCGACACCAGCCGCAGTGGTGCCGACACCTTGTGTCGGCACCGGCATGTCGTAGTGTCGACACAACGTGTCGACACTGGGTGTCGCGTTGGTTTTGGGGTCAGGTAAGACTCGGGGCTGGTTCAGGTTAGGCGTACAAGGCCGCGTCGGTTGGACCCGACGTTTTTGCCTTGGGTTCGTGTGTTTCTTAGGATTGTTAGTGTGACCTTTTCCCTAGGGGGGGGGCATTGGGTGTTCGGCTAATTTCTGCATGCCGGCTCTTGGGTCGTGGCAGGTGGTGGAGTTTTTGGTGGCCTCTGGAGGGGTGGTTTTATGTGGAGAGCTGTGGCCACCGCCTTTTGCCCCGGTTTGGGTTGGTGTGTGTGGGACCCTAAAGCTGCCACTGTTTGACCCCTTAGCCTTTTTTGGATCTGATTTTGGTTATGTATTCAGATTCATGTTTTGACCACTGCCACTTGCCCACGTGTTAGGACTGTTAGTCCCTTTCCTGCTTATGCTTTCTTTTCTTTTGGCATACATGTATATGTCTTGTTGCTGTTGCAGGCTCTTTTGGTAGGGCATAATGGTTTTTTTATTGCTCGCACTTGGTGTGCTCTGCTGTGCTCTAGACAGTACTTTCTTCTTACTGTCACCCCTTTTCTTTTGCTTATAGCAGTTTGTTGCCGGGTTGGTAAACCCTCTTCTTATTATTGCTCATTAATCTATTGCTCTATTTACCTTTTGATTATTTTCCTTGCTGAGGTGTTCTTTTCTTGAATGCCTCAGGTCCAGGTTGTAGCCAGTTCAGCGGCTAGTTCTTTTGGAGGGGCTTGTTGGTGGCCTCTTGGGTAGCTGAGATAGCTGAGCCCCGTTTTTGTGAGGTAGTTCTTTACTTTTTCTGTATAGACATACATACTCGCTAGTGGGTTCGTGTCAGGTTTTTGACGCCCACTGGTGGCTTCTTGCGATGCTGGGTATGACTTAAACTGCTGTTTTTGCCTATTTTATGGTTGGTTACTTGCTTCTGGGAAGGATTTATGCTAGGTTGCATGTTAGATATTTTAAAACCTAAAAGTATTGCTATGTGTACCTCATGCATAACATGTTTTATAAAACAACGACACTATTTTTCCTCAGCGTAAAACACTACCTTTTATATCTACTATATTCACCTTAGAGTCGTGCATACCATGAGTCGTCCCCCGGGGACACTCATTGTCATTTAGGGTGTCAAATTAATTGAACCAAAGTATTTTCTGCTGCGTATAAATATAAATTTTAATTGTGGACTAGCTGATCCACCGTGCCGAGGGATACGACCATTCAACATAACTGATTTTCATTCATATTTAATCAACGATTTTCCTTAAAATCTAAGGTATGGAGCTTTGCCTGAGCGTGTGCAGTTATCCCCTGCACGACGTGGCATCACGGCACGTGTTTTCTCTTACTCTGATACGATTTTACCATTGAGAAAATGCGGGTTGTGACAGTTGGTATCAGAGGGAGGTTGCTTGACAAATGGTTGGGCAACCTTTCCCTTGTCTGCATTAGTGGTTAGCGTCATACCATACACACACTGATACGTCATCAGCACGTCTTGGGCGAAGCACGAACACTACACTCATGAGCATAAAGAAGTATACAGGGCATGTTATGTAGTATGGGATGCATAACATATGTTTGTATATGGATCCACCATAAGAGGCAACATGTGAGGGTTATGTAGTATGGGATGCATAACCTCACCACATGAATGCGGCTAACACGTTTTCTTTTTTTCGTTGCATGGGAATGTTATGTAGTATGGGATGCATAACATTTTCATGTGTACGTCGCCCATGGCATGCACTAAGGCCTTTTTAGAATGCATAGCACATCATGCATAGCATAACATTTCATAAGCACAACGTGCCAAGCTAAAGATTTGCAAGATGACATATGTACACACATGGTTTTGAGTCAAAAAGAATACAAATATATGCATTCATGGTTTAGGCACCTGAGTTAGTATGATGGTGGTGAACCATCTTAGGTTAAGCATAACCTCATCAGGGTAAAAATGATTCCCAGAGCAAGTTTTGCAGTTGAAGTTCATATTTAAGTGTGTTTGTCCGTACCAGTTAGTTTTGTTCTAGCTGATGGGCTAGGTTTTGTCTAAAGCTTGTGCGATTTTAGGATGGCGAGACGTCCTGCGAGGAGATCGACCCCCCAATCCGAGGGTGAGACGTCAGGAGCGCAGAGCGACGCGTTGGTAGAAAGCCTGCGGCAGAGTAATGAGGCATTATCGAGGCAGGTAGTGGCTATGCAGGCTCAGATTCAGTCCCTTGTAGCAGTGGTGGCGGGACAGACCCCGAGAGCCCAGGACCCCGCTGAGGGGGTATCCATTCCTGCCCCTCCTGCTCCTCCCATGCCTTTGGTTGTGGTGCCCCCGGAGATGACGTTCATATCCCAGTTTCAGCGGCTGAGACACCCTACCTATGATGGGCAGGCAGATTTCATGATTTTGGATGACTGGCTGATTACCATTGAGGAGATGTTCTCTTACTCAGGGATTACGGACAATCAGAGAGTGATGCTCGCTGCCTACCAGCTCAAGGGCTTAGCAAAGAATTGGTGGCTGAGGGAGAAAGAGAGCTTAGTGGCAGGTTGCACTTGGGAGTCATTTAAGGTGATGTTGTTAAGTAAGTTTCTGCCTTTAGTCGAGCGGGACCGGCTAATGAATGACTTTCTTCATTTAAAGAAGAGGAAACTCACGGTTAGTGAGTATGAGATTGAGTTTAGTAAGTTGAATCGGTTTGCTCCGGGTCTGGTGAGTGTTGAGGCAGACCGAGTTAAGCGATTTTTGGGTGGACTAAGAAGCGACATTCAGCAGTTAGCGAATGCCTATGGAGCAGTCAGTTATGCCAGCATGGTTAAAGCTGCCTTGAGAGTTGAGGCCATTGAGAATGCCAAGAATAGAGGCCAGCAGTTAAGGAAGGATAAGCGGAAGTCCGATGGAGGGAAGAGCCCTTAGGAACCTGATGCTGTCTCGAGAAAGAAGATCAAAGAGATTTGTAGCTTTTATGGCCGGCCAGGCCACCCCTTTGAGAAGTGTTTCAAAAGGTTGGGAGCGCAGAAGAAGGAACAGGTGCACGCGATTCAGGGAGTTTCCAGGGGAGGCTTGGTGTGTGCCTTGTGTGGAAGGAAGGGGCATGAGGCTGCCTGTTGTTGGTTGAAAGATAAGGTCTATTTTCAGTGCGGCCAGAAGGGTCATCTCAAGACAAGGTGCCCTCAAACTCAGCCTATTCTGCAGCCAGCTCCGCTCCAGGCTTTGCCACCGCCTCAGCAAATGGATAAAGGAAAGGGGAAGCTAAATGTGCTTTCGGCAGACGAAGCGAAGACCTCGACCCAGGTTATCTCAGGTTCGACTCCACCCCAGTCGTCTCGTTACGTTCCATTTATGGTTGTAGTATTCATTTTAGCGCTTGTTGCCTTAGATGCGTGTGCAATTCGTAGGACAATTTAAGGTAAAGAACCGCTGGGCGCGCATTCTCTTCGATTCCGGCGCTACACACTCGTTTGTGGCTAGAGCCTTCGTGGAGCGGTTCAGTTTGGGCCTAGATCATGTTGGTGGTGCCTTCTGCGTTAAGTTCCCCTCCGGTGACTCTGTGGTTACGGACCTGGGTGTCCTCGATTGTCCGATTTTGTTGGGAGATTTTCTAGCCAAGGTAGATCTGAAGGTGATTGACCTGGAGGACTTCGATGTTATTTTGGGCATGGACCGGTTGTCAAGGTACGATGTTGTGATCCAGTGCAAGGGTAAGCGCTTGGACTTCGTAAAAGACAACGGTCAGCCAGGGAGCGTTTATGGGCATTCCCTCTAGGAGTCTCCAGTCATTTCTGCGGTGTGTGCTCGGAAGTTGCTTGATTCTGGCTGTTTTGCCTGTGTGGTCTCTCTGGTAGGGACGATTGTTAGTGTGCCCCGCTTGGAAGAGATTCCTGTGGTGTGTGACTTCTCTGATGTGTTTCCTGACGATCTTCCCGGTCTTCCACCCGATCGAGATGTCGAGTTTGCCATAGATTTGGAGCCAGGCACGCGTCCTATTGTAAAGGCGTCGTACCGGATGGCCCCGCGAGAGCTGGAAGAGTTGCGAATTCAGCTGGATGAGTTGTTGGCAAAAGGCTTTATAAGGCCGAGTGCTTCGCCTTGGGGTGCGCCAGTGCTGTTCGTTAAAAAGAAGGATGGGTCGATGAGGTTATGCATCGACTATAGAGAGCTGAACAAGGTTACTATTAAGAACAGGTACCCTTTGCCGCGAATCGACGATTTGTTTGACCAACTGCGTGGTAGTGCCGTGTTTTCCAAGATAGATCTTCGTTCAGTCTATCACCAGTTGAGGATTCGGGAGTCAGATGTTCCGCGGACGGCGTTCCGCTCTCGTCATGGACATTTTGAGTTTTTGGTTGTGTCATTTGGTTTGACTAATGCGCCCTCAGCTTTTATGGATTTGATGAACAGAGTTTTCAAGGATTTTCTAGATAAGTTTGTGATTGTCTTTATAGACGATATTTTGGTGTATTTTAAATATGCGGAGGAGCATGATCGACATTTGCGACTGGTCTTGGAGACTCTGAGAGACCATAAGCTATACGCCAAGCTGAGCAAATGTGAATTTTGGTTGTCTCAAGTTTATTTTCTAGGCCACGTGATTAATAAGGAGGGAATATCGGTGGACCCAAAAAAGATCGCTGCTGTTATGGAATGGGCGAGACCTGTTACTCCCAAAGAGATCAGAAACTTCTTAGGTCTGGCTGGCTATTATAGAAGATTTGTAGAAGGCTTCTCTACCTTGTCCGCGTCGTTGACCAAGTTGACGCAGAAGAATGTAGCCTTTGTATGGGATGGTAAGTGTGAGAAGGCTTTTGATGAACTAAAAAGAAGGCTATGTTCGGCTCCAATTTTGTCTTTGCCTACGGAGGGTAGTGAGTATGTTATATATGTGGATACGTCGCATGTCGGACTGGGCTGCGTTTTGATGCAGGGCGGGAAGGTGATTGCGTACGGGTCGAGGCAGCTAAAGACTCACGAGAGGAATTACCCTACGCATGACCTGGAGTTTGCAGCTGTGATCTATGCGTTGAAGTTGTGGAGGCATTTGCTATATGGCGCGCAGTGCAAGATTTTCACGGATCATAAGAGTTTGAAGTATGTCTTCACTCAGAAAGAATTGAATCTGCGCCAGCGGCGGTGGTTGGAGTACGTGGCCGACTATGATGTTAAAATTCAGTATCATCCGGGCAAGGCAAATGTGGTGGCCGATGCCCTAAGTCGAAAGTCAGGGAGGATTTTCAATCTTTTCGCCGAGCGTCTAGTGGAAGAGTTTCTTTTGATGGACATTTCTGTGGGAAGCTGCGATTCGCAGAGTAGCTTGGCAGTGGCAGAACCTTCGTGGATTGCGCTTACGAGGCTGCATCAGAAGGACGATCCCGATCTTCTGCATTTGTATCTTCGACCTGAAAAGGGTGAATTACCATATTTCTCTATAGATGATGCGGGTACCTTGAAGTATCGTGGCAGGTTTTGCATCCCCGCAGTTGGAAATATCCGGGATTTGGTTTGGAGAGACGCCCACGGATCTAGTGTCGCCTACCATCCAGGGTCGACCAAGATGTATCATGATTTAAAACAGATTGCCTGGTGGTACGGGATGAAGAAGGACATAGCCAGATTTGTTTCAGAGTGTTTCACTTGCAGGCGTGTGAAAGCCGACCATGGGAGGCCTGGTGGCAAGCTGACTCCCTTGGAGATTCCGATGTGGAAGTGGGAGAGTATCTCGATGGATTTCATTACCGGTTTACCGAGATCTCCTAAGGGGCATGATTCAGTCTGGGTAATCGTAGACAGATTGACGAAGAGCGCTCATTTCGTACCATTTAAGATCGATTATCCGATGAGGAAGATAGCCGAGCTGTATCTGGAAGAGGTTGTCAGATTGCATGGTGTACCCATAAGTATCATATCAGATCGATACTCCAGGTTCACGTCTCGTTTTTGGAAGAGCCTTCAAGAGGGGTTGGGTACAGATTTGTGATATTCCACGGCTTATCATCCGCAGACCAATGGTCAGACGGAGCGTGTAAATCAGATTGTGGAAGATATGATCTGATGTTATATTTTGGACCACGGAGGAGCGTGGGACGAGCGCTTGCGGCTTATGGAATTTGCATATAACAACAGTTATCAAGAAAGCTTGCAAATGGCTCCTTTTGAAGCTTTGTATGGGAGGCGCTGCAGGACTCCCTTGTTTTGGGCTGAGCTTGGCGAGGGACCTTTGTTGGGTCCAGAAGCGCTCGAGGAGATGGAAACCGCTGTGAAGCTTATTCGGGAAAAGCTTCGGATAGCCCAGGAGAGATATGAGAAGAATGCCAATCGGCGTAGATCGGACTTGGAATTTGCGGTGGGGGACTCGGTGTTCTTAAAGGTCTCCCCGTTGATTGTAGTCAAGCGGTTTGGCAAGAATAGGAAGTTGGACCAGGGGTACGTGGGGCCGTTTCCGATTGTTGAGCGGATTGGGGTATCAGCCTACAGGCTGGCTTTGCCCGCAAATTTCCCTGGCGTGCATAATTTCTTTCACGTCAGTCAGCTGTCGAAATGTGTGATAAATGGCAGGCAGGTTTTGGACTCTGTGCCTCAGTTGGAGCCAAATCTTTCTTACGTGGAGGTGCCTGTTCGCATTTTGGATTCTCAAGTTCGTGCGTTGCGGAAGAAGACTATTCCTGTGGTTAAAGGTTTATGGAGGAATCAGGATGTGGAAAGTGCGACTTGGGAGTTGGAGTCGGCTATGAGGGAGGCTCACCCTCATCTGTTTCCCTGATCTTGTGCCTGGTATGCTCTGTTTTATTATATAGCCCTTTTCTGGCTCTTTCTCTCTCCTTCTTCATAGGAGTGTTGTGAGTAAAGTTTCGAGGCGAAACTTTCTTTAGGGGGGGTGGTTGTAACGCCCCCGGTTTTTCTATGTTTTGTTTGACCTTTGGCTGGCGTTACGATGGCGTATTTCCGGCTCCTTGCCGTTAAAGAGCGTGGTCTTAGCTCTTAGGGTTCCTTGTGTATCCTGTTTGTAGCCTGTTAGCAAGATTCCCCAGCTAGCTGGAGTCCGTTTGATGACTCAGTTGGGCCTCTTAGGGAATGCTTGTGTTTTTGGCTTCGGGTGGTGATATCCCGGGTTTTGTTCGTCAAATGCTAATTTCGACTTCGCAGTTGTGTTCGTAGCGTGGTTTTTTAGCTGCGACGTGAATTTCGTCATTTTCCGAGATGTTTCGGGTCTCGCGTTGTTTTGGATATTGAGGGTAAGTAATTATATTGTATTGATTGTTTATTATTAAAACTGTTGTATATATATAAAGCTTTGGGTTAGAAATTAGGGCTCAGTTCTTTGTCTTTGCCTTTTTCTTTTTCTCTTTCTGGAGGAAGCCGCCGCCTGTAGGAGAGGAAGAGAACCGCCGGGCTACCCTAGCCTTCGGACGCCGATTCCTCGAGATTTAGTGGTCGAAATTCGATTTCGAGAGTGGCTCTGGACTGCCCTCGCCTGGATCTGCATTCTTTCTGCTCCTCAGCTTGCTGCTCTGCGGCTAGATCCGAGAGTGGGGGAGGCCGCCGACCAAGATTTTCCGGTATTGAGGCAAGTGATGTTCCCTCATCCTTGCCATAGTTGACCTTTGTCGTCTTTTGTCTAAATTTTTATCTCTTTCCTGCTTAGAACTTAGGTGTACGTTAGGGTTCGTTCCCGATCTTACCGTGGTTAGTGTAGAAAAGTTCCCGTTAAATCTCAGATTTCCTGAGGGATTGTGTTTATTAGGGACAGATTTGGTTCGGTTCAGGTCGAGTAGTTGCTATTGCCAATGGATGATGGAACTCTAGAGAGAGGCCTCGATCTCGTTTTGGTTGTTTGATGGGTTTTGCGTCGGTGGCCAGTCGGGGTGTGGACACCTTTGTGTCGACACCGGCCAGTAGTGGTGTCGACACTTGGTGTCGACACCAGCAGCTGTGGTGTCGACACTTGGTGTCGACACCAGCAGCTGAGGTGTCGACACTTGGTGTCGACACCAGACGCTGTGGTGTCGGCAATGGTGTCGACACCAGTAGCTGAGGTGTCGACACTTGGTGTCGACACCAGCCGCTGTGGTGTCGACACTTGGTGTCGACACCAGCAGCAGAGGTGTCGACACTTTGTGTCGACACCAGCCACTGTGGTGTCGATACTGGTGTCGACACCAGCAGCAGAGGTGTCGACACTTGGTGTCGACACCAGCCGCAGTGGTGCCGACACCTTGTGTCGACACTGGCTTGTCATGGTGTCGACACAACGTGTCGACACTGGGTGCCGCGTTGGTTTTCAGGTCAGGTAAGACTCGGGGCTGGTTCGGGTTAGGCGTGCAAGGCCGCGTCGGTTGGACCCGACGTTTTTGCCTTGGGTTCGTGTGTATCTTAGGATTGTTAGTGTGACCTTTTCCCTAGGGGGGGCATTGGGTGTTCGGCTAATTTCTGCATGTCGACTCTTGGGTCGTGGAAGGTGATGGAGTTTTGGTGGCCTCTGGAGGGGTGGTTTTATGTGGAGAGCTGTGGCCACCGCCTTTTGCCCCGGTTTGGGTTGGTGTGTGTGGGACCCTAAAGCTTCCATTGTTTGACCCCTTAGCCCTTTTTGGATCTGATTTTGGTTATGTATTCAGATTCATGTTTTGACCACTGCCACTTGCCCACGTGTTAGGACCGTTAGTCCCTTACCTGCTTATGCTTTCTTTTCTTTTGGCATACATGTATATGTCTTGTTGTGTTGCAGACACTTTTGGTAGGGCATAATGGTTTTTTTATTGCTCGCACTTGGTGTGCTCTGCTATGCTCTAGACAGTACTCTCTTCTTACTGTCACCCCTTTTCTTTTTCTTATAGCAGTTTGTTGCCGGGTTGGTAAACCCTCTTCTTCTTATTGCTCATTAATCTATTGCTCTAATTACCTTTTGATTATTTTCCTTGCTGAGGTGTTCTTTTCTTGAATGCCTCAGGTCCAGGTTGTACCCAGTTCAGCGGCTAGTTCTTTTGGAGGGGCTTGTTGGTGGCCTCTTGGGTAGCTGAGATAGCTGAGCCCCGTTTTTGTGAGCTAGTTCTTTACTTTTTCTGTATAGACATACATACTCGCCAGTGGGTTCGTGTCAGGTTGTTGACGCCCACTGGAGGCTTCTTGCGATGCTGGGTATGACTTAAACTGCTGTTTTTGCCTATTTTATGGTTGGTTACTTGCTTCTGGGAAGGATTTATGCTAGGTTGCATGTTAGATATTTTAAAACCTAAAAGTATTGCTATGTGTACCTCATGCATAACATGTTTTATAAAACAACGACACTATTTTTCCTCAGCATAAAACACTACCTTTTATATCTACTATATTCACCTTAGAGTCGTGCATACCATGAGTCGTCCCCCGGGGACACTCATGCTCATTTAGGGTGTCAACTTAATTGAACCAAAGTATTTTCTGCTGCATATAAATATAAATTTTAATTGTGGACTAGCTGATCCACCGTGCCGAGGGATACGACCATTCAACATAACTGATTTTCCTTCATATTTAATCAACGATTTTCCTTAAAATCTAAGGTTTGGAGCTTTGCCTGAGCGTGTGCAGTTATCCCCTGCACGACGTGGCATCACGGCACATGTTTTCTCTTAATCTGATACGATTTTACCGTTGAGAAAATGCGGGTTGTGACACCGACACGCCCGTGTTTGACCTGACATGCCTGTGTTCAAACTAACACGGCCGTATGGTTGGTCGTGTGCCCCCATCGACACAGCCCCGAAAACAACCCGAGACTCACACGGGTGTTGGACACGCCTGTGTCCTTTTTGACACGCCCGTGTCAAACCCGAACACGCCTGGGATCCAGGCTATGTTCACTGTCTTGACACTTCGTCGCCTACCCGACACGGTATTGGACACGCCCGTGTCCTAGGCCGTGTTCCCTATCTCGACACAATGTCGAGCGAAAATGTCGACTCCCCGGGCCGATCGTCGACACGGGCTTGACATGCCCTGAGACACGCCCGTGTCTCAGGCCGTGTTCACTGCTCGATGATCGTCGACTCCAAATTTCGTCGACTTCACGGCCAAATTGTCGACTCGAGCCTGACACGCCCTGGGACACGCCCGTGTCCCAGGCCGTGTGCCCTCTGCCAAATACCAGATTTGGCCCAAAATGCCTCCCGTCGATCTTTTGAGTTTCGGGGCGTTACACGCACCCCGAGTGAGAACTTGACGAGGCCCAGCACCTCGTTCCTGAAATCTTCAAACATCCCCACCGTGGCTAGAGGTGACGGGGCGGCGAGTCCGACCTGTCATATCCTTGCCCTCCTGTCATCGAGCTTGCTGAATGTTTTCTGTGCTGACCTCGTTCCACGCTCACCGCACCAAAATGTTGAAACCGAAAAACAGTCTCTTGTGGAGTTCACCCTCGGGGAAGGTGTGATCGCCGACCTACTTTGCTCCTGCAAGCAAAATAACAAAGAAACAAGAAAGAACTGACCCAAGGGCTTGGAGGGGAGGACCCACCACACACCCGGAAGATCTTAGAGCGCTTCCCCTCCTTAGCCAAAGACCGAGCTAAGGTATCATAAGAAAGCGCTTGAGAGACGGAGCAAGAGATCACAGGAAGCATGCTTTCTAAGGTGCCCCTCGGGTCCTATTTAAAGATTCCTGAAAACGGCCTGCAAATAGCCAACTCGCGCTGTCCTGAACGGCTATATGCAGTCCAGATTGGCCTGCCAACAACGTAACTCCGCTGTTCTGAAAGGCTATGGGCAGGCCAGTGGGGGCAAAATAGTAAAAAGTACTTCATAGACCTGGGCGAGCTGGGGAGCTCGGCCACCCCTGAAGGTCCTGCTTGCCTACTGTCTGCCGAGCTCCATAGGGCGAGTTCGAGCTAGCTGTGGTGATCGCCATTCGATCTCCCTTCATTAGTCGAGCTCATCTCGACGAAGCCCGGGCTTAGCCCGGCTAATGCCGAGCTCAGGATCGACGAATGCCGAGCTCGGCCTTTAGATTTCCCTGTCGAGCTCGCCTGTTGCCTTCAGATTCCCCTGCCGAGCTCGCTTGTTGCCTGGGAGATCTGAACCGGCCGGTCTGCTTCCCGGCGACCCCACTCGCCGGATACGGGATTGTACAGAAAGGGAGACGGAAACACCGAAAGACGAAACACACTGAAAGGTTGGGAGATGTGACAACGGTTAAGTTGTTTGAAAGATTCTAAAAAAGACATAAAAATGAGTGCGGATAGTAAAATCAATAGTGCTAATAATAATTGCCAACAATAATCACAACATGTAGGCTTTGTTTGGCGCAGTGTTTTGGGGGAGGACAACGATTTTTTAAAACGCCGCCCCAACTGATTTTTGTGGCATCCACGGTGGCGCGCGATGGCATCCGCCGCCGTGAAAACTAGCTGCACGCCACGGTTTTCTTGTTGCTGCGGGTCTTCACCCGGGAAAGGGCTGCAACGTTGCTTCAAATTTTTTTAAAAAGTTTTATAAAATTAACAAAAATATATTTTACTAATAATTACGAATTATGTAACTAAGGTATAATATTTTAAATTTATTATTTGTTTTTATAAAACTAATAATTTAATATAAGGTATAATATAAAAATATTTTTAAGTTTTACATTTATATAATATTTATAAAATAATGTATTCTTAATAAATATATTTTTATTTATATAATATTTATAAAATAAAATTACTAAGTAGCACTGAAAACGCGATTCTTTCAAACAAATTCAGGGATTCTGTCATCAGTCTGCAAAACAGCTGATTATTTCATCACTACTTCTCACCTCTGCTTCTCCGGTCGCTGCAGCCATGCCAAACAAAGTCGTTGTCCAACAATCTCCATATGTACTCCAACAATCTCTACAGCCAGCAGCAGGATCCTCTCCATTTCATCGGGGATCCATTTCATGGACATGATCTCCTGTTTTTTGATTCGAAGGGTTCTGCTTTTCTCATTCTTTTATATTTTTTATTCAAAACATTTCTGTCCAGAAGATTCTTTTTAGACTAATTTTGTCCACTAAAACTGAAATAGATCCCCTCCATTTCATTTGAAATGGAGAGTATCTGGATGCGCAGCGCAGCACCTATTTGAATTTTGAAAGCATCAGCATCCCTCTCCAGCACTGAACCCCTTCACTGATTCCCGACCACATGAATGCTCGGGGGAATGGTATTCTTCAAGAAGCATTGCTTCCCCAACGCTGCGCTCTACGCTTGCTCTGTTCGTTCCAGGTAATCCTTCATACTCAAGTTCTTTGTAATTCTTCTACGCAACTAACACAAGATCACATTATCTTTTCGGGCTATACAAGATCATTCAAAAGGATTCCTCTCTTTCTTCGGACGAGCCCTCGTCTCCTCATCCCATTGGGCGACAGAGAGATCCCTACATCCCGCCGTCTTTAACTCTCCTTGCAGAGGGAGCTCGAGCCTCAAAGTGGAGGAAGCCGAGAGCCCTCATTTGAGTGATTTATCTTCAGTCTTCATCCGATAAGAACCAAGACTTTGTTTGGAACAGCTTATGATGATGAATAAACCATTAATTAAAAATTGATACATGCATAGAAATTTTATAAAAATAATGATGAATAAGTAGTCGACTGTTTGGATTGTTTGTTCATAAGTATTTATTTAAAATTTCATTCATTCATAAGAGTTCGTTCGTTTGAACGCGTTTTTTTTGCCCGAGCGCGATTTATTCGTTCGGGCGCGTTTTGTTCGCGTTGCCGCGAATTTTTTCCCCCGAGCGGTTTTTTTGCCCGGACGTGTTTTTTTCGCCCGGTCGCGGTTTTTTTTTGCCCTGACACGATTTTTTTGGCGGGACAAATTTTTTCGCCCGGACGCATTTTATTCACCCGGACGCATTTTTTGCCCGGCCGTGTTTGTTTCGCCCGGGCGCGTTTTTTTCGCCCGGGCGCGTTTTTTTTCGCCCGGGCGCGTGTTTTATGCACGGGCGCATTTTTTTCACCCGGACGCATTTTTTTTGCCCGGAAGCAATTTTTTTCGCGCGGGTGCATTTTTTCGTACAAGCGCACTTTTTTTTTGCCTGGGCGCATTTTCTTAGCCCTGAAGCATTTTTTCTCCCAGGCTCGTTTTTTACCCCGAACGCGTTTTTTTCGACCCAATGCAATTTTTTCGCCTATGTGCGTTTTTTTGAAAGGGCGCATTTTTTTCTCTCGGACACGATTTTTTCACCCAGGCGCAATTTTTCCCCAGCACAATTTTTTCGCCCAGGAGAAAACAAAATGCGCGTGAGTGAAAAAATCATTCCTACCCGAAAAAACAGACCTGCGCAAAAAATATGCGTCTGAGCGAACAAATCACGCGCGCGCGAAAAAAATTACGTCTGGGAAAAAAAATCACCTCGCGCTACGCCCGGGTGAAAAAACCACGCCTCGAAAGAAATAACAACGTCCGGGAAAAAAATCACGCTGAGGCAAAAAAATTGCGCCCGGGCGAAAAAATCGCGGCACGACGAAAAAATCGCGCCCGGGCAAAAAAATCTCAGCCGGGCGAAAAATTCGCACCAGGGGGAAAACACGCCCGGACGAGAAAATGCCCCCGGGCGAAAAAAACAAGTCCGGACGAAAAAACGCCCAGTGGCGAAAAAAATCGAAAAATTACGCTCGTGGGAAAAAAACGCGCCCTGGCGAAAATATCACGGTCGGGCGAAAAAACCACCCCGGGCAAAAAAAACTCGCACGGGGCAAATATATCGCGCTCGGGCGAAAAATATCGCGTTCGGGCGAAAAAAACACTTCGGGGCGAAACAAACACGCCATGGCTAAAAAATTGTGTTCGGCCGAAAATATCGCGCTAGGGCGAAAAGATCGCGCACGGGCGAAAAAATTCCCGACCGGTTGAAAAAATTACGCCCGGGCGAAAAAACCGCGCCCGATCGAAAAAACCGTTCCCTTGCAAAAAAAATTCACCCTTCGAAAAAATCACGCTCAGGTGAGAAATTCTCTCACAGACAAAAAATTCGCGGCCGGGTGAAAAAATCGCGTTCAGATAAAAAATTACATTTGGATAAAAAAATCACCCAAATGGCTTTTTAAAGCGATAATCGCTTATGAGAAGTTATAAGTTGGACCCCAGTAACTTATGAAAAATCAATTTATCATTAATTTTAAAATAAGTGCTTTTCTATAAGCTGCACAAACAAACAGTTATAAAACTGCATTTGTGTTTTAAATAGTGATTATTCATCAGCATAAGTTGTTCCAAACAAAGCCTAAGATGCAAGAACTTGTTTTCTCTTCTCTCTTTTTCCCTCTTCATCTTAAGCAGTCCTTTTTGTGTGTTCGGTATCACGGAATTAGTTTTCCACATTAATAAGTCATTTGCATTACAACCCATCTCCTTTGGCCGACCAAAAATGGAGGTGGTGTTTTGCCTAGAAAATGGAGGAGATGGGCGAGAAGTTTCGGTCACAAGAAGCTTGGCTGATGTGGGTCGCTAGAACACGGTGCGCAGAATTGAACAGAAGCCAGATCTGGCAGAAATTTTGGTTGGGAAGGAATTGGCACAGGAAGTTGTGAACCCCTTTGTGCTTGTAAAATAATTTGTTTTCTTTATAATTTGTTTTCTTAATTATATGGTTCTATTATAGGGGTGCAAGTTGAGTTGAGGCTGCTCGAAAGCTCGTTGAGCCGGCTTGAAAAAAGCTCAACTCGACTAGAGCTCATTGTTTTTTCTTGCAATGAGAACTGAGAAGTGAATCAACCCTGCAGTCTTGCTCCCTGATTTCAAGTGTCAATTTTCAACCCTGCACTGGCAGTATGCAACCCTGATTTTCCATAGTTATTTCACATTAAACTAGCACAACGCTTACATATATATTTGTACAATACCTTGTAATGCCTTGACGTATAAGATTCATCGCATACCATATTAATCTTGAGTGCTGTTATAGGCACACCTATTTTGGTTATATGCAACCAAAATATAAATACAACCCAATTTAGATATTTGCACACCAAACATATAATTGCACCCCAACGTCAGATGTTTAAAATGAGTGCAATTTAAATTAAAAAACCACTTAGTGGGCACCCACCATGCTACCCACCATGCTTTTGAGCTTTTATAATCATATCATTATCTAGTAATATTGGAAATTTCAAGAACAAAAAATACAAGAAATTTGTAGCAGTTGTTTGGACAAAAATTAAGTTAACAAACATAAGATTCGTAACAGTCCATTAGACAAAATGAGTTAGTCAACTCTTAAATAACAACTATGGTAGCATTTCACATCAATTTTTCAAAAACTGTAGCTCAATTTCTTTTCAATCGTCTCGACCTGCATATATTAAATTTACCTAACAATTTTAGTATGAATAACGTGACATAAAAAATAAGAGATACAATGTGATATCTCTACCTATTGTTTTACTTCTTTGCGATGAACATCCAAATATAAATGTGATACTCCAAATATCTGCACAAAAACTTTTATAGTAGCATTATAATAAAACTTAAGTGTTAGTAAAAATGATTGATAATAAAAAGTTTACCTCATATTAGAGATTTGCCAAATTAATTACTTCTTCATCTTGTTTCTTGTCGTGGAGAACTATATCGCTTGAGATGTAATTAAAGTCCCACTCATCTTCTATTGGATCATGATATCTCGTCCACATAGAGATCACTGGCGGTAGCGGGCAACCATCGCGCATCAACAAGTGAATGTAGTGTTATTATTGACAAATCCAATAAAGATAGTCTTCCGGCTTGTTGGAGGGGCAGTGTGTAAAGGTAGGAATGTGAAAGACTGAAATTTTGAGTAATGAACTACCGCCACATTATAACATGATGCAATCACCAATCCCATGTCCTGTATTGTCATCCATTTGTCCAAGGGAGCTGGTACCGAAGTACAATCCAAAGATAGTAATAGTTCTGCACGTCTCACATTTCCAAATAGATTGTTGTATTGAATTTCATGACTTTTCATCTCTTCTGCTAAGTCCTTGCGCACTTGAAACCAATTATCACCCATATGTAGTGCATTGCTCACCACTCGAAAGCCACAATGTCCATCACCAACTACATTTACTGCATCCGTTATATGAGTAGATATATATGTAGGCATTTCCGTGCGAATGCATTCAAGAAACCTACTTGTACTCACACTTCTTCTTGGAATCAACTACTTTGCTTTTGGGTGGAGGTTTTGTTCCTTTTTTAAGACATGTCCAAACAAAGAAAGCTCTCTTTTTGTAGATTTGTATTCCGCCATATTTTTTTTATAACTTCCGCGTGACCTTCCTTTTAATCTAAAGGGTACCAACGGTTCTTTTGTTTGAGTTGTTGTAGGTTCCATTATCTCATGCAACTTTCGTTTCATCTCATTTTGTTGAGCATCAGGTATACTATTGTATTGCTTTAGTAAACCATCCAACACAACTTCCATTACATTCAATGAGTCATTCTGCTCTTTTATTTGAGTTGCATCAGATGTTGTAGCTTTCAAAGTTAGTTGCCTCCAATGTTTATGCACCATGCATAATGGAAATGCAGCAGATTGATTCATATAAATCACTAATTCATGAAAACAAGGCAAGCCCATTGTATACCTTACTTTGTGTAAACATTCTGCAGATGTCGGATGACCACTCTTCACCATTTCTTCTTCCTTCTTTATTATGTCCAATGCCGCAATTGAACAAAACCAATCAAATATGTATATAGCGGTCCTCTAAAACCGGTGTTTACTTGTATCGAACTTTGCCCAAAAGAACGCTTAATCTCAGTGTGTTGTATATTTAGCATTTGATCAAATGTTTTCCAAATAAAGGTTAAATTACAAACAAATACTTCTAAAAATCTCTTAAGGTGGCTATGTCTGCTTTCCACACGGTTGGTGGTTGTGTTTCGAAAATGCAACAAGTTGTCAATCCAAGCTGAGACAAAGTACTCTCTGTATGGTTCTATCCAAGTTATCATCACATAATTTACAACGTTAGGATATTTTTCTGAGTACTTAGCTAACATAACATTCAAATGCATGTTGTAATCACTAATAGTTGGTGAGTTCACCAACGTTTGCCATTCTTATAAAAACACTTCACATTCCTTACCATCCTTGAAAAACTTCTGGCAATGTGCTAAAATATTGCGGCTAATGTGCACCTGACATAATAAAATTTTTGTATGAGGAAAAGTTACTTTTATGGCATTCATTAAGCCGACTTCCCTGTCAACCACCATTACATTGGCAAAGAAGTTGCATCCAGTGTACTTTTAAAATAATCCAAAGCCCATTTATAGCTACCTTCAGTTTCATTTGATAGAAAAGCAAATGATGAAAAGAATGTCATATTGGTAGATGTCAAACCAACAATGGACAGTAAAGGTAATCTATAATGATTCGTCTTATAAGTGCAATCCATGATAAAAACATCCGAAAACATATTGCTGAGGTGAATGGAAGTAGGATGTGCAAAAAATAAGCTATCCAAATTATTAGTAACATGGTTGACATGATTATAACTAATGTACTTTGCATCCCTGATGCACTTATATAAGAACTGAATAGGGGTTCCACCTTGCAACTCTTTCTTGTACAACTTATTCTTCTCATTGTAAATAGTTCTCATCACAGAAGAAATTGTTGGATTTCTCTTTTTTAAGGTGGACAAAATTTTTCTAGGCTTTACGCCGGAAGCATACATTTCCTCTACAATCTTCTGCTCATTTTCATTTAGCCTTGCAAGATAACTGTGTGCCTCAAGATGTACAAATTCATGATTATGCACACCACATTTGACCTCAACTTTCTATTCATCCGCATAAGAATTTTTTTGACCAAGGAAGGAAAAAGGGCATTGACACCTTTTGGAACTTGTTTTTCTTTTATTTTTTTCTCACAACCCTTTGAATGTTGTTTATCACGTTGAGAACCACCCCTATCACAACCTAGAAAAACCCTTGGTTTAGGTCTTCCATCAAGCTTATCTGCTCTATGTATAACAGCAACAAATCCAACTTGTTTAGCAACATTACGAGCCCACTTAACTAGGTCATCTTTGCTAGGAAAAATTGGATCTGTCACAAAGTGAACCCCGACATCTACTGAGATCGTTCTACATTTGTGCTCAACAACCGACAATGCATGCTCCACATTCATTTTAATCTAAAAAAACCAAAAAAAATTGAAAAACAACATAACATAATCATAGTGATCACAAATGTACAACCCTAAAACCAAAAATAATGTTCTACAATCGAAGAAAATGAGGTACAAATATAACATGAATATTATACCTTGATAAATGTTGGCTAAGTCAAATAGAAGAGAAGCGCCTTCGGATTGGAGGAGAAACAACAATCTGGAGAAAAAATCCGCACAAAGTTAGAAACCTAACCATATGGAGAGCCTTAAATCCTAAAAAAGATACACGAGAGAGACGATTTTGAACTCTTAAAGGTAATCTCTCTGATTTTTCAAGCGAAATAAGCAGCAGGCGGTGCGGTTTAGGGCTTCGGTGAGAGAGGGAGGAAGAAGGGTTCGGGCGGCCGCAGAATGTGAAAACAGGGAAGACGCCGGTAGTGGGCTGCGCTGAGAGAGAAGCCGACCGACCTCCTGCGATTTCCCGGCGAAATAGGCAGCTGGTGGTGGGTCTTCGGACAACGGCGAGCGGGGGAAGCGGAGGGATGCAGGCGGCTGCAGTTCGCGAAATGAAAAAAAAGCCGGTGTGAGGGTATTGGTAGAAGAAATTAGGTTTTAAGTTCTAAAGATCGGTTTTTTTGGTGTGCCTATAACCAAATTTGGTGTGCCTATAACTGCACTCTTAATCTTAGATAGTTGTGCAACAATTAGATTTTTATACCTTTCATTTTCTTGTAAATTATGCATTCATTTATTTCTCCAACAATTTTAAAAAGCCCCTTTCTATGTGACCCAGCGACTAATATTTCCTACTTTTGGCTGTTTGTTCTTCTCATGACTCGTCCTTTCGCCTTGTTTTTTAGGTTCTCACCTGAAGCCATCTCAGAAATCTTTTCCAAACACTTTGATCTATTTATTGGATACAATTCTCCATAGGGAAACTATCATTTCATTTAAGAAGAGGCAAGTTTTTGTTCAAGCTGCATACAGATAGATGACCTTTTAGTACTAATTATCAATGTCTTAATGCTTGCAGTTTTGAATCTTCATTCTTTATTCATTTTGTTGAGATATATTATTCTTTTTGTTGAGAAATATTATTTTTTTTGTTGATATATATGAAGTGTCATTTTGTTGAGATATATTATTCATTTTGTTGATATATATGAAGTGTGAACTCTTCTTGCACACCATTGGTTCATGATAAATTGGTTATTTTTTTATTTACTCATCATCTGCTCCTTTTTTATTATGAGTTTTAGGCACAAGGTTGAGTTGAGCTTCGTATAGGAACACGATTTTTTTGTACACTTGTCTAAATGATAGAAGTCATACTTACATAAAAGACATAGAAGTTCTTTGTAGTAAACACAAAAAACCAAAGTGATTGGTAAAAATCGAACCAAACTGAACCGATTAGTTTCAGTTCAATTTTATTTTTGGCGTGTAAAAATTGAGGCTATTCGGTTCAGTTTCGGTTTTGCGTAAAATCGAACCGACCCGCTTACAGGCCGACCTACAGGTTCTGATTCATACATGAATGCACTCTCATTTTAATCCTTTTTGATAATTATACATGGATGCAGTCACATTTTTAATGCTTTCTTCTATATCCCGT
This sequence comes from Platanthera guangdongensis, assembly GCA_039583875.1. NCBI lineage: Eukaryota > Viridiplantae > Streptophyta > Magnoliopsida > Asparagales > Orchidaceae > Platanthera > Platanthera guangdongensis. The sequence continues at coordinate 96,205,525 of CM077160.1, read as the reverse complement.
TGGACAGTCACAGTGACGTAGGGTAAGACTCTAATGAAAATGTCCGGCGAATTCAACTTCGCAAAAAAAACATTTATGAGTTATAAAACTTGATTTCACGACAATTGAAATAAAAGTATTTTAAAATAAGGGAGCAAAGAGAAGGGTATGAGCACTAGAGTGAGCCAAAATCAAATTTTATTTAAATGAGAAATGACAAGGACAAAAACGATTGAAACAAGGCTTACAAATGACTATCCATGTAAGTATAAAACAAAGACATGATCCAACATTAAAGAAATAGACATATAAACCTTGGATTTCACGACTATAAAGAGGGGAAGGATGGAGGCGCTGTAAAAGGACTGACCAAAGCAGACTTCCATGTCTCAGAATTGTTTGGGGGTTGTCCAGAAGCTGGGACAACGTCTGGGTAGGAGCAGGAAAGTATTCTCAGCAACAAGAAACAGAGAAAATATGTCCTGGAAGCATGGATAGCAACCTGGAGGTTAGGAGGTGGATGTGAGGAGAGGAGGCAAGGAAGAAGTTCGAGGATTAAATCATGGGTTGGTTTTGCTGTTCTGGACAACAAAAACTGATTTGTGGACAATAGGAATTGATTTTCCTGTAGTTGGGAGGGGTGGATGGGCTTGGCTGGGGAAGGGTTGACAACCAAAGGAGCTGGCCTGGATGTGGTTTGAAGGAGGGGAGTGTTTGTTCGTGGCTCCATGTGAGAGAGAGTGAGGGAGGCAGGGAGGGGGCTGGAGTGTGAATGGCCGGTTGGGGAATGGGGGGAGCAGTTATAATGGGGCAGCAATGAGGATTTTGTTTTGATGAACTGGGGAGTAAGAGGGTGGTTCCACGTTAATGAAAATAAGGGGTTATGGATTGGAGTTTGACTGTCTTGAGGAAGAGGTGACGAGTACGAAATTAAGCTTCTGCAGGATTGGATAGCGCATCCCCGCCTTCCTGAGAACTCTGCAGGTGTTGTAGATCGGCAACAACCGCTTCCCATCCTCTCAGACTAGAACTGAGCTGACAACCTCTGCTCCTACTCTGTGGTATAGGATGAGGTCTTCTCCTTCACGAGGCCCTTGAAGCAGAGGAGCTTGCACTAACTGCTCCTTTAGGGCTTGGAAGGACGATTCTCATTCGGCAGTTCACTCGAACTTCTTGTTGTTACGAAGAGTTCTAAAAATGGGGAGCATTTTTCTCCCTCCATGGATAAGAAACGACCCAGCCCGGCGAGTCTCCCGGTCAGCCGCTGTACTTTTTGGTGTCTCTTGGGGATGCCATCTCTATGATGGCCTTTACTTTGTCATAATTTGGCTGGACTCCCGCAGGAGTGAGGAGATGTCATAGGAATTTTCCCCTGCAAGCTCTGAAGATGCATTTGTCTAGGTTGAGCCTCATTTTATACTTCTGCAACGCCGTGAAAGTCTATTTTAGGTTCTCTTGGATATACTTACCTTTAACTAGGAGGTCGTCGACATACACCTCTAGGTTGCATCGTTTATGGTCTTGTAAGATTCGATCCAACATCCTTTGGTAGGTCATTTCTGCGTTCTTCAGACCAAAGGTCATCATTTTATAAGAGTAACAACCTTTGTTGGTTATGAAGGCAGTGTCTTTCACTTCGGGAGGATTCATCCGAATTTGATGATATATTTAAAATGCATAAAGGAAACTCATTATAGAAAAACCGATGGTGGAATCAATCAGCATGTCGTTTTGAGTCAGAGGGTAGCAACCCTTCGAACAAGTTTCATTCAACAAGGAGAAATCAATACACATATGCCATTGCCCGCTGGCTTTCTTAACCATTACAACATTCGAGATCCAGTCTGGGTATTGGATCTCTGGCGCAAAAACCACCCTTAACATCTTCTGAATTTCTTCGATGATTGCATCAGCCAAAGACATGGCGATCGACCTCTTCTTTTGGCGAATCAGGCAGATCTCAGTTTCCATATTGAGGTAGTGATATGCTACCTCGGCATCAATGTCGGGCATGTCTGCAACGCTCCTCGTGAAGATGTCGATGTTTCTTTGAAGGTACATTGCGTTTCTTCATTGGTCCTCCTGCAACTTCTTGCTGACCTTTACACTTCTGCATCTCTCATATGAAGCAATCACTTCCAGCTCCTGCACCTCCTCAGCCACCTCCAGGCGTGTTGTTCCTTATAGCTCCATGTCCATCTCTTCAACATCTTCTTTGCAACTGATGGTTTTGACGGCGAGAAGATATCACTCCCTGGTCACCTTTAGATTACTCCTGATCCAAATCTTTACACCTCCCTAGCTGTACTTCAAGATTGGTGGAATGAGGAGGGTACATATTGGAACACACCTAGGAAGCTGTAACATCCCTCAAACAAATAGACCCATAGGAGTGGTTTTGTCATGTCTAGGTCATGACAAAACCCTAGGAAGCCCAAGAGGGACAAGTGAACCTAGGAATGTAGGTGAGACCACTATGGTCTGCAAATAGTAAATTTTTGAACCCTAGTTTAAGATGACCATGGGGCTTCACCAAGACTTCAAGACCCCACCATGGTCTCATCAACCCATTATAAGGTCCATTAGAGCCCTAAGGGTCCATTGAAGTCGAACTAAGGTGGCCAAGTTGACTTAGAACCACACTAGGCCTAAATTGGGCAAGGTGCCCTAACTAAGGGCAGTGTGCCCTAATAGAGCCTCACTAACCCTAACAGGGTCTTCCATGACCTAAAGTGGGGTCAATGGGTCACTAAGAACCCATGGAGGGCAGTTAAAGTGGTTAAGTTGACCCAAGTCAACTCTAATCCTAAATGGGTCAAACTAGCCTACCTAAGGTCAATTGACCATCCCCTAGCCATGTGGACCCAATCCATGCCATCCTAACCCGAGAGTGAGGTCAATGGGTCACCTAGGACCTATTGGGGTTCACCCAAGAGGCTATGTTGACCCAAGTCAACCCTAACCCTAAATGGGTCAAACTGACCTGCATAGGGCCAATTGAATTTCCACCCCAAACATACCTTCCTAACCCTAGAGAGAGGCCAATGGGTCACCAAGGACCCATTGGGGTCAACCAAAAAGTCTAAGTTGGCCCAAGTCAACTCTAGCCCTAAAGTGGTCAAAGTGCCCTAATTAAGGGTCAAGTGACCTCCAAAGGGCCAAGTCAACCCTACCTAGACCTTAGGGGAGGCCAATGGGTCACCAAGAACCCACTAGGGGTAACCTAAAAGACCAAATTGACCAAGGTCAACCCTAGTCAAGGTTTAGGTCAAGCTAGCCCAAATGGGCTAACTGAAGCTCAAGCCCAATTCAATTCGGCTAACCTTGTATTAATGGATGAAATGAACTTGTGAGCTGCCATTAGGCTAGGTAGAAGTCAAATTTCAGCTTGGTGAGTAGGAGAGAGAAAACGACCCAAATTAAAGAGAGAGAAAGTGAAGGGAGTAATGAGGGAAGACTTTGGGGCTAATCCTTCCCCAACCCCCCCCCCCCCCATTCAATTCACTAGGACAAGGGGAGTGCAATCACATTTCAACCAGCTGGTCTTTGACTGGTTTGAGCCATGCTTCATCCCCCACCCACCATGGCCGAAATTTTGACTAGGGGACATTAATGGGAATGCAGCCTACACCCACCTAACATCCGAACTCTCCTTCTTAAAAGCTTCACTGGACTCAAGGGATTCAGTTCCACACTTTACTTGAAGGAGCCAAGGAGGTCCACTATGAAGTTGTAGAAATCTGACCACCACCACCACCATGACAATATGGTGATCGGTAAGGCTTCAGCCACCCACACAGGTCATCCTCCACTCCTTCTTCCAAGGGAAGTTCATAGCAATCTTTAGGACCAAGGTTCAGGCTCAATTGAGCCCGATCGAGAGATCTTCTCTCCATGATTTTCCGCAAAAAAAATACTTGTCGGGTTCGTCGAAATAAGCCCCTCCGGCAGTTGTGCCGCCGCCTGGCGACAGCCACCACCTCAACGGAGGTGGTGGTGGCGGTGGCCGGTCGGGTAAGTGGTCGGATGGCCAGCGACAGCGGCTGGAAGAAGCTCCAGGCAGGTTAAATTGAGACCGTCTGCTAGAGGTTGAAGACAACCGGATGCCGTCCAATCTGCGTCAAGATTCCCGCTGGGAATGATATTAAACTATAGGATATGAATTTCTGTTATTTAAATTCTGTCACACAATTTGTATTTAATGTGTTTATTTATTAAAAATACCTAGAGGCTAATTCAGAAGAAATGGTCAACACATAAATTGTAGTTATGTGGGTCTAATTTAATTCAAAATTAGTTTGAATCAATTTGGGTGCCTGGTTTGACCAAGGCACCCATTTTGGTGGGGTCTATACCTAGTGCTAGGCAGAAATTAAAATGGATGCCCACCCTTCAGCTCTGGTCCAAATGACTTGAAATTTGGACAGGGAGTGATCCTAGTATATATCTAGGTCCTGCCCAAAAATGAGAATTTGTGGGGACTATTTTTCTATAGTTTTGGAAATTATTTAATTTCTCTAGGGTAAATTAATTTAGGGACCAAATGACCTCCAAACTCTCCCAAATTTTGGTGAGTGGTGCTTGGGGTAATTATAAATCTCAAATTTCATCTCATTTGGAGGTGGTTTGAACTGAAATCATGCAAACCCTAGCCTTGCCTTTAAAAGGGTATTTTGGTCAAAAAGTGCACTTTGGGTTTTGAGTGGCCAAATCACCTCAATAGAGGTTGAAATTGGGGCCACTGGCTTGGCATGACTTTTAGCACCTCCCCATGAAAGATGAGATAAATTGGAATAGATTTGCCCCAAGATCTAAGACCAAACCCTAAGGAAGGGCTTTTGTGCCTTGTGAAGGGCATGAGGCCAAAAGTCCTTGAATGAACTTCAAATTTGGTAGAGAGGGTGCTAGGGTAGCTAAAGCCCTCTGATAAAAATCTTAGGGGATTTGGGAAAGAATAGGCCCCACAACACCCTAACCCTAGTTTAGGGCACAAACATTGTAGTGCTAGAATAGGTTAGTGCAAACTCCTTGGACAATAATAAAATTTGGGTAGTGTGGTTATAATGATAGATTGAACCTCTGGTAATTTAAATGGGAATTTTGGATCAATAATCTTAGCACTTCCTTTGTAACTCATGGGATTGTCCTAATTAATCATTTGGTCATTATGATACCACTAGCCATTGGAAGGTCATGAAAATTAGGTAAAGGGAGTTTTGGACCTTATTGTTGGATTTTGTATCCACAATGTACCTGATTTGAAGAAGCCCCTGGACAAGCTAAGGTCAATAGACTATGTATTTGATAAAATCTTTCTAGTTGTGCTTGCAGTTTTTCCACGCTAAGTGCACACCAATGTCAGGGTGCAGTAGGTCAATATACACGGGTCTGCACGACGTAATCCCTCGTTGAGCAGATCAGTGTGTTGGCCTACGTGTATTCTCTCTATTGGAGTGCACTTATTTTCAAGCACAGGGCTGTAAATATGCAAGAGAAGACAAGGAGCAAGGATGGGTCAAGGAGCAGCTCTTGAGTGGAATGACGAAAATTCGTCTAAGTGAAAGTCGACGAGAATCACCAAGTGATTCTCGCCGATTCGGCGAGAATCACTAGTGATTCTCGCCGAATCGTCGAGAATCATCAGTGATTCTCGCCGACTCCTTCCGGCTACCTTAAAATGGTGCCAAGTGAGATTCGGCGAGAATCACTAATGATTCTCGCCGAACCCGTCGCTGAGCAGGTCATTAATACCAAGGGAAAATCGTTGAGAATCAACAAGTGATCCGTCGAGAATCACCAGTGATTCTCGACGAATCGTCGAGAATCGTTAACTGATTCTCGTCGATTCGTCGAGAATCACCAATGATTCTCGACGAATTTTACTTGGCGTTTTCTCTGGATGCTGCTGGACCGGATTCTGCCGCTGGACTAGTTTGAACCGGATTTCGGGTTTCTACTTGTGGGACCCACAACGGTCATATTGTATGGGTCTTCAATGTATAAATACACGGGTATTTTTGAACAGTAAAAAAAAAAAGCAGACAAAAAAGAAGCCGAGCAGAGCAAACCCTAAAATCGCGAAATCGCTCCGCCGCATCCGTCGCCGCTCGCGCCAGTCAGCCGCCGCTGTTGATCGTGTTTCTTCCCGATCTCCGACAACAGAAGCTTAGCAAAGCTTGAGTCTCACGCGTCTATCCAGAGATCCCTTGTCTCTCGATTTGTTGATCGGGAAAAACTTCCCATCCGAATCGATCGAGACGACCGATCCTCGTGTGACCATTGGTAGACCTAGCTTGCTTCGCTACGAAGATTGGATCTCTATTTTCAGCAGCCGCTCATCATCAAAGCCGCCGATTCCGAAGCTAGCCGCCGCTCGTGTTGCCGCCGCCGGTTCCGGGGAGATCCTCTCCAAGAGAGACCAAGGTTGTAGACTCTTCGTTGACTTCACGAACACGTCGTCGAACGAAGAGGAACACCGTAGTCTCCAAACGAAGTTTGTATCTCGTGTACATTCTATATTTACTTTTGTTGTAAAGGAACTTTTGTTCCGTGTTATAAGGGTTGGGTGCAACCCGCTTTGTGGGAGTGTAGACTCTCACGTGTGGAAGGGTTCCTTCCGATAGTACAGGGATTGGATTTCAATCCTGTTGGAGAAGAGACCGAGTTGTACATTGTTGGGAGATAGGTCGATGGGGGAAAGTGGATGTACCCAAGTCGGGGAACCACTATAAATTGCCTGTGTATTCTGTGTGCTGTGCTTTTTATCTTTATTGTGCAGGTACATTCGTAAATTCCGCAAAAGCGCTACACGTCACTTATCCCCCCCCCCATAGGTGGACATAGTTGACACTAGGTGGACTTTCAAGTGGTATCAGAGGGAGGTTACTCATCAAAAAGGTTAACACCTTGAGTAGAATCCTGCCACCAGTGTCAGAGGCATGGAGCTGGATTATGAGATACCGCCACTCAAACTCCCCGCATGCACAAAGGATTATTATCCCATCTGGAGGATGAGAGTGTCATTTCACCTTGATGCAATCGATCCTCGAGCATCCTTCATCCTGGAAGAGGGTCCGTTCATTCCCATGAAGACCTCCGACTCTGGGATCCAAGTGCCCATGTGCATTGCTGAGATGTCAGAGACAGAACTGTCCCTATTTAACTTGGACTAGAGGATTCGTCAAATTATCTTGGATATCTGGTCTGGAGCTTCTCGCTCTAGATTAGCAAAATGTAGGACGGCTAAATCCATGTGGGTGATGATATCAGAGTGGATGGGGGAGTCAGAGAAAGCTGGAATATGCTGTCAACCTGAGGAGGAAGCCTATGTGGGGGTCCTCACCTCTGAAGATGAAGGCAAGCATCACTCGGACAACATCAGAGCTCCAGTGTCCGTGTCAGAGACTGACGAGGCCAGTGAGGAAAGCAGCTCTGATGAGGATGACGCAATGGTCACTGGCTCGAATGACAATAACACTGAAGAGTAGGTAACTTCCTCATCCTGCCCCATCTCTTTTGAACTTTCTGAAGACAGGAACTGCTTTCCTCCAGAAGATTCTGATTCTCTGAAGAGAGCCCTTCAGTCAAGCAACCTACTTGCTGAGGAGCAAGCTCAAGAGATTGCTCGACTGAAGATCTTGTTGGTTCTCCAATTGGCGTCCAATAAGGTCAAGGACTCTAAGATCTCAGCTCTAGAGAGTAGTCTAGAGAATGAGAGAAGAATAGTATCAAACTTTTCCAAGGTTGATGCTATAAAGAGAAAGCAAGAAAACGGGTGGATCTCCCGGATTATCAATTCGTGGAGAAATGGGGAAACGGTATTCCGACCCCCCACTCCAAGCAGGAAGGTAACTCATCATGCCTTCAGGTATGACCACATGAACAGTCGTGGTCACTGCAAGGGTGATCTGTCCCCATGTGGAGACACCCATAGTGCAAGGGCCGTCCTGGCCACCCATGAGAGAATACCTAAGGCTCATTCTGAGCCCTTTGTATTCACTGCCACTGCCCCAACTCGGTGCGAATCTGCATGTCCCAGCTCACAGAAGACCTCTCACGACCTGAGGACACATGATAGGGAGGTTAGAATTCATGGTGTAAGTCTTCATGCGGCCTCAGGAAGGGGGTTGCCTGAAAGGAAGGCACCACCTCTCCGGCCACATGCCGCTTGCAACGTGCATTCCTTCCACCCTTCCTCGTGTCACGGTGAAAGAGGAAACTTTGTGAGGAGTTCATGCCCTATCCCGTTTAGACCTAGGACCGTGACTACCTCAGTCACTAGATCAGGTCGGAAATGGCGATTCAACATTCACCCATGTTGGTGCTGCGGCAAAGTGGGACACTTTGCCATCGACTGTTGGCACAACCCCTCTGTGCCAACGGCAGGGGCTTATCCACATTCACGGGACAGAGGTAGCCTTGCGGACAGGTTTTCTGAAGGAAGGCAGTCGAGTGCCTATGCTAACAGGAACCTAGGACCCAACATGATTTGGGTTCCTAAGGTAAGGTAATTTCTTTTTGCAGGGTAGTCTAGGTTCCCGTAAATATGTTGGGAACTAGACAGTAGGTGTTCCGCGACTGAATTGGAACATGCATCGGGAATAACAGAAGTGACATATATATTTATAGCCAGACCCTCTCTCATCGAGCACCTGACCATACAAGCAAAATGTGATTGGAACCAAGTGGATCTTCAGAAATAAGCTGGATGAACATGGTGTCATCATAAAGAACAAGGCAAGGCTGGTGGCTTAAGGTTACAGACAGGAGGAGGGGATTGACTTCGACCAGACCTTCGCACCAGTAGCAAGGCTCGAAGCAATCAGATTGTTCCTGGCGTATGCTTCACACAAAGGATTCACAGTCTATCAAATGGATGTGAAATCAGCATTCTTGAACGGAGACCTGAAAGAGGAAGTATACGTCGCTCAACCCCCAGGTTTTGTCAATCCTACTTATCCTAATCATGTTTATTTTCTTAATAAAGCATTATATGGGTTGAAACAAGCTCCACGAGCTTGGTATGAGACTTTATCTAGTTTTCTTCTTGAGAACAAGTTCTCTAGAGGTAAAATAAATAAAACATTGTTTCTCAGGGAAGTCAAAGGCAAGATTTTGCTGGTGCAAATCTATGTCGATGACATAATATTCTGCTCAACGGACAACAATCTTTGCAAAAAAAAAGTTTTCTAAACTTATGCAAGGAAATTTTGAAATGAGCAGTATGGGAGAGCTCAAGTATTTCTTAGGACTTCAAGTGAAACAGTCTGAAGATGGAATCTTCATCTCTCAGACGAAGTTCACAAATGAACTCCTTAAGAAATTCGGTATGGAGAGTGCAACCTCTATGAGGACTCCAATGGGATCCACCATGTCTCTGGATAAGGATGAGAAAGGTAAACCTTTCGATGAAACCAAATACAGAAGCATCATTGGATCCCTGCTCTACCTTACTGCCAGTAGACCGGATATCATGTTCTCCACATGTGTCTGTGCCAGATATCAGGTGAACACTAAGGAATCTCACTATGTCGCTGCAAAGCGAATTCTAAGGTACCTTAAAGGTACTCCTAATCTTGGCTTGTGGTACCCGAGAAACAATGATGTCGAGCTAATAGGCTTTTCAGATGCTGATTTTGCAGGGAGTAGGGATGACAGGAAAAGCACTTCCGGGACGTGTCAATTCCTCGGAAGAAGGCTTATCTCATGGAACAGCAAGAAGCAGAACTGTGTGGCTACCTCCACAGCAGAATCTGAGTACATCTCAGCAGGCAGCTGTTGCGCACAACTCCTATGGATCAGAAACCAGTTAGCCGACTACGACCTTTAGTTCAAGGAAGTTCCAATGTACTGCGACTCCTCCAGTGCAATTGCCATTGCCAACAATCCAGTATCGCACAGCAGAACGAAGCATATTGAAGTGCGCTACCACTTCATTCGGGAGCACGTGGAAAACAAGGACATCTCTCTCTGTTATGTCCCCACGGACAAGCAGATTGCTGATATATTCACAAAGCCCTTAGACGAGGCCAAGTTCAATCTTTTCAAGACTGAATTGGGAATGCTCAACTATGAGGACTGAAGACTACAGAAGCTCCAGGTTCGTGCACGATCTGAGGGGGAGCAAGGAAATCAAGTGTGAGCACAGACCCAAGAACTGAGGGGGGGCAAGGGGTCAAATGCTACCGACCCCGATTTGCAGAAGCCGAAAAGGGGGAGATTACCCCAAGGCTAAGGTGGCTCCAAGCTTAAATATTGGTAAGGGATAACTCACTCAACTCAATTTTAAGTTTCTGGTTTTCATTCCCATTTGCTCTATTCACCTTAGCTTGTAGGGTTTAGGCTTCTTCAAATAGGGGGAGATTGTTGGGTATTGTATCCACAATGTACCTGATTTGAAGAAGCCCCTATACAAGCTAAGGTCAATAGACTATATATTTTATAAAATCTTTCTAGTTGTGGTTGCAGTCTTTCCACGCTAAGTGCACACCAATGTCAGGGTGCAGTAGGTCAATATACACGGGTCTGCATGACGTAATCCCTCATTGAGCAGATCAGTGTGTTGGCCTACGTGTATTCTCTCTATTGGAGTGCACTTATTTTCAAGCACAGGGTTGTAAATATACAAGAGAAGACAAGGAGCAAGGATGGGTCAAGGAGCAGCTCTTGAGTGGAATGACGAAAATTCGTCTAAGTGAAAGTCGACGAGAATCACCAAGTGATTCTCGTCGAATCGTCGAGAATCATTAGTGATTCTCGCCGACTCCTTCCGGCTACCTTAAAATGGTGCCAAGTGAGATTCGGCGAGAATCACTAATGATTCTCGCCGAACCCGTCGCTGAGCAGGTCATTAATACCAAGGGAAAATCGTTGAGAATCAACAAGTGATCCGTCGAGAATCACCAGTGATTCTCGACGAATCGTCGAGAATCGTTAACTGATTCTCGCCGATTCGTCGAGAATCACCAATGATTCTCGACGAATTTTACTTGGCGTTTTCTATGGATGCTGCTGGACCGGATTCTGCCGCTGGACTAGTTTGAACCGGATTTCAGGTTTCTACTTGTGGGACCCACAACGGTCATATTGTATGGGTCTTCAATGTATAAATACACGGGTATTTTTGAAGAGTAAAAAAAAAGCAGACAAAAAAGAAGCCGAGCAGAGCAAACCCGAAAATCGCGAAATCGCTCTGCCGCATCCGTCGCCGCTCGCGCCAGTCAGCCGCCGCTGTTGATCGTGTTTCTTCCCGATCTCTGGCAACAGAAGCTTAGCAAAGCTTGAGTCTCACGCGTCTATCCAGAGATCCCTTGTCTCTCGATTTGTTGATCGGGAAAAACTTCCCATCCGAATCGATCGAGACGACCGATCCTCGTGTGACCGTTGGTAGACCTAGCTTGCTTCGCTACGAAGATTGGATCTCTATTTTCAGCAGCCGCTCATCATCATAGCCGCCGATTCCGAAGCTAGCCGCCGCTCGTGTTGCCGCCGCCGGTTCCGGGGAGATCCTCTCCAAGAGAGACCAAGGTTGTAGACTCTTCGTTGACTTCACGAACACGTCGTCGAACGAAGAGGAACACCGTAGTCTCCAAACGAAGTTTGTATCTCGTGTACATTCTATATTTACTTTTGTTGTAAAGGAACTTTTGTTCCGTGTTGTAAGGGTTGGGTGCAACCCGCTTTGTGGGAGTGTAGACTCTCACGTGTGGAAGGGTTCCTTCCGATAGTGCAGGGATTGGATTTCAATCCTGCTGGAGAAGAGACCGAGTCGTCCCTTGTTGGGAGATAGGTCGATGGGGGAAAGTGGATGTACCCAAGTCGGGGAACCACTATAAATTGCATGTGTATTCTGTGTGCTGTGCTTTTTATCTTTATTGTGCAGGTACATTCGTAAATTCCGCAAAAGCGCTACACGTCACCTATCCCCCCCCCATAGGTGGACATAGTTGACACTAGGTGGACTTTCACTTATTGCTTATGTATGAATTTTATTAGCATTTTTGAATACATATTTATAATACCTACTTCACAAGCTCATCATGATGGAAAATTTCTCAATATTTTGTTTAAAGCCCATTACATGATGATAAATTATGAAACTTGACCTAGAGTATATATATTTCCTTACAATCACCCCTGAATTTTCTCAGAATTTATGGAAGTATTTTTGCTGAACTTGCCTCTTAAAATTTATTAAAATAGGTTATATTCAAAATTATATTTAGAAGCTTTAACCTTGCTAGAAAATTAGGATACTTTGGATTCTGTGTTAAATAATCATCTTCAATTTATCCTAAATTTGTTGGGGCATATTCTTGTCTCAAATGGTCACTTCATATTCAAACTTGGGTTTTTGATTTACTAGAATAATTAAATAAATTATCAGATAATTGTGAAAATTAAGAATTTCTGGATTTAAGCTACAAATGTCATGATAGCCATCCAGTAATTATTATAGGGGTACTGGGTGAATATTTAGTGTACCTCCCATTTTACACGGCATATAGCTTAACTTGGTCTACATTTAGTAAAACTGCAGAAGTTATGTTGGAATATGAATTTTGGCACATGAGTTGGGGTTAGAATTTTTCTGGTTTAGATAAATAAAAATGAGTTCATCTTTGGAAGATAGGATGATTAGAGTGTTGGGTTGACTAGTGATAGGTGGTGCTCGGGATCGACGAAGGATCGTCTTTCCCGTGGAGAGGAAATGTCAAATACACTACGATTAGATCCAGTACAACATTTAAGGGACTAGGAGATGGCTATTAACCAACAATAGTAAGTGCTTTGTGAAAGGGAGCTCTGTGCGTAATCTCATCATAGTTCCTAGTGCCCTCGAGAGCCCTTCACGGGGAATACCTTGGGCAGTCCTGGGATAACCAAAACTGTAGGTAAAAACTAGAATGCAAGACTAACTAGTAAATCTAAGGTTTCACCTTCACATACCTCGATGTCTCGGGGAGATAGGTTGGGTCACTCGGGCAGTGGGCCCAGTGGTTTTTGGTGATGGGCAGGTTAGCCCGGCGAGCTTTGGCTCGATAATGGTTTGTAATGGGCAGGTTGGCACGACGAGCTTTGGCTCGATTGTTGTTTATGACGGATGGGATGGTCCGGGGAGCTTTGGCTCGGTAGCTGATACATAAGGTTGCATGTGCATAAGGTATAAGGTGGTGGGTCTTCGGTATTGGAGGGTCGATGCACCGAGGCCAATACGTTGACTCGGCTAGTGTAGTTTAGCACTTGGCCAAATAAAGTCCAGTGTGCCAGCTGGCAAGAGTACGCAGGAGCTCCGCTTAGTGCACCAGTGTTGAGGCGTATGATAGGTCTGACTGGTAGTGCAATTACCAGTTTAGAGGTGGGCGAAGCCCAACCCAGCACTTTCGTTTGCCACTACGGAGGTATCCTGGGAGGTTCGGCTCCAGAAAGGTGGAACTAAAGGTCTGTGTACACAGAGTCGGGTGGGTGAGTTGCACTTGCATGTTCACATCATGGCATAATTGTATTTCATAGCATAATCATTGCACATAACTAGGCACCTATTGTATAAGTGGTATGGGACGCTTATACTATAGGCCATGCAAAACGACCCCTTGGTTTATAAGTTCGCGCGAGCGTGCTTATAAGTTAAGGTTTTATTTCAATAAATATAAATATAGGAATTGCAAGAAAATTGACACCCTATCGTATAAATTGGTATGAGACTTTTTATACGATAGGAGCCCTGCAAAATATCTATTGGCTTGTGTGTTTTCATAAAAGTTAAGGTTACTTTTCTTATTTAGTCTTTTTACCTTCATTATATCTTATACACTATAGAATTACTAGTTTAGTTTCGCCGCCATCTGCTTATTTTTTATTCTCCACCTTCATGTCCTCTCCTTTCCTTCTCCCCGCTCGATGCCTAGGAGTCATGGGGGAAGGGGCGGGGGATGATAGGACATAGTCTTTTAGACTAACAGTTTTCAAACCATATCATTTTAGGGGACCGTGGAGCCCAGCATGGAGGAGCAGCCCCGGAGGTCGGCACGCTTGGAGATGGGGCAGTCTAGTAGCGAAGTTCAGACGACAAGTACTGTGAGTCATATTCTCTACTAGTTGTTTTAGTTTTGCTTCCGCAATGAGAGATTTGTAGTGAGGCATTGATGTACTGGGCATGAGCCCAAAATTTTAGTATTTCATTATATTTGTGGACACTCCCATCGTGGAGTTTATTTACTATTTATGTGATTTCTGCGGACTTGCCTTTATTATTTTGCTACAGTTGTGATCGATTTGGCCGGTAGGATCAGCATTTTGTAGTGATGACCTCCCGGGCACGAAGGTGTCACCGCAAAGCGGCGGTTCTGGTCCTAATACCCCGGTGTTTATAAGGGAAAAAGGGGGATCTTACAGAAGCACCGGTACGGGTATGGGTGCCGGATACGATATGTACCCGGTACGGCGGTACAACAAAATTTAAAAAATAAGGATACGGGTACGTCATGATACCTTATAACAAATATAATATGAGAGTCTAGTAACTAGCCATGTTAAATGGGGGAGGGGTAGACCAATAAAGACTTGGAATGAAACTATAATGAAAGATATGATGTACTTAGGCATTAGTGAGATTATGATAAAAGATAGGGCACAATGGCAACAAAGGATCGATATAACCGACCCCACTATTGTGGGATAAAGGCCTGAGTGTTGTTGTTGTTTTTTATCAATGACCTTCACAGTCAATCCATAATCGTCAACTATGTCATATCATGGATATCAAAGAAAGGATCTGCTCCTTTTGTCTATATTCATCCAAGATCGCTCACTTTGACTGTGACCTCGCAATTTTTACACCTATTAAATCTTTATTATTCTCCAACAAGTCAGTGTGATGCCTCCTCAGAATGTATCATACTATCATGGTATGTGTCTCTACAATCACATACGTTATAAATAAATCAATCAAAATAAAGATATGACTAGTGTTTCTTCTTATAGTTCACTACAAATGCTCTTTGATGACAATGAAGGCTCAAACAAATAAAAAAAGAACAACAAACAAAAATGAAAGCCATGAAGAACGAACATGAAATCAATGAATTGTGACAATAAAGGTTGAGCACATAGGAAAGACAAAGGAAAAGAAAGGTGAATAATAATGAAATTAAAGACATCTTGGGCATCCCCAACAATAAAGAAGTGGATACATTGTTTGTCGACAAAGGGAATCTTAAATAGTACACCTTGGGCTTCCTTTCAATTTATGAGTACATTTGTCGAAGGGAGAGTATATCTCACGAAGGGAAATGTTGTGTTGCACATGTTCAAAGATAGGTAATTAATAAGAAAAGCTATGGCAAAAGCAAAACTCACAAAGGAAGTGGATACCATAGGGTGCATCACATGGCTATGATACCATGGGAAAATAAATTTGTTCTCTCCTAAAAATTGTGTAGATATGAGTTATGTTGGAATTTGGTGTGCAAATAGTACGAATTGTTGTGCCATTAGCGGCCTCCTCCTTTTGGGATTAGTCTCATATCACATATTTTGTTTTGATTAATTATGAAAATAGTCAAAGTTTATTCCTTTTATTTTCCACTTGGTATGAGAGCCAGGTTTGGAAAAATATTGGTCCCAAAAATAACTTCTTTTGTTATTTTAGCCTTGCTTTCTCCCATAGTTTTTCCACTCCTTTCCTTTCCTGGTAGTGTGCCAGAAAGGAACATTGAACAGAATAGCGAATATGAGAGTACTGCGAGAAAAAAAGGGCGATGTCACCTTCAGTGGAAAAAGCACATAGGGGGAGAAGCTTTGCCAACCACGGAGAAGGATCGGGTGGAGAAACATCATGCAGAGGATTTCACAAATCTTTGTTAGCAAAAGGAGGGGGTTTTATGATGATCTTGCCGAGGCGATGAGCACGAAGAAGCATCACAGTGGATTGTTCCTTGATGTGCGTGAAGAAGGATCGCATTATGAGGAAATGTGTAGGCAGACATGGTAGTCAGAGTAGCACATAGGGAGAAGTAGCTTAGGATGCGCAATTGGGAGGAGTGACAGTCGGAGGAGCATGCGGGGAGGAGCGGCTTAGGATGCGCTTGCAGGGAGGAGAGACAATCGCGTATCTTTGTCATAGTTGTCACGTGATTCTTGTCTTTGGTCGTGTGGCAGTCAAAGGAGCGCACAACAGTTAGAGGAGAGGCATTCGCTGGAGGTTTAGGTTGCGGCGCTCACACAAGAAAATATATACAATTCTTCTTGCAATAGTACACACGCTGAGAGAAGGAGAAGGATTCTTGCAGCGGCTCTTCGTACGTAGTTGGATTATTGCGGTGCTAGGGTTTCTCAATGCATACTCCTTGGAGAAATTCACTTTCTCGTGGAGAAATTGGTTGCCAAGATGGAGAAGGCAGATCTAAAAGTGTTCTTCGAGTTCCTACGGATGTCAAAAGTTGAGGGATTGTCTCAATCGTCGTCATCTCTAGCTAGATCTTCCCACTCTGTAGTTGAAGCTCGATAGACCAGCTATAGACTTGAGTTGGTCGCGTTGGGTGAAAAGGGCACTCTCTGAAAGGATCCTGGAAGGCTATCTAACTAGAGAGAAGAGAGATATAGAGAAAGACTTGAATGGGTACAATGAATGGAAGACTACACACAACATATTACACGCCTGGCTCCTAAACTTAATGACTGCGTCTATCGATATCGCAGTGGATGCCATAGAAATTGTAAGCAATGTTTAGGGGAAGTTATAGAGGCTCTGCGTAAGTGTCAACTTCAACATGCATGTGCTTCAGATCGAATGGGAGATTAAGACCGTAACCTTGGAAGATCGGTTGATTCAGGAGTATGTCACAGATCTGGAGCGACTATGGGAAGACTATGATTATTTCTTGCCAACCTCATGTTGCAAATATTCTGAATGCACGAAAGAGAAGCGAGATGCTCAGCGGAGGACTATGCACTTTATGAGTGGGTTGAACTCGGCGTTTGAGCAAAAGAGTGCAATGTTGCTCGCTCTACTGAAGATTCCTACCCTGTACGAGACAATATCAGCTATGATGTAGGAGGAGAGCTTGATTAGGCTTCAGTCCAGTGCAACTGCACCCACCAGGAAGAAATCAACCCTAGTGGTAACCAATCCTAAGCACACATGATACAAGGGTGAGACATGATAATGTTCCAATTATAGCGAGATGGGTCACCGTATACTGGTTTGCCCCAAGCCACTATGAAAACTGAAGGGAGTGTTGGACGATACACTCATGCCAACTTCATCAAGAGGCAATGTTGCCTAGTTCACTCATTCAACCATAGGTATGGTAGAAACCCTTGCCCTCACATCTATATCCAATACTAGATCATAAGATTGGACAGTTGATTCAGGTGCTTCTCGACATGTCACTGGGGTTGCTATGGAATTCCCTTTATAAACTCCCTTACTAATCGCAGAGCGCATCCAAACTGTCGATGACACAACACAACCATTGGTTGGTAAGGGTACTGTGCAATGTACCAACACTTTGACTCTGTCCAATATTTTGCATACTCCTTCCTTTCATGTGAATCTCTTATCCATTAGTGTTATCATATCCCAAATAAAATGTGTTTTTTTGTTTGATATCCCTAAGGTGATCTTCATGGAGAAAGAGACTAGTAGAGGACTTGGAACTGGCACATGGTATAGTGGATTGTTGTACTTGGATAGAGAAAATATGGACTCAACCCTTTCAACCATTATTGAAGAAGTTACAAAAGGTGAAAAGAGTGTGGAGGACATACTACTACTTCATCATCGATGTACAGGTCATCCTTTTTTTGTTGTTTTGAGTCAAATGTATCCTCTTCTTTTTAAAAAGGTAAATCAAGAAAAATATGTATGTGACGCTTGCGAACTAGGAAAACACATCGGAAATTCTTAATCTAATTCTAAAAGTAAGAGTTCTCATTCATTTAATCTAATGCATTCTGATGTTTGGGGACCATGTCCCGTGCCCACTATAAATGGAATCCAATATTTTGTGTCTTTTATTTACTACTTCTCGTGTATGACTTGGCTTTATTTAAAGAAAAACAAAAGTGATGTGCTTGCTTGCTTCATGCTTTTCATAAAGGGGTTCAAACTCAATATGGTGCGGTCGTAAAGATGTTAAGGTCTAACAATGGGACATAGTACACCAACAGAGCATTTGAAGAATACTTGTCTTCATAGAGAATTCAACATCAAACTACTTGTTCGTACACTCCAGAGCAGAATAGAGTAGTAGAACGAAAGAACATGCATCTTTTGAAAGTGACTCATAGTATGATGATAATAATGGATGTGTCAAAGTACTTGTGGGGACAAGTCATGCTAACAGTAGCATACTTAATCAATCAGATGCCCTCGCAAGTATTAGATTAGAAGTCTCCAATTAAGATATTGTGAGGGAAGAGTGAAGATATGTTTACCCTCATGGCCTTTGGTTACGTGTGTTTTGTGTATGATAAAAGACCAAATATGAGAAAATTGGATTCAAGGGCCCTGAAGTGTAATTTTTGTTGGATATTCAGCAACCCAAAATCGGTATATATGATGGAGTTCATTGGAGAGAAAGTTATTTGTTAGCATGTATGTCGCATTCAGAGAGCTTAATTCATATTACTCCTCTTTGATTGACTCGCCTCTTGGAGAATCACACGGTTTAGAAAATATGAGTAAAGAGGAGAAGGATAGTTATGGTGGTGAGAGGCGGATAATGAGTATCCAGTATTCACCTGTGCCATAGGAATGAGAGTTAGTTAATGTGCCAATTTTTGGGGAGAGAGAATATGTTGATGATGGACCTTAGACTCAGGGGAGTTATGAGTGTATACAAGAAGAAGGTAGCCAAGTAATAATGTCTACATTGCCACATGTGTCAAGTCCCTTGCCTCTGTTTATCCGGATCCTTGAGACACCTGCACCATCCACCATAAGTTCAGATATCCCAGGTAAGATAACCCCTCATCTCTCTCCTCTTACTCCCTTGCCAGTAAGACAAAGTTCCCACAAGAATGCGGGAGTTTCACCTGATCGATATGGCTTCCCACATGGCATTTCCCAATTTGTTTCATTGTCCCATATATCCTCTTGACATGGAGCATTCATTACATCTCTAGACATTATTTCTATTCCTAAGTGTTGGCAGGTTGCTAAGGAGGATCCTCAATGGAAAGTTGCAATTC
The DNA here is from genome assembly GCA_039583875.1 of Platanthera guangdongensis. Lineage (NCBI taxonomy): Eukaryota > Viridiplantae > Streptophyta > Magnoliopsida > Asparagales > Orchidaceae > Platanthera > Platanthera guangdongensis. The sequence goes on along the minus strand of CM077160.1, from coordinate 96,186,352 downwards.
TAGAAGAACTTTGCGCATTAGAGAAAAACAAAACCTAAAACTTTGTGCCACTATCACTAGGGAAAAATTAAGTTGGGTGCAAGTGGGTGTTCACTGTAAAGCATAACCTAGAGGGTCAGGTCGAGCGCTAAAAGTCTTGATTGGTAGCAAAGGGTTACAAACAGACTTATGGCATTGACTCTGATGAGGCCTTTGCACCCATCACCAAAATGAGCACGATACTGACACTAATTCTTTAGTGACAAATGGGTGATGGAAACTACAAAAACTCGACGTAAAGAATGTCTTTGCTTATGGAGATCTTTTGGAAGAAGTGTACATGGACGTGCCACCAGGCTTTGACACAAAACAAATGGTTGGAATGGTGTGTAGACTCAATAAATCCTTGTATGGGCTAAAACAATCTCCTCTGAACTGGTTTGATAAGTATAGGAAAGGGATGGTTAACATTGGATATCGATAGAACAATGTTGATCATATTGTGTTCTTTAAATAGAATGGATATTACACTACGATGTTTGATGTGTGCGTGAACAATATGATTATTACAGGAGACGGAGAGAAGGAAATCACTTAGCTAAATACTAGATTGGGTAAGGAGTCTGAGATAAAGGATTTGGGGCAGCTGAAATTCTTCCTTGTTATAGAAGTTGCTCACTGTGTAGAGGGGATCATTTTATCTCAATGAAAATATGTGATATATCTGCTCAAAGAGACGGTGAAAGTGAGTGTTAGATCAGAAATACTCTAGAGGGGGGGGGGGTGAATAGAGTATTCTTAAAAATTTCTTAACTACTATTATAGCTTTTACTCTAAATCAAAAGTGCATAAATTAATAACCTAGCAAACAATAAATCTAAATCACAAGCACATCAAGAACAAAAGAAAAGGAGACAACCAGACGACACAAGAATTTTATAGTAGTTCCCCAATCTGGGTACATCCACTCTTCTACCACCCTTCGTAGGAATCCACTCAGATTTTTGATCAGGTGCCTGACACCAATGAGTTTTTGATCAGGTGCTCAAAAACCAACTCAAGACTTTTGATCAGGAGACTTGCAACTAAGGAATCACTTTTGAAGGGAGATGACAACCCTTTACAGAGGTGGGGGTGAGAGAGTGATGGAAGTCTTCTTTTCTCAATCATAATGAGAAGGCTATGTGGATTCAATGATGTTGTCAAAGCTCCCCCTGAGATGAAAAAGGGTACATGAGAATTGGAGCTTTGCACAGGGTGATAGGCCTTCAATTTAGAGACTTGATCTAGGAGCTTTAGACTGATAGTGCTTGAATGTCTTTAGCAAGGCCCTGGAGAAGAAGAATAGGAAGTCTCTAGATTTCAAAATGTGTTCTTCTTGCTTCTTCAAATTGTTGTATGCTTCTTAGTCAGTAGTATTCTGTGTGAAGCTTTCTATGTATCTCTCTTGATTAATTCACTGTGTGTCTATCTGTCTGTCTGTATCCGTTATTCTCTTCTTTTGTATCTTTTAAACATTTGAATTTCTCTGTAATTAATGCTGACAGCCTTGAGAATAATCGGCATTGATTTATTTCCCCAACTGTCCCGTGAAAAAACGGCAAGCAATAATCCTGGAGAAGACCATAATTAATTCTCATTCTAACGAATACATTCAGAGAAAGTTAGAGCATTAATTACCCAGGAATTATAGCATTAGAGTGGGGACAGAAGGACAAAAATAACTAAGTATGGAATCGTCGAACAGATAGCAGACTTCGTCGAACTGAGTTCACAGTTCGTCGAGCTGAGACATTGTATTCGTCGACCAGACGTCTTCTGTTCGTCGAGCTGAGTTCTATGATCGTCGAACTGAAAACTGAACTGCTGTCTCTTTTGATCTTTGCCTATTCGTCGAGCTGGTAAATATGTTCGTCGACTGGAGTTCAGCAATTATTCTGGAGTTGTCAAATATCCTGTGTCGACATAATTACTTCTATGTGTCGACACAAATCTTTTTTGTGATGTCGTCATAGCCTTTCCACAATGTCGACCGATGATCTTGGTGTCGACACAAGTTCTTCTAGTGTCGACATATGTCTTCTGGTTCCAGAATTCGTTGAGTAGAGAACAAGGTTCGTCGACCTGAGACTGGAGAACATGGTCTCGACAGATTGCTGTGATAGTCCAAAGATTCGTCGATTGAAGAATGGTGTTCGTTGAGCTAAGTCTGGAGAACCTTGAATTCGTCGAGGTGAGAATGATTCTGGATTTAGACAAATTAATAACTTCTGGAATCAGAAAGGTGAAGTATAGAGTCCAGTGATCGTCGACCAGAGAACTAAGTTCATCGACCTAAGTCAAGAGAATAGTCTGGACTTAGAATTCTGAAGGTGAAATCCAAGGATCGTCGATCTGTACTGAAGTTCGTCGAGCAAAGCTCAGAGAATATTTCTCTAAGATATTCGAGATGAGAACTACTATCGTCGACCTGAGTTTGACGAACGTCGAACTCATTTTACTTAGCCTCTTGAGAATTCTCTGAATCTTAAGGAAAACTTTAGGTCTTGAGTCTCTGGCAGTCTGATGTTGGCTTGTCCATGTGATGTTGACTCTTAGGACATTGACCTAGATTCTAGGACACAACTTTGACCCTTGCTATACATGTTGGGTCACATCATCCTAAGTTAGTGAAACTATCCCAAATCAAACTAGGGATCCAACAATCTCCCCCTATTTGGGTGAGGTCACTAATAGACTCAAAATAAAAACATAAAGCAAACAAAACAGGAAAAAGATATATCTGGCTGGGATAATTAACATATGCAGCAGATATATTTACATAAAAGCTTTGTTCAGAAAATAAGTGATAGTTTAAGATAGAAAGACAGAAACAAAATAGTTCATATTTCACTTCTTTTGCTTTTTCTCCTGATGCTTTATGTCCTTGCCCTTATCTCCTGGCTTGGTGAAGACTATTTCCCTGTTTGGATCTGAATCTTGTGTCATAGTCATTATCATGTCAGCGGCCCCTATAATCTTCAGAGATCTAGCTCTAGGGACCACTGCTTCAGGATGCAATTTCATATAATCATCAACATTAAAAATTTTGTTAGCTTTATCAAACATTTTCAGTTCTTCTCTCCTGTACTTGGACATTGTAGTGTATTCAGAAGTATCCTTTCCTTCAGTCTTTGCCTTGTTGATCATAGAGAGGCCTACCAGTTACTAGAACCTGGCCATTTTAGTTGTGTTGGCTGTTTCTGGATCTTCATAAGGAACAGGAGGAGAGAGTGGCCTTTTAGGACTTTCAGCTTTTTGATGTTGTTGCTGTTGATGTTGTTTTCCTGAAGATTGTTGCCTGTGCTGGCTGTTTTCATGATGAGATCTCCCTTGATGTCTTTGATATGTTTGCATAGGGGCTGATCTTTGAGAACTAGAACCAGAAGCACCAGCTGCAGGAGGAGGAGGAGGTGGTGGATCTTTCCTATACCTTTGAACTGGTGGAGGAGAGTACCATCTACTCTTCTTCCTTTCTTTCTGCTGATTCTTAGAGAGTCACATCCATGCTGGCATCCCTTTGTATGGAGTTATCTTTTGAAGAATATAGTAAGGGGTGTCATTGTTTGGATTGGGCCTGGGAGCAGGAGGAGGATCTTTCCTTTTCTTTGAAGCTTGTTTCTTCTTCTTTGTATCCTCCTCATCTGAATCTTCATCCTCATCTTCATCATCATCATTGTCAGAATCCTGAGGGTTATCTTATAGATCATCCAGAGCCTTCAAAGCTTTAGCAGAGATAACATGTTTTTCAGGAGCAGGAGAAGGAGTTGTAACAAGAACTGGAGTTTTAGTAGAAGTTGGAGGAGAAGCTACACAAAAATCAGAACTGATTTGGACAGAGCTTTCAGCTGCTGCCTTATTTTCCTCTACAATATCAGCCAAGATCAATTCATCTAGATCTGGCATTGGAGAGTCATCCATTACAAAAGTTGGTGCTAAAGATATTATTGAGGAAGAGGGAACAGTAACTACTTCGGGAGGTGAAGTGATTTTTGACTGTGCAATAGCAAAACTGTCCTTAATTTTCTTAACAACTTTTGAAGAGATGGGGGCAGTATATGGTATAATAGCCAATGATGGCTTAGTGATCTCAGCTGGAGGATAATGTATATGTATAGTATCAAAAATACTCAACAATTTTTCTAAATTAATTGTGGGATTAAGAATGAAATCACCAACAGTATTAGGTTCTTCAGAGTTTGATTCAAAATCCATATCAGTCTCAATAAAATCAATCAAATCTTTATCAATCAAATCTATATCTATGTATTTTGTATCTGAAGCTGCTGTTGTTGCTATAGCTGAAGCATCTGGTTCTGGAGCTAGAGCTGAAGCCTTTGGAGCTGTAGATGCTGCTTCATCATCAGGCATCTCCCCCTGTATGGTTTTAATAGAGCCTGAAGCCATGCCCATGACTGAGGAGGGGGCAGCAGTAAGTGCAGAGATTTTGTTAGAGAGAGAAGATATGGTGGTAGCAAGAGGTGTAATGGCCCCTGCTTAAGGGACTTGAGGAGGGGAGTGTGATGGAAAGGATGGAAGATATGGTTGAGGGATCCAATGATGGAGTGGGAGATGGTAGTGCAGAAGGTGTAGAAGTGGGAACTATGGGAGGGATAGAGAGTGGAGCATCAGGTAGTTGAACATCTGGAGGAATGGTAGATATGGATGGGGATGGATGGGTGGCATCGTGCATGATGGTGTCTGTTGTTGGTAGATGCTAAGATGGTATGGAAGATAGATGTGGGGGAATAGGAGATTGTGGTTTTGTAGGAATGTAAGTGTCATGGGGGGAATCAGGAGATGTTGGTTATTGTGTTTCCTTAAGAGGGGAAGATGGAATGTCAGTGAGGTCAATAGGTGGATATGAAGCTGGGAAGCATGTGGAGATGGAGGTGGAGTAGGAACAGGCGGATGTTGTTGTTGTTTTGGTGTTGAAGAGATAATGGGAGAGGAAGGAATTTGTGTTGCTGGAAGGAAAGCTGGAAGAGATTTGTGGTGTGTGATGAATCTCTTCAGCAGGTTGGGGAGTAGCTTTAACAGCCCTGGTGCCTTTAAAAGCTGGGGTGGAAGAGGTAGAAGCCTTAGTGGGCTTTGTGATTGTCTTCTCCCACCTGCCAAATAAGGCACAGGTGAGCCTTTTACTGGCATTGATGAATATGGTCTGGGAGACCAGTGATTCAGCAGCCTTTTCCAAGAGGAAGATCCCTAGGATCCTTCCAAAACACACTTCTTTCTTGTTATTTTTCTTCGTTATCAGATCAAAGAGGATCTGAGCCCAGTCCACTTGCTTCTTATTTATTACTGCACACATGACCAAGAACTGATGTCTTGTGATGTAGTCATGGGCAGTATGCTTGCCAAGCAAGACCTTCCCAACAATGTCTGCTAGGAACTTGTATACTGCAGACAAATGCTTCTTCAATAATTTGTCTGGGTTATCACCAGCATAACCCATCAGATTGAGCATCATATCAAACTCTTCAGAATCATTTTCTAAGTCCTCTTCGCCATTTGTCAAACCAAATATTTTAGTTAAAACTGCGGGAGTTAAGGAAACAGTATTACCCATAATTGATCCTGTCATGGTATTGTCCTCAAAAGTGGATGAGGTATAGACCCATTCCCTGATTTCTGTTCCTGCCAGCTTTATCCTTTTAGTCATTAGATTCTTTAGATTCTGTTCTTCCAGAAGTTCCAGAATATACAGGAAGATTGGATCCGAGTGCTGGAACGATTCGAAGTCGACATCAAAGCCAGTGTCAAACATTATAGCGGCTAGAGCTCCTGCTAGAATCGACATGGAATCACCTGCAGAAGAGAGAAATGGCGATCAAGTGTAAGAGAACAGAAAGCGCGGGACAGAGGTCGAAGAAAACCTAGATATAAGGTTTTCAAGAATATGAATCGACAGACTCCATTCCACGAAAATGAAATTAATTCTTCGAGCTGAGATCGACGAAATAAGTTTGATTGAAATAATTAATCGATCTAGTCCTGAAGAATTGAAAATAGTTCGCCGAACTCTGTTCGATGAATATCTTCTGAAGCAAGTTCATCGAACTCCGTTCGATGAATATTGTTTCACTCACAGAGAGTTTGTCGATCTCCATTCGGCGAATGTCTCTCAAACTTTCCACGGTTCGTCAAACTTCGTTCAACGATCTCTAGAAAATTCATCGACTGCAGACAGAAATCAAATAAAGTCTTCTCCATTGATCATTCAAAGTTGATTCACAAAGAACATATGACTTCTCTCATCCAGAGGTTTGGTGAATATATCAGCCCTTTGTAAATCATTATAGTTATAGACAAGCTTGATTTTATTTTTGTCTACACACTCCCTAATGAAATGATGTCTTATATCAATATGTTTTGTCCTACTATGGTGAACTGGATTCTGGGCTATGGTTATAGCACTTGTATTATCACAGAGTAGAGTTGAATTATTTAAGTTGAACCCATAATCTAGTAGTTGATTTTGTATCCAAAGCATCTGTGAACAACAGCTGCCCGCTGCAATATATTCTGCTTCAGTAGTAGAGGTTGACACTGATATTTATTTTTTACAAAACCAAGATACTAATCTCATACCTAGGAACTGGCAAGTTCCTGAAGTACTTTTTCTATCTACCCTGCATCCAGCAAAATCAGCACCAGAGTATCTAGTTAACTCAAATTCTGATTTAGTAGGATACCATAGCCCTAGATTTGGATAACTCTTTAAATATCTCAAAATCCTTTTTAGCAAAATTAGATGAGATTCTTTTGGGTTCACTTGGAACCTTGCATAAAGACATGTGGCAAACATAATGTATGGCCTACTTGCTGTGAGGTATAATAGGGACCCAACAATGCCCCTATAAAGTTTCTGATCCACAGGTTTCCCTGGTACATCAGAGTCCACAACAGCATTGATAGCCATGGGAGTTTTCTATGCTGAGGCATCAGCCATCCCAAATTTCTTTAGAAGTTCTTTAGCATATTTTGCTTGAGAGATGAAGATGCCATCAGGGAGCTGCTTCACTTGGAGACCAAGGAAGTAGGAAAGCTCACCCATGCTACTCATTTCAAATTTTGAATGCATGAGGTCAGAGAACCTCTTGCATAACTTGGAATCTGTATAGCCAAATATAATATCATCCACATAAATTTGTACTAATATGATTTGGTCCTTATGATGTCTAGTGAAAAGAGTTTTATCTACAGTTCTTCTTGTAAATTTATGCTCTAATAAAAAACTTGCTAAGGTCTCATACCAAGCTCTTGGAGCCTGCTTTAGACCATAAAGAGTCTTATGCAATTTAAAAACATGAGAAGGGTAAGTTGGAGAAACAAAACCTGGAGGTTGTTCTACATAAACCTCTTCTTGTAGTACTTCATTTAGAAAAGCACTCTTCACATCCATTTGAAAGGCCTTGAACCTCTTGTATGCTGTATATGCAAGGAATATTCTTATGGCTTCCAACCTTATAACAGGTACAAAGGTTTGATCATAATCAATTCCTTCTTCTTGTCTGTATCCTTGAGCAACAAGTCTATCCTTGTTTCTCACAATAACTCCTTGGGCATCCAGCTTGTTTCTATAAACCCATTTGGCTCCAATAACTAGGTAGTTTGGGGTCTTGGAACCAAATACCAAACTCTACGTCTCTCAAATTGATTTAGTTCCTCCTACATTGCAAGGATCTAGTGGGGATCCTGCTCAGCATCATGAATAGAAAGAGGTTCAACCTGAGACAGAAAGCAGGCATGCATCAGATCTTGGGTAAGTTGATGCCTTATCTGTACACCTACTGATATGTCTCCAATCACTTGAGATCTGGGGTGATCCCTAAGTGTGACAAAATCAGTGAGTGGAGTTGGTTGTGCAACAATATTTGGAATTAATTCCTCCTGTGGAATTGTATTTGCTGTTAGTAGAGATTCATTATCTTCAACTTCTTCTTCACTTTCTTCAATGATTTGTGGAGAGAGATGAGTTGGCACCTCTTGGGTGAGGTTTAGTCCATCCAAGGTCTCACACAAGTGGGATACCTGCAAGTTACTATTGGAAGAAACTTCTTTCTCCTTGCAATACATATTAGTCTCATCAAATGAAACATGAATAGACTCTTTAATTTTCAATGTTGATTTGTTAAAAACCCTATAGGCCTTGCTTACTTGGGAGTATCCTAGAAAAACTCCCTCTTCAGCCTTAGCCTCAAACTTTCTAATGTATTTCTTGTTATTATTATGTATATAACAGGTACAACCAAATACTTTAAAATAGTTTATTTTAGGTTTCTTCCCTTTGAGCTATTCATAGGGAGTCATGTTCTTTAGTTTGTGAATTAAGCTCATGTTCAGGACATAATTTGTTGTGCTGACAGCCTCTTCCCAAAAGGTTAGGGGCATGTAAGCATCTGCAAGTAATGTACCTGCAGCTTCAATGAGTGTCCTATTTTTCCTTTCAGCTATCCCATTTTGTTGGGGAGTTCTAGGAGCTGAGAAGCAATGCATGATACCTTCCTTCTCAGAGAACTCATGCATAAGAAGAGACTCAAACTTTGTACCATGATCACTTCTGATCAGCACAACATGAGTAGAGAACTCAATCTTTATGATCCTGAGAAAATCTGTAAGAAACTTGAATGTATCTGACTTTGATCTCAGAAAGAATACCCAACTAAACCTGGAGAAGTCATCCACTATAACCAAAGTGTAGGATTTCCCTCCTAGTCTTTGTACAGCAATAGGTCCAAAGAGATCCAAATGTAGCAAGTACAAAATCCTAGGTGAATCACTCTTATTAACAGATTTAAAACTAGTTTTAGTTTGTTTGCCTAATTGACAAGCCCTGCAGAGACCTTCCTTTTTGTAGGGACTAGAAGGTAGACCTCTAACAATGTTGTGCTTAGATATCCTAGCAATGTTTTTCAAATTGACATGACCTAGTCTTTTGTGCGATAAGTCATTCTGATTACTAGTTAAGTTAAGTAAGCAGATATCAGTTTTGGAGGAAAGAAAATTTACTAAGTATATGTTGCCTTATCTACTTCCAGTTAAAACTGTTTGGTTGTTTTTATCAATAATAGAACAAGTGGTTGGGTTAAAGTGTACCTGATAATCATCATCACATAAATGACTTATGGAGATGAGGTTATGCTTGAGTCCACTTATATATGTCACCTTTTGAATGTGACAGCTCCTATTCTTACTTCTCCAAATCCTTCTGACTGACCACATTTGGAGTCACCAAAGATAACTTTTGGCCCCAGCTTGGACTTGTAGTTCATTAAGATGTCCTTGCTGCCAGTTATGTGTTTGGAGCAGCCACTATCCAGGTACCAAGTTTGATTTATGCCTGGATAATTCTTCACCTGCAATAAAAAATAGTTAATGGTTTTTGACCCAGGTTACCTTGGGTCCTTTGTATGGCTGATAAGAAAAACTAGAAATGATAGAGAATTCAGGTTGGGACTTATATCCTAGGGGGTGATATATCCTAGATGGGATGATCCAATCAGCTAGTGGATTAAATGGTTTCTTAGGAACATATGAGTTGTTGTTACAGTTTTGATTAAGTCTTCCTGGGTTCGACAAATTGTTGTAGGTTCGTCGACCAGAGTTTGACGAATTGGGTTGAGATCGTCGATCTCTTCCCAGAGAATGAACATGTTCATTCTCTGTGCCCCACGTTCGTCGACCTCTGCTCGACGAACCATACATAGTTCGTCGATCGCAGTTAGACGAATGATTATTATTGTAGTTTGCGTTCAAAGATCGTCGTTTTGAGTTCGACGATCTGTTCTGATATCGTCGATATGGGTTTGACGATAACTGCTGAACATTATTATTTTTATCATTCTTCTGATTTTTAATTTTATCCTTAGCTTCAATTTGTTCTAGAATTTTATAAACTTTATTTACTTGTTTAGTGTTTTTCTTTCCTTTATCAGAGATGAAATTTACTGGTTTTGAAAGATGATTCCTTTGGATTAGGGTTGGTTCACTAGATGTGGCTCCTAATCCTAATCTGCAGTTATTTGTTCTAGGATTAACTGTGCTGGTTATATCTAGCCATTTCAAACTTCTGCCAATTAATGATTCTTCTAACATCTTAGCTTTGCTAAGTTCTGATTTCAGAAAGCTATTTTGTTCATTTGTAGATTTTAGTTCACTAGACAGAGTTGCATTTTCAGAGATAATTTTATCTAGGTCATTCAATTTTTCTCTGAGAAGTTTGATTTCCTTCTCAGTGCTTATTAAATCTAAGCATAAGTTTTTAAATTCAAATTTAAATTCATCAGATTCATAATCATAAGATGCTATTACCTGATCTTCATCTGACTGATTCTCTTCATCATCTGATTCATGTGTATCTGATCTGCTGCTGCTTGCACCAATTGCAATGAGGCACACCTTCTTTGCCTTGGCCTCCTCTTCTTCTTCACTGGAGCTGGAAGATGTTGATTCATCTTCAGTGTCACTCCATGTTTTAGCCATAAATCCTTTGTCCTTCTTTTTGTGCTTGCTGGAAGAGGGCTTGCTGTAGTGCTTGCTTCTTGATTCTTTCTCTTTTCTTCTTTCCTTCTTTTGATTTTCAGGACATTCAGATATGAAATGTCCTAGTTTTCTGCACCCATAACACACTACATCTTTAGTGGGGGTTTTGTCATATCTTGGCTGAATGTCATTTCTGGATGACTTCCTTCTGAAGTCTTTCCTTGCCAGTTTGAAGAATCTCTTGGCAAAGAGACTCATCATCTCTTCATTGACTATTGGCGCTGCAGTTTCTTCAGCAGTATTGAATGCAATGGATTGTTCTTTCTTTGTTAGGGGAGGAGTCTTGTGTTCCACTGCCTCTCTGGACTTGATTAGCTACTCATATGACTTTAGTTTTCCTAATAAATATTCAGTTGAAATCTCATTCAGGAATCTGGCCTCCTTGATGGGCCAGATCCTGGTGTCCTATGAGCTTGGGAAGCACATTAGGATCTTGCCATTAACTTCAGTCAAAGTAATTTCTTTATCTAAGGTCCTTAGCCACTGATGATGGAGCTAAGTCTATTGTACATCACTTCAACTGTCTCTGTCTCATCCTTCTTGAAAATTTCATATTGTGTGATGAGGTGTGATCTTCTATCTTTCCTCTCATCTGTTGAGACAACAACCATTTGATTGAGTGAATCCCAGATTGCTTTTACAGAGGTGCACTCAGCCAACTTCTGAAAGATATCATCTGACATAGTCTGAGCCAGTATGTTCATGGCTTTGGCATCAGTAATCTTTGCTTTCTTCTGAGCTTCAGTCCACTGAAGTGGTGGGATTGTATTGTTTTTGGAAGATTTTGTAGCTGTGGATGCCTGTGGGGGACCTGTCAAAATGGAATTATAGATGTCTTCATCAATGGAATTCATATATAACTGAATTCTTGTCTTCAAGATGACAAACTTATTAAGATTGCAAATTGGAGGTCTGGTGCTTGCATAATCCTTGTTCTGTGTTATGCTGTGTTTATAATTTAAATGAAGATAAAATATTGTGTAGATCTAACAAAGGATCTTTTGGTTTAAGATTTAACTTGTACAACCAAAGGAACCTCCTCTGATACCAATTAAAAGTGAGTGTTAGATCAGAAATACTCTAGAGGGGGGGTGAATAGAGTATTCTTAAAAATTTCCTAACTACTATTACATTTTTTGCTGTAAATCAAAAGTGCATAAATTAATTACCTAGCAAACAATAAATCTAAATCACAAGCACAATAAGAACAAAAAAAGGAGACAACCAGACGACACAAGAATTTTATAGCGGTTCCCCAACCTGGATACATCCACTCTTCTACCACTCTTGGTAGGAACCCACTCAGATTTTTGATCAGGTGCCTGACACCAATGAGCTTTTGATCAGGTGCTCAAAAACTAGCCCAAGTCTTTTGATCAGGAGACTTGCAACCAAGGAATCACTTTTAAAGGGAGATGACAAACCTTTATAGAGGTGGGGGTGAGAGAGTGATGGAAGTCTTCTTTTCTCAATCACAATGAGAATACTATGTGTATTCAATGATGTTGTCAAAGCTCCCCCTGAGATGAAAAAGGGTACAGGAGAACTAGAGCTTTGCATAGGGTGATAGGCCTTCAATTTAGAGACTTGATCCAGGAGCTTTAAACTGATAGTGCTTGAATGTCTTTAGCAAGGTCCTGGAGAAGAAGAACAGTAAGACTCTACATTTCGAAATGTGTTCTTCTTGCTTCTTCTTCAAATTGTTGTATGCTTCTTAGTCAGTAGTATTCTGTGTGAAGCTTTCTATGTGTCTCTTTTGATTAATTCACTGTGTGTCTGTCTGTCTGTCTGTATTTGTTATTCTCTTCTTCTGTATCTTTCAAACATTTGAATTTCTCTGTAATTAATGCTGACAACCTTGAGAATAATCGGCATTGATTTATTTCCCCAACTGTCCCATGGAAAATGGCAAGCAATAATCCTGGAGAAGACCATAATTAATGCTCATTCTAACGGATACATTAAGAGAATGTTAGAGCATTAATTACCCAGGAATTATAGCATTAGAGTGGGGACAGAAGGCCGGAAATAACTAAGTTTGGAATCATCGAACATATAGCAGACTTCGTCGAACTGAGTTCACAGTTCGTCGAGCTGAGACATTGTATTCGTCGACCAGATGTCTTCTGTTCATCGAGCTGAGTTCTATTATCGTTGAACTGAAAACTGAACTGCTGTCTCTTTTGATCTTTTCCTATTCGTCGAGCTGGTAAATATGTTCGTCGACTAGAGTTCAGCAATTATTATGGAGTTGTCAAATATCCTGTTTCGACACAATTACTCCTGTGTGTCGACACAAATCTTCTATGTGATGTCGTCATAGCCGTTCCACAATGTCGATCGATGATCTTAGTGTCGACACAAGTTCTTCTAGTGTCGACTTAAGTCTTCTGGTTCCAAAATTCGTTGAGCAGAGAACAGGGTTCGTCGACCTGAGACTGAAGAACATGGTCTCGACAGAATGCTGTGATAGTCCAAAGATTCGTCGACCGAAGAATGGTGTTCGTCGAGCTAAGTCTGGAGAACCTTGAATTCGTCGAGCTGAGAATGATTCTGGACTTAGACAAATTAATAACTTCTAGAATCAGAAAGGTGAAGTAGAGAGTCCAGTGATCGTCGACCAGAGAACTAAGTTTGTCAACCTAAGTCAAGAGAACAGTCTGGACTTAGAATTCTGAAGGTGAAATCCAAGGATCGTCGATATTGACTGAAGTTCGTTGAGCTCAGCTCAAAGAATATTTCTCTAAGATCGTCGAGCTGAGAACGACTATCGTCGACCTGAGTATGACAAACGTCGAACTCATTTTACTTACACTCTTGAGAATTCTCTGAATCTTGAGGAAAACTTTATGTCTTGAGTCTCTGGCAGTCTGATGTTGGCTTGTCCATGTGATGTTGACTCTTAGGACTTGACCTAGATTCTAGGACACAACTTTGACCCTTGCTATACATGTTGGGTCACATCATCCTAAGTTAGTGAACCTAGCCCAAATCAAACTAGGGGTCCAACAGACGAGTATGCTGTAATGTAGGCCCGCAGTCACAACTATTGATCAGAAGTACAAACTCAATGCTGAGGTACAAGAGACAACTGATAAAGAGAGGTATCAGAGGCTTATAGATCGCCTAATCTATTTGATCCACACCCATCCCGACATATATTTTATTGTAAGCGTAGTAGCCCATTATATGCACAATCCTAGAGAGGGGAACTTGGATGCAGTGTATCAAATTCTTAAATACTTAAAGAGTGCACCAGGAAAGTGACATTTGAATATAGAGGGCTATTATGACTCTTATTGGACTAGCTGGGTAAATGATAGGAGATCCACATCGGTATCTTTCATGTTTTTTTTCGGGGGGGGGGGGGCAACCTTGTCTCCTAGAAAAGCAAGAAGTATATAGTAGTTGTTAAATTTTTTGAAGTGAAAGTGGCGGCCTGGGCGGACTGTGCAGATAGGGGTGGTTACTAGCCAGGTCGGCTAGTGTTCTGCAGGCAGCGTGCTCTCAGGATGTATCCTGGCGGATATGATTGATATTCGCAGGAGTTGTGGACTCTTCTACAGTTCGTTGAGTCCGGGTTGTTGCGGGTTGGTTTAGATCATGGGAGATCGGCATGGCATAAGTCTTGGTCTTGCTATGGTGGATTGGTTTGGTGTAACCGCGCATTTCACTGGTCAGTGCGGACTGGTGTCTGAGTCCGCCAATTTGTGCAGATTGCCTTCTTTATCTACTGGATCTGTGTTCTCACCAGGGATAGCTGGAGGTGTGGACTTGGTCTGGATCTGTACCAAGTCCGGTTATGCTCAGTCTGGGAGATCGCAGGGTTAGCGCGCGCTGTTTTCTCTGTCCGCCGAGTTCGGCAGCTGTCAACCAGGTGCTCTGGTTGTGGGCTCGGACTGTGCAGAGTGGAGCAGTGTTAGCATGGCGTGCAGACTGGTGGCGGTATTCACAGTGTCTGCGGGTATAGCGGACATCCAAGTTTTGGCCTTAGCAATCTGGCTGTCCGGCCTAATCCGGGTGACAAGGTGGATTGGTTTTGTGTCCGCGCTGTGTGAATACACTTAACGCTCTCTGCGAGATAGGGTGGTGATCTTATCATCTAGGGCGGTGATCACATTCCTCTCTATGCCTATAAATAGGTCCCCCTATCACATCAACAGTATAACCGAATGAACAGTAAGTGAGCTCGAGTGATTAATGCGGACAGGTTTTTGTATCCGTGCAGGTTGAAAAGTTGACTGGTTTTTTGTTGTGCGGATAGCGATGAGAAGCGAGGGACTTGGTTCTGACTTCGGTCAGGCATTAGTGCGGACTCTGCAGTTACAATCGATAGTTAGCAGCAGGTCACTGCTTACGACCAGGCAGTCTTCTCTTCTATAACCTTTTTCCCAGTTTAATAAAGTTGCCCTCTTCTAGTGGTCTATTCAATTCGGCAGCATCTCTTTGTGGATAATTTGACGGCTTGGCGGCCTCGCGGTTAGGCGGCTAGCAGATTGCAGACAGAGTTCTTCAACATTGGAATAATGAGGTGTCCGCGTGGTTAGGTTGTGATCTGGCACATTAGTGT
This sequence comes from Platanthera guangdongensis, assembly GCA_039583875.1. Taxonomy (NCBI): domain Eukaryota; kingdom Viridiplantae; phylum Streptophyta; class Magnoliopsida; order Asparagales; family Orchidaceae; genus Platanthera; species Platanthera guangdongensis. The sequence goes on along the minus strand of CM077160.1, from coordinate 96,171,219 downwards.
CTTCAACGGACTCCGTAGTGCAGCTCGACAGAGTCGGAGATTACTCTTTCAGTTTGTGCCACTAGTTTTTGCTTTTTTTTGCTTCCATCGTGTACATTGTCGAATCATGTCTCGTCATGTATGTCTCACACTATAAATATTTTTGATAGTACAAGATTTACTTGCTCTCCTAGTTGCAGCTGATTTACTTGGCTTAGTTTTTGTTGAGTGTTCATGCGACCTGGTTTCCCATTTTCCACGGTTCACAAATTTTTACATGGTATCAAAGGGAACATAGGGTTGAGTTGTGATCAACCGTTAGACTTATTTTTGGCTTCTTGAAGTATAGTAGACCTGTGTTAGTGCAATGGAAGGTGGATTTGCAAGAGTTCTTGGAATTGAACTTTTAACGTCGACCAACTTCAAGAAGTGGAGGTCGTGCATGGAACGTTATCTTCTAGGCGAGGACCTTTGGGAGGTCGTCTTCGAAAACGAGAGGTGAGAAGTTACTGCTGCCGCTGCAAATGCTGAAGCGGAGAGAGCTTGGAGGAAGACAAATGCAAGGAAGAGTTTATTCTTAAGCGGGCTATCTCACCAGAGCTCTTTGACCACATCACTGGATGTTGGTTAGCTGTGGAGATTTGCACTTCCCTTGATGGATTATTCAAAAGGAAGAATGTAGCGCGGCTACAGTTCCTAGAGAATGAGTTAGCGAGAGCCACACAGTGAGATTTGTCCAGCTCAACATTCTTTCGGAAGATAAAGAACTTATGTGCTGAAATTTCGGAACTGGACCCCGATGAGCTGATTTCAGAAGAGAAGCTCAAGAGGCACATAATCCGCGGATTACGGAAGGAATATGTGGCCTTCGTTACTTTTGTTTAAGGCTAGGCCGCACAGCCATCATTGCTGGAGTTGGAGAACCTGCTGGCTTTGCAGGAAAGCCTAGCAAGGCAGATGGTTGGAGTCATTATCTCTGAAGGAGGTAGGGAGGCACTCTTCTCAAGGAAGAAGTAGAGATTAGACAAGAAGAAAAAGTCGTCTGCTGGTGATGACCCTTCAACTTCTTATCAGCAAGAGAGGAGTGCTGCTCCTAAGCGGGATTGGAAGAAAAAGGAAGAGCTAAGGTACTATAGATACAACTAGCCGGGACACTTCAAGAAGGACTGCAAGGTCAAGCTATAGTCAGGGAACACAACAAGTAAAGAATAAGCTTGTTCCAGTGCTGAGGATGCAGGATGGGGAAATGCATTCATGATAGGTACGTGTGTCTGTATTTTGTCCACCATAGACTACCAAGATAACTAGATAGTGGACTCGGGGTGTGGTCACCACCTCATTAGGGACAAGGCGAAGTTTTTTTTTCAGCAAGCATAATCAGGTAATGATGCTATTATTACTGCAGATGCTACAGTTCATGGAGTCGAGAAGGAGGGCGTCGTTTCTTTAGGTAGTGATAAGGGTCAATTCATCTTGAGGAGTGTTTATCACTTATCGGGCATGAAGAAGAACCTCTTCTCAGTGACCAAAGCGGTGGACGCGGGCTATAATGTTCTATTCGACCCGACAGAAGTGAAGTTTCTCCGCAATGTGTCAGCGGTGAATACTGACTTTACTCATTTAGGGAGAAGCGTAAAGGACATGTTTGTGATATCAACAAGTTCCTATTTCGGTCGGATGAGGGCCAATGATAGTGCAGTTATCTGGCATGAACGACTGAGACATGTCGGGATGGACAAGTTGAAAGTTATGGCGGTGAGAGTCCTTGTGAAAGGCTTGCCTAGATTGTCATCCTTCGGGGACAGTCCTGTCTGCACAGGATGTCAATATGAAAAGGCTCATTGCCTTCTGTTTGACAAGTCACATAGCAGGTGTAAAGCACCATTGGAGTGCATCCATGGTGACCTGATGGGTACGACCATTACCGCCAGTCTGGGAGGCAGCAGATATATGTTGGTGTTGATTGATGACTATACTAGGTACACATTGGTGTACTTTATGAAGGAGAAGTCAGACGCATTCCAACTTTCTGTGGAGTTCAAGGAGCTAGTGAAGGGCCAACTTGGCCTGCAGATTACGAAGTTAAGAACTGAAAACAGAGGTGTGTTCGTTTCAAATAAGTTCTCTAACTTCTACAGGAAGCATAGAATCCGGAGAGAGATCACTTGCGTGCATACTCAATAACAAAATTTAGTAGTAGAGTGGAAGATCTATCAACTGACAGAGTCCTGCAAGTGTTGGCTTCATACCAAAGATATTCATAGGTCTTTCTGGGCGGAAGGGATGGACTGCACAACTTATGTCATCAATCGGATGCCTCTGAGTCCGATCAACATGAAGTCTCCTCATAAGATGATGTTTAAGGAGAAGCCTAGCGTTCGAGACCTTTGGGTGTTTTGGCCGACCTGCTATATACACGTTCTTGATGCTCTCAGGACTAAGCTGGATGCGAAGGCGAGGAAGCTTATCTTCATGGGCTATGATGAGAGGAAAAGGGGATGGAAGTGTATGGACCCTACTACGAGGAAGTTTGTCGTGTCAAGAGATGTTGTCTTCGACGAACTAACGTCACATGGAGGTAGCTCATCTGTAGATTTAAAGGAAAGCAGGTCAGACGGCAGGCAGGAAGAAGATGCTAAGGATCTTCTCGTGGAGCTATTTGTGTCACCAGGAGCTCCAAGTGTTTCTATCTCCGGGGTGGAGGCTTCTGGTTCAGGAAGCAGGGAGTCTGATGCTCCAAGTATGTCTAGGAACAGAGCTGTTTCAAAAGATACAGCAGAGGTGGTAAGCCGTGGTCAAGTTCTTTGGAGGTCGAAGAGGATCATCAAACCACCTACTCGGTACAGCGAAGGGAACATAGTGAGCTTTGTCTCTATTTCATCATAGGCCCTCTGGACGAACGAGAGCCTTCTAGCTTTGAAGACGCCACTGGAGTAAAGGAGTGGGATTATATTATAGATGAGGAGATGGCTGCCCTCAGAAGGAACTAGACTTGGGAGCTTGTTCCCAAGGTCGATGACATTACTCCTATGATTTGTAAGTGGGTGTATAAGCTGAAGAAGAAGGCAGATGAAAGCATCGAGCGATACAAGGCTCGGCTTGTAGCTCGAGGGTTCTCCCAGCAGTATGGGGAAGACTATGAGGAGATGTTTAGTCTTGTTGCAAAAATGACTTTAGTATGGGTGGTGATTGCTTTTGTGGCTTACCAAGGATGGAGGATGTGGCAGCTTGACATAAAGAATGTTTTTCTTTACGTAGAAATTGATAAAGACATCTTCATGGTTCAGCCACCGGGGTACTATCTGATATTATACAGACACGTGTGCAAGGTCAGGAAGGCCCTTTACAGCTTGAAGTAGGCACCTCAGGCGTGGTATGGGAAGATCACAGAATACATCCAGTTCTGCCGGTATTTTCCTTCTGATTTTGATTCGATCCTGTTCGTAAAGAAGAAGGGGGAGCTTCATGTCTTGGTGTTGTTGTACATTGATGGCATGATCGTCGCGGGGAACTTTGAGGAGGAGGTAGGTAGGCTCAGTGCAGAGCTAGTTGTTCATTTCGAGATGAAGGATTTGAGTGAGCTCCAACACTTACTTGGACTCGAGGTGGAGAGGAGAAAGAACGACATACTCATTTCCCAAAGAGGTTATGCAAAATGGGTCGTTTAGTGATTCAACATGCGGGAGGGGAAAAGTTTTTCTACTCCACTAGATGTTAGCATTAAGCTTTGACGTGATGAGAGGAGGGTTATTCCAGATCCCTTGGTGTTTCAGGATCTGGTTGGAATCCACATTTACTTGACGATTATGAGCCCAAACATTACGTATGCTATAGGCCGAGTAAGTCTTTATATGATGGAGCCTTGAAAGCATCATATGGTGGCGGCGAAGAATATTCTAAAGTACGTGAAGATGACTTCTGATATGAGGCTCCTTTATGAGAGTGATACGTGCTTCAACCTACACGGTTTCACAGATGTTGATTATGGGGAAGGCTCAGGCGATCAGAAGTCGACGTCTAAGTATGTTTTCACATGCAGATTAGTATGTATCTCGTGGTGCAGCAAAAAGCAAGACTCGACATCCAACTCTATTACGGAAGCGGAGTATAAGTCTTCAGCCTTGGCAGCTCGGGAAGCCATCTAGCTTAGGAGGCTAGTAAAGGATGTCCATAAAGAAGCACGTAGTCCCACTCTGCAACGCGTTGACAACAAAAAAGTGTCCTTAAACTGGTTAACAATCTAGTTTGTCATGCGAGGAGCAAGCATATTGAGATCGAGCATCATTTCATTCGGTAGAAGATGCTCGAGGGATCTCTTATGGTCGAGTATGTGTGGAGAGAGAACAATTTTGCAGATATCTTCACAAAGTCGTTGTCGAAGGGGCCATTTACACGGTTATGGGGACTGCTAGGGCTGGTTTTCACTTCTCACTTCAAGGGAGAGTGTTGAATTTTTTGAAGTGAAAGTGGTGGCCTGGGAGGCCTAGGCAGACTGCCCGCGTGGACTGTAAGGACAGGGGTGGTGACTAGCCAGGTCGGCTTGCATTCTGCAGGCGGCGTGCTCTGAGGATGTATCTGGGTGGATCAGATTGATATTTGCAGGATTTTCGGACTTGTCTAGAGTTCACTGAGTCCGGTTTGTTGCAGACTTGTTTAGAGCTCGGGAGATTGGCATGGCTTGTGCGATGGTCTTGCTCTGGTAGAGCGGTTTGGTGTAATCGCGCAATTTGCCGGTTAGAGCACACTGGGATCTGAGTCCGCCGGTTTGTGCAGATTGCCTTTTGTATCCGCTGAGTCTATGTTCGCACCAGGGCTGGTTGGAGGGGTGGACTTGGTCTGGATCTGTACCAAGTCCGATTGTGATCAATCCGGGATATCGCGTGGTTAGCGCGGACTGTTTTCTCTGTCCATCGAGTCCGGCAGCTGTCAGCTCAGTACTCTAGTTGCGGGCTCGAAGTCTGCGGACTGGTGCAGTATTTGTAGGGTGTGCAGAGTGGTGGCGGTATCCGCAGTGTCCAGGGGTATAGCGGACATCCAAGTTTTGGCCTTCGTGATCTGTCTGTCCGGCCTAGTCAGGGTGACAAGGCAGACTAGTTTTATTTTCTCACTATGCGGATATGCTTAATGCTTGCCGCGAGATAGGGTGGTGATTCTATCGGCTAGCGCGGTGATCACACTCCTCTCTGCGCAGATAAATAGGACCCCCTGTCACATCAACAGTACAACTGAATGAAGAGTAAGTGAGATCGGGTGGTTGTTGCGGACAGGTTTGTATATCTGCGCGGGTTGAGAAGTTGGACAATTTTTTGCTATGCAGATTATGCAGATAGTGCTGAGAAATCAGGGACGTGGTTCTGACTTTGGTTAAGGTTCAGTGCGGACTTTGTGGTTACAATCGGAGGTTAGCAACAGGTCGTGGCTTCCGACCAGGCGGTCTTCTCTTCTGCAACCTTTTTCCCAGTTCAATAATGTTGTCTGCTTCTGGCGGTCTGTTTAGTTTGGCAGCAGTTATTCGCGGATAATCTGGCGGCTAGGCGACCTCGCTGTTAGGCGTCTAACAGATTGCGAACAGAGTTCTTCAGCATTGGAATTACAGGGTGTCCGCATGATTAGTTTAGGATCTCGCGACTTAGCGGCTTCACCAGACTCCATAGTGCAGCTCGACAAAGTCGGCGGTTACACTTTGAGTTTGCGCAGCTAGTTTTTGTCTTATTATTTTTGCTTCCATTTGGTACATTGACGAGTCATGTCTTGTCATGTATGCCTCGCACTGTAAAGGTATTTGATAGTATAAGATTTACTTGCTCTCCTAGTTGTTGAATTCTGTGAAGTGAAAGTGTGTGAATGGAAGGCTTGGGAAACCTATCCGCGCGGACTACGCAGACAGGGTCGGCAGACTGCTAGGTCGGCAGGGATGTTGCAGGCGGTTTGCTCTGTGGCGGCCTGGGCGGTCTGTTCGCGCGGACTACGCGGACAGCAGCAGCGGTCTGACAGGCCAGTGTATGCTCAGCAGGTGGTTGACTCCCAGGAAGTAACCGGGCAGATAGGAATGCTATCCGCGGAGTCCGGCATGAAGCGGACTGAAGAACCGGAGCTCGGCAGACCGGTTTGGCAGTTGCCTTGGTCTTGCTCTAGTGAAGCGGCAAGTGGAAGCCGCGAAGATTGCCGGTCAGCGCGGACAGAAACTGGAGGTCGCCCGGTATGGCGGGCTAGATCCAGTGTCCGCCAGTAAGTGCGGACTGGCCCTTGTGGCCAGTGGACTGGACTTGGTGAGTTTGGGACCAAGTCCAGGATGACTCAGTCCGGGGAGATCGTGCAGTGGAGCGCGGGCTGGTTTCTCAGTCCGCCAAGCGTAGTAGAAGTGTTGTTGCCTTGTTTGCTAGCTTGGGGAAATGCGGACTGGAGAATTGCTTGTGCAGGAGCGTGCGGACTGGAGCCAGAGTCCGCTGAGTCCGGTTTAGCCTTGTGATGAGGCAATGGACTCAGGAGTTGTGGACTGGAGTCTGCTGTTAGCAGACTGGATTGACGTGTCCGCTAAGTCCGGAGGTGCCTTGCCAATGAGGCAATGGACTTGGGATATGCGGACGGAAGCCGGGTGTCCGCTGAGTCCGGCAGGTGCCTTGATGGCGAGGCTGCGGGCTCGGGTTTTGCGGACTGATACCTTGTCCGCAGAATGGCGGACACGGCTGTTGTGGAGTCCGGCTGTGGTGGTCCTGGCTTGGTCTCTGGCGATAAGGCGGGCTGGATATTGGAGTCCGGCCTTGGAGAAGCTGGGGCGGACTGGCTATCTACACAGGAGCGGCGAACTGGAATGTGTGTCCGCGGGCTGGCGGACACACTAGTTCTTGCTGCAGGATGTGGCAGTGATCCTATCGGCTAGGGCGGTGACCATACTCATCATCGTGCCTATAAATAGGACCCATGTCACATCAGGAGTAATCGAACCTGAACCGAAGTAAGTGAACAGTAATTGAGCTCGCGTAAGTTGCTGCGGTCTGGACTTTGGTGTCCGCGCGGATAGAGAGTTGACCCGGTTGTGCTGTGCAGGTTGTGCGGATAGCGCTGGAAAGCCAGGACTTGGCTTTGATTGCTGTCAGGGACAGTGCGGACTCTGCGGTTAAGCAACAGGCGATAAACAGCAGGTCGCAGGTAGCGACCAGGCGGTCTTCTCTTTGGCAACTTGGTTCGGGGTTCAGTGAAAGTGCAACTAGATCTGATATACTCTAGCGGGGGGTGAATAGAGTATATGGTGCTTTTAAAAACTTTTACAAACTTTTGCAACAATTATTGTAATCTGTGTGAGCAGGGAAGCAAAAATAAATCTAATCACAGCACAAGCTAAGCAAAAACTAAGCACAGAAAAAATCAAGGCCAGAAACAAAAATGAAAACAAGCAAAACCAGACGACACAAGGAAATATAGTGGTTCCCCAAACTTGGGTACATCCACTCTTCTACCACCCTAGGTAGGAATCTACTGCAGGATGAGTTGATCAGGTGTCCTGGGCACCAATGAGCTTTTGATAAGGTGCTCAAAAACCAAAGCAGATTTTTTGATCAGGTGTCTTGCCACCAATGAGCTTTTGACAAGGTGCTCAAAAACCAAGTTCAAACTTTTGAAGGGAGTTTGAAAAACCCTTTACAGAGTGGGGGTGAGAGAGTGATGGAAGTCTTCTCTTTCTCAAACAACTGAGAAGACTATGTGGATTGATGTCAAAGCTCCCCCTGAATCCTTGAAATCTTTAGGAAGAAAAGCTTTGCTGAGGGTGATAGGCCTTCAAATATTGAACTCCAGCAATGGATGATTTCAGCAATAGCTGAAATGTTGAGTGTCTGGAGTCTTGAAATATGTTGGCCTTGAACACTTTGAAAACTAAAGAGATCTGAAGATTTGAAAACTTGATCTCCTTGGATGTGTGTTCTTCAGAATTCTTTGAGACAGAAGATTTTTGAGAGTGTCTCTGTAATCTGTATTGTGTGTGTGTTGAGAGATTTCAAAAATCCTTTTTTTTATTCTCTGGTCAGAATAGAATATCATTCTCTGTCAAGTATAGTCGTTGGCCTGCATTAATTGCATCCTTAATTGCATAATCTCTTCTGGAGGAAAGTCCACAGAAACATTCCTTGAAGAATCCCTTGAAACTTGGTTCAGAAATAAATGAAAACGGCTAGCAAATCTCTGAATTAATTGCAGAATAACTTCTAACTGATTTTGAATTTGAATTCTGGAAGTTATCTGAAATCGTCGAACTGAGCTCTGCTTTCGTCGAGCTGAGCTCAACGATCAGGAAATCTTAAGCAGCAAAAGATCGTCGATCTGAGCTCAAAGATCATCGAACTGAGCTCAGAGATAAAGATCCAAAGCATAGTCAAAATCGTCGACCTGAGCTCACCGATCGTCGAATGGAGTTCGACGATATAATGAGGTTGAGCTCAGCGATCGTCGAATGGAGTTCGACGATCTGTCGAAGTTGAGCTAGACGATCGTCGACCGGAGTTCGACGAATCATCGTGCTGAGCTCGACGATCAGACTTAGTCTCCAGACTGAGAATCCTAGTCTTCAGGGCAGCTTCCAAACCTAGACTTCTAACCCTTAGACTCAATTCTAATTGACCTATTAAGCTATACAGAAGGTCAAGCAAAGATTCCTAGAGACATAGTGATCCTGACCCAAATTAGTAATAGGGTGTTCCAACAATCTCCCCCTATTTGGGTTAGGATTACTATTTACAGACTTTGGAAAAATTTGAATAACAACATACAATCAGTAAAACATAAAAACAACAGCTAGACATGCAGAAACATCACAGAGATATGTATATAGCATCCAGATAATCAGAAGTTCCAGAAATTGTCACCTTACAATATCACTTCTTCTCTTTGTCTTTAACCATTTTAATTTCTCTGTTTGGATTAAGGGCTTCTTTGTTGGATCTGGTGTCATCTGCTGCACCCAAATAAGTTTGCTTTGAAGGCCTGGGAACCACAGCTGCAGGATGTAATTCCATGTATCTGTCAGCATCAAAGAATTTACTGGAAGCATATCTCTCTAATTCTTTCTGTCTTTGCTCAGACATTGTAGAAATGTTGGAGGAATCCAATCCTTGATCTCTGGCCTTCTTAATCTGATCCAGTGCAGCTAATTCCTTTAACCTGGCAGTCCAAGCAGCTGGGTTATTTTCAGGGTCCTCAAAAGGTACAGGTGGCTCATACCTGTTGGAAGGATTGTCTTGAGGAGGCCTGGCAGACACAGTCTCTTTTAGCTTATAAGGGAAAGGACCTGATGATGTATCAGATGAGATATGTCCTCCCCTAGAATATGGGTGCTGCCTGGAGTACTCTTTGGAATATACCTGAATATCTCTCTGATTACCTCTATATCCTCCTCTCCTAGAATATGAACCCCTGGATTGGCTTTCCCTTTGATAGGATCTGGCATGAGGTTGATAGGGAGCCTGGCTTCTGGCTGGGGGTTGACTTGCAGAGCTTCCACCTGCACCTGCATCAGGAGGAGGTGGTGGAGGAGGATGAGAGTGCTGGAATGGGGATGAGCCCTTCTCATATTTTCTCTTTTTCTTCATGGCTTTCAGCTGGTTCTTGGAATACTGCATCCAGTGTTCAGTGATTGGGCAATTATGAAGGATATAATAAGGGATATCATTGTTATCCTTAACTTTAGCAGGAGGAACCCTTTTCATAGCTTTGCTCCTTGCCTTCCTTTTCCTGGCAATGGTAGCAGATGAGTCATCAGAGTCTGTTTTAAACTCATCAGATTCAGAACTCTGATCATCATATAAAGCATATATTTTCTTCATCAATTCTTTCTTTAGCTGAACAGAGGCAGATGAGACAGAAGTGGAGACAGCTGCAGCAGCAACAGAGATGGTAACAGCAGGGACAGCAGCAGATGGAGAAGGTGTAACAGCAACAGCAGCAGTTGGCTCTGGACAAGTGACAGCAGCAGTAACAATCTCACTTACAGCAGTAGAAACAGCAGATTCATCATCAAAAACTGCAGCAGGCTCAAAATCAGTGGCCTCTGACATCAGAATGTCCTTGGATATTAGCTCATCAGAAACAGTTGGAACTTCAGCAGCAGTATAAATATCTTCAGCAGCAGCAGCATCAACATTCTCAGAAGCAAAATCAGTCCTTTCTTCAGAAGCAGCAACAATGACTGAATTTACAAAGGAGGAGAGCATGCTAGGTTCACAGCAAGAAAAAGGCACAAGTGCCTTGGATAAGTCTTCTGGAAGCTGGACAGCATGGACCTCTGGCAGACAGCTAAAGTAGGCAGAATCAAAGGCAGATAGCAAAGACCTGAGGTCTATTGCAAGAACTGCAGTAGAACTCTGACTTTCTGGAGGCACAGCAATAGGAGCAGAAAGAGAAACAGCAGCAACAGGAGGGCTCAAAGCAGCAGGCAGAGAAACAGCAGCAGCAGGCAGAGAAACAGCAGCAACAACAACATGAAGGCTTTCTTCATATGGCATCTCCCCCTGCCTAGATGCAGATACATCTGGATCAACGCACACTGCTGTAGGTGCTGCCTGAGGGAAGAGGGAGGAGAGCATGGCAGAAAGAGCTGCCACTGACAGGTGTAGAGGAGCCAAGGAGGTCTCCAATAGTAGAGAGAGCCTGGGGGCAATCAGCTCATACAGCCTGTCAGCTAGGGCTGAGAGGTCTACTTGCTCAACAGCTGGAGCAGAGGTAGATGGTATGGAAACAGCTGGGGATGCTGGAAGGGAAGGGCTGGAGAAATGTGGAATGGATGGCTGAGGTGTTGGTAGGGTGGATATGGAGGATAAGGGAATGGATATGGATGGAGTGAATGTTGGTTGGTCTATGATGTGGTGGAGAAGGTCTTGGAATGAAGTGGAGGAGGTAGGTAAGTCAGGAGGAGAGGATGGGGAATCATCCATAAAGGAATCTTCCAGTAGGGTGAAAGATGGAATGGATGGTGAGGAGGTGACATCAGGTGGAGGGTAGGAGAACAGTGGGTGGAATTGGTCTTTTGGTGGAGGTGGAATGGGTTCTGGAGATGGAGTTGATGTTGGAGATGGGCTGGATATGGTGATGGTGGAGGGAGCTGGAATGGTGGATGGTAGATGAAGGGATGGAAGTGGAGGAGGAGGAGAGGCAGCAACAGCAGCAGCCAGGTCATCTGCAGGGGCAGAGACCTGTGGAGGAGTGACTCTTTGAGTCCTTGTGCCTGAAGGGGCACTGGAGGAGGGCCTGCTAGGCTTGCTGATTTGCCTGTCCCACTTGCCAAAGAGGGCACAGGTTAGTCTCTTGGAGGCATTGATATGAACTCCAGAGGAGACCAGCAAGGCAGGACACCTGATCTGCAGAAAAACTCCAATAATCCTTCCAAAATTAATAAAGCTTTTGTTGATTTTCTTTTTGATGAGGTCAAAGAAAACCTCTCCCCAGTTCAGATTTTTCTTGTCCACAAGAGCTCCCATGAGACAGAGCTGATGTTTGGATATAGTATCATGGGCTGAGTGCTTTGCCAGGAGCACTTTTCCAACAACATCTCCCAGGAACCTATATTCAACAGACAGATTCCTCTTGAATAGCTTGTTAGGGTTTCCATCTGGATGACCCATCCTGACAAGCAGTTCAGAATATTCCTCTCCAGATAGCTCAGCAGAGTCTTCTCCATTTCTCAACTCAAAAACCTCTGAAAGAATGGTTGGGGTCAAGGGTACCTGATTTCCAGCTATTGACCCAACTATAGTGCTGTTATCTTGATTATGAGCAGTATAAACCCACTCCTTGATTTCATCAGAAGCCAACTTGATCCTGGTGGTCATGAGGGCAGTTAGATTCTGTTCCTGGAACAAACCCAGTATATCCTGAAAGATCTGATCAGTGGTGCTGAAAGATTCTATATCAATATCAAAGCCTGCATCAAACTTCATTGCAGCTAGGACAGCAACTGACACAGCCATTGTACCTGCAAAAACTCAACAAACAAAACGACCAAGCGTAGAAATGTTTGGAGGGAAAGAAAATTCTTGTAGAGAAATCGAAGGCGCAAAAGAGAACGACGGCGAAAAAAGAGTTTTATATTAGGGTTCGACGCAGAATTGGAAAGATCGTTGAACTCAGTTCGACGATCGAGGCTCCTAAAGGAATCTGAAGAGTCTTCAACATCGTCGATCTCCGTTCGATGATCTTGGAGAGCGTCGAGCTCCGTTCGACGATCGTTCAGTGAACATAATCGTCGAGCGCCGTTCGACAATCGTTGACCGGAAGAGATAGTTCATACTATCTGAGAGACGCTGAACTCAGTTCGACGATTTTTGGAAATCGTCGATCTCCGTTCGACGATCTTAGGGCAAATCGTCGAGCGCAGTTCAGAGATCAGAGAAATTCTAGACACTAAGAAAAATCAGAAGTTTGCCTAGTCTTGGTCAATTTTTAAACTTTTAAAGTCTTGGAGATTATTTAAGGCTTCCTCCATCTAACATGCCTAACTGATTTAGGAAGAAGGTGTGTTTCTTTTCATCCAAGGGCTTGGTGAAAATGTCTACCCTTTGTAAATCAGTTGGGATATAATGTAATTCAATTTTATTCTTTTCAACATTATCCCTTAAGAAATGATGCCTAATCTCTATGTGTTTTGTCCTACTATGGAGGACTGGATTTTGAGCTATGGAAATAGCACTTGTGTTATCACAAAAGATTTTAGACTTCTCAAAGTTATAACCATAGTTTAGGAGTTGATTTTGAATCCATAAGATTTGTGAGCAACAACTGTCAGCAGCCATATATTCAGCTTCAGCAGTTGAAGTTGACACAGATGTTTGTTTCTTACAAAACCAAGAGACAAGTCTGTCACCAAGGAACTAACAAGTTCCACTGGTGCTTTTCCTGTCAATTCTGCATCCAGCATAATCAGCATCAGAGAATCCAGTTAACTCAAATGCTGAATCTTTTGGATACCAGAGACCTAGATTTGGACAACTTTTAACATACCTAAGAATCCTCTTTACTAAAGTTAGGTGTGACTCTCTAGGGCTTACTTGGAACCTAGCATATATACATGTAGCAAACATTATATCTGGTCTACTAGCTGTAAGATACAGTAAAGAGCCAATCATTGCTCTATATGTTGTCTGATCAACAGGTTTCCCATGTTCATCAGCATCCAATACAGCATTAGTAGGCATGAGTGTTTTCATACAAGATGCCTCAGACATACCAAATTTCCTAACCAATTCATTTGCATATTTGGTTTGAGAAATAAAGATGCCTTCAGCATGTTGCTTGACTTGCAATCCTAGGAAGAAGGATAGCTCACCCATGCTACTCATCTCAAATTTAGAATGCATCAGGTTAGAAAACCTTCTGCACAATTTTGAGTCAGTAGAACCAAAAATGATATCATCTACATAAATTTGTACTAGCAGGGTATGGGACTTATGGGTTCTAATAAAAAGAGTTTGGTCTACTTTACCCCTTATAAAACCATTTTCCAAGAGAAAGCATGCTAGGGTCTCATACCATGCTCTAGGAGCTTGCTTGAGACTATATAATTCTTTGTTCAGTCTAAAAACATAATCAGGGAAAGTTGGAGAGATAAAACCTGGAGGTTGTCTGACATAAACTTCCTCTTTGATGTCTCCATTTAAGAAAGCACTTTTGACATCCATCTGATATACTTTGAAGCCTTTGTGAGCTGCATAAGCTAGAATTATTCTGATGGCTTCCAATATTGCAACAGGTGCAAAGGTCTGGTCGTAGTCAATTCCTTCTTCTTGAGAATATCCCTGAGCAACTAGCCTTGCCTTGTTCCTTATAATTACTCTTTGATCATCCAGTTTGTTTTTGAATACCCATTTTGTTCCAACAATGGAATGATCCTTAGGCTTTGGCACTAGTTCCCATACCTTGTTCCTCTCAAATTGATGCAACTCCTCTTGCATTGCAATGATCCAATGTGGATCTTGCTCTGCATCTTGAATGGACTGAGGTTCAATTTCAGATAGGAAGCAGGTGTGCAACAGGTTTTGGTTGACCTGATTTCTAGTTTGCACACCAGCTGAGATTTCTCCAATTATTCGGGAAATTGGATGGTCTCTTGATGTTACTAAATCAACAGGGGGTGTTGATTGTTCACCAACCTGTGTTGTTGTTTCCTCTTGTAGTACAACAACTGGCTCTTCAGGTTGTGCTTCAATGTGTTGAGCATTCCCTTCATCTTCACTGCTTTCATCCTCTTGAGCAACCTGTAACTTGTTCAAGTCTTCAACTAGAGAAAGTTCCTGCAAAGGTTCTATGGTAGAAGAAATCTTCTCCTTGAAAGACATGTTAGATTCATCAAAAGAAATGTGAACAGATTCCTCAATTTTCAAAGATGATTTATTATAGACCCTATAGGCCTTGCTGATCATGGAGTATCCCAGAAACACTCCTTCATCAGCTTTGGCTTGAAATTTTGCTAAATATTTCTTGGCATTATTGTGAATATAGCAAATACAACCAAAAACTCTAAAATAGTCAACTTTAGGTTTCTTCCCTTTGAGTAATTCATAGGGAGTCTTTCCCTTTAGTTTATGTATCAGACTTCTGTTCAACACATAGTTGGAGGTGTTCACTGCCTCTGCCCAAAAGGATAGAGGTAGATGAGCATCTGACAATAATGTAGTGGCAGATTCAATAAGGGTTCTATTTTTCCTTTCAGCTACCCCATTTTGTTGAGGAGTTCTAGGAGCTGAGAAAGTATGCCTGATCCCTTCACTCTGACAGAACTCTTGCATAAGAAGAGAATCAAACTCTGTCTCATGATCACTTCTGATCAGGGCAATGTGAGTATTGAACTCAATCTGTATACATTTGAGAAACTCTGTCAGACACTTAAAGTTATCAGACTTCTTCCTTAGAAAGAACACCCAAGTGAATCTAGAGAAGTCATCTACAATTACTAAAGTGTAGGATTTCTCTCCTAGGCTTTGTACTGTGATGGGTCCAAAAAGATCCATGTGTAACAGATACAATATCCTAGGTGAATCACTCTTATTAAGTGACTTAAAACTGTTTTTAGTTTGCTTGCCTAATTGACAAGCCTTTCAGAGTCCTTCCTTCTTGTAGGGGCCAGAAGGTAGTCCTCTAACAAGGTTGTCCTTGGATAGCCTAGCAATAGTTCTAAGGTTTAGGTGTCCTAATCTCTTATGCCATAAAACATTTGGTCTACAGACTGAATTAAACAAGCAGATATCTACATTAGTTGAAAGAAAATCTACTAGGTAGATGTTACCTTTCCTTTTACCTGTCAACACAGTTGTGTTGTCCTCTGACTTGATTTTGCATAAGGTTTTGCTGAAGGTCACCTGGTAGCCTTCATCACACAGCTGACTGATGCTAATTAGGTTGTGCTTCAGTCCTTCCACATAAGCTACCTTCTTGAAAGTTACTGATCCAATCTGGACTGCACCATATCCTTTAGTTTGTCTAAAGTTAGAATCACCAAAGATAACTTTGGGTCCAAGCTTGGCTCTGAAGGATGTGAGGTTGTCCTTGTTCCCTGTCATGTGCTTAGAGCACCCACTATCCAAATACCATTGCTGGTTAGATGTTGGATAGGTCTTCACCTGCACATAAGATAATTCATTTATTTTTGACCCAGTTTACCTTGGGCCTAGGTTGATAACCTTTAAGTTCAGAAATGAAAGACATCCCAGGTTGACTCTTATATCCTTCAGGATGATATCTCCTTGGAGGCATAATCCATTCAGTATAAGGGTTAAAGGTTTGGGATGAAGAACCCTTAGGATTCAATTTTGATTTGCCTTTGAAAAGGTTTCTAGAGTTCTGACCTCTGTTCGACGATCTTGGAGCTGCGTTCGACGATCTTAGGTTAGATCATCGAGCTCCGTTCGACGGTCGACTATGGCTGCGGTCAGGTATATGAGATCGTCGACCTGCGTTCGACGACTTTGGCTGAGATCGTCGATCTGCGTTCGACGATTTTTCCTGAGATCGTCGAGCTGCGTTCGGCGATCGTCGATCTTCATTCGGCGATCGTCGATCTACGTTCGACGATTTCTGCTGGGACTTAGTTTTCTGAGGCAGATCAGAATTTTTCCTAGCAACCTCTACAACTCCCTTTCCCTTGTCAGAAATGAATTTGATTGGAGTTGTTAGGACTATAGGTTGGCTGGATGAAGCACCCAGGCCCAGTATACTGTTAAATCTAGAGTTCACCGTGCTTGTGATGTCCATCAGCTTGATGCTTCTCCCATTAAGGGATTCTTCAAGCTTCTTGGCCTCAGAGAGCTCACTTTTCAGTGAAGCTATCTGTTCCCTACAGCACTCCAACTCCTGAGAGAGTTTGAGGTTTTCTGACTTTAGAGCATTGTGTTCAGATAATTGATTTCTGAGAGAGATAATCTCTTTCTCAGACTTTAGCAGGTCTAAACACAGTGCTTTAAATTCAGATTTAAAATCTTCTGAACTAAAATCAAAAGAACTAATTACCTGATCTTCTTCAGGTTGGGTCTCTGAGTCTGACTCTGACTCCTCTTCCTCTGAATTATGTTGTGAGGCATTGATTGTCATCATGCAGAACTCCTTTTCTTCTGCGTCATCCTCATCATCACTGGAGCTAGAAGAGGCTTCTGACTCCTCTTCTGTCTCACTCCAGGATTCAGCAACAAACCCTTTTCTTGTATGCTTATTTTTGCTTGAAGAAGGTTTGCCATTGTCATTCCTTTTGGAGTCTTTCTCCTTTCTTCTTTTTTTTCTGTCCCTTCTGTCCTTGTTCTTGTTCTCTGGACAGTCAGGAACTATGTGCCCTGGTTTCCTGCAACCAAAGCAAATAATGTCTTTATTATTACTAATGGACTTGTCATACCTTGGCTTGTCCTGCTCCTTGTATGATCTTCTTCTGAAGTCCTTTCTGGCCATCTTATAGAATCTTTTGGCCAGTAGACTGAGTAGTTCATCATTCCCTGTGGCTTTGTCTTCAGGCAGATCTTCAGTAGCCTTGAATGCTATGGTCTTCTCTTTTCTTGTGGCTGGTGAGGAAGCCTTTTGTTCTTCCTCTCTATTCTTGATGAGTAGCTCATAAGATTTGAGCTTACCCAACAGGGCTTCAGTGGTGATCTCATTCAGACTTCTGGCATCCTTAATTGGCCAGATTCTTGAATCCCAAGTGCTGGGGAAGCACATTAGGATCTTGTCATTAAGTTCAGTTAGAGAGATCTCTTTGTCCAATGTCCTTAATTCACTGACAATTAGACTTAGTCTGTTGTACATGTCTCCCACTGACTCAGTCTCTCCCTTCTTGAAATTCTCATATTGAGAGATGAGATGGGATCTTCTGTCTTTTCTCTCATCAGCTGAGCCTGAGACTATTTCTGAGAGCTTGTCCCAAATTTCTTTTGCTGAGTTGCATTCAGCTACCTTTTGAAATATGTCATCTGACATTGTCTGGGCTAGGATGTTCATAGCCTTGGCATCAGCTACCTTCCATCTCTTGATGTCAGCATCTATTCCTGATGGAGGTGGCACAGCATTTGTGCTTGTGGTCTCTGGGGGTCTTGGACACACTGTCAAAAACAGAATTAAAGATATCTTCGTCAATAGAATTCATGTAAAGTCTAATCCTTGTCTTCCAAAGTGCAAACTTGGAAAGATTGCACACTGGAGGTCTGGTGCTAGCATAATCTTTGTTTTGGGACATGATTTGTGCAAACAAAATCTAATAATACACTACAAAAGAAGAACAGATCTAGTTTGGGATCTTTGGGTTCAGGTGTTAGCCTGTACAACCAATCAGGTATGGTATGTTTTACCAACCTCCCTCTGATACCAATTGAAAGTGCAACTAGATCTGATATACTCTAGAGGGGGGTGAATAGAGTATATGGTGTTTTTAAAAACTTTTACAAACTTTTACAACAATTGTTGTAATCTGTGTGAGCAGGGAAGCAAAAATAAATCTAATCACAGCACAAGCTAAGCAAAAACTAAGCACAGAAAAAATCAAGGCCAAAAACAAAAATGAAAACAAGCAAAACCAGAAGACACAAGGAAATATAGTGGTTCCCCAAACTTGGGTACATCCACTCTTCTACCACCCTAGGTAGGAATCCACTGCAGGATGAGTTGATCAGGTGTCCTGGGCACCAATGAGCTTTTGATAAGGTGCTCAAAAACCAAAGCAGATTTTTTGATCAGGTGTCTTGCCACCAATGAGCTTTTGACAAGGTGCTCAAAAACCAAGCTCAAACTTTTGAAGGGAGTTTGAAAAACCCTTTACAGAGTGGGGGTGAGAGAGTGATGGAAGTCTTCTCTTTCTCAAACAACTGAGAAGACTATGTGGATTGATGTCAAAGCTCCCCCTGAATCCTTGAAATCTTCAGGAAGAAAAG
The DNA here is from genome assembly GCA_039583875.1 of Platanthera guangdongensis. Lineage (NCBI taxonomy): Eukaryota > Viridiplantae > Streptophyta > Magnoliopsida > Asparagales > Orchidaceae > Platanthera > Platanthera guangdongensis. The sequence goes on along the minus strand of CM077160.1, from coordinate 96,152,857 downwards.
CTTTGCTGAGGGTGATAGGCCTTCAAATATTGAACTCCAGCAATGGATGATTTCAGCAATAGCTGAAATGTTGAGTGTCTGGAGTCTTGAAATATGTTGGCCTTGAACACTTTGAAAACTAAAGAGATCTGAAGATTTGAAAACTTGATCTCCTTGGATGAGTGTTCTTCAGAATTCTTTGAGACAGAAGATTTTTGAGAGTGTCTCTGTAATCTGTATTGTGTGTGTGTTGAGAGATTTCAAAAATCCTTTTTTTTTATTCTCTGGTCAGAATAGAATATCATTCTCTGTCAAGTATAGTCGTTGGCCTGCATTAATTGCATCCTTAATTGCATAATCTCTTCTGGAGGAAAGTCCACAGAAACATTCCTTGAAGAATCCCTTGAAACTTGGTCCAGAAATAAATGAAAACGGCTAGCAAATCTCTGAATTAATTGCAGAATAACTTCTAACTGATTTTGAATTTGAATTCTGGAAGTTATTTGAAATCGTCGAACTTAGCTCTGCTATCGTCGAGCTGAGCTCAGCGATCAGGAAATCTTAAGCAGCAAAAGATCGTCGATCTGAGCTCAAAGATCGTCGAATTGAGCTCAGAGATAAAGATCCAAAGCATAGTCAAAATCGTCGACCTGAGCTCACCGATCGTCGAATGGAGTTTGACGATATAATGAGGTTGAGCTCAGCGATCGTCAAAGGAGTTCGACGATCTGTCGAAGTTGAGCTAGATGATCATCGACCGGAGTTCGACGAATCGTCGTGCTGAGCTCGACGATCAGACTTAGTCTCCAGACTGAGAATCCTGGTCTTCAGGGCAGCTTCCGAACCTAGACTTCTAACCCTTAGACTCAATTCTAATTGACCTATTAAGCTATACAGAAGGTCAAGCAAAGATTCCTAGAGATATAGTGATCCTGACCCAAATTAGTAATAGGGTGTTCTAAACCTAGACTGGAAAGCCAGGACTTGGCTCTAATTGCGGTCAGGGACAGTGCGGACTCTGCGGTTAAGCAACAAGCAGTAAACAGCAGGTCGCGGGTAGCGACCAGGCGGTCTTCTCTTTGGCAACTTAGTTCGGGGTTCAAGAAGTTGCCTGCTTCAGGCGGACTGTTCCATTCGGTGACGCAGCTTGTGCGGTCTGGCGGGTAGGCGACCTCGCGGTCAGGCGGCCTGCATATCGGCGGTGAAGAGCTAAGCATTGGAATAAGGGGTGAGTCCACGCGGCTTGGGTTGCGGTCTTGCGACCTGGAGGACTAAGCGGACTCCACAACAGTAGACCGGCGGCTGGTGGTTGAGTCAGCGTTGCTTGTTTTTTGTTCTTGTCTTTGTAACTGTCTCTGCTCTCCCGGTGTTGGTTTTTGGTGAAGCATGTCTCGCCATGTATGTCTCGCCTTGTAAAGAAGTATGCTCTTGATCAATAAAGAAGCTTGTGCTGCATGTGTTGCTGGTTGTTACTGCTTTGTTGAGATAATCCCTGCTAACTCCACGATCCTGGAAAACTTTCAACATTATAAGTGGGCGTATCCTCCTTCGGTTTGTTGAGTTTTCAACAGGGTATCCAAGGGGGCGTCTGCGGTTTGTTGAATTTTAACATGGTATCAAAGCGAGGTTGTTGGAGTGGTCAAGCAGTGCTCAATGGAAGTAGTTGCTCTTCTGTAGAGGAAACCAGTGGTAGAACCATGGCAGTGGAGGATGCAAGTTGTCTTGGAATTGCTCTTCTTACAGAGACGAACTGTGAACGGTGGAAGTCCTGTATGAAGAGCTTTTTTCTTGGCGAGGACCTTTGGGAGGTTGTATGCGGAGCAGGAAGACAAGAGGATACTGCTGGCAATGCTGAGTCGATGAGAGCTTGGAAGGAGGCAAATGCGAAAGCGGAGTCTATTCTCAAGCAGGTGATCTCATCGGAGCTCTTGGACCACATCAGTGGATGTCAGTCAGCTGCGGAGGTCTGGACTTCCCTTGATGGGTTGTTCAGGAAGGAGGTGAAGGTTGCTGCTGACGATGGTCCCTCTACTTCATATCAGGAAGAAAGGAGTGTTTCTCCTAGGCGTGATAGGAAGAGGAAGGAAGGACCAAGGTGCTATAAATGCAAGCAGCAAGGTCATCTTCGGAAGGAGTGCAAGGTTGTCTTGCTCTCGGCGAACGTAGCTCATGTAGGGAGGAAGGAGAAGAACCTTGTTGGGATATCAAAAAGTTCTGGAGCTGATAGGATGAATTCCAGTGATAGTGCAGCTATCTGGCATGAAAGACTGGGGCATGTAGGGATGGACAAGCTGAAAGCAATGGCGGAAAGAAGACTCGTAAGAGGCTTGCCTAGATTGTCATCCTATGGCGATGGTCGGGGGTGTGCGGGATGTCAGGAAAGTGGAGCCTATCGCTTCATGGTTGACAAAGCACAATCCAGATGTAATGCACCATTGGCGGTTGTCCATTGTGCTCTGGTGGGACCGACCGTCACGGCCAGTCTTGGAGGCAGCAGATTCATACTGATATTGGTTGATGACTATTCTAGGTATACTTGGGTATACTTTATGAAGAAGAAGTCCAACATGGTACGCTTGTTTGTGGAGTTCAAGAAGCTTGTGGAAGGCCAGCTTGGCCGAGGATCAAGGTGTTGAGGATAAGTATCGGTGGTGAGTTTGGCTCAACCGATTTCTCACGCTTTTGTAGGAAGCAAGGGATCCGGATGGAGCTTTCTTGTGGACATACTTCACAACAAGGTAGTATTGCAGCTCGGATGATCCGTTGGTTAACGGAGACCTGCAAGTGTTGGCTTCAGAGTAAAGGCATTCCGAAGGCTCTTTGGGCGGAAGGAATGTCCTGTGCTGCTCATGTCATCAACCGGATGCCTCTTAGTCCGATCATAATGAAGACTCCTTATGAGCTGATGTTCGGAGTGAAGCCCTCAGTGAAGCACCTTCGGGTGTTTGGATCTACCTGCTATATACACTCTCCGGGTGCTCTCAAGACAAAGCTAGTCTTTGTTGGGTATGATGAGCAGAGAAGAAGATGGAGGTGTATGGATCCTACGACGAAGAAACTCATAGTGTCGAGAGACATTATTTTCGATGAGTTGACGCCGTATTGGGGTAGCTCTTATGTGGAGCTAGAGATAAGCAGGTCAGATGGTGGGCTGAAGGAGGCTGCTGCTAAGGCAGTGGAGTTGCCTGAGTCACCAGGTGCTCCAGGTTGTTCTAGCTCCGGGGCAAAGGTGTCAGAGTCGGGAAGAAGGGGGAGCGATGCTCCAGGATCTTCTGGCTCGAAGGCGGAGGCTTCCCGTTCAGGAAGCAAGGGGAGCGATGTTGCAGGAAGTTCTTGTTCAAGAGGGGAGTCTTCTGGTTCAGGTAGCAGGGGGAGCGTTGCTCCAGGTGCTTTTGGTTCCAGTAAGGAGGCGTCTTGTTCAGGGAGCAAAGGGAGCATTGTTCCGGGTTTGCCCGGAAACGGAGCTGGTTCAAAAGCAGCGGAGGTGGTTAGCCATCATCAGGTTCTTCGGAGATCGAAGACGATCAGTAAGCCACCAGCTCGATATAGCGAAGGGAACACAGCGGACTTGGTCCCGTGTTTCCTTGTTAGCCCTCAGGTCGAGCAAGGTACTTCTGGCTGTGATGACCCCACTAGAATCAAGGAGGTGGTTGACACCAAGTCTGAAGAGGTGACTTCTCTCAGAGGCAACGAGGCTTGGACTTCAGTGTCCAAGGAAGTTGGTGATACTCCTGTGATGCAAGAGTGGAGGTTGAAGCTGAAGAAGGCAGAGGGAAGCATGACTCCTTTTTGGAGATGCTGGAGGGCTCCCTCATGGTCCATGATATGCGGGGCGAGGACTATGTCTTGGACATCTCTTCGTAGATGCTATCGGAAGGACCAGGTGCAAGGTTACGGGAGCTGCTGGAGTTATTCATCACTTCTCACTTCAAGGGGGAGTGTTGAATTCTGTGAAGTGAAAGTGTGTGAATGGAAGGCTTGGGAAACCTATCCGCGCGGACTACGCGGACAGGGTTGGCGGACTGCTAGGTCGGCAGGGATGTTGCAGGCGGTTTGCTCTGTGGCGGCCTGGGCGGTCTGTTCGCGCGGACTACGCGGACAGCAGCAGCGGTCTGACAGGCCAGTGTATGCTCAGCAGGCGGTTGACTCCCAGGAAGTAACCGGGCGGATAGTAATCCTATCCGCGGAGTCCGGCATGAAGCAGACTGAAGAACTGGAGCTCGGCAGACCGGTTTGGCAGTTGTCTTGGTCTTGCTCTAGTGTAGCGGCAAGTGTAAGCCGCGGAGATCGCCGGTCAGCACGGACAGAAACTGGAGGTCGCCCGGTATGGAAGGCTAGATCCAATATCCGCCAGTAAGTGCGGACTGGCCCTTGTGGCTAGTGGACTGGACTTGGTGAGTTTGGGACCAAGTACAGGATGGCTCAGTCCGGGGAGATCGCGCAGTGGAGCGCGGGCTGGTTTCTCAGTCCGCCAAGCGTAGTAGAAGTGCTGTTGCCTTGTTTGCTAGCTTGGGGAAATGCGGACTGGAGAATTGCTTGTGCAGGAGCGTGCGGACTGGAGCCAGAGTCCGCTGAGTCCGGTTTAGCCTTGTGATGAGGCAATGGACTCAGGAGTTGCGGACTGGAGTCTGCTGTTAGCAGACTGGATTGACGTGTCCGCTAAGTCCGGAGGTGCCTTGGCAATGAGGCAATGGACTTGGGATATGCGGACGGAAGCCGGGTGTCCGCTGAGTCCGGCAGGTGCCTTGATGGCGAGGTTGCGGGCTCGGGTTTTGCGGACTGATGCCTTGTCCGCAGAATGGCGGACACGGCTGTTGTGGAGTCCGGCTGTGGTGGTCCTGGCTTGGTCTCTGGCGGCAAGGCTGGCTGGATATTAGAGTCCGGCCTTGGAGAAGCTGGGGCGGACTGGCTATCTGCACAGGAGCGGCGAACTGGAATGTGTGTTCGCGGGCTGGCGGACACACTAGTTCTTGCTGCAGGATGTGGCGGTGATCCTATCGGCTAGGGCGGTGACCATACTCATCATCGTGCCTATAAATAGGACCCATGTCACATCAGGGGTAATCGAACCTGAACTGAAGTAAGTGAACAGTAATTGAGCTCGCGTAAGTTGCTGCGGTCTGGACTTTGGTGTCCGCGTGGATAGAGAGGTGACCCGATTGTGCTGTGCAGGTTGTGCGGATAGCGCTGGAAAGCCAGGAATTGGCTCTGATTGCGGTGGGACAGTGCGGACTCTGCGGTTAAGCAACAGGCGGTAAACAGCAGGTCGCGGGTAGCGACCAGGCGGTCTTCTCTTTGGCAACTTGGTTCGGGGTTCAGGAAGTCGCCTGCTTCAGGCAGACTGTTCCATTCGGTGACGCAGCTTGTGCGGTCTGGCGGGTAGGCGACCTCGCGGTCAGGCGGACTGCATATCGGCGGTGAAGAGCTAAGCATTGGAATAAGGCGTGAGTCCGCGCGGCTTGGGTTGCGGTCTGACGACCTGGCGGACTGAGCGGACTCCACAGCAGTAGACCGGCGGCTGGTGGTTGAGTCCGCGCGGCTTGTTTTTTGTTCGTGTCTTTGTAACTGTCTCTGCTCTCCCGGTGTTGGTTTTTGGTGAAGCATGTCTCGCCATGTATGTCTCGCCTTGTAAAGAAGTTTGCTCTTGATCAATAAAGAAGCTTGTGCTGCATGTGTTGCTGGTTGTTACTGCTTTGTTGAGATAATCCCTGCTAACTCCACGATCCGGGAAAACTTTCAACATTATAAGTGGGCGTATCCTCCTTCGGTTTGTTGAGTTTTCAACAGGGTATCCAAGGGGGCGTCTGCGGTTTGTTGAATTTTAACACTAGTTGCATCTGGTTTACTTGGCTTCGTTTTAGTTGAGTGTTCCTGCGACCTGGTTTCCCGTTTTCCTCGGTTCACAAATTTTTATAGTATTTGAGACATCTAAAGCTAAGGCAGAATACCGGGTGATGGCCTCAGGTGTAGGGGAGTTGTTATGGTTGAAAGCCATGTTGAGTGAACTCAAGATAGATCAAGGCAGACAGAAGATATTATGGTGTGATAGCAAGTCAGTCATTAGCACTGCAAACAATCTCGTCCATATGATAGAACCAAGCATATAGAGATCGATAGGTTATTCATCAAAGAAAAACTGGATAGTGGGATACTAAGGCCGGGTCATATTACTACAAAAGAACAAGTGGCTGATTGTCTAACCAAAGGACTTAGCTCCATGGATTTTTGTAGATTTTGTGACAAGATGGACTTAGTGGATAACTTTCGTCCACCTTCAGGGGGGAGTGATGGAATTTAGTGTGCAAATAGTATGAATTGGTGTGTCGTTAGCGACCTCCTCTTTTTGGCATTAGTCCCACTTCACAAATTTTGTGTTTGGGTCTCAATCTTGTATATATATATATAAGAAGATTATTCCTTTTATTTTCCACTAGTTATATAAACATTGCGCTAACAATGAACTAGGAACAAGATTATAGCCATTTTTAGTAAATGAACTAGTTACAAAACATTAAATCAATAATTTACTTCACTCGGTCCTAGCATTTTAAAAATAATTTTTTCCGGCGCTCTTTATCAGCATTTGGTTATAGTCATCAATAATTTTTCAAAACATTCTAAAAATGTTAACATCCTTAATTGACCCTCATCAGAAATAAAGTGATCCCCCAAAACATACCTGAAAAAAATTGTTTAAAGCATGTATGAGGTGCATATATGCGTAGAAACGGATCAGATGAATTTTAATTGAACATGAAACTGTTAACCATAAGAACAAATAATTTCAACCAATTAATATCTACAAAATGGGTGACAAATTGAGAAATGAAACTCTAATTCATAAATGTAAATGAACCTCCCTTCTTTACAAATCTCTTAAATACAATACTGCTTGAATAAAGTCATAGTAACATTATGTTAAGAATTGGAAAATGGGTGAATACACTGAAAAGGCAACCAATTAGTACCAAGATTCATTGTTACATCATTTAGGCTTTGTTTGAGAGAACTTATTTTCACCGGTCAAGCGGTTACGACCGCATGAACCGGACCTTAGTGAAAATAAGTCCTCCACTTGACCGGTGAAAATAAGTCCTTCGAAACAGAGCCTTAGTCAAAAGGGGAAGATAAATTAAATCCGCAGTATACTTTTATAGCAACCTTGTGACCTGTCAAGGCATGTTCTGCAATTTTAACTTTGCCAAAAGAACAAATTCCCAAAAGTCTTCCCAAGCTTGTAGTTAACTAATATCACTTCAGCAGTAGTGTTTCCTCTTGTAGACCCATCATCCATAATTGCTAAGACATGAAAGAGAAAAAAGTTTATTAAGGATTTGCAAGTAGTATACGAACACCAATTAAAGATCATCTAGGAGAAAAGTAAAATGACAATGTGTATTCATAGCTTTAATGAGAACTGGAATCCTAATTATTATAAAAATTATTAACATTCAGGAAAAGATTTATAATAGCAGCTTAATTTGAGCTAAGAGATGAGTATCACTACAGTAAGACTGTAGTGGTGGATGCTTGGTTTTTTAAAATTTATGAAGGAAGACGGCAAGAGATCGCAGTAACACACAATCACAATCAAAGCTAAGTAAAAAATCAGAAGCAACATCGGCACAAAAGTCTTCAATTGGAATTAATAACTTCTTTACAAAATGAGATAACATTGCGAGACATGATTCACAATGTAGTCAAAGTAAACAGAAACTGCAACAAGAAGTAAATCACGCGAACAGCTTGCTCTAACCGCACAAGCCGCCTATCTGCAAACTGAGTCCGCCGAAACAGCCGAAGTTGCCTAATCGCAACTAGCCGCACATGCTGCTTGTTATTGAAAGCTGTAGGACTTTAACAGAACCCGCAGATAGACCGAGCGAACGGCTCTGCTTAACCGCAACTCGGAGGAAGAGACTTCAAGTCGCAGAGACCACGACCTGCTTTTATCCGTTAATTGTTATTCGTGAACTATTCCACACCGAGGGAGGCTTGGTACTGTCGCACGAGACACAGAGAGGTCTCGTGCTCTATCACTCATGTGTGTATATATTATACACTAAATTTAATCCGGTCACCGCTAAAATTAAACTATGTGAAAAGGAGCCTGAATTAATAAAGAAAAATTAGCGATAGTTTCAATGAAATGATATTTTGTGCAAATTCATTTTTAATTCCGGATTCTTTTCTATCTACTTATTAATTTAATATAATTTAATTTGGGTGACGGCAACTGCTCACTTCGACCCATTCTAATCACTGTCCTGCATGATTTTTGTATAAATTATATCTCATCGCGGCTCAGCCCCGATCAAATAGTTAGCAATTTAGCATAAAGCAAATGATGATGATATAATCATAAGACACTCAGACTAAAATTTGATCTGATTGATTTTTAAGAAGCAACAAAGTTAATTTTAAAGCAAATTAGAAAACTAAACCCAAAGTTGACCTGGTTTAGGGGTGCAAGTTGAGTTGAGCTGGCACGGAAGCTCGACGAGCCGGCTCGAAAAAAGCTCGACGAGCCAGCTCGAGAAAAGCTCGACTTGAGCTCAAGCCAATGGATCTTGAGCTCGTGCTCGATTCGAGCTAGAATATTATTGTTCATGAGCTCACCAGCCGGCTCGCGAGTTTTTTATTCCTAATTTTCTTTAAAAAAATAAAAATATAAAAAAAATCAGGTTCATGAGCTAAAAAGCTCGTGAGCAGCTCGAGCTCGATAAGCAGACATTGAGCTCGAGCTCAAGCAAGGACAAAATGAGCTCAGCGAGCTCGAGCTCGAAATGATTAGCTCGAGCTCGGAAATTTTACCTGGCTTGAATCACCAATTTTAAATTTAGGTAAAAATCATCTAGAAAATAATAACAAATCCCGTGAGATTTATGCAAAATACTAATATCTAATTTCATAGCAAATTAAGTTAATTATTGTTATGAAATACTTTCATTTAGAAGTGAACGTTTAATTTGTTGGTGATTAGTGATTAATATATATTTGTTCTAAACAGTGTTTATGAATTTTAATTTGTGACTACAAAAATTTTGGTCACTAAATAAAAATATTTTGATCACTAAATAATGTTTATAATAACTTTCATATCAATTTTTTTGTCATTTCATAATTACTTTTCATGACAAATAAATATTATTATAAATTTTTTGGGTTGTCAAATATTTCTTCAGTCACCAATTAAATAAAATTTATTATTTACTTACCAGCTTCAAATTCCGTCACAAAAAATAATTTGTATCTAATTTTTCGTCATTAAAATTTTGTTTTCTTATAGTGATTTGTTGTAGTAAATCCTAAATTGCTGTCCATGCCATGAGAAGTAAGAGAAGAAGAGCAAGCCACAAATGTTGATCATACGAATGGACGCTAGGACTCCAAATGGTTTTTTTGTGCGGCCAGGACATGGAGAACCTGGAAGGCTGATATTGGTTCTATTGATTAGTATGTGCTCTTCATCCCTCGGAACAGCTTTCTTGGCTTCCACCTGTTTGAATCATTATGAACTAGAATCACACATATGCTGAATTTGAAAGTAAATTTTTTGGGGAATGAAAATTTTATTGTACATATGATGAATCCGAAATGATAAATCTTTCATGGAATGATTTTTTCACTTATATGTAGTAGATAATACTTGGATCATACCTTTGCCCCTGGTAGACGGTACTCCTGCCATTACGATATTCTTCCCGTCGCTCGATTTTGCCGTATACACTAAGGTTTGCAAGCAGTTGGAAGAACACATTTCTTTTTTACTTTGAATAGAAATCTTTGATTTTATGAGAGTTTTTTTAAAAATTATTAAAAAAACACTTGCATTAAAAAAGTTGTAATTTTGTAAGGAAGAGTGGTAAAATTTAAAAAATTGAATGTTAGTATAGTATAGGTATATTACTTTTTTTTCATATAATATAGTGTAGTATGGACATATTACTTTTTTCCTTTTTTATTTATTTATTGTGATTAGGTTAGTGTACTTTTGATATGTTTCTGGCAAGAAAACTATTATTTGGGGAAAAAATTTATTGTTTTAATAGAATTCAAATCCCTTCATTATGCATTTTCCCATCCCTTTTAAAGGATTATTTTTTTCTCCATATTTATGTACAAAAATTAATAGGGAAATAATCTAATATTTATTAATATTGAATTTTAATACAAGAAAATTTATTAATATCTGCACTTCAAAAAATTAAAAAAAATACAATTTTGTGGCTAACCATAACTCGACATCCTTCCTCTCGCTGAAGTCACCTGATGCCTTTGAGATCCCACAAAATAGAGCTCGGGTTCTCAAAATCGTTCTTTTATATAATGAAGGAATCTTCGAAGAATCCTTGTCCTATCTTCCTCTCCCACCAAGTATTTTTCATCTTTGTCATTAAACACTGACTCCTCTCATGTGCTCAAATAAAAAAAGAGTAAAGATTTCTCACTCTCCGACTCAAATATTCAGATGCTCTCTCTCTCTCTCTCTCTCTCTCTCTCTCTCTCTCTCTCTCTCTTTCTCTCCTCTCTCTCTCTCTCTCTCTCTCTCTCTCTCTTCGCCGGAAGATTTTACTCTCCTAGATTGCGTGAGAGACTTGATTCAATGGGTTATCTTTCAAGATGAGCGGGATCCTTTATTGGCACCTGCTACTCCCATTCCACTTTCTCTACAAATACACCTGAGTTTGTCGAAGGGCTCCTACAATCCTAGGTCCGGAGGTGTAAAATGTGATAAAGATGAAGGTAGCCTCAATGCAAGACGAACTCCCCCCAACAAAAGCTCTGATAGGATCGGAGACGGGTCTTACTACCTAAGACGATCATCCTACGTTTTCCAAGAGGAAACAGACTCAGTCTCAAGTATAGAATGTAGTGGCTCCGCTCAAGATATTCTACTAAGGCTCATCGATGTGGAATGGCCTTATATAGTATCTCCAGCGTAGAGCCGTTACACTCTAGTGACACGTAACCCGTTAGGTCGTTCCGAGTCGGTCCTGACACGCGCGGACATAAAATTAAATATTCTAACAATCTCCTCCTATGTCCGCGGTAAACCCGACGTCGGAAAGGGGTGGTGTGTGAAGTGTCCAACCGAATATGAAGCACTCACAACCGTGTCCATCACACTTGTTAAAACATATTGGACGTAAAGGAAAAACAATTGTATGCGTGCATAAGAATAAAACAGAAAATCTCAGCAGCATCATAATAAAGTCTAAAGTACAATCACAGCACAGGTACCAGAACACCAAGTGTCTCATGACCAACTAAAGAGCAGGAAAGTCCAAACAAAACAAGTGAAAGCAAGGAGAGCTAAAAAACCAGTGCTCTAAGCAGAAGAAAAACCAGTTTATACTCTAGAAATCAGAGTCCAGTAGGTCATCCTCATCTGGATCCCAACCGGCAAGTGCTCCTCCATCAGCAGCAGCTCCTGTAATTTCCAACAGAGAAGTTCATTTAGAATGAATTCAGCCTTGGAAAATGTACAAGTATCTAGTTCTACTTATTTGAACGTAGTACAGTATGAGTAAGCATGAGTAGAGTATCTAGGTTCTACCTCAGAATCCATTATCTATTTTCAAGAAAATGATGTTATGGACTTCTGGACACCGCAGCTGTATCTGTGTTCCTATGTGGAATGTCACGGTTACTGTTCTTCTAAAGTCAATTGGAACTCATCAAATGTGGAATGGAACCAATAAACAGAAGAGGAAGAGCCAAACCTAGTCGGATTGTGTTATCAAAAGGGAATAACACTCTCCTCCTAGATAAGGAAGACGAACCCAGTGGAAGTTGTTAACATCAAAAGTGGAATGAAACAACTCACCAGATTCGTACTCAGCAACCCCGAACATCAGCGGAGCACAACACGCTTGCTTTGACAAAGGAAAGTGGAAAAAATCAAAACATTAGGACTAAGGCTGAACTAAATCGCCTATCCTTGAACTAAGGCTGAACTCAAATCGCCTTGAGTCCCATTTCCCCCACTGTTTTGATTGATCGGTCTTTAGGCATTCCTTTCGTCAGTGGATCAGCCAGATTATCCTTCGATCGCACATCGATCAAAGTGATAATGCCTTGTTCTTTCAGATAATTCAGTAGAGCGTGTCTCAGTCGTACATGTCGCCTTTTAGTATTAAAAAGGACATTCTTCACGACTTGAACTGCTGCTTGATTATCACAATACAGGCTCAAAGAATTGACTTGAAGTCTAGACAAGGGAATGTCTAGAATCAAATTCCTGATCCAATCTGCCTCTTCGCCGGCTGAGGCTAAGGCAAACAACTCGGCTTCCATAGACGACAAAGCTATACATGTCTGTCTTTTGGATTTCCAAGTGACTGCAGCGCCACCCAAAGTGAAAATAAATCCACTAGTGGACTTGCTGTTCCCAAGTTCTGAACACCAGGAGGCATCAGAGTACCCTTCCAACGTAGGAGGGTAACCAGTGTAGCACAGAGCGTGGTCTTTAGTACCTTTCAGGTACCTCATCAGCCGATCTAGGGCATCCCAATGCTCTTTGCCTGGACTACTGGTAAAACGACTCAGCATGCTTACCGAGAAAGCAATGTCTGGTCTAGTGCAACTTGTGGCATACATGAGACTTCCAATGATCTTTGAGTACTTTACTTGATCAACACTGGTCCCTTCATTCGGACTCAACTTGACATTTGGATCGATTGGGGTTTCAACAGGCCGACAGTCTTTATAACCCCAGGTAGTGAGGATCTGCTCAATGTAATGAGCCTGACTTAGAGTGACGCATCCCTTGTCTACTCTAACTTTCATACCTAGTAGGGTATCTACAGGACCAAGGTCCTTCATATCAAATGCTTTCGCGAGAGCGGATTTAGTATCCCTCACTGCGGCAAGATCTGATCCCAGAATCAACATGTCATCCACATATAGGCATATGATGACTGTTTGATTTGCCATCGAGCGGTAGTAGAGGCACTTGTCTGAGAGACTGGACTGAAATCCAACGCTCTTTACCACTTGATCAAATTTAATGTGCCACATCTTAGGTGCTTGTTTAAGCCCATAGATCGATTTATCAAGCTTGCACACTTTGTCTCTTAGATCCTTATGCACATAACCTTCAGGTTGTGCCATATAGATCTCTTCATCAAGCTCTCCATTTAAGAAAGCTGTTTTTACATCCATCTGATGAACTATAAAGTTCTCGATAGAAGCTATGGCAAGAATAATCCTAATAGTGGATAGGTGACACACAGGTGAATAGACGTCAAAATAGTCAATTCCCCCCTGTTGTTTATAACCCTTAGCTACTAGACGTGCTTTATATCTGGCTATAGACCCATCACTGTGCAATTTCTTCTTCAGTACCCACTTGCATCCTAAGACTTTAGCTCCATTCGGCAGGTCAACTAGATGCCAAGTGTTGTTTTGTAGCAGCGAGTTCATCTCATCATCGATGGCTTCTGCCCACATTAACGCATCTCTTGATCGCATTGCTTCCTGATAGGAGAATGGATCATCCTCTAAGTGGTAGGTGACGAAATTCTCACCAAAATCCTTAGGGATTCTGTCTCTTGTAGATACTCTAAGAGGAACAACTTCCACCTGTAGAGGTTGGGGAGCAGTGCCAGAGGGGCCAGCTTCAGGTTCTACAGTAGATTCTGAAATCATGTCAGTAGACCCGGGACGGTCAAGCCATGATCTTTGATAAATTTGTGTTCAAAGAAAATAGCATCTCTAGATTCTATCACTGTATTAGTGGATAGATCCAGAAACCTGTCAGCTGCACTGTCTTCTGCACTACCTAGATAAACGCAGGTCGTTGTTCTAGGTCCCACCTTTGGTCTCTTAAGGTCTTGTATCCTCACATAAGCGATACAACCCCAAGTCTTTAGAGTGTCATATCTACAAGGATGACCATGCCACAACTCATATGGAGTAGAGTTGAGCTTTGAGTGAGGCACTCGATTTAGAATGTGATTTGCAGTTAGGACTGCTTCCCCCAAAAAGAATTAGGCATGCCAGCTGTGAGGAGCATAGAGTTCAACATTTCTGTTAAAGTTCTATTCTTACGCTCAGCAACACCATTCGACTGGGGTGAGTAAGGAGCTGTGGTTTCTAGGATTATACCCTCAGAGGCACAAAAGTCCTTAAACCCAGTTGCAGTGTACTCTCCTCCTCGATCACTTCTAAGTCTCTTAATCTTTAGATTTAATTGATTTTCTACCCGAGATTTGAAGATCTTAAAGGTCTCGAATGTCTCATCTTTCGATTTCAATAGGTAAACATGACAATATCTGGAAAAATCGTCGATGAATGTAATTAGATACTTCCTTCCCCCTCTAGTGGCGTGACTACGAAAGTCACAGAGGTCGGAATGTATCAACTCCAGAAGTTGTGTGCTCCTAGAAACTGTCTTGTAAGGGTTTCTAGTGATTTTAGTCTGGGCACAAACCTCACACCTATCAAACTGAATAGAAAGATCTAATGGAATGTTTTGACTTTTAGCTAGATCTCGCATTTTCTTGTAGTGGATGTGTCCAAGTCTATTGTGTAATAACTTTGGATCAATCAGGGTTGAACTCACTTGATTTATGCACTCGTTATCTAGGCTAAGTCTATACATACCATTGATCAGGTAAGCGCAACCAAAATAGTGAGAATTAACAGTTAATGTCATTCTACCATTCACGGTTGTGAAAGACATTCCAGCTCTATCAAGCAAACTCATAGAAATCAAATTCTTAGTTAAATTAGGAACAACTTTAACATTTTGCAAAATTAAAGTTTTACCTGAAGAGAGCACAAGCTCTGCAGTCCCAGCGTGAGTAACATCAGTCGCTCCTCCATTGCAGTTCTCGACTCTGTCCTTGACCGCTGTCACCTTAGAAAGAAGACTCCTGTCATTTGTAACGTGACAGGTAGCACCACTGTCCAGCCACCACTCAGAAGACGCACTGCGGTGACTACTCCCAATCATAGCCACGAAGGACTTAGGATCGGAGTTGTCGACCACCATGTGCGCCACATTTTGTGGGGCATCCTCTTTTACCTTCTTCGGACCCTGCATTCAGCGGCCCAGTGACCCCATTTGCCGCAGTTGTGGCACTTGCCCTTCTTCCTTTTGAGAGAAGGCTTTTTGACCGCCAACGGTGCTGGAGTGTCACGCTTGGGTGCCGGGGGCTTCCGAGAAGGCTTACTGGGACGTGAAACGAAGTTGACAGCCTGTGAAGGCTGCGCAACCTGCTCCAAACTCTTCCCAGCAATATTCTGGTCTTCAATATGGATGAACCTTTTGAGTTCATCCAAACTGATCTTCTCTTTCAGTCGGTGCATCTCGGTCTTGAAAAAGAGCCATTCAGGAGGCAGTTTACTCAGGATCATATACACAAAGAGGCTGTCGTCCATCTTCGAATGATCATCATCCAGCTTCTGACGAAGGTTGACCAGCTCCAAAAGTTGAGAAGTGATAGGCACGTCCGCTTTGAATCTGAAGTTGAAGAACTTCTCTCCAATGAGCGACTTCGACAATCCTTCCTCCTTCTGGAAATGCGCATTCAGGCGATCCCATATTTCCTTTGCAGATTTGTACGCGTGGTAGGTCAACGCAAGCCGTGGATTCAGAGAATTTAACAAGTAATCCCTGCAGAAATCTTCATCCTTGTTCCACTGATACTCGTCCACGTCCTCGACGGTAGAAGCAAAGTCGCTCTGAACAGTATAAAAGATCTCGCGTTCCTTCATTCCTAGTTGGACTTGAATTTTCCAACTGAGAAAGTCGGAGGCGTCGAACGATTGCAGTTTTATTGTGTCGAGCGCGCTTTTCTTCGACATGGTTCTAGATTTAAGACAACAATAAAAAAAATTCTAGAACAAAATCACCTGAGCCCGTGACGATGTCAGAAAATCTTCGGATCCAATCCAGTAATAATAATTTATTCCACTGCGGCTGAAACGCAGTCGTTGAAGATTTGATCCGGTCAGCAACACAATAAAAATTCTGATTTTTTTTTTTTTTTGACAGATCCGGCAAGGTGGCAGGCTGAGAACCCCCTTCTTTTTCAATGAAAATAAATCTCCAGCAATGAAGTCCAAGATCGGGTTGATCTGGAAGTATAGATCCAGCAAGTATAGATCTGGCAGCTATCCTAGACAGACTAGGAACCAGAAGAATCGGATGGGATCCCTTTCAGATCGATCACTGGATTCAAAAAATTACAGAGCTGTGAAATTCTTCCTCCCAAGTACAAAGCTATTTGATCGGCTCTTATCTGTGATTTGGATCTGGATCTCCAACTATCCGGATCTCCGAGGATCTGAACCTGCGGCGTTCTCGTTCCTAGATCTGGAAAACAGAGGCGACAAAGATCCAAGAGATCACGAAGACTCGCGATGACTCGCGATGACTCGCGATTTGAGGTCGGCTGCCCTGGATCCAAGATATCACGACGAAAAAGGGAAAAAACCGCCGCGAGCAGCCACCGGAAAATCGAAACCGAGACAGAGTTCTTCCTCCTTCTTTATCGCAGATGCAGGAGATTCGCGAACGGCGGCTGGATCTGAATAATTTTTTTTTTTTTTTTTTCAATCTACTTCAACGATCTGCAGTGGAACACGGGAGACACCGACGAAACCGCAGCGGAAACTGCGAGAGGAAAAATCACTTGCAGCGAAAGGATTCGAGTAGAAAATCAGGATCGTGACAGATCCGGCGAGAGAAATCCCGAGCGAACTTCGGCTGCGACAGGGATTTCGCGAACGGGAGCGGACGGCGCAAGAGAGCGAAAACCCTAGAGAGTTATCTTGAGAATGTAGTGGCTCCGCTCAAGATATTCTACTAATGCTCATCGATGTGGAATGGCCTTATATAGTATCTCCAGCGTAGAGCCGTTACATTCTAGTGACACGTAACCCGTTAGGTCGTTCCGAGTCGGTCCTGACACGCGCGGACATAAAATTAAATATTCTAACATAGAATGATCACTTTGTCAGATCATAGAACAATGATCATATCAGATCAACAATGCAGAAGCAATTCAAAAAACTATCATATAATTATATAACAAAAGGCTGTAGTCAATATTTTATATATAAGTCTCTAACAGAGTTAAACAAAATAACACTATATCCTATATAAGGCTGTAGTCAATATTTTATTGAAGCAAATGTTATGGGTATGAACTCAAGAAAAGAATTGAAAAAGGAAGTTATAGGTTTTCAAAGACTTACATAAATCATATTTTGCGGCAAGTGTTATGGGATTGAACTCTGAACCTCATACTTAATACTATCACATTGATAAGCATGATCAACTCTTTTTATGTTTACATCATATAATAAAATGCATAATGGGAGCCTCAATTTATAGTTAATTTTACTTTTAAATACGTTGAATCTAAAAAATTGGGTGCACGAATATTTTATAGAATTTTTCTTATTTACTTTAAATAGTAGATTTATCCTGTAGATGAATATATAATAATTACTGTATTCATTTATTTTGTTTAATTATGTGATCTTCAATTCTATTAACCAAGACAAAGTTATTGTGAAACGATGAGAAAACATTTACTAAACATATCATCAATTCAACATACCTAAATATTAACACGTACAAGACTAAGGGTTAGGTTTCTCATGTATACGACAAAGGCTTCGTTTGGGGAGACTTATTTTCACCGATCAAGCGGTTACGATCACATGAACCAGATCTTAATTAAGACCTGGTTTATGCGGTCGTAACCGCTTGACCTGTGAAAATAAGTGCCCCCAAACGAAGCCAAGTCTTCATGAATAATAGACCAAGTGTATATGACGATGTCTTCGCGATTAATAGACCAAGTGTATAGGACAGATGTCTTCGTGAGTATTAGAGCAAGTGTGCATAATCATTCAATTCTTTTAATTTGTATTGTAAATGTGTTGTGGTTATTGTAAAAATCTGTGAACCGCGGAAAACAAGAAATCAGACGCAGGAACACTCAACCAAAATCAAGTCAAGCAGATGCAATAAGAATGAGCAAGAAAATCTTGTACTATTAAAAATCTTTACAAGGAGAGTTATACATTGCGAGACATGATTCGCCGATGTACCCGATGGAAGCAAAAAATACAAGGCAAAAAACTAGTCCTGTGACCTCAAGCAGAAACCGCCGACTCGGTCGAGATGCACTACAAATTCCGCTAAAGAAAAAAGTTAGTAGTCCATTCACTCCATCCAGGAGGTTTCAGTTCCATCTCCGATCTTAGGAGGCACATTCAATTCTAATTCAGTTTTTAAAGGCTTCCTTGGATTACGACCATTAATAAGAACCAATAGTAATATGGTTGTGCCTTGTTAATCACGGCTTAATCGGACCAAGCGCTCATTAGGAGTTACACCCTTTTATTCATCGAGGATAATTTGTATCTCTCTACTCGGACTCTCACCTTCCGAGCGTGTCGAAATTACCCAAGAGTCGAGGCGCGAGACGGTTTTACGAAATCTCAGAACACCTATAGCTTGGCTACTTGCCTCGGCCACTCTCGTCGATGGTACAACTTTAATTTAATAATTAAATTAGGTGGGATAGTCGTGCATTCCAATTTTTCATTTCCGGAGAAAATGTGAGAAATAAATTCTGGGTGCGACCCTACGCTCTTAGAATTTGGACAAAATACATTTCTTATACACATGTCCCCAAATTTTGATATAATCTTTGGAAGTGCATAAAAGGAGTCTAAATTTTTTTCATAATTTTTCGCCAAATTTTGGGCCTTTAATTTGGCTTAATAAACTTTATTTAAGGTTTTCAAAATACTAAAACATTTTCCAAAATTCTCAAAATTTTTGGGAGAAATCTCTCATTATGGGGGACATTTTTCATGTTGACCACTTTGCCCTCAGGGGAATTGATTTGGCACAGAAATTTCCACAACTTATTATGGATTTTGGTCTGCAATTAGCAGATCAAGGGTAATCTGCGCCTAAGATTGAGACGGACGGGTCATTACTCCAACATTTCCCCACAGCGGATTAGCCGCGGATCCTTTGTGGGGGGCACAGAAGCGGAGGCGGGGGAGAGAAATGAGGTAAACCCCGTCGTCCATCTCATCACCGAGAATAGACGTTGGTGATTTCATCCAGTTGATGGAGGAGGCGGTCGCCCTCTACCACCGCCGATCGGCCACTGCTGGATGTCAGCGCCTCCCCTGGCCGGTTCGCCGGGGGCCGACGAATCCTTGGGTGGTGGCACGGTGGCCTGCCACAGGATGAATTGGTAAAGCGGAGAGCGGGGTGGCGGTGGCTCTGCTCCCAGCGCACCACGCCACACTGCCTCTCCGATGTTGAACCCAGCCACGACACCACCCCCGGCCGATGCACCGGGGATAGGGTTCTTCTCCGATGGTTGCCCGGCGACAAATCATCGTCAGCCGCCGCCGGAGCTCAAACAGAGCAAAATGCTGTTTCTCGGGTGTCGTTGGAGCGGCATTTTCCGGCAGCACCCCGACCTTCCTCCACCGGGGAAAGTCATCCCAGGTGGTTTAGCCCTTATCCAGCGCCACTACTGGCACTAGGAGCGGCTAGATTTCCTACGGCCACCACCCGACCTGGAGCATGGGTCAGGTGGTGTTGGCGGCGCTCCGTCCGTTGAGAGGCCCATACAGGTCGTCCAAAGATTTAGAAAGGGGAATGGGAGAAGGTTCCACCTGCACTGGGGGAGCTCGAAAGGTGCCGGCTTGGTTGGACATGCAAGGTGGCGTCGTGATGGAGCTTGGGCTGTCCTTTTCTGGCGACCTGAGCTCCGGCAGAGGGGGGGAAAGGGTGGGGTGTGCTCTCAGAGCTTGGGCAGTTAAATTGGGCGGTGGTGGCCCTTAATATAGGCTAGAGGAAGGGGTATTTCCTCCTCCACCTGATATGGGATTAATCTCTCCTTAGGGAGGGATTAATCTCCACCCTCCAGCTGTCCAAGGACAGCTGGAGGCTCAAGGGATTTCCCCGTGTGGGGGAAATGAAATTTCTGTTGAAAATGATGAAGTGAAAGTGGGTGATTAGGCGACCTGGGTGACCTGTCCATGTGGTTTATGCGGACAGGACTGGCGGTTAGCCAGGTCAGCAGAGCTGTTGCAGTGGGCTTGTTCATGGGTGGTCTGGGCGGTTTGTTCGTGCGGTCTATGCGGACAGATATGGTGGCCTGCCAGGCCTGCTTATGTTCGACAGACAGTTTGTTCCCAGAAGGTAACTAGGCGGATAGCTTCGGCATCCGCGGAGTCTGGCAAGGTACGGACTAGACCGGAGCTCGGCAGACCAGTATGGCAAATTCCTTGGTCTTGCTCTGGTGGCGCGATAGGGGGTTGCCACACAGTTCGCCAGATAGAGCAGACTGGACTGGAGCTCGGTAGACCGGCATGGAAGATGAATTAGTCTGGCTCTGGTGGTACGGTTGGCGGAAACTGTGGATTTCACCGGATAGAGCGGGCTGGACTGGAGCTCGGCAGACCGGCATGGAAAATGCCTTGGTCTTGCTCTAGTGGTGCGACAGGAGGAAGTCGCGGAGTTTGTCGGATAGAGCGGACTGGGCTGGAGCTCGGCAGACCGACATGTAAGATGCCTTTTTCTAGCTCTGGTGGTGCAGCTGGCGGAAGATGCGGAGTTCGCCTGTTAGAGCAAACAGGTGATGGAGTTTGTCGGGGCAAGCAGACTGCTATCTGTATCCGCCAATAAGTGCGGACTAGCTCTTGTGGCCGATGGTGTGGACTTGGTTATTCAGAACCAAGTCCATGTTGGCTCAGTCCGGGGCAATCACGCGGTTAAGCGCGGACTGCTTCTCAGTCCGCCAAGCTCGGCAGCAATTGATTTGTGCTTGGTTACGAGCTTGGTGAGTACAGACTGGAATGGTGTTCGCTTGGGAATGCTGACTTTATTCCTTGTTCGCCGAGTCCGGCAGCTGTCAGCTTGTGCCTTGGCTATGAGCTTATAGTGCGCGGACTGGAGTTGTGTCCGCAGGGCGTGTAGACTGGAGTTGTGTCCACTAGCATGTGGACATGAGCTGATGCCGTAGAGTCTACTGGTGGCGGCTTGTCCTTGGCTTGGCCTTTGGCGACAAGGCTGATAGGGTTGTTGTCAATCCTTGGCGATTGTTGAAGTTAGTTACCAGGCGGTCTGGCTTGGCGGGATGATGACCACACGGTTTGGCGGTTACCCTTTAGCGGTTTGGTTGTTGTGTGTTGCTGTCTGAGGTCCAAACGGTCTAGCGGGTTGTCTCTGGCGACTTGGAGACCGGGCGGTCTAGCGGTCTCCCATGGCGATCTCTGTCTGGTAGTAGCCGAGCGGTTAGCCCTTCTGCCTAACCGCACAGCTTGTGCAGTTTGTGTCTGTATAGTCCGCTTGTGTCATGTAAATGTTTAGTCTCACATCTCTTATTTGTATTCTCTCTTCTCTCCTCCATTCTATATAATGGAGGTCATACCTTTGTAATATATACCTTTTTCGGATAATAAAGTTTCAGTTAAAACCATTTCGGTTTGTTTTTGTTCGGTTTTTACATGGTATTAGAGGACTCGATCTACTCCTCCTGATTATGTGCCTTCCTTGTCCGCGCGGCTTGTCTCGCCGGTTTGCACCCTGTCCGCGCGGCCTCTTCCTCTCCTTGTCGTTGTCCTCTGTGTGCGCGACTTTTCTAAGTCGCCGCCTCTGTCGCCGCGACCTGTTTTGTCGCTGCTCCTACTCGAGCGGCCTGTCCTCTAGCCATTCAACTTCTTCCCCTCTGCTTGGGTATGCGGCTTGGTCGTGGCTTTTCTGGCCGCTGGTTTCAACCCTCGTGACCGCTGCAGCTTAACTTCTTCCTATCCGTGCGGGTTGTTTCCTAACCGCACGGCTTCCCTTTTCCTGCCCCTATGGCTCTTTCTGATGCTTCTACTGCCACCACCCCTGTCACCAATCCAGCTCCGCCTCTTCCACCTACTCCATCCGGGAACCTTGGCACCGTTTCCAAGTTTGTCGGCTCCAACTACCTGGATTGGAGCGTCTCTTTCACCTTTTTACTCCACTCGCAACGCAAATGCCACCATCACGTTGATGACCCACCTCCTATCACTTCACCTCTCTTTGATGACTGGGATGCGAGTGACGCGCTTGTGCGTACTTGGCTCGCTAACAGTCTTTCCGATGAGTGCCTTCCCTTCATCCGTCATGATGAGACGGTCAAGGCCGCTTGGCTTCATCTTGCCGCTCTGTACTCCAAGGGGGCTCAGACGTCCCGCATCTATACATTGTATGCGGACCTCTTTGCCCGTCCTACCTTGTCTCCTGCTGCTGCCTACCAAGATTCAGGCTCTTGGGGCTGAGATTCTTCAGAATCGCCCCTTTTCTGCGGATTTGGCTCAACAACACAAGAACTTCCAGGAGCTTCTGGTTGTGTGTTATCTGCTCCGGCTTCCTGATACTTGTGACATGATACTCCAGCAAATTCTGGGTGAGGCAGAATCTCCTACCTTAGAAGCCACCGATGCCCGCATCGCTGCTGTCACCTCTCTCCTTCAGTGCCCACTTCTGCCCACTCCTCCTCCACTGGACAACTATTCTCATCACACTCAGCGGAGTGGCTCTGGTAGCCGCAGTGACCAGTCCGGCGGTCGTGCTTCTTCCCGCTACCTTTGCTCTCACTGTGGCCGCACCGGACATACTTCTGAATGCTGCTGGACAAAGCATCCCCATCTTCGCCCCTCTGGTGACTCTTCCAATCTGTTTGCCTCTGTTGTCACATCCTTAGGTAGTGCCCACATGGTGACTCAAGGTAAATGGCTCATCGACTCTGGTGTAACTAATCACATGACGGGCAATCCTCAGTGCTTCTCTTTACTCGAACAACATGATCGGTTGCCCCCGGTCCTCGTTGCGGATGGTTCTCCCTCCCCGGTTCATGGGACGGGAGTGGTTCATGTTACTCCATCACTACGACTAGCAGACACTCTCTATGTGCCCAAGTTTTCGTGCAATCTATTGTCTGTTACCTCTTTATGCAAGCAGCTTCAGTGTTCTGTGACATTTACTCCGACTTCTTGTTCTTTTCAGGATCCGAGCTCCCACCGGACGATTGCTACTGGGACTGAGAGCGGAGGCCTCTACTTCCTCGACAACGTTTCCGCCTTGTCCGCCTTCTCCTCTTCTTGTACGGATCTTCTCCAGTGGCATCTCCCCTCGGTCATCCTCCACCACGACTTCTACATCAGCTTCTGCCACACCTCCCTCCCTCCAGTACTCCTCTCCAATGCGACGTCTGTCAACTAGGCAAGCATCACCGTTCCTCCTTCCCCCCGAAGCAAGGTCGGGGATCTACTCGTCCTTTTGATCTTGTCCACTCCGATGTCTGGGGACCTGCTTCTACCCTCAGCATTGGCCAGGGTAGTTCTTATTTTGTAACTTTTATAGATGATTTTTCTCGATGTACTTGCGTGTATCTCTTACTAGATCGCTCTGAACTTTTAGATGTATGGATCTCTTTTTATCAGTTAATTAAAACTCAGTTTAATGTTTGTATTAAAACCTTTCGCTCTGACAATGCTAAAGAGTATCTGAGTCATGCTTTTACATCTTTTTGTGTGCAACATGGCATTATTCATCAGACTAGCTGTGTTTACACCTCCCAACAAAATGGGGTGGCGGAACGCAAAAACCGTCACCTCCTCGATGTGGTTCGCACATTGATGACCCAGATGCATGTCCCTCGCTCTTATTGGGGTTATGCTGTTCTCCTTGCCTGCTACCTCATCAATCGCATTCCATCCACCGTTCTCTACCGGAAAACACCATTCTCCATTCTGTATCCGGTCAAGGAGCCTTTTCCTCTCCCTCTCTGAATCTTTAGATGCACTGCATTTGTGCATGCCCCATCTGCCACCCATGACAAGCTATCCCCTCGCTCCACCAAATGTGTCTTTCTGGGGTACTCCACCACTCAGAAAGGCTACTGTTGCTTTAACCCTGTTCTTCGTCAGTAGTTCGTCTCTGCTGACGTTACCTTCTTCGATAATGCCTCCTACTTCTCGGCTGAATCCTCCTCTCTTTCCCTCGCTTCCTCTCCTCTTCCCCCAGCTTCTGATTCTCCTACTATTCCCTTCGTTCCCTCGTCTCCTACCTAGATATCCACCCCTACGCCATCTCCGTCCCCTCCTCTCGGTCCACCTCTCTCTCCCACTTCTCCATCACCATCTTCATCCTCTTCGCCACCGTTGATCTCTTCTCCCGGGCCAGCTCTCTCTGCCACGGATGCTCCGGATACCGAGGGGGCCGCCGACCTGGATCTCCCTGTGGCTCTTTGCAAATGGGTGCGGACATGTACCCTACACCCCCTTGCTGATGTTGTTTCATATGATCGTCTTACCCCTTATCGCAGGGCCTTTGCGCTGGCTATCTTTGCCACTGCCACGCCTCGTTCCTATCAGGAGGCCCTTGATATTCCCCACTGGAAGCTGGCCATGGATGAGGAAATGGCGACCCTCACGGAGCGGGGTACCTGGACTCTTGTTCCTCCTCCCTTCGGTACTGATGTTGTTGGCTGTTTGTGGTCAAACTTGGCCCCGACGGCACGGTGGACCGTTATTATGCTCGCCTTGTTGCTAAGGGCTTTACTCAGACATATGGGGTTGATTACTTTGACACTTTCTCTCCGGTGGCTCATCTCAGCACCATCCAAGTCCTTCTCTCTGTGGCGGTCAATCGAGAGTGGCTGATTTCGCTGCTAGATGTCAAGAATTCCTTCCTTTATGGTGATCTTCAGGAGGCCGTCTATATGGAGCAACCTCCTGGGTATGTTGCTCAGGGGGAGACCCGAGTATGTCGGTTGAAGAAGGCAATCTATGGCCTCAAGCAGAGCTCTCGAGCTTAGTTTGACAAGTTCAGCGGCATCGTGGCGGCCGTTGGTTTTCTGCGCAGCTCTGCCGATCACTCGCTATTTATTTGCAAAACCTCCTCAAGCCTAGTGGTTCTTGCTGTGTACGTCGATGATATTCTTCTCACTAGCGATGATCATGAAAGGGTAGCCTTGACAAAGCGGCATCTTCGTCAACATCTGGTCACGAAAGATATGGGCTCTCCGAAGTACTTTTTGGGGATTGAAATCTCTCGGAAGCCCAACTCCTTAGTCCTCTGCCAGCATAAGTATGCTCTAGATCTTTTAAAAGAAGCAGGATTAACTGGATCCAAACCTGCCCGATGCCCCATGGCTATTGGAGAAGACAAAACCTGGACGGATGATTCGCCCCTTCTTTCAGATACTATGCGGTACAGGCGTCTAGTTGGTAAGCTCATATATCTCACAGTGACCAGGCCCGACATTTCCTATGATGTGGGGAAGTTGAGTCACTTCATGCATGCTCCTAAGGAGAGCCATCTACAGTCCGCCTTGAGGATCTTGGAGTATGTCAAAGCAGCCCCTGGGAAAGGATTAATCTTTCAGAAGAATGGTCACCTGAGGGTTGAAGCATACTCAGATGCGAGTTACGCTGATGACAAAGGGGATTGCAAATCTACCTCCGATTTCTGCACCTTTGTTGGGGGATATCTGGTAAGCTGGAAGAGCAAGAAGCAGTCTGTTGTGTCCAGGTCCAGTGCTGAAGCAGAGTATCGGAGTATGACATCGACCACTTGTGAGTTAAAATGGCTACGGGCTATCATGCTGGATTTAGGAGAGGTCTACCACCATCCTCTACCTATGTTTTGTGACAACAAGGCTGCCATATACATCTCCAAAAATCCAGTCTTTCATGAAAGAACCAAGCACATTGAGGTCGACTGTCATTTCATTCGTGAAGAGATTTTGAAAGAACAAATTTGCACTCTCTTCGTCACTTCTGATAAAGAGCTGGCTGACATCTTCACCAAGCTAGTATCTACCTCTTTTCTTCGTATTTATGACAAGCTGCCCATGATCGATATATATGCTCCAGCTTGATGGGGAGTGTTGAAGTTAGTGACCGGGAGGTCTGGCTTGGCGGGTTGATGACCGCACGGTTTGGCGATTACCCTTCAGCAGTTTGGTTGATGTGTGTTACTGTCTGAGGTCCAAGCGGTCTAGCGGGTTGTCTCTGGTGACTTGGAGATCGGGCGGTCTAGCGGTCTCCCATGGCGATCTCTCTCTCTCTAGTAGTAGCCGAGCGGTTAGCCCTTCTGCCTAACTGCGCGGCTTGTGCGGTTTGTTTCTGTATAGTCCGCTTGTGTCATGTAAATTTTTAGTCCCACATCTCTTATTTGTATTCTCTCTTTTCTCCTCCATTCTATATAAGGGAGGTCATACCTTTGTAATAGATACCTTTTCGGATAATAAAGTTTCAGTTAAAACCATTTCGGTTTGTTTTGTTCGGTTTTTACAGCAATGCCGTTGGCGGGTTGGCAATCTCACACAGGTCGCGGCAGACTGGATGTGTATCTGCGGCTTGCAGATATACTTGGTGCTTGCCGTGAGATGGGGCGGTTATCCTATCGGCTAGGGAGGTGACCACACTCCTAATCGTGTCTATAAATGGACCCCCAGTCACATCAACATTAAGGACGAATGAACAGTAAGTGAACTCGCGGATAGTTGCAGCGGACTGGGTTTTTGTATCCGCGCGGTTTGAAGAGGTTGACCAGTTTGTGCTATGCAGGTTGTGCAAAAAGTGATGGAAAAACAGGGACTTGGTTCTGATTTCAGTCATGGACAGTGCGGAATCTATGGACAGCAACCAGCGGTTATCAACAGGCCGCGGGTAGAGGCTAGGAGCTCTTTCTTCTGCAACTAGATTCCCTATTCAATAAGTTGTCTGCTTCTGGCAGCATGTTCAGTTCGACAGCAGCAGGTCGTGCGGTCTGGCGGCTAGGTGACCTCGTGGTTAGGTGGCCTGCGGATCGACGAGTAGAGCTTGCATTGGAATAACGGGCAATCCACGCGGCCTGGTAGCGGTCTGGCAACTAGGCGGACTAAGCAGACTCCTTAGTGCAGCAGTAGTTCCGTGGGTTACTCCTTGAGTCCGCGCGGACTGATATTTGCCTTGTATTTTTCTGCTTCGTTGGATACATCGCCGAATCATGTCTTGTCATGTATGTCTCATAGTATAAAGAAGTTGATTAGAGCATAAGATTCTTGCTCTTCTGTTTTGCATCTGGTTTATTTGGGCTCGGATAGGTTGAGTGTTCCAGCGCCAGGTTTCCTGTCTTTTACTATAACAAATTTTCAACAATCCCCCCCCATGGTTGGGTATTTAAAGTGGAGGAAGAGAGAGGAGTGGGTGGGTTGACTTGATGGACTCCTCTTGCCTCAAAGTGTGGGCTTGCTGGTTAAGGTCCCAAAGTGGGTGAGGGGGGTAAGGCCCTAACTAATTAATGTGGAGGGCGTGCACACCTCTTTGGAAATAAAATCCAAAATTGGACTTTTAGGGGAGTTTGACCAATGTCAGCCCTAGGATGGGTCCCCCTTGCTGGTCAAAGTCAAAGTGGATCCAAGATATTGGGAGTCGGGTCAAAGTTCGGGTATTGCATCATAATTTGTGAGTGCATGCTTTTCAGTGCATGAATATACTTGATTTGAGCTCGAGTTGACCATTCGTCGTCAAAATTGCCCGGGACTACTTCTGTTTACTTTGTATTGATCATACGAGTCTAATGACACTGATTGGGGTTGAATCAGAGACCGTTTGACAAAAGTCCAAAATCTGCACGCTGCGACACGCTAAAATGATCAAAGTGTCTATATTTATCGTTAGTCCTTGAACTGTGACGCAAAAAGTTCTGATGCGCTTGTTTTGATTATACGAGGGCACATGAACTGACAGAACTCAAATCGGAGCTCTCTAGCTCATTTCCCACCAAGGGTTACCTTCTACCGGGTCACGGGTAGGGGTTCAGGTCACTTTTATTGGGCCCACTAGGGCTCTGGTGGCCCAATAAAAGTCGGGATGTTACACACCTGTCATGTTTTGTTGGGAACTTAGTAGCCACAGATAGTGATAGAGATGCTCGCTTCTACCTAGTCTTGAGAGATGACCTGAGACAAGCCTTGATTATGATCTCTCAGTCCACCATCCAAACCATAGAGACTCACGCAGCGACATTAGAATTAAACCAGAGGATGGTGGCCCAGTAGCGCAGAGGACAGGTTGAGGCCCCCAAAGGTCAGGGATGAGATAGAGGAGCTGCTCCCCAAAGATAGGAGAGAGAGCGCAGACAGAGATAGCACATGCAGTATTATAGGTGCCCACCACCACCACTAGTGCCCCCAGCACCGCAGAAGGAGCCCAGGCCAGTTCCAGTACCATAGCCTGCGCTATTGGCTCGACAAGATGTTCCTTTTGAAGGGAATTGCTTTCTATGCCGACATCCCGAACACATGAGAGATTTCTGCCCGCAGGAGGCAGGAAGGCTAGGGTTTGGAGCAGTTCAAGGAGTGTCAACAGTGCGAGGACAGGGCTAGAGAGGCCGCAGAGGTAGAGCTAGTAGGAGAGGACAGCAAGGCCGAGCAGCACCATTGGAGGCCTACGCACTAGGCCTTCAGCATAGACCAGCCCCTGATGTAGTGATAGGTATATATCTTAGACGCTAGAGATATATCAAATATTAGTACCTATGTATTAGATCTTATGCATATGTATGTCTACATTGAGTCTATGTTTTGATGTGTATATACTCCTTACTTCTTCAGGTCTACTCTTGGTAGGACATCCCGCAAAAACACTTTTTAAAACTGGAGCGACACACTCTTTTGTATCCCAAGACTTTATTGCAATTAAGAAAAATGTCGTCTGCTCTTCGGGATTGTCTATACAGTTTCATCTAACAGATGGGTCAGATATGACGTCAATGGAGAAATGCTCATTCCAGGCCATGTTAACAGGCGTGAAATTTGAGATTTACGTGACAATCTTGGAAATAACTGGGTTCGACATCATACTGGGAATAGATTGGCTAGCCCATCATAAGGCCTAAATAAACTGTTCGACCAGAGAAGTCAAGCTTCAGAACCCAGATGAACAAGTCGTTAGGCTGGCAAGTATACCCTTCGTCTCTCGCATCATTTTGACCTCTGCTCAGACTTTAAGGTCAGTCCGACAGAAAGATGAAGTTTTTCTCATCTACTTCGAAATGGAGGATAAGGTTCAAATGCTTGCCAAGGTCCCAGTGGTACGAGATTTTCCGGATGTTTTTCCTGAGTCCCTCCCGGGTATGCCCCCACAGCGAGAGGTCAACTTCCAGATCGAGCTTGTGTCCAGAGCTCAACCAGTGTCCCAAGCACCCTATCGGATGGCCCCCAAGGAATTGGCCAAGTTGAAGATCTAGCTCCAGGAATTGATAGATGCTGGATTTGTCCGCCCAAGTTCCTCGCCCTGGGGAGCTCATGTACTATTCATGAAAAAGAAGGACGGGATACTGCGTCTATGTATAGAATACATGGAACTAAACAAGCTTACTATACAAAATACATATCCACTTCCAAGGATTGACGAGTTGTTCGACCAACTGCAAGGTGCATCCGTGTTCTCCAAGATGGACCTAAGATCCGGCTATTATCAGCTTTGGGTCCGGGAGGAAGATATCCCCAAAATTGCCTTTAGCACCCGCTATGGCCTATACGAGTTTTTGGTAATGTCATTCGGACTCACTAATGCCCCCTCTACCTTTATGGCTCTGATTATTAGGGTATTTGAACCCTTCCTAGATCACTTTGTGATCGTCTTTATCGACCACATTTTGATCTACTTCAAGACCAAGGCAGACCATTCTAGACATCTGTAGATGGTGTTACTTAAACTTCGAGAACATTCTTTCTTCGCCAAATTTTGCAAATGTGAATTCTGGTTGGATGAGGTCAGATTTTTGGGCTATACCATAAACAATAATGGAGTGGTGGTAGATCAAGCCAAAAACCAAGCTGTTTAAAACTGGCCACCACTCAAAATGGCAACTGATATTCAAAGTTTACTCGATCTTGTCGGGTATTACGGGAAATTAGTGGAAGGATTCTCTAAGATTGCATTACCCATCACCGCCCTTACATGGAAGAATGTTACATTTCAATGGACGATAAAATGCGAGAATGCATTCGTTGAATTGAATAAACGACTAACTTCTGCCCCGATCCTTACGATCCCTTCAGGAATCGAAGGATTTCAGATTTATACAGATGCATCCCTAAAAAGATTGGGAGTTCTTCTGATGCAGCATGATAAGGTAATGCATTACGCATCTCGCCAACTAAAGTCACACGAACTGAATTACACAACCCACGATCTAGAGCCTAAAATACATCTTTACTCATCACCTCCCTTACATATATGGAGTAAGATGCGAGATCTTCTCCGACCATTAGAGCCTTAAATACATCTTTACTCAAAAAGAATTTAACCTTCGACAGCGTAGATGGTTGGAATTTCTGTGTGATTATGATTTCGCACTCCAGTACCACCCCGGGAAGGCTAATAAAGTTGTTGATGCTTTGAGCTGACAGCCCTCGATATCCAGGAGCTAGACGGAGCAGATTCCGTGTGAATGGTTTCAGTCGTTGATAGACTTGGAGATTACTCTTGTTGCTCGTAGGGACCCGGAAGAGTACTAGGCCCAGTTATACTAGATAGAGATACAGTGTGACATCCGGGATCAAATATGAGAAGCCTAGAAGGTCGATCCGAAAGTGGCCCCAATCATCCTGTCCCTACAATATGGAGTACGAGAGGAGTACACCACCGGAGGAATTCAGGATGAAAATCTTCGAGAAGCGCACCAGTCAAGGTATTCTATTCACCTTGGTGTGGTTAAGATGTATGTTGATTTGCGCAGGACCATTTACTGGCCCGGAATGAAAAAAGACGTCACCAATTTTATGGTCTGGTGCCAGACTTGTCAAAAGATTAAAGTTGAATGTCGCAATCTTGGAGGCCTGTTGCACCCCCTTCAGATACCAGAATGGAAATTTGAAGATATTTCCATGAATTTTATCGGCAGCTTACTGCAATCTCGTGTTGGAAATGATTATGTATGGGTTATCGTGGATCGACTAACCAAGGTAGTGTGGTTCATTCCAAACCGGTAGGGTAACGGAGTTGACATTCTGGCCAGATTATTCATAGAGCAAGTAGTACAACTCCATGGAGTGCCGAAGTCCATTGTGTCATATCGTGATGGGCGTTTCACCTCCAAGGAGTGGAGGAGAGAGCATGCATACTTGGGGATCAAATTAGCCTTCAGCAGCGCCATCCACCCGCAGAAAGATGATAGATGGAAATGATAAATCGCACGTTGGAGGATCTACTCCGACTTTGCATAGTAGAGCACAACGATCCATGGGAACAGCTACTGCCGCTAGTTGAGTTTTCCTATAATAACAGCTACCAGGTCAGCATCACAATGGCCCTATAAGAGGCACTATATGGGAGGCATTGCTGAACTCCGTTAACTTGGGCTCAAGATGAAGACTCGAAAGCTTTAGGAGTGGCTTATATTGATGATCCTACGACGGCGATACGACTAATCCATAAGCGAATGAGGGAAGCATAGAGCTGACAAGACATATTATGATGCACAACACCGACCAGTAGAGTTTAGCATGTGGGAAATGATATTTTCGAAAACCAATCTGGTGCATGGTGTCTCCCGGCTGAGGAAGTTAAAGAAGCTAGATCCCTGCTACTTGGGCCCCTATCAGGTGATAGAGCGTGTTGGCCCTGTTGCCTATCGATTAGCCTTGCCCCCGGAATTGGAAAATCTCCATGATGTATTCCATGTCTCATCTTTGAGGTGAGTCCTCTGGCAACCAGAATAGCATCTTCCTATACTGCCAATGCAATTATAGTCAGATAGATCCATCCAGCTTGAATCGGTCAAAATAGTAGATCATAAAGTGAAGAACCTGCGTAATAAGACCATTTTGATGGTAAGGATATTATGGTCAAATCACAGATGAGACGTGTATACATGGGAACCCGAAGCACTCGTCCGAGAAAAGCACCTAGAGTACTTCCCTCAAGTATATTACTTTTCCCCCTACTTAAAGCAAATTTTCGAGGATGAAAATCCTTTTTTTTATCGGATTATAACATCCCGACTTTTATTGGGCCACTAGAAACCTAGTAGGGCCCAATAAAAGTGACCACGACCTCTACTCGTGGCCCAAACCCAAGTAGGAGGTAACCTTAGATAGGAATATAGAGCTGGAGAATTTTCATTCGTGTTTTGTCAATTCCTATGGTTTCTTATAGTCAACACAAACGCATTGAAATTTGTTGCATCACAATCCGAAGTCTAAAAACGAATATAAGCATCTTGATCGTTTTTGTGCGCTGCGAAGCACAAATTTTGGATAATTAGCAAACGAACTCCGATTAGACTCCAGTCAGTGGCATTGAACTCGTATTGTCAATACGAAGTCAACCAAGTTCGTCCTAGTAAATTTCAATAGCGGGTGGTCAACCCGTGGTCAAATCAAGCACAGTTATCACCGAAAAGCATGCGCGCACAAATTACGACACGACACCCCAACATTGATCCGACTCCCGATTACTTGAATATACTTTGACTTTGACCAACAAAGGGGACCCACTTTAGGGTGGACTTTAGTCAAACCCCTTAAAAATCCATTTTTCGCAATTTTTTTCAAAGGAGGTGCACACCTCCTCTTCATTGATGATTAAGGCCCTATCCCCTCACTCTTTGGGCCACCAAACCATCAAAGGCACGGTGCGTGGGCCCTTGGAAAAAGTCCACCACTCCCTCCTTCTCTATTTTCTTCTTAAAACTCAAAGCCCAAGCCCATCAAGCCCTTCCCTCTTCCCTTGATGCTTAACATATGGTTGTACTAGGTTCACCCTGATGTTTGCCATTTGTCCAGCCAAGAAGAGGAGAGGAGATGAACTCCTCCTCCCATTAGAATTAATCCCATATCGGCAAAAACCATGGGGTGGCCTCTCCTCATCCTATAAATGGACCCATCCTCCTACTCTCCTCCTCACTCACCTCATGCAAGCCTAAACCCCTTACCGGAACCCTGGGTCGCCGGAAAACTCGGATCCAGAAAAACCATGGGGTGTCTCCTGATGGCTGGAGTGCCGCTGGCACCACCCGAGCCAACCTCTAGGTCGGGTAGTGCCCGCAAGTGGTTAGCCTTGTCCGGCATCGGTGATGGAACTGGGGAAGGGATAAACCACCGGGGACAACCTTTTCCGGCGGTGGAAGTCTGAGGTGCCGTCGAAATTCGCCACTCCGGCGGCACCCGAAAACAGAGTTTTTCTCTGATGTTTTTTTGCGGTGGCGGCCGGAAGTGCCACGCCGCCGGATCACCACTAGAGAATAACGCAACTACTATCGCATTGGCCGAGGATGATTTCATGGCTGGGTTGTCACCGGAGAGGCGGGGTGGTGCGGTGGTGCCGGAAGCAGAGCCACCCGCCACCCTGCTCTCGGCTTCATATCCTTCGGCAATGGTCGACGGCTGCTGGCCGTCGAGCAAGTGCCTAGAAGGTCGTTGGCCCCAATGAGTCGATCAGGGACGATGCCGGTGCCTAGCAATGGTCGGCTGGCAGTGGCAAAAGGCTACCGCCTTCTTCGTCGGTGGGTTGGAATCACCGCCATCCATCCTCGGTGATAAGATGGACGACGGAGATAATCTAGATCCCCCCTGCCTCATCTTCTGTACCCCCAACGCGGATATGTGGTCGATCCACTGTGGGGAAATGTCAGTGGATTAATGTCTGATGCGTTCTTGGTCGCAGCATCAAGCCTGATCTGGCTATATGTTGACCAATTTTCAAAGTAAAATTTTGAACATTTGTTATAAAAAAACTATGGGCTTCTAAGGGAAAAATGTTGAACATAAAAATTATTCCTCTTGATGAGAGCTTCCTCCACAAAATTTTTGAGAATTTTTGGAGTTGATTTGATAATTTTAAAAGTCCAAGTAAACTTTATTTCGTCAATTTAGAGGCCCAAAATTTATCAAAATTTTTAAAAAATTTTCAATGCTCATTTTAGGCATGCCCAAAGGTTGTATTAAAATTTGGAAAATTGGGGATAAAAATTAAAGTATCTCCATTTTATTGGAATTTAGGGTCGCACTCAGAGATTTAATGTGTCTGATTTCCTTGAAATAAAAATTGGAGCATGTGACCACCCCTTTAATTAAATAATGAGTTCTAATGGTTCACCGACGAGGGTATTCGAGGTAAGTGCCAAAGCACTGTGTGTTCCGAGGTTTTGTGAAACCATTGAGCGCCTCATTCTTTGTTTTCTTTTATAAAGACTCTCTGGTAATTTGAACATGCCCAGAAGTTGAGAGTACGAAAAATCGAACTGCTAACAATTCTCAACGAATAATAAAAATGTAACTCCTAATAAGTTTCCCCTGACCCGAATAAAGCCGTGATTAAAAAGGGCAAAACTAAATTACTATAAGATCTTAATAATTGGTGAAACCCAAGAAAGCCTCCTGAAAAATGAAATAGAATTGAACATACCTCCTGAGAACGGAGATGAAACTAAATATCTCTCCTGAGAATGGAGGAGAAACTAAACATACCTCCTGAGAATGAAGATGAAACTGAACATGCCTCCTGTGAACGGAGATGAAACTGAACATGCCTCCTGAGAACGGAGATGAAACTGAACAAGCCACCTGAGAATGGAGATGAGCCTAAACATACCTGCTGAGAACAGAGATAGAACTGAAGCCCCCTGAGTGTAGTGATTGGACTACTAACCATTTTCTTTATGTTTTTTTCCAGTCTCATACTGGTCCAGTTCTTTTATTTATTCAGCTCAGTATCTTCTTTTCAATACTACTTCAGTTTCATACTGGACCTGTCTATTTACTTTCAGTTCAGTTCATTTCTTAAAAGTAATAT
The DNA here is from genome assembly GCA_039583875.1 of Platanthera guangdongensis. Classification (NCBI taxonomy): domain Eukaryota; kingdom Viridiplantae; phylum Streptophyta; class Magnoliopsida; order Asparagales; family Orchidaceae; genus Platanthera; species Platanthera guangdongensis. The sequence continues at coordinate 96,118,057 of CM077160.1, read as the reverse complement.
TCCAGTCTCGTACTGGTCAAGTTCTTTTCAGTAGTTACTTTTAGTTCAGTACTACGCCAGTTTCATACTGGTACTATTTCATTACAGCATTTCAATTTTGCAGCTTATATTAATCGTAACTTCTATTAACGCACTTTTATTTCTGTAATTTACTATTTTAAGAATAGGTGCTCCCTCGATGGGCAGTTATTTGATAGGTTGAGCCTTAGTTGAGGATATATGAGTTGAAATGTTCCTCCTAATTTAGCCCCAAATAAAGTGCTCCCATGCTCCTTGTCAAAAGTCGAGCCAAGTGCCGTTTGCCCTAATTATTTAAAGCATTGTATGGCAAACCACTATAGACCGGTGCATGTTAGCAAAATTGATAGATTGATTTCTTGTAGATTGCTTGCAGTAATCTATGGCGGCTCAGTCACTTCTGTAGATCAATCGTACCAGTGGGGAAGTTCGGCGACTCAAGACGACAGGGAGATGAGTACCGCGAGTGACCGATCTTTATGTTTCCCCCGTTGTATTTCCTCCATTGGTCGGCCAAAATATTGAATTGCAGGATGTCGCTCACATCCAAGAGTACACGGGGTTGTACGATGGGGCCAAGTGTAACGCCCCGAAACTCAAAGGAGCGAAGGGGGGACGTTTTGGGCCAGTTTGGCTCCTGGCTGCAGGCACACGGCCTTGGACACGGGCGTGTCCCAGGGCGTGTCAAGACTGTGTCGACACTAAGACGGGAAGTCGACACTTTGGTCTCGACATTGTGTCGAGACTGGGCATACGGCCTGCGATACGGGCGTGTCGCAGGGCGTGTCGACCCGTGTCGACACTTAGCCGCGGAGTCGACGAGATTTGCTCGACGATGCGTCGAGACAAGGCACACGGCCTGCGACACGGACGTGTCGCAGGGCGTGTCGACCTGTCTCGACGATCGTCCCGGGGAGTCGACGATCTTTGCTCGACGATGCATCGAGAGTGGGCACACGGCCTGCGACACGGGCGTGTCGCAGGGCGTGTCGACCCGTGTCGACACTCGTCCCGGAAGTCGACGAATCTTGCTCGACAATCGTCGAGACAAGGCACACGGACTATGACACGTGCATGTCCGAGGCCGTGTCGAGTGTGGAGACCGTGTACACGGCCCTGGAGCCCAGGCGTGTCAAGGTGACACGGGCAAGGACACGGGCGTGTCCTAGAACCCGTGCAGTGCTCGGGTTTTTTTGGGGGGAAAATGATGGGGTACACGGCCGGCCACATGGCCGTGTCAGGTGGAACACGGGCGTGTCAGCTCGAACACGGGCGTGTTCGATACCCGTGTGAAGTTCCAGGTGATTCGATTTTGACGGCGAATGAGGCACACGGCCTTGGACACGGGCGTGTGCCAGGCCGTGTTCGGTTTAGATTGGGCATTTCAGCCCCGAATCGAAGCCGTTCATTTCTTTAACTGAAGATCCAACGGCTGGGAGTTGTTCCTGAAGGGATATACCCGTGAATGGACTTGGAAAACCCTTACTTTTCATAACTTCTCATCTTTCTAAAACCTTAGAGAGAGAGGAGAGCCAAGGGAGGAAGAAGGAGCTAGATCCCGCCATTGGAGGAGCTTCGGAGCTCCGAATCGCGAGCCGACTCCGGATCCACGGAGGCAACGCTAGTGTGGTGGTTTTCATCCGACTAATTTTCCATGGCGCCAAAGAGGAACGCAAGGGTAACGATCCTCATCTTGAGCATGAGTAGCTCTCTTTCTTAGCATAGGAAGCCTGCTCTCGCGAGTTTGCGGAGAGTTGGAGGCGTTCCTTCGGGTAGATATGTGAAGTCCCCGTTGTTTAGAGTTCGTAAGCGAGAACAGACATAGGCATGATGTGTGAAGCCTACCCGGACATGTTGGTCTGGATCGGTGATGTTGCATTGCATAATGCCGGAGAAGACTCCGTGCTATTGGTTGTTTTTCGGGTTTTCTACGCGGTAGATTGCAGCAGGGAGCCTTGGGGACTAACCCAAAGGTGCACCCGGAAAACTGGGCGGATACGAGATCTTGCCAACTTGGTGGCTTGAGAGCCAACTTGAACTTAACCGGGTTATGTGACTTGTGATGGAAATGGGACTCGGCGGAAGTTTGACCCGCGCAAATGGCTTAAATTGTCGTTGCGATGTGAGCACGGGTTAGATGGAGCCGTACCCGTTCTATGTCGTTCGGTTAAAGAGACCTAAAGGCACGTGGCACTTACCGTTGGCATAGATTAGGGTCTTCGGCGGTCAATGGCTTAAATTGTCGTGACCCAGGCCAGGAAGACAAATTGCTCATAGGTTTGGCCGTCTAAGTGACAGTGGTGAGTCCGGAATGTCCATGGCTTTAATTGACGTGACATCGACCGGTTCACCGTGAATGTGCCCTGAGAGCATGAGACGTGTGGCCGTGCGAGCCAACGCCTGTGATGAAATGGCTAAGTATATAAATTGCTCGCTTATGCTAATGAAATGCAGGGAAGGAGCATCGCCGCCCCGAGTTGGGGGCTGGATCGTTAAAATTTGGTCAGCATTGCTGGCCGTTGCCTTGTTTTGCCACCGTGCGGTGGTTTGTTTCTTGTAGGTATAGCTGGACCAAGCGGTCAATAGCGGCTAAAGCCCGAATGCGAAGCCGGCCCTTGAAGGCCTAAGTTGGTAGTGTTTACTGCTTTATTCATGTGTGACCGGCCTGCGTGCCGTGGTTTGTAAAACATGTAATTGGAAGTGAAACATTTTGTACGGCATTAAGGCCTATTTTTGGGTATTTTGTATAACATTCCTATTTCGTATTAGTGGGCATTCGTGCTTTAATGCTGGGTTTTTTGTTACAACTTTTATAAACTGCTTCCGCTAGAATGCTCTGTGTAGGACGTTGAGATTGGTTGGATGGTTTCCATAAGTAACCACCCGGTCTGTCTGTGGCATACGACGTCGGGCCCCGGCCGGACCTACTGCTATATGTTATGTGACGGATAGGGGGCGTTACAATTTGGTATCAGACTACTGATTTTGGTTGGGCTTAAACTGAATTCGTGGGCGACTTCTTTTTAAGGGGTGGTGAGCACATTGTGTGCGTCATCGTTATAATGGTAAAAGAACCCATGAATGTGCACTTAGGAATGAAAATACTCGTGTTTGAGGAACCTGTGTGTTCCTATAATTGCTGTTTGCAATTTATTTGGTCGCTTAACGGTGTTTTGTACCACTATAAGTGACCAGAAGTGGTGTTGGGCCGTCAGAATGCCGAGTTTCTGAGACTAGTAGTGCACCGGATGTTGCTCCTGCAACACCTCTGTCGGCTGAGAACATACGGTTGGTGGATGAAGCGGTGTTGGCCGTGATAAATGCGCAGCCTGAAAGGCAAACGCAGCAGCCCGCTCCTGCGATGGAGCAAGAACCTCTTCAAGGGGCTGAGCCGAGGAGAGTGGAGCAAGTGGTTGTGGAACCGGTGGTGCCAAGGAGGGCAAATGAGAGGAAGCTAAAGCATGTAATGAGCTTTAACCATCCGTTATTCTCGGGGTTGGGAACCCCATCTCAGGCTGAAGACTGGCTCTCTAGGGTGAAGAGAGTCATGACAGCAACGGAGACGGAGGAGTGGCAAATGACCACCATCGCTACGTTCCTTCTGGACGGTGAAGCGAGGATGTGGTGGGAAGGATTGGAGCTGCATCATTTGAGAGGTAGACAACTTATAGACGTTCCAATGGAAGAGTTCTCGGGATTGTTCTTAGCAAGATACCTCCCTTCTACTCAGAGGATTTCGATGGAGAATGAGTTGCTGAAGTTGGTACAGGGTGAGAGTAGCGTGGATGAATATCTCCACGAGTTTACTCGTCTGAGTCGTTATGCTAGCTCCACCATCATGGATGAGGAGCGCAAGACTAATCGCTTCTATGAAGGCTTGAGAGATGAGTTGAGACTACTACTCTCGGGGCCGATGACGCAGGGTTTCTTAACCTTGGTCAATATTGCCCGGTCCTTGGAGAAGGACATGAAAAATGTACAAGCAAAGAAAAGCTTGGGTGAGAAGAAATCTGAATTCAAAGTGCCGACTACTTCAAAGTCCGGCTATCGGAGGTCTTTCAAGAAGCATAGGACTTCGGGTCCAGCTCCTTTTTGTGCTTCTGGGGCGACTACGAGTCGGACCCCGGGCGCGTGTTTTACATGTGGAAAGACGGGGCATTTTGCCCGCGATTGTTGGAGCGGATGTCCTAAGTCCGAGAGGAGGCCGGGAGCTACTTATGAAGAAAAGGGAAAGGCGGTGGAGTCGACCGCATCCCATTATGCTCCGGCCCAACCTAGGGTCTATAATCTTGGCCAACAGGAGGCCATCAAATAGGCCGATGTGGTGACAGGTACAATTTAATTTATAGCAAGTCAAATCCATAAATACTTGTTATGCACATGTTACCTTACCACTACTTGTTTAGGATTTGTATTGATTTGTGAAAATCCGGCACGAGCACTCTTCGATACGGGAGCTTCACACTCCTTCTTGTCCGAAGGATTTATATCACGCATCGGAGTCCCTTCTTCGATGGCAAAGGATAAGTTGGATGTGTTGTTGCCCAATGGTTGTTCGATGCGAGCGGATAGGATCTGCGATGTTAAGATTCGTATTGGGGAGCAGGAGTTCGACCTGCGGGCGTCTTTACTTCCGTTAGTGGAGTTCGACGTCATATTTGGCATGGACTGGCTCTCGGAGCAGCAGGCCCATATAGATTGCGGTAGCAAGGAAGTCAAGCTAGGAGCAAGTCGTGAAACGACTTTTACGGGCTAAAAGGGGTCGAGAAAGACGTTGATGTCTGCTCTTCAGGTGGTGAAGGCGGTTCGTGCTGGTGCAGAACTGTTCTTTACACTAGTGGAGGTTGTAAAGCCGAAGCCCGCATTGGATTGTATTTCAATGGTATCGGAATACCCTGATGTGTTCCCCGCAGATCTTCCTGGAGCCCCGCCTCAGCGGGAGATAGATTTTACGATTGAGCTAGTGTCAGGTGCAAAGCCTGTGTCACGATCTCCCTATCGGCTGGCGCCTAAGGAAATGGCGGAGCTGAAAGTTCAACTGCAAGAGTTGTTGGAGCAAGGGTATGTGCGCCCGAGTTCTTCGCCTTGGAGCGCACCGGTCCTCTTTGTTAAGAAGAAGGACGGAAGCTTGAGGCTATGTAATGATTATCGGGAGCTCAACAAGCTGACTGAGAAGAACAAGTACCCGATCCATCGGATTGATGATCTCTTTGATCAGTTAGTCGGGTTGACGGTGTACTCGAAGTTAGATCTCAAGTCTGGGTACTATCAGCTGCGAATAAGGGAGAGTGATATCCCGAAGACAGCGTTTAGTACGAGATACGAGCATTATGAGTTTACGGTCATGCCGTTTGGGCTGACTAATGCGCCGTCAGTGTTCATGGATTTGATGAACAGGACTTTCAGGGAGTACTTGGACCATTTCGTGATCGTCTTCATCGACGATATTTTGGTGTACTCGCAAAGTGAGGAAGATCACTTCAAGCATCTTCATTTGGTGTTGGAGACGCTAAGGAGAAATCAGTTGTATGCCAAGTTCTCTAAGTGCGAGTTTTGGCTATCCTCAGTGGCGTTCCTCGGGCATATAGTGAGTGGAGAGGGTATTGTTGTGGATCCGGTGAAGATTGTTGCGATACGGGAGTGGCCTGAGCTTGCTACTATAGCGGAAGTCCGGAGTTTTCTGGGGCTTGCCGGCTATTATAGGCGCTTCGTAGAGAACTTCTCGCGGATAGCGTTACCTCTCACTACTTTGACGAGGAAGGAGCATAAGTTCATTTGGACGCCGGAGTGCGCACGAGCTTTTGAGGAGTTGAAGTGTCGGTTGACCACGACACCTGTGCTGAGTTCGCCGGTTGGGACCGAAGGATATGAGATATATAGCGATGCTTCGGGCAGCGGTTTGGGTTGCGTGCTACTGCAGCACGGAAGCGTGATAGCTTATGGCTCGAGACAGCTAAAAGTGCACGAGAGGAATTATCCGGTCCATGACTTGGAGTTAGCGACCGTGATTTTTGCTTTGAAGCTGTGGAGGCACTATTTGTACGGTGTGAAGATTGATATCTACACCGATCACAAGAGCCTGAAATATTTGATTGATCAGAAAGATCGGAATATGCGGCAGCGTAGATGGATGGAGTTCCTGGGGGACTATACGTTCAAGATCCACTACGTGCCTGGCAAAGGGAATGCGGTTGCGGATGCGCTGAGTCACCGAGCCCCAGCTCAAACCAATTGGCTATCGGTGCATGATGAGCGGTTGGTGCGAGAGTTGGAGGCGTTGGAGATTGTCTGTGTGGACAGACAATCAGGTGCTGAAGCAGTTCTGAATTGGACTGAAGTCCAATATGACCTGGCTGATCGTATTCGGCAGGCTTTGGATATGGATGCTCATATGAAGCAGTTCATGGTAGAGGCTCTGGATGGGTCAAATTCCCAATTCGTCGTGGAGGACGGATTACTTTGGAGAGACAGTCGTTTGTGCGTCCCAAGTGTGGGCAATTTACGGGTGGAGTTGTTGTACGAAGCACACCATACCAAGTACTCGATTCACCCGGGGAGCACAAAGATGTACCGTGATGTGAAGAAACTGTTTTGGTTGCCGGGTTTAAAGAAGGATGTGGCACTATATGTAGCGAAGTGCCAAACTTGCGCCTCGGTAAAGGCGGAGTGCCAAAAGCCGGGAGGATTTCTTAAGTCCTTACCTATTCCGGAGTGGAAATTCGACGACATCTCTATGGACTTTGTGCACAGTATGCCAAGGTCACAGAAGGGAAACAACGCCATTTGGGTGGTTGTTGATCGATTGACGAAGGTGTCGCATTTTATTCCGCATAGGAAGGATGATCCGGTAGAGAAGTTGGCAAAGCTCTATGTGGATAACATAGTACGGCTTCATGGTGTGCCCCGCAGCATCGTGAGTGACCGAGATGGGCGGTTCACGTCCAATGATTGGAGGCTGGTGCAACAAATGTTGGGAACAAAGTTGAAATTCAGCACAGCATTCCACCCGCAAACGGATGGGCAGACCGAGAGGGTCAATAGAACTATGGAAGACATGCTTCGCATGTGTATCTTGGATTTTGGAAAGCAATGGGAAGACCACCTATATTTGGTGGAGTTCGCATGCAACAACAGCTACCAAGCGACTATTCAGATGGCGCCTTTCGAGGCCCTATATGGTAGGAAATGTCGCACGCCGTTGTCTTGGTTAGAAACGTGTGAGTCAAAGTTGTATAAGCGAGCGAAAGTGGATGATGCTACTTCTTTGGTGAGAACCATTCGGGAGAGGTTGCTTATCGCTCAGGACCGGCAAGCGAAATACTATAATGCCAAGCACAGGAACGTGGAGTTCGCTGTGGGCGATTATGTGTACATAAAGATCAAGCCGTTCAAGGGTGTCTCGCGGGTGCGGCGATTGAAAAAGCTAAGCCCGAGGTACCTTGGACCGTTTGAGGTTCTGGAGCGAGTTGGTGAAGCGGCCTATCGGTTGAAGCTTTCAGTGGAGCTTAGTGGATTACATGATGTATTCCACATTTCGGTACTTCGGAAGGCGGTGCAAGAGCCTACGCAAGTGATCGCGGTTGATCAAGTACCGGTGGATAGTGGGCTAACGACAAAGGTCAAGCCCGTGCGTATCGAGGATTCGGAGGTCAAGCGGCTACGCAATAAAGAGATCAAGATGGTCAAGGTCCGGTGGGACAATTGTGGTCGTGAGGAGCTCTCTTGGGAGCGAGAACAGAATATTCTTGACGAGTATCCGGAGTTGTTCCGCTCAGGTACAAAATTTTGATTTTGTACATGTCTTTCCTTTATGTAATTTCGTGGGCGAAATTCTTTTAAGAGGGGGAGAGTTGTAACGCCCCGAAACTCAAAGGAGCGAAGGGGGGGGACGTTTTGGGCCAGTTTGAGTTCTGGCTGCAGGCACACGGCCTGAGACACGGGCGTGTCCTAGGGCATGTCAATCCTGTGTCGACACTAAGACGGGAAGTCGACACTTTGGTCTCGACATTGTGTCGAGACTGGGCACACGGCCTGCGACAAGGGCGTGTCGCAGGGCGTGTCGACCCGTGTCGACACTTAGTCGCAGAGTCGACGAGATTTGCTCGACGATGCGTCGAGACAAGGCACACGGCCTGCGACACGGGCGTGTCGCAGGGCGTGTCGACCTGTCTCGACGATCGTCCCGGGGAGTCGACGAGCTTTGCTCGATGATGCGTCGAGAGTGGGCACACGGCCTGCGACACGGGCGTGTCGCAGGGCGTGTCGACCCGTGTCGACACTCGTCCCGAAAGTCGACGAATCTTGCTCGACGATCGTCGAGACAAGGCACATGGCCTATGAAACGGGCGTGTCCGAGGCCGTGTCGAGTGTGGAGACCGTGTACACGGCCTTGGAGCCCAGGCATGTCATGGTGACACGGGCAAGGACACGGGCGTGTCCTAGAACCCGTGCAGTGCTCGGGTTGATTTTGGGGAAAAATGATGGGTTACACGGCCGGCCATACGGCCGTGTCAGGTGGAACACGGGCGTGTCAGCTCGAACACGGGCGTGTTCGATACCAGTGTGAAATTCCAGGTGATTCGATTTTGACGGTGAATGAGGCACACGGCCCTGGACACGGGCGTGTGCCAGGCCGTGTTCGGTCCAGATTGGGCATTTCAGCCCCGAATCGAAGCCGTTCATTTCTTTAACTAAAGATCCAACGGCTGGGAGTTGTTCCTGAAGGGATATACCTGTGAATGGACTTGGAAAACCCTTACTTTTCATAACTTCTCATCTTTCTAAAACCTTAGAGAGAGAGGAGAGCCAAGGGAGGAAGAAGGAGCTAGATCCCGCCATTGGAGGAGCTTCGGAGCTCCGAATCGCGAGGCGACTTCGGATCCACGGAGGCAACGCTAGTGCGGTGGTTTTCATCCGATTACTTTTCCATGGCGCCAAAGAGGAACGCAAGGGTAACGATCCTCATCTTGAGCATAAGTAGCTCTCTTTCTTAGCATAGGAAGCCCGCTCTCGCGAGTTTGCGGAGAGTTGGAGGCGTTCCTTCGGGTAGATATGTGAAGTCCCCGTTGTTTAGAGTTCGTAAGCGAGAACGGACATAGGCATGATGTGTGAAGCCTACCCGGACATGTTGGTCTGGATCGGTGATGTTGCATTGCATAATGCCGGAGAAGACTCCATGCTATTGGTTGTTTTTCGGGTTTTCTACGCGGTAGATTGCAGCAGGGAGCCTTGGGGACTAACCCAAAGGTGCACCCGGAAAACTGGGCGGATACGAGATCTTGCCAACTTAGTGGCTTGAGAGCCAACTTGAACATAACCGGGTTATGTGACTTGTGATGGAAATGGGACTCGGCGGAAGTTTGACCCGCGCAAATGGCTTAAATTGTCGTTGCGATGTGAGCACGGGTTAGATGGAGCCGTACCCGTTCTATGTCATTCGGTTAAAGAGACCTAAAGGCACGTGGCACTTACCGTTGGCATATATTAGGGTCTTCGGCGGTCAATGGCTTAAATTGTCGTGACCCAGGCCAGGAAGACAAATTGCTCATAGGTTTGGCCGTCTAAGTGACGGTGGTGAGTCCGGAATGTCCATGGCTTTAATTGACGTGACATCGACCGGTTCACCGTGAATGTGCCCTGAGAGCACGGGACGTGTGGCCGTGCGAGCCAACGTCTGTGATGAAATGGCTAAGTATATAAATTGCTCGCTAATGCTAATGAAATTCAGGGAAGGAGCATCGCCGCCCCGAGTTGGGGGCGGGATCGTTATAATTTGGTCAGCATTGCTAACTGTTGCCTTGTTTTGCCACCGTGCGGTGGTTTGTTGCTTGTAGGTGCAGCTGGACCAAGCGATCAATAGCGGGCTAAAGCCCGAATGCGAAGCCGGCCCTTGAAGGCCTAAGTTGGTAGTGTTTACTGCTTTATTCATGTGTGACCGGCCTGCGTGCCGTGGTTTGTAAAACATGTAATTGGAAGTGAAACATTTTGTAAGGCCTTAAGGCCTATTTTTTGGTATTTTGTATAACATTCCTATTTCGTATTAGTGGGCATTCGTGCTTTAATGCTGGTTTCTTTGTTACAACTTTTATAAACTGCTTCCGCTAGAATGCTCTGTGTAGGACGTTGAGATTGGTTGGATGGTTTCCATAAGTAACCACCCGGTCTGTCTGTGGCATACGGCGTCGGGCCCCGGCCGGACCTACTGCTATATGTTATGTGACGGATAGGGGGCATTACACCAAGGCTGTGCTCTAAGACCACCCCCAAAAGTGGCAGGACTGGCCCACTGGGCTCGCTTGAGAACGGAGATTCAACATCCAAGAGAACGGAGATGCGTACCACGAGTAAGACCCTCGGGGTTCGCTACCCTGCTTAAATAGAAGAGGTCCATACAATGTCTACATGGGGAATGTGTGTGCAGTTGTGAATGCCTGCAATATGTGCATGGTTATGAATGTCTATAATGTTATGCGGTCGTGAAAGCCTGCGATGTGTGTGCAGCTGCAAATGCATGTGGTGTGTGCACAGCTGTGAATGTCTGAGGTGTGTGCGTGGCTGTGAATGTTGTACTGATGTGCTAGTGGAGCCTAAATTATAACTGATGTATATTGTTGTTGTTATCCCAGTTATACCATGTTGCACCTCTTTTTATGATTGCTCCTAGCTTATATATGAAATGTTATGCTAACTCTCTCTTGCTTCGGTTATTTACTTTTGTTAGGTGTGTGCGCTCGTCCCCTGGATATGGATCCGGGGAAGAGATTTGATTCCACTTAGCTATGTGACTAATGATTATTTTAAAAATCATTCACAGGAGATGGAGCACCGTAGTGACCAACTACCGCAGGACGAAATGCCAACTGATGGGACTACCCGAGCAGAGGCTCCATCATCGTCTCTAGAGTTTCGAGACATAAGTACTAGCGAGCAGGGTTAAGAGAGTGAGGAGTTGGTAGATATAGTACTTTTATAGTCTATGAGCTTATGTATAAATAATGGCTACTGTTGGATACCTAGTTTGGATTTAGGCTAGGTTCACTATTAGTTTATTGACCCCTCATGTATAGCCTAGGGTCAAATTATTAGTTCTAAGGTCTAGGTTAGTTTGACTTGGTTAGACAAATATTGATCCAGCCCTCAGAAGAAATCAGAGATCCAAACATAGAAGAATAACAGTCTTTAAGAGTTCAGAGAATTAGTTCGAAGTTCTTCGAACTTAGCTCGACGATCGTCGATCGCAGATCAACGAACTCAGAGTCTCTACTCTGAGATGAGCTCGATGAACATGGAGCTCAGGTCGACGGTCCTCCCTCTTCTCTCAAGTTCTCTGGTCGATGAAATTCTATCTCAGCTCGATGAACTTGGAGCTCAGCTTTGACAGTCTATTTTTGAGATCAACTTTATCTGAGCTCAGCTCGACGAAGACAATTTCTCAGCTCGACGAACATGGAGTTCAGGTCGACAAAATTTGACCTGAGTTCTACGATTTCTCTAAGTATCAGTTTGGCATTTTCTCTCAGTTTGATTTCAGTTTGGATTATTCTAAGGCAGTAATTCTCTGATAATTAATGCTCATATTCTCAAGAATAATGTCGTTGCTTGGCAGCATTAATTATGGATTTCTCAGAGCAATTTAATTGACTTATTTACTGAGACAGTTGAGGAAACACATTTAAGACAGATTCCAGCCGTTTAAACCCCCAGGATTTCAGCATTAATTCAGGGATTCAAATTTCAAATGGCAGAAAACCTTTCGAATATAAAAAGCAATTTTTTCTCTTCAAGATAACAAAAGGAATAAGTAGGAAGGGGATTTACAAGAGATTTTTTAACTCAACAACTGACACAAGTATTACAGAGAAAAGGATTGCTATCTACTGGAAATTGAAGAAGAACATCTACACTCAGATCTTTAGTCTTCTTCAATTTCTGCTTCAGACTTCAAAAGACAACTCATCAACATCAGTCCAGGAAGTTTCTGATGATCTTCATCAAGACATACACCCTGTGCAAAGCTCTCATCTTCCTGAACCATTTTACATCTTCGGGGGAGCTTTGACAACATCTTCCACTAATATCTTCTCAGTTGTTTGAGAAAGAGAAGACAACACCACTTTTCATTTCCAACTGTGTACAGGGTTATAACTCCCTTCAAAAGTTAACCCCTTGGTTATTAAGTCTCCTGATCAAAAGACTTAGTTTGGTTTTTTGGGCACTTGATCAAAAGCTCAAAAGGGTTGTGAAATCTCCCTTAAAAAAATAGATCTTGTGGTGACAGGGCACCTGAGCAAAAACCTATGGTGGCAGGGCACCTGATCAAAAACCTGTTAGTGGATTCCTATCAGGGTGGTAGAAGAGTGGATGTACCCAAGTTTATGGGAACCACTATAAATTTCTTGTGTTGTCTGGAATACTCTATTATTTATTTCAGTGTGTTGTGATTGTTTTGACTTCTTATTCTCTCCTTATATATATACTTATCACCTATTTTAACCCGTTGTAAAAATTAATTAAAGTTTTAAAATACTCTATTCACCCCCCCCCCCCTCTAGAGTTAAGCAGATCTATCCCTCACTTTCAATTGGTATCAGAGGGTAAGGTTGTTTGGTTTCACAAGCTAACACCTGAACCAAAAGATCTTTGATAGATCTTATTATCTCTAGTGTTTTTTTTATATCATGACACAAAATAAAGAATATTCAAGCACCAAACCTCCAGTATGCAATCTTAATAAGTTTGCAATCTGGAAGCCAAGAATTAGATTATATATGAACTCTATTGATGAAGATATCTACAATTCTATCTTGACAGGTCCCCCTACTCCTTCTTCCTCTACATCATCAAGTACCTCAGTAGTTCCACCACCTAAGTGGACATAAGCTCAAAAGAAGTTGAATATGGCTGATGCTAAGGCCATGAACATTCTGGCACAGACAATGTCTGATGACATCTTTTCAAAGGTAGCTGAATGCACATCAACAAAGGATATTTGGGACTCTCTAAAACAAATAGTTACAACATCAGCTGATGAGAGAATGAACAAAAGGTCTCATCTCATCTCTCAATATGAAAATTTCAAGAAAGATGAATTTGAGTCAATAGCTGACATGTACAACAGACTCAGCTTAATAATCAATGAGCTGAAGAACCTAGATAAAAATATCTCACTGACTGAGATAAATGACAAAATCGTTATGTGCTTCCCTAGCTCATGGGATTCTAGGATTTGGCCAATCAAGGAGGACATAAGTCTAAATGAAATTTCCACTGAGGCACTTCTAGGCAAGCTCAAATTTTATCAGCAGCTTATAAAGACAAGAGAAGTAACTTAGCAGAAGACTTCTACATCAGGAAGAAAGGAGCAAAGCATTGCCTTTAAGGCATCTGAAGAATCTGAAGCTCTACCAGTAAATGAAGAGTTGATGAGTCTGCTAGCCAAAATATTCTACAAAATGGGTAGGAAAGACTTCAAAAGAAAGTCATCCAGACAAGATGACAGACCAAGATTTGAAAAAACTCCTACTAAGGAGATTTTCTGCTTTGGTTGCAAAAAGCCTGGACAGATTATATCGGAGTGTCCAGAGAAGTAGAGGAAAGACAAAAGGAAAGACAAGGACTCCAAAAAGCACTACAGCAAGCCCTCTTCCAGCAAGTACAAGAGGAAGAAAAAAGGTTTTATTGTTGAAACCTGGAGTGAAATAGAAGAAGATTCTTCATCTTCCAGCTATAATGAAAATGAGGAAGAAGCTAGAGCAAAAGGAGCTTGCTTGATGGCTATCAATGCATCAAGCAATCCATTAGAAGCTGAAGAATCAGAAGCTAAAGATTTTGAGTCTGAAGAGGATCAGGTAATATCCTCATTTGATTTTAATTCTGATCATTTCAAAACTGAATTTAAGTTATTATGTAATGATCTAATAAAATCTGAGAAGGAAATCAAACTTCTCAGAGATGAGCTAGTATAACAGGAAACACTGTTATCTAGAAATATTGAACTAAAGAAAAAATAGTTATAGCTTCTAAACAGATTAATACTCTAAAAATTAAACTGGATGATCCTAAGCAATTTGAAGAATCCCTAAATGGGAGAAGCATCAAATTGTTAGACATCACAAGCACTGTAAATGTCAAGCTTAATAGCAAACTGGGCTTGGATGTTTCATCAAGCCAACCTCATTTAATTCAGAAAAACATTTTATCAACCCCCATTAAATTCATATCTGCAAAGGGTAAAGAAAAGACAGATGAGAATAATAAACCAACTGAATTAAATCCGAAATCCAAGAAAATAGAAAGAACAAGAAAAGCCCTAAGTATAACAATGCTCAACGGATTTCGTCGAACTCAGATCGACGAAATGTGTACAGTTCGTCGAACTCAAGTCGATGAACTTCAAACGCAGATTTTTATTATAATTATTCTTCCAACAGCGATCGACGAAATTAATATGGTTCGTCGAGCCGAGATCGACGATATTGGGTCATAGAGAATGAATATTTCCATTCTTTGAGCGGAGTTCGATGAACTCATCCCTATTCGTAGAACTCAGTTCGATGAACTTATCTGAATTCGTCGACCCAAGTTCAGATTAATAGAAACTCTAATTACCCTAGAACATTTAATCAATCAAAATAATTTGTTAACCCATTTAATCAATGGATAGTTTCACCTAGAAAATTACACCCCCTATGATATAAAAACCAACCTGAATGTTCTTACATTTCTAGTTTTAAATTTGTAAAGAATCAAGGACCCAAGGTTACCTGGGTCAATAACACCTAACTTTTATTTTTCAGGTGAAAGGCTCTCCTACCACAGAGAAACAGTAGTACCTAGATAGTGGATGCTCAAAGCACATGACAGGCAGAAAGGACAATTTAACAAACTACAAGTCCAAGCTTAGTCCAAAGGTGATTTTTGGTGACTCCAACTGTGGTCAGACTAAAGGCTATGGAAATGTCAAGATTGGAGCTGTCATCTTCAAAAAAGTAGCATATGTGAGTGGTTTAAAACATAACTTGATATCCATAAGCCAATTATGTGATGAAGGTTATTAGGTATCCTTTAACCATTCTTCTTGCATTATATCTTCTGTAGAAAATAAAACTGTCTTAACTTGTCTTAGGCAAAGAAATATCTATGTAGTAAACTTCAAATCTGCTAGGTCAGAAATTTGCTTATTTAATCAAATCAGTAATAATAATGAATTATGGAATAAAAGATTAGGACATGTTAATCTTAAAAATATTGCTAAACTCTCTTGGGACAACCTTCTTAGAGTATTTCCTTTTTTCCCCTACAAGAAGGAAAGCCTTTGTAGGGCTTGTCAATTAGGCAAGCAAACCAAAAATAGCTTTAAATCTATTAATAAGAGTGATTTACCCAAGATTCTATACCTGCTACATATGGATCTATTTGGACTCATTACTGTACAGAGCTTGGGAGGGAAATCTTATACCTTAGTTTTTGTAGATGACTTCTCCAGATTCACTTGGGTGTTCATCTTGAGAAACAATTCAGATAACTTTAAAGTACTTATAGACTTTCTTAAGAGCATAAAGATTGAGTACTCTACTCCAGTTGCATTTATCAAAAGTGATCATGGTATTGAGTTTGAATCTCTTCATATGCAAGAATTCTGTGAGATTGAAGGTATCAGGCATTGCTTCTCTGCTCCTAGAACTCATCAACAAAATGGGGTAGCAGAAAGGAAAAATAGAACCCTCATTGAAGCTGCAGTTACATTGCTTGCATATGCTTACTTTCCCCTATCCTTTTGGGCAGAGGATGTAAGCATATCAAATTATGTTCTGAATAGAAGTTTAATACATAAACTTAAGGGCAAGACTCCCTATGAACTACTCAAAAGTAAGCAACCTAAAATAGATTACTTTAGAATTTTTGGCTGTAGATGTTATATTCATAATAATAACAAGAAACATCTTATAAAGTTTGAAGCCAAAGCTGAAGTGGGAATTTTTCTTGGATATTCCCAAGCCAGCAAGGCCTATAGGGTCTTTAATAAATCAACCTTAAAAATGGAAGAATCTATACATATATCCTTTGATGAAGTAAACATGTATTAAAAGGAGAAGGATTCTTCTACCAAAGATATATTGCACGTACCCCAATTGTGTGAGAAATTGGATGACTTAAACCTCACCAATGAGGCTACTTCACATCCCTTTCCATATATTAAAGAAGGTAGTGAAGAAGATTTAAATGAAGTGATTGCTGAACATCCGACAGCAAACATAATTCCGCAAGAGGAATTAATTCCCAATGTTGTTGTTTAACCAACTCCTCCCACTGATCTTGTCACACTTAGAGATCGCCCTATATCTCAAGTGATTGGAGACATATCAGTTGGTGTGCAAACAAGGCATCAACTCAACCAAGACTTGATGTATGCTTGCTTCATATCTCAACTTGTGCCCCAATCCATAAAAGATGCAAGCAAGATCCAAACAGGATTATTGGAATGCAAAAGGAGCTCAATCAGTTTGAGAGATGCAGAGTTTTGGATTTAGTTTCAAGACCCAAAGACTACCCAGTCATTGGAACTAAATGGGTTTTTAGAAATAAATTGGATGTGCAAGGTGCTATTATTAAAAACAAAGCAAGGCTGGTAGCATAAGGATATATTCAGGAAGAAGGAATTGTCTTTGATCAAACCTTTGCACCTGTTGCAAAACTAGAAGCTATCATGATATTTCTTGCTTATGTAGCCTACAAGAAGTTCAAGGTCTACCAGATGGATGTCAAGAGTGCCTTCTTAAATGGTGAAGTCCAAGAGGAAGTATATGTGGAACAATCACCAGCTTTTATCTCTCTAACTCATCCCTCTTATGTTTTCAAATTGCATAAAGCACTTTATGGTTTAAAGCAAGCTCCAAGAGCTTGGTATGAGACCCTATCTAGCTTTCTTTTAGAGCATAAGTTCACTAGGGGCATTGTAGATAGAACCTTGTTCATTAGGCATCATAAAGATAAAATATTGTTAGTACAAATATATGTAGATGACATTATTTTTGGCTCTACAGATTCCAAACTATGCAAAAGGTTTTTTGACCTGATGCATTCCAAGTTTGAAATGAGTAGCATGGGTGAGCTTTCCTACTTCCTTGGTCTCCAAGTGAAGCAATCCTCTGATGGCATTTTCATATCCCTATCAAAATATGCAAAGGAGCAAGTTAAAAGATTTGGGATGTCTGATGCCTCAGCAATGAAAACACTCATGGCTTCCAATATTGTGGTTGGTTTTGATGAATAGGGCAAGCCAGCTGATCATAAAACATATAGGGATATTATTGGGTCCTTATTGTATCTCACAGCTAGTAGGCTAGATATTATGTTTGCTACATGTCTTTATGCTAGGTTCCAGGTGAACACTAAAGAATCTCACCTTATTTTCCTTAAAAAAATTTTGAGATATATAAAGAGTTATCCTGATCTAGGACTTTGGTATCCAACAGAGTGGAATTTTACTTAACTAGATTCTCAGATTCTGACTATGCTGGATGTAGAGTGTTGGATCGCTAGTTTGTATTTGGGCAAGGTTCACTATTAGGTTATTGATCCTTCTTGTATAGCCTAGGGTCAAATTGTTAGTTCTAAGGTCTAGGTCAGTTTGACTAGGTTAGATAAACATTGATCCAACCCTCAGAAGAAATCAGAGATCCAGACTTATAATAATGGCAATCTTTAAGAGTTCAGAGACTCAGTTCGAAATTCTTTTAAATCAGCTCGACGATCGTCGATCGCAGATCGAAAAACTCAGATTCCCTACTCTGAGCTGAGCTCGATGAACTTGGAGCTCTGGTCGATGATCGTTTCTCTTCTCTCATGTTCTCTGGTTGACGAACTTCTACCTTAGGTCGACGAACTTGGAGCTCAGCTTTGACAGACTATTTTACAAATCAACTTTCTCTGAGCCCAGCTTGACGAAGACGATTTCTCAGCTTGATGAACTTGGAGTTCAAGTAGACGAAATCTATTCTGAGTTCGACGATTTCTCTCGGTATCAGTTTGGCATTTTCTCTCAGTTTGTTTTCTGTCTGGATTATTCTAAGGCAGTAATTCTTTGATAATTAATGCTCATATTCTCAAAAATGTAGTCGTTGCTTGGCAGCATTAATTATGGATTTATCAGAGTAATTAATTGACTTATTTACTGAGACAGTTAAGGAAATGCATTTAAGATAAAGCTCCAGCCGTTCAAGTCCCAGGATTCCAGCATTAATTCTGGAATTCAAATTTCAAATGGCAGAAATCCTTTAGAATATAAAAGAGAAAATTCTTCTCTTCAGGACCATAAGAATAGTAGAAGGAAGGATTGATAAGAGATTTTACACAATAGTTGATACAAGTTTTACTGAGAAACATATTATCTTATATAGGAAATTGAAGAAGAACAACAATACACAGATCCTTAGTGTTCTTCAGTTTCTGCTTCAAACTTCAAAAGGACAACACATCAACACCAGTCTAAGAAGTTTCTGAGAATCTTCATCAAGGCCTATACCCTATGCAAAGCTCTCATCTTCCTGAATCATTTTACATCTCAGGTGGAGCTTTGACAACATCTTCCACTAAAGTCTTCTTAGTTGTTTAAGAAAGAGAAGACATCATCAATTTTCTTTTTCCCACTGTGTATAGGGTTATAACTCCCTTCAAAAGTTAACCCTTTTGGTTGTTAAGTCTCCTAATCAAAAGAATTAGTTTGGTTTTTGGACACCTGATCAAAACTCAAAAGGGTTATTAGATCTCCATTGAAAAAATAGATCTTGTGGTGACATGGCACCTGAGCAAAAACCTGTGGTGGCACGACACCTGATCAAAAACCTGTAGTGGATTCCTACTAGGGTAGTAGAAGAGTAGATGTACCCAAGTTTAGGGGAACGAATATAAATATCTTGTGTCGTCTGAAATGCTCTATTGTTTATTTTCTATGTGTTGTGATTTTTTTTGTTTTTATTCTCTCTTGATACATATACTTATCACCTATTTTAATCCACTGTAAAAATTAATTAAAGTTTTTAAAATACTCTATTCACCGCCCCTCTATAGTTAAGCAGATCTATGCCACACTTTCAATTGGTATCAGAGGGTACGGTTGTTTGGTTTCACAGGCTAACACCTAAACCAAAAGATCTTTGATATATCTTATTATCTCTAGTGTCTTTTTCATATTATGGCACATAATAAAGAATATTCAAGCACCAGACCTCCAGTCTATAATCGGAATAAGTTTGCAATCTGGAAGGCAAGAATTAGATTATATATGAACTCTATTGATGAAGATATATACAATTCTATTTTGATAGGTACCCCTACTCCTTCTACCTCTACTTCAACAAGCACCTCAGCAGTTCCACCACTTGAGTGGACAAAAGCTCAGAAGAAGGTGAAGATGGCTGATGCCAAGGCCATGAACATTCTAGCTCAGACCTTGTCTGATGACATCTTTTCAAAGGTTGCTGAATACACATCAGCAAAAGAAATTTGGGATTCTCAAACCAAATGGTTGTAGGATCTGCTTATGAGAGAAAGGATATAAGATCTCATCTTATCTCTTAATATAAAAATTTCAAGAAAGATGAATCTGAGTCAGTAGCTGACATGTACAACAGACTCAGCTTAATTATCAATGAGCTAAAGAATCTGGACAAGAATATCTCACTGACAGAGATAAATGACAAAATCCTAATATGCTTCCGTAGCTCATGGGATTCTAGGATTTGGCTAATCAAGGAGGCCAGAAGTCTGAATGAAATTTCCACTGAGGCTCTTCTAGGCAAGGTCAAATCTTATGAGTAGTTAATAAATACAAGAGAAGTAGCTGAGCAGAAGACTTCTACATCAGTAAGAAAAGAGCAAAGCATTGCATTTAAGGTATCTGAAGAATCTGAAACTCTACCAGCAAATGAAGAGTTGATGAGTCTGCTAGCCAAATGATTCTATAAATTGGCTATGAATGACTTCAGAAGAAAGTCATGTAGACACGATGACAGACCAAGGTTTGACAAAAGTCCTAGCAAGGAGATTGTCTGCTTTGGTTGCAAAAAGCATGGACACATTCTACCTGAGTGTCCAGAGAAGCAAAGGAAAGACAAAAGGAAAGACAAGGACTCCAAAAAGCACTACAGCAAGCCCTCTTCCAGCAAGCACAAGAGGAAGCAAAAAGGTTTTGTTGTTGAAACCTGGAGTAAAACAGAAGAAGAATCTTCATCTTTCAGCTCCAGTGAAGATGACGAAGAACCTAGAGCAAAAGAAGCATGCTTGATGGCTACCAATGCATCAAGCAATCCATCAAAAGCTGAAGAATCAGAAGCTGAAGATTTTGAGTCTGAAGAGGATCAGGTAATATCCTTATTTGATTTTAATTCAGATCATTTCAATACTGAATTTAAGTTATTATGTAATGATCTAATAAAATTTGAGAAGGAAATCAAACTTCTCAGAGATAAGCTAGTTGAACAGGAAAAACTGTTATCTGAAAATATTGAATTAAAAGATAAACTAGTTATAGCTTCTGAAGAGATTAATACTCTAAAAATTAAACTCAATTAGGCTAAGCAATTTGGAGAATCCCTAAATAGGAGAAGCATCAAATTAATGGACATCACAAACACTGTTAATGTCAGGCTTAATGTCAAGCAAGTCTTGGGCGCTTCATCAAGCCAACCTCATTTAATTCAGAAAAATATACTTTCAACCCCCATTAAATTCATATCTGAAAAGGTTAAAGAAAATACATATGAGAATAATAAACTAACTGAATTAAAACAGAAACCCAAGAAAAAAGAAGAAGAACAAGAAAATCCCTAAGTATAATAATGTACAACAGATTTCGTCGAACTCAGATCGATGAAATGTGTAAAGTTCGTCGAACTCAAGTCGACGAACTCCGAACGCAGATTTTTATTATAATTATTCTTCGAACAATGATCGACGAAACTAATATGGTTCGTCGAGCCGAGATCGACGATATTGGGTCACAGAGAATGATTATTTCCATTCTTTGAGCGGATCACAGTTCAATCTAATAGAAACTTTAATTATCACAGAATATTTAATCAGTCAAAAGAATTTATTAACCCATTTACTCAATGGATAATTCCACCTAGGAAATTTCACCCCCTAGGATATAAAAACCAACCTGAATGTTCTTATATTTCTAGTTTCAAATTTGTAAAGAAACAAGGACCCAAGGTTACCTGGGTCAAGAACACCTAATTTTATTTTTCAGGTGAAAGGCTATCCTACCAAAGAGGAATAGTGGTACCTGGATAGTGAATGTTCAAAGCATATGGCAGGCAGCAATGATAATTTAACAAACTACAAGTCTAAGCTTGGTCCAAAAGTGATTTTTGGTGACTCCAACTATGGCCAGACTGAAGGCTATGGGAATGTTAAGATTGGAGCAGTCACTTTCAAGAAAGTTGCATATATGAGTGGTTTAAAACATACCCTGATATCCATAAGCCAATTATGTGATGAAAGTTATTAGGTATCCTTTAACCATTCTTCTTGCATTATATCTTCTGTAGATAATAAAACTGTCTTAACTGGTCTTAGGCATGGATACATATATGTAGTAAACTTTAAATTTGTCTGGTCAGAAATTTGCTTATTCAATCAAATTAGTAATAATAATGAATTATGGCATAAGAGATTAGGACATGTCAATCTTAAAAATATTGTTAAACTCTCTATGGATAACCTTGTTAGATGATTGCCTTATTGCCCCTACAAGAAGGAAAGCCTTTGCAGGGCTTGTCAATTAGGCATGCAAAACAAAAATAGCTTTAAATTTATTAATAAGAGTGATTCACCGAGGATTCTGTACCTGCTACATATCGATCTATTTGGACCCATTGCTGTACAGAGCTTGGGAGGGAAATCTTATACCTTAGTTATTGTAGATGACTTCTCTAGGTTCACTTGGGTGTTATTTTGAGAAATAAGTCAGATAACTTTAAAGTTCTTACAGACTTTCTTAAGCGCATAAGGATTGAGTACTCTACTTCAGTTGCACTGATCAGAAGTGATCATGGTACTGAGTTTGAATCTCTTCCTATGCAAGAATTCTATGAGATGGAAGGTATCAGGCATTGTTTTTCTGCTCCTAGAACTTCTCAACAAAATGGGGTAGTAGAAAGGAAAAACAGAACCTTCATTGAAATTGCAAGTACATTGCTTGCAGATGCTTACTTGCCCCTATCCTTTTGGGCAGAGGCTATAAGCACAGTAAATTATGTCCTGAATAGAAGTTTAATACCTAAACTTAAGGGCAAGACTCCTTATGAACTACTCAAATGGAAGAAACCTAAAATAGATTACTTTAGAATTTTTGGCTGTAGATGTTACATTCATAATAATAACAAGAAACATCTTAGAAAGTTTGAAGCCAAGGCTGAATTGGGAATTTTTCTTGGATATTCCCAAGTAAGCAAGGCCTATAGGTTTTCTTAATAAATTAACCTTAAAATGGAAAAATCTGTAAATATAACATTTGATGAAGCTAACATGTATTACAAGGAGAAGGATTCTTGTACCAAAAATTTATTGCATGTACCCAAACTATGTGAGAAACTGGATGATCTAAACCTCACCCATGAGGCTACATCACATCCTTCTCCACATATTGAAGAAGACAGTGAAGAAGATTTAAATGAAATGATTGTTGAACCTCAAACAGCAAACATAATTCCATAAGAGGAATTAATTCCTAATATTGTTGCTGAACCAACTCCTCCTACTGATCTTGTCACACTTAGAGATTGCCCTATATCTCAAGTGATTGGAGACATATTAGTTCATGTGCAAACAAGGCATCAACTCAACCAAGACTTGATGCATGTTTGCTTCATATCTCAACTTAAGCCCCAATAAATAAAAGATGCAGAGCAAGATCCCCACTGGATTATTACAATACAAGAGGAGCTCAACCAGTTTGAGAGATGCAGAGTTTGAGATTTAGTTCCAAGACCCAAACACTACCCAGTCATTAGAACTTAATGGGTTTTTAAAAATAAATTGGATGTACAAGGACCTATCATCAGAAACAAAATAAGGATGGTAGCACAAGGATATAGACAAGAAGAAAGAATTGACTATGATCAGACCTTTGCACCTATTGCAAGGCTAGAAGCTATCAGGATATTTCTTGCTTATGCAGCCTACAAGAAGTTCAAGGTCTACCAAATGGATGTCAAGAGTGCCTTTCTCAATGGTGAACTCAAAGAGAAAGTATATGTGGAACAACCACCAGGTTTTATCTTTCTAACTCATCCTTCTTATGTTCTCAAATTCCATAAAGCTCTTTATGTTTTAAAGCAAGCTCCAAGAGCTTGGTATGAGACCCTAGCTAGCTTTATTTTAGAGCATAACTTCACTAGGGGCATTGTAGATAAAACCTTGTTCATTAGGCATCATAAAGGTAAAATACTGTTAGTACAAATATATGTATATGACATTATTTTTTGCTCTACTAATTACAAACTATGTAAAAGATTTTCTGACCTGATGTATTCCAAGTTTGAAATGAGTAGCATAGGTGAGTTTTCTTACTTCCTTGGTCTCCAAGTGAAGCAATACCCTGATGGTATTTTCATCTTCCAATCTAAATATGCTAATGAGCTTGTTAAAAGATTTGGGATGTCTGTTGCCTTAGCAATGAAAATACCCATGGCTTCCAATGTTGTGATTGATTCTGATGAACAGGGCAAGCCAGTTGATCAGAAAACATATAGGGCTACTGTTGGGTCCTTGTTGTATCTCACAGCTAGTAGGTTAGGTATTATGTTTGCTACATGCCTTTGTGCTAGATTCCAGGTGAACCCTAAAGAATCTCACCTTATTTTCCTTAAAAGAATTTTGAGATATATAAAGGGTTATCCTAATGTAGGACTTTGGTATCCAACAGAGTCAGAATTTGACTTAACTGGATTTTCAGATTCTGACTATGCTGGATGCAGAGTGGACAGAAAAAGAACTTCAGGAACATACCAGTTCCTTGGAGATAGGCTTGTGTCCTAGTTTTGTAAGAAGCAGACATCTGTGTCAACTTCAACTACAAAAGCTGAATACATTGCAGCTGGCAATTGTTGTTCACAAATATTATGGATTATGGTCTCAACTTAAATAATTCAACTATACTTTATGACAATACCAGTGCAATTTCTATTACACAAAGTCCAGTACTGCATAGTAGGACTACGCATATAGTGATTAGACATCATTTCCTTAGAGATTGTGTGGACAAAAAGAAAGTTAATCTTGTCTTTATCCCTACTGATTTGCAAAGAGCAAACATCTTCACTAAATCTTTAGATAAGAGGAAACATCTGTTCTTTCTGAATCAGCTAGGTATGATTAATGGAGAAGTTTAATTTGATTTTTGTTCAAGGTCGAAGAATTGATCACATTTCGTCAAACGGAGATCGATGATCTGAGAACTGATCTTGGGAATTTTCGTCAACCCGAGATCGACAAACTCTCTGCGTGAAGTTATTTCGTCGAGCGGAGATCGACGATCTTGCTTCAAAAAAAATTTCGTCAACCTGAGAATGACGAAAATTTTTCCCCACTTCCAACTGAGATCGACGATATTATTTCATGAAATGTTTTTGTCAACCTGAGAACGCAGTTTTTTATTTTTCACAGGACAGAGCCTGACGCTTCATATTCTGAAAACCTTATAACTAGGTTTTCATCATGCTCTATCCCGTAATTTCTGTTCTTTTGCACTTGATCTCTCTCTTGTTTTTGCAGGAAAACCAATGGAGATTCTGGCTCTCTCCCTCTCCAGCATAAAGTACGACACCGAATTCGACATCGATTTTGATTCCTTCAACCACACAGATCAAATTTCCATCGACATTCTTCAACTGTATGAAGAACAGGAACTGAAGAAATTCATGACCACAAGGATCAAGTTGCCAGCGACTTAAATCAGGGAATGGGTTTATACTTCAACCTCTCAAGATGCAAACAGGATGATTAGCACCATCGGTCGCAATCAGGTTACCCTAACTCCTGAAATTTTAACTGAGATTTTTGATTTGTCAAGTGGAGAAGAAGATATTGAAATAGATGATTCTAAATATGAAAATATGTTGACTAGAATGGGTCAATCTGAAGGAAACCCTAATAAGCTTCTGAAAAAGAATTTATCTGTTCAGTATAAGTTTCTGGCAGATATTGTTGGCAAGGTGTTGTTGGGCAAACATACAGCCCATGATTATATAACCAGGCACCAGTTCTTGGTGATGAGTGCTCTGATAAATAAGAAGGCTATAAATTGGGGAAGATGTTGTTTGAGTTGATTAAGAAAAAGAAGTCTAAGATAGAGGTTTGTTTTGCGAGGATATTGGGAATTTTCCTCCAGGAAAAGATACCATAATTATTGGTCTCCCAGCCAATATTCATAAATGCCTCAAAGAGGATGACATCTGCTTTATTTGGTAGATAGGATAGGCCCATCCCTAAGCCATCCAGGGTTTCCTCCTCCAGGATAACTTCTGAGGACACCAGTGCAGTCATAGCCTCTCCACCACCTCCAGAAGAAGTTCTTCCTTCCACCAGCATTCCTTCACCTCCTCAACAACAACAACAACCATCTTCACCTCTTCCTCAACCATCACCTCCACATTCTCTCATTATCATCCATGAGGACATTCCATCTTCACCTCCTCAATCTCCACCTCCAACTCATGTATCTGATATTTCATCTGCCTCCTCTCAGCCAAACTTCAATCTGATATCTCCTCCTCAACCATCTCCACATCATTCACTAGTTACATCTCCTATTCAAGAAACCACCTCAACACCCACTACCCAAGTTCCTACCTCCACTACTAAAATTCCATCCAACCCTCCTTAATCATTTCCTGAATACACCCATACAGATTTCTCTCATGCCTTCTCTGTGTGTTCAAACTGTGGACATCACACCCCTTATACCACCTCTGCTCCTGAACCTCTCTACTTAAATTTCTCTGACATAGCCAAAGATCTTCTCGCTTTCATTTCTCCCACTCTTGAGTAATTAATAGCACAAGTTATTGCTCCTCTTTATGCCTCCATCATTTCTCTCTCTACCAGAGTTGCTGCTCTATCCTTTGTTCCTTCTTCTGGAGGAATGGCTTCAGGACCCTTTAAAACCAATCAGGGGGAGATGTTCTATGAAGAAGTTCCAATTCCTCATCTAGCTCCAGCAGCATCAACAGCAGTAGATTCTAATATGATTGATGATTCAGCAGAGGCAGACACTCCCACTAAAAATTAGATATAATTGATTTTGATACTCACAAGGCTGATACAGTTGCAGAGATAACCATTGTTAGGGATTTCATTATAAATGTCACATTTGATTTAGATTCTTTACTAAATTCTTTTAATTTAGTTTACATAAATGTGTTACCCAATTTTTTTGCTCAGAACTATAAAGCTATTATAGTCTATACTGCTCAAATAAGTCTTGAAGTTATAGAACAACTAAAGGCAAGTTTTGTAGTTCCTGAGATTACAGAAAGTTTTGTTGTTGAAGATATTAGTGAGCCTGTTGAAAATTTTGAAGTGAAAGTGGGTGATTGAAGGACTTGGGCAACATATTCACGCGGACTACGCGGATAGGGTTGGCGGACAGCCAGGTCGGTAGGGCTGTTGCAGATGGCTTGTTCTATGGCGGCTTGGGCGGTCTATTCACACTGACTAAGCGAGCAACAACAGCGGTTTGACATGCTGGCCCATGCTCAGAAGGTAGTTGGATCCTAGAAGATAACCGAGCGGTTAGAGATTCTATCCGCGGAGTACGGCAAGAAGCGAATTTGACTAGAGCGTGGCAGACCGGCTTGGCAGAAGCCTTGGTCTTGCACTGGTGAAGAGGTAAGTGGAAGACGCGGAGATCGCTAGTCAGTGCGGATAGGTGCTAGAGTTTGTCTGGGCTGGAGGACTGGTTCCACTATCAGCCAGTAAGTGCGGACTGGCCCTTGTAGCCAGTGGTGTGGACTTGGTTGGTTCTGAACCAAGTCCATGTTTAGCTCAGTACGGTGAGACCGCGCAGTGAAGTGCGGACTGCATCACAGTCCGCCAAGCTCGGCAGCAGTGTCGTGTGCCTTTGTTGCAAGTTTGGGGAAAGCGGACTGGAGTTGTGTCCACAAGGGCGTGCGGACTGGTGTTGTCTGCAGTGTTTGCGGACTAGAGTTGTCTGCAGCATATGCGGACTGGAGTTATCTACAGTATATGCGGACTAGAGCTGTCTGCAGTGTAAGCATATTGGAGTTGTGTCCGCTGAATCTGGCAGTTGCCTTGGTGGAGAGGCTGTGGTCTCGGGATAAGCGGATTGGTGTTGTGTCCACTGAGTCTGATAGTTGCCTTGGTGGCAAGGTTATGGGCTCGGGATAAGCGGACTGGAGCTGTGTCTGCGGATAGGCGGACAATTACTGTAGAGTCTGGCTGTGGTAGTATTGGCTTAGCCTTTGGCGACAAGGCGGACTGGAGATGTGTCCGGCCTTGGTGAAGCATAGGAGGACTAGCTAACCTGCACAGGTTGCGGTAAACTGGAGTGTATCCGCGATTTTTCGGAGACACTTGTTCTTACTGCGGGATGAGGCGGTGCTCCTATTGGCTAGGGCGGTGACCACACTCCTCATTGTGCCTATAAATAGGACCCATGTCACATCATTATTAGAGAGCAACTGAACAGTAAGTGAACCCGCGATCAATTACTGCGAATAGACTTTTGGTATCCGTGCAGGTTGATAGAGTTGATCGGTTTATGCTGTGCAGGTTGTGTTGATAGCGCTGGAAAGCCAATACTTGGCTCTAATTGCGGTCAGGGACAGTGCAGACTCTGCGGTTAAGCAACAGGAGGTAAACAGCTTGTCGTGGACAGCGACCAGGAAGTTTTCTCTTTGGCAACTTGGGTTCAGGGTTCAATAAGTCACCTGCTTAAGGACACCTATTTAGTTCGACATCAGTAGCTTGTGCGGTCTGGCGGCTAGGCGACCTTGCGATCAGGAGGCCTGCAGGTCGGCGGCTAGATCTTAGCATTGGAATAACGTGCAGTCCGTGCGGCTTGTGTTGCGGTCTGGCGACCTGCCGAACTGTGCGGATTCCTTGGCAATAGATCCGGAGGCTTCGTTTTGAGTGCGCGCGGCTTGACTTGTCTTGGTTTTTGTAATTATCTCTGCTCTCCCTATGGTGGTTTTGTTGAATCATATCTCGTCATGTATGTCTCGCCTTGTAAATAATATTGATATTATCAATAAAGACTCTTGTTGTTGCATGTGTTTCTGGTTATAACTATCTTTAGTTGAGATAACCCCTTCTCATTCCAAGATCCGGAAAATTCAACATGGTATCAGAGGATGGAGGTTGGAGTAGATAAGCAGTGATCAATTGAAGTGTTTGTTACTCTTGTAAAGAGGGAACCAGTGGTAGAACCATGTCAGTGGAAGATACAAGTGGTCTTGGAATTGAACTCCTTATAGAGACTAACTTTGTGAGGCGGAAGTCTTGTATGGAGAGCTTTCTTCTTGGCGAGGACCTTTGGGAGGTGGTGTGCGGAGCAGAAAGAAAAGTGTTTACTCCTAGCAATGCTGAAGAGATGAGAGCTTGGAAGGAGACAAATACGATAGCATAGTCTATTCTCAAGCAGGTCATCTCATCAAAGTTCTTGGACCACATCAGTGGATGTCGGTCAGCTGCGGAGGTTTGGACTTCCCTTGATGGGTTGTTCAACAAGGAGGTAAAGGTTGCTGCAGATGATGGTCCTTCTACTTCATATCAGCAAGAGATGAGTGTTTCTCCTAAGCGTGATGGGAAGAGGAAGGAAGGACCAAGATGCTATAGATGCAAGCAACATGGCCATCTCAGGAAGGAGGGTAAGGTTGTCATGCACTCAGTGAATGTTGCTCGAGTAGGGAGTAAGGAGAAGAACTTGGTTGGGTCATCAACAAGTTCTGGTGCTGATCGGATGAAGGCCAGTGATAGAGCAGCTATCTGGCATGAAAGACTGGGGCATGTCAGGATGGACAAGCTGAAAGCAATGGCAGTAAGGAGACTCATGAGAGGCTTGCCTCGATTGTCATCCTATGGCGATGGTCAGGGATGTGCGGGATGTCAGCACGGTGAAGCTTATCACTTTATGGTTGATAAGGCACAGTCCAGATGTAAAGCACCTTTGGAGGTTCTATTGTGATCTGGTTGGACCGACCATCACCGCCAGTCTTGGAGACAATAGATACATGCTAATATTGGTTGATGACTATTCGAGGTATACTTGGGTATACTTTATGAACGAGAAGTCAAACACGTTTCGCTTATTTGTGGAGTTCAAGAAGCTTGTGGAGGGCCAGCTTGGCCTGCGGATAAAGAAGTTGAGGTCAAGCATCGGTGGTGAGTTCGGCTCAACCGAGTTCCCGAACTTTTGCAGGAAGCATGGGATCCGAAGGGAGCTGTCTCGTGGACAAACTTCACAACAAGGCGGTGTTGTAGTTCTGATGATTCATCTATTGACGGAGACTTGCAAGTATTTGCTTCAGTTCAAAGACATTCCTAAGGCCTTTTGGGCAGAAGGGATGGCTTATACGGCATATGTTCTCAATCAGATGCCTCTTAGTCCAATCGCTGTGAAGACTACGGTTGAGCTGATGTTCGGGGTGAAGCCCAGTGTGAAGTACCTACTGGTGTTTGGATCTACCTACTACATACACACTCTAGATGCTCTCAAGACGAAGCTAGTCTTTGTTGTGTATGATGAGCAGAAGAGAAGATGGAGATGTATGGATCCTGCGATGAAGAGGCTCATCGTATCTAGAGATGTTGTCTTCGATGAGCTGACGTCGTATTGAGATAGCTCATGTGTGGAGCTAGAGGTGAGCAGGTCTGATGGTGGGCTGAAGGAGGCTGTTGCTAAGGATCAGAGGGAGCTGTCTGTATCACCAGGAGCTCCAGGTTGTTCTAGCTCCTGGGCAAAGCCGTCAGGGTCGGGAAGTAGGGGAGCGATGCTCCAGGTGCTTCTGTCTCGAATACGGAGGCTTCTGGATCGGGAAACAGGGGGAGCGATGTTCCAAATAGTTCTTGTTCGAGAGCGGAGGCTTCTGGTTCAGGTAGCAGAGGGAGTGTTGCTCCATGTGCTTCTGGTTCTAGTGCGGTGGCTTCTTGTTCAGGAAGCAAAGGGAGCATTATTCCGGGATTCGCAGGGAACGGAGCTAGTTCAGGAGAAGCAGTGGAGGTGGCTAGCCATGATCAGGTTCTTCGGAGGTCGAAGTGGATCAGCAACCCACCAGCTCGATATAGCGAAGGGAACACGGTGAGCTTAGTCTCATGTTTCCTTTCAAACCCTCAGGTCGAGCAAGTACCTTCTAGCTATGATGACACCACTAGAGTCAAGGAAGTGGATGACGCTAAGGTTGAGGAGGTGACTACTCTCAGAGGTGATAAGGCTTGGGCCTGCTGCAGATTAGAGATCGGGCGGTCTGGCAGTCTGACTCTGGTGGGTTGTAGTCTGGGAGGTCTATCGGTTTCTCTCCTGCGATTTGGTTGCTTACCTGTTACTGTTGGTGACTCTGGCGGTCTGTCAATTAGTCTCTGGCGACTTGGAGACCGGGCGACCTGGCGATCTAGTGTGGCGGCTTGGTGTCTTTCTCCTGTGGTTGTCGGGCAGTTTTCCCATTCATCAAACCACATGGCTTGGCGACTTGTATTTATGTTAAACCGTTTGTACATGATATTTTTTAGTCTCACATTGTTTATATGTAATCTCTATCATCTCCTCCATTCTATAAAAGGGAGGTTATACTATGTAATTGATAGCTTTTTTGGAATACAAAAATTTTTGTTTGTCCAATTTACGGACTTCCTTTTTTTGTTCACACATGGTATCAGAGCCCGTGATCTTGTCCGCCTGATTCAGTGCCTTCCTCTGCCCGTCCGACTTGATCTCCTTCTTGCCTCTTATTCGCGCGGCCTCTCCTCCTTTTTTGCTGCTCTTTGTTTCCGCGACCTTCTTCTTCTTCTCCGCGGACTGTTTTCGCAGCTTCTCAGTCTTCTGTTCGCGCGGCCTCCTCTCTTCCCGCGTGACTTCTTCCTTTTCTCTGTTGCGGATTCTTCTTCTGTCCGTTGTGGTCTTCTCTATCCCGCGCGGCCTTTTATCTGCCCCGACCTCTTTCTTTCTGCACAGCCTTGCTCTCTTCCCTCT
The DNA here is from genome assembly GCA_039583875.1 of Platanthera guangdongensis. Lineage (NCBI taxonomy): Eukaryota > Viridiplantae > Streptophyta > Magnoliopsida > Asparagales > Orchidaceae > Platanthera > Platanthera guangdongensis. The sequence continues at coordinate 96,086,829 of CM077160.1, read as the reverse complement.
ACCCGCGCGGCTTCTTCCATGGCCCTTTCCAGCTCTTCTACCACCAACGCTACTCCTGTGACAACTCCACCTCCTCCTCCCATTCCTTTCGAGAATCTTAGCACCAGCTCCAAGCTTGTTGGCTCCAACTACCTGGATTGAAGTGTCTCCTTCACCTTCCTCCTCCGCTCACAATGCAAATGCCACCACCTTACCGATGACCCTCCTGCCACCACTTCTGCTGAATTTGACGACTGGGATGCTAGCGATGCGCTTGTCCGCACTTGGCTCACTAACAATCTTTCTGATGAATGTCTTCCTATTATCCGTCATGATAAGATGGTCAAGAAGGTATGACTTCATCTTGCTGCTCTGTATTCTGAGGGGGCTCAGACATCCCGTATTTATACTTTGCATGCAGACCTCTTTGCCCGTCCTTCTATGTCTCCTGTTACCACTTATCAACAAGTTCAAGCTCTTGGGGCTGAGATCCTTCAACATCGCCACATCTCTGCGAATCTTGCCGAACAGCACAAGCACTTTCAAGAACTGCTTGTTGTGTGCTACCTCCTCCAGCTTCCTGATTCCTACGACATGATCTGCCAACAAATCATGGGTGAAACTGACTCTCCCAACTTGTATACAATGACTGCACACATTACAGCGGTTACATCTCTTCTTCAGCATCCTCTTTTATCTTCTCCTCCTCCAGAACAATATGCTCACCAGACTCAACGGAGTGGCTCTGGTAGTCGCAACCATCATTCCGGTGGTCGGAGTTCTTCCCGCTTCCTCTGCTCTCACTGTGGCCGCACCGGGCATCTTGTGGATCGATGCTGGTTGAAACATCCACATCTTCACCCTTCTGGTGACAATTTCACATCCTCTTCCAAGCCGTCTGCTTTGGTGGTCACTTCCTCAGGTAGTACTCACGTGGTTACTCAAGGTAAATGGCTCATCGACTCTGGTGCCACTAATCACATGACAGGAAATCCGCAATGCTTTTATCTCCTTAAAACACATGATCGGTTGCCTCCGGTCCTTGTTGCAGACGGCTCTCCCTCCCCGGTTCATTGGACGGGAGTGGTTCATGTCACTCCGTCTCCTCGCTTGGCCGACACTCTCTATGTGCCCAAGTTTCCCTGTAATTTGTTGTTAGTTACATCTTTGTGCAAACAACTTCAATAGTACGTCATATTTACTCCCACTTCTTGCTCTTTTCAGGATTTGAGCTCCCAACGGATGATTGCTACTGGGACTGGGAGCGGCGGCCTCTACTTCCTCGATAACATTTCTGCTCTCTCCGTCTTCTCCTCCTCTTCTACAGATCTCCTATAATGGCATCTCCGTCTTGGGCATCCTCCTCCACGGCTCCTTCATCAGCTGCTACCTCACCTCTCTCCGCACAGCTCTGCTCTCCAGTACGAAGCCTGTCAGCTTGGTAAGCATCACCGATCCTCCTTCCCGCCAAAGCAAGGTCATGGTTCTACCCGTCCGTTTGATCTTGTTCACTCCAACATCTGGGGCCCTGCTCCTACCCTCACCGTTGGTCAGGGTAGCTCTTATTTTGTTACTTTCATTGATGATTTCTCACGATGTACTTGAGTGTATCTCTTACGAGAATGCCATGAACTTTTTGATGTATGGCAATCTTTTTATCACTTAATTAAAAATCAGTTTGATGTTTCTATTAAAGTATTACGCTCTGATAATGCCAAAGAATACGTTAGTCAAGGTTTTTCCTCATTTTGTATGCAACATGGAATTATTCATCAAACAAGTTGTGTTTACACCTCCCAACAAAATGGGGTGGCAGAACCCAAAAACCATCACCTCGTTGATGTTGATCACACCTTACTTACGTAAATGCATGTCCCTCGCTCCTACTGGGGTTATGCTGTTCTCATTTCTTGCGACCTCATCAATCGCATTCCGTCCACTGTTCTCCGCGGTCAAACGCCTTTCTCCCTTCTCTATCCAGGAAAGGATCCCTTTCCTCTTCCTCTATGTATCTTTGGTTGCACGGCCTTTGTGCATGCTCCCTCCGCCACCGGCGACAAACACTCCCCTCGCTCCACCAAATGTGTCTTTCTGGGCTAGCTACTCTATCACTCATAAAGGATACTGTTATTTTGACCCCATTCTTCGCAAACAGTTCGTCTCCGCGGACGTTACCTTCTTCGAGAATGCTCCCTATTTCTCTAATGATTCCTCTCCTCTTCCTGTAGAATCCAGTCTTCCTCCTCCTCTTCCCTCCAGCCCATCCCCTCCTACCGAGGTCTTTCCTCCTCCACCATCTCCATCCTCTCCTCCTCCCTCTCCATCTCTGCAATCTCCCTCCTCTTCGCCGCCATCGATATCTCCTCTCGGGCTAGCTCTCTCCACCACGGATGCTCTGGATGCTGAGGCACCTGCTGACCTGGACCTCCCCATTGCCCTTCGCAAAGGGGTTCGGGCTTGTACAAAGCATACACTTGCTGCAGTTATTTCCTATGATCGTATGATGCCTGCTCGCAGGGACTTTACGCTGGCTATCTCTTCCACTTCCACCCCCTATTCCTATTAGGAGGCCCTTGACATTCCATATTGAAAGGCTACCATTGATGAAGAGATTGCTACTCTCACTGAAAGGGGTACCTGGACCCTGGTTCGTCCTCCTATTGGCACAGATGTTGTTGGCTGTCACTGGGTTTTTGTGGTGAAATTCCTCCCGATGGCAGTGTGGATCGTTACAAGGCTCGGCTTATTGCCAAGGGCTTTACCCAGACTTATGGAGCTGATTACTTTGACATCTGCTCTCCCGTTGCTCATCTCAGCACTATTCGGGTCCTCTCTATGGCTGTCAACAGAGATTGGCTCATTTCACAACTAGATGTGAAGAATGCCTTTCTTTATGGGGATCTTCAGGAAGATTTCTACATGGAGAAACCTCCAGCGTATGTTGCTCAGGGGGAGACACAGGTTTGCCTGCTCAAGAAGGCTATCTATGGCCTAAAATAAAGTCCTCGCGCTTGGTTTGACAAGTTTAGCGGGATTGTGGTGGATGTTGGTTTTATGAGGAGTTTTGCTGATCACTCCCTATTTACTCGTAAAAATTCTCTGGGTCTAGTGGTGCTTGCAGTATATATGGATGATATTCTGCTTACTGGAGATGACCAAGCTGGGATAATCTTGACAAAGAAGCATCTTAGGCAACACCTAGTTACAAAGGATATGGGCTCTCCAAAATATTTTTTGGGGATAGAAATTTCTCGGAAGCCCGCTTCTCTTGTCCTCTCCCAATGGAAGTATGCTCTTGACTTGTGAAAAGGGGCAGGGTTGACTGGGGCTAAACCTGCCCGATGTCCCATGGCGACAGTAGAAGATAAAATATTGACAGATCACTCTCGTCTTCTTTCTGATGTTACGAGGCACAGACGTCTGGTTGCTAAACTCATATATCTCATAGTGACCAGACCCGACATTACATATGTTGTTGGCAAGGTGAGCCAATTCATGCAAGCTCCCAGGGAGTGCCATATACAGTCGGCCCTGAAGATATTGGAGTATATTAAATCAGCTCCCGAGAAAGGACTTCTCTTTCAGAAGAATGGTCATTTAAGGGTTGAAGCGTACTCTGATTCAAGCAATGCCGATGACAAAGGAGACCGCAAGTCAACTTCAGGTTTTTGCACTTTTGTGGGGGGGGGGGGGCTTGTGAGCTGGAAAAGCAAGAAACAGTCGGTGGTCTCTAGGTCCAGTGCATAAGCAGAATACCGAAGTATGACATCAACCACGTATGAGCTGAAGTGGTTACCGGATCTTATGCTTGACTTAGGAGAGGTCTACAACCAACCTATACTTATGTTCTGTGACAACAAAGTGGCCATATACATCTCTTATAATCTGGTCTTCCATGAGGGAACCAAGCACATAGAAGTTGACTGTCATTTCATTCGAGAGGAGATTCTGAAGGAACAAATTTGTACTCCATTCGTCACCTCCGATAAAGAGTTGGCTGATATTTTCACCAATCCAGTATCTGCCTCCTTTCATCACATTTGCGACAAGCTGGGCATGATCGATATATATGCTCCAGCTTCAGGGGGAGTGTTACAGATTAGTGACCGGGCAGTCTGGCGGTCTGACTCTGGCGGGTTGCAGTCTATGCAGTCTGTAGGTTTCTCTCCTATGGTTTGGTTGCTGACCTGTTGTTCTTGGTGACTCTGGCGGTTTGTCTATCAATCCCTGGCGACTTGGAGACCGGGCGACCTGGCGGTCTAGTGTGGTGGCTTGGTGTCTTTCTCTTGTGGTTGCCGGGAGGTTTGCCCATTCATCAAACCGCACGGCTTGGCGACTTGTATTTATGTTAAACCGCTTGTACATGATATTTTTTAGTCCCACGTTATTTATTTGTAATCTCTCCCATCTCCTCCATTCTATAAAAGGGAGGTTATACCATGTAATTGATACCTTTTTTGGAATACAAAAATTTCTGTTTGTCCAATTTTCGGACTTCCTTTTTCTATTCGCACAGGGCCCTTGTGCCCAAGGTCATTGGTGATACTCTTGTAACGTACGAGTGGAAGTCAAAGCTGAAGAAGAAGGCAGAGGGAAGCCTGGCTCCTTTTGGTAGATGTTGGAGGGATCCCTCATGGTCCAGGATATGCAGGGTGGGGACTATATCTTGGACATCTTCTCGAAGGCGCTATCGGAGGGACCAGGTGCAAGGTTACGGGAGCTGTTGGAGGTGTTCACCACTTCTCACTTCAAGGGGGATTGTTGAAAATTGTGAAGTGAAACTGGGTGATTGCATGACTTGGGCAACCTATCCGCGCAGACTAAGCAGACAGGGTTGGCGGATAGCCAGGTCAGCAGGGCTGTTGCAAACGACTTGTTCTGTGGCGGCTTGGGCGGTCTGTTCGCGCGGACTATGCGAGCAGAAGCAACGGTTTGACAGGCTGGCCCATGCTCAGCAGGAAGTTGGATCCCAGAAGGTAACCGGGCGGTTAGAGATTATATTCGCGGAATCTGGCAAGAAGCGGACTGGACTAGAGCTTGGTAGACTCGCTTGGCAGAAGCCATAGTCTTGCTCTGGTGAAGCGGTAAGTGGAAGCCGCTGAGGTCGCCAGTCAGTGTGGACAGGTGCTGGAGTTCGCTGGGGTTGGCGGACTTGTTCTAATGTACGCAAGTAAGTGCGGACTGGCCCTTGCGGCCAGTGGTGTGGACTTGGTTGGTTCAGAATCAAGTCCATGTCTAGCTCAGTCCGGGGAGATCGCGTAGTGAAGCACAGACTGCTTCTCAGTCTGCCAAGCTTGACAGCAGTGTCGTGTGCCTTTGTTAAAATTTTGGGGAATGCGGACTAGAGTTGCGTCCGCAAGGGCATGCGGACTGGTGTTGTCTGTAGTGTTTGAGGACTGGAGCTGTCTACAGTGTTTGCGGACTGGAGTTGTCTGCAGTATATGAGGACTGGAGCTGTCTACAGTGTAAGCAGACTGGAGCTGTGTCCGTTAAGTCCAGCAGTTGCCTTGGTGGCGAGGCTATAGGCTCGGGATAAGAGGACTGGGTTTGTGTTCGCTGAGTCCAACAGTTATCTTGGTGGCAAGGTTGTGGGCTAGGGATAAGCGAACTGGAGCTGTGTCCATGGATAGGCGGACAGTTGCTGTAGAGTCCGGCTGTGGCGGGCTTGGATTGGCCTTTGGAGACAAGGCAGACTGGTGATGTTTTCGGCCTTGGTGAAGCATAGGCGGACTGGCTATCCTGCACAGCTCGTGGCAGACTGGAGTGTATCCGCAATTTTGTGGAGACACTTGTTCTTGCTGCGGGATGATGTGGTGTTCCTATTTGCTAGGGCGGTGACCACATTCCTCATCGTGCCTATAAATAGGACCCATATCACATCTTTATTAGTGAGCGAATGAACAGTAAGTGAGCCCGCGATCAGTTGCTGTGGACTGACTTTTGGTATCCATACGGGTTGATAGAGTTGACCGGTTTGTGCTATGCAGGTTGTGTGGATAGCGTTGGAAATATAGGACTTGGCTCTGATTACGGTCAGGGATAGTGCAGACTCTGCGGTTAAGCAACAGGCGGTAAACAGCAGGTTGCGGACTGCGACTAGGCAGTTTTATTTTTGGGAACTTGTGTTCGGGCTTCAATAAGTCGCCTGCTTAAGGCGGCCTGTTCAGTTTGGCATCAACAGCTTGTGCGGTCTGGCGGCTAGGCGACCTTGCGGTCAGGCGACCTGCAGGTTGGAGGCTCGAGCTTAGCATTGGAATAACGGGCAGTCTGCGTGGCTTGTGTTGCGGTCTGGCGACCTGGCGGACTGTAAGGACTCCTTGGCAGTAAATCCGGCGGCTTCGTATTTGAGTCCACGAGGCTTGATTTGTCTTGGTTTTTTATAATTATCTCTGCTCTACCTGTGGTGGTTTTGGCGAATCATGTCTCGCCATGTTTGTCTCGCCTTGTAAAAAAGATTGTTGTTATCAATAAAGACACTTCTTGTTGCATGTGTTTCTGGTTGTAACTATCTTTAGTTGAGATAACACCTGCTCATTCCAAAATACGAAAAATTCAACAGAGTCAGCTCCTAAGCACAAGGCATTCTCTCCACCATATTTTGGCTGGTGTGAATCTCCGATGCCATATTTGAATGATATTTTGTTTGCTGACATGGAAGAAGAAGTAGAAAATGTTCATATTGCTACAGATAGTTCTGCAGAGCTAACAAGTCCAGCACAGCCACAAATTCATGGAAACTCAGCTGATTTGCTAAAGCAGCTGGATGCACTTTATGACAATCCAGAACATTTATCTGATAATGATGATAATGAGTCAAATGACTCAGAAAATACATGTTCAAAGAAAATAAAGTCAAAGAAGAAGACTGCTCCTGCCAAGGCTTTTCCTAAGCCTAATCCTTCTGCTGATGTTCCATACTATATCTTGTATAACATAACTCTCACTCCAGACACCCCAAACTAGATGAAATATTCCAAAAATGAGCTAAAAGCCAGGAAGAAGAGCAGGAGATACTCTCCACCTCCTAAATTTAGGAGAGGTCCTCCTCCTCCTCCTCTTGCAATAGGATCTTCTGGAAGTGTTTCTCAAGTTCAAAAATCTACATCTTCTCATCAGTCTAAATCTCCCTACAGTTGAAAGTAATATAGTTTCATCAACAGCAGGCAGTAATAACATCAAAGGAACAACATGCAACAGAAAACTTCTGAAGATGATCAACCATATAAAGCATCTGATAAAAGGCCTCTTTCTCCAGTCTGTGATCCAGAAATGGACCTCAACTTCAGAATGGCCAGATTTCAATAATTAATAGCTTTGTCTAAAATTAGAAAAGCAAAGAAAGAAGGACAGGACATATCTCAGTATACTACCATGTCCTCTTACAGAAATAAAGAGCTAGACAAATACCAGGTGCATAATCTTTTCAATGCTGATGATTATATATTATTACATCCAGAAGTAGTTGTACCAAGAGCTGCCTCTGTGACAATCCATGGATCTAGTGATATGAAAATGACAAAATAGCAAGCTGCAGATCCCAGAAGAGATATTATCTTCACCAAACCAGCTTCAGATTAGCAGAAGAAAGACTCTAAAAATGCCTGAAAATTTTTCTTTCTATATTTTTATTTGAACTGTTATATGTTATCTGTACTTCACAAGGCACTATTGTTAATATCTGTCGAACAATTTTAATTATGTCAGATATCTTTTTTTTGCTTTGTGATTTTATTTTTTCTGTTGTTCATAGTGACCTCACCCAAATAGGGGGAGATTGTTGGATCCCTAGTTTGGATTTGGGCTAGGTTCACTATTAGGTTATTGACCATTCATGTATAGCCTAGGATCAAATTGTTGGTTCTAAGGTTTAGGTCAGTTTGACTAGGTTAGACAAACATTGATCTAGCCCTCAGAAGAAATCAGATATCCAGACTTAGACGAATGGCAATCTTTAAGAGTTCAGAGAATCAGTTCGAAATTCTTCGAGCTAAGCTCGACGATCGTCAATTGCAGATCTAAGAACTCAGAGTCTCTACTCTGAGCTGAGCTCGACGAACTTGGAGCTCAGGTCGACGATCTTCTCTCTTCTCTCAAGTTCTCTGGTCGACGAACTTCTACCTCAGGTCAACAAACTTGGAGATCAGCTTTGACAGACTATTTTCCAGATCAACTTTCTCTGAGCCCAGCTCGACGAAGATAATTTCTCATCTGGATGAACTTGGAGTTCAGGTCAACGAAATCTGTTCTGAGTTCGACGATTTCTCTCGGTATCAGTTTGGCATTTTCTCTCAGTTTGTTTTCAGTCTGGATTATTCTAAGGCAGTAATTCTCTGATAATTAATGCTCATATTCTCAAGAATATAGTCGTTGCTTGACAGCATTAATTATGTATTTCTCAGAGTAATTACTTGACTTATTTTCTGAAACAGTTGGGGAAATGCATTTAAGACAAAACTCTAGCCGTTCAAGTCCTAGGATTCTAGCATTAATTCAGGAATTCAAATTTTAAATGGCATAAATCCTTCAGAATATAAAAGAGAAAATTCTTCTCTTCAAGACCACAGGAATAGTAGAAGGAAGGATTAACAAGAGATTTTACACACAACAGCTGATACATGTTTTACTGAGAAACAGATTATCTTATACAGGAAATTGAAGAAGAACAACAACACACATATCCTTAATCTTCTTCATTTCTGCTTCAGACTTCAAAAGGACAACACATCAACACCAGTCTAAGAAGTTTCTGAGGATCTTCATCAAGGCCTACACCCTGTGCAAAGCTCTCATCTTCATGAACAATTTTATATCTCAGGGGGAGCTTTGACAACATCCTCCACTAAAGTCTTCTTAGTTGTTTGAGAAAGAGAAGACATCATCAGTTTTCTTTTTTCCACTGTGTACAGGGTTATAACTCCCTTCAAAAGTTAACTCTTTTGGTTGTTAAGTCTCCTAATCAAAAAACTTAGTTTGCTTTTTGGGCACCTAATCAAGAGATCAAAAGGGTTGTTAGATCTCCCTTGAAAAAATAGATCTTGTGGTGATAGGGCACCAGAGCAAAAACCTATGGTGGCAGGGCACCTGATCAAAAACCTATAGTAGATTCCTACTAGGGTGGTAGAAGAGTGGATGTACCAAATTTTAGGGGAACCACTATAAATTTCTTGTGTCATCTAGAATACTCTATTGTTTATTTTTTTTTGTTGTGATTGTTTTGCTTTTATTCTCTCTTGATACATATCCTTATCACCTATTTTAATCAGTTGTAAAAATTAATTAAAGTTTTTAAAATACTCTATTCACCACCCCTCCCCCTGTAGAGTTAAGCAGATATATCCTTAAATTTCACAGAGTGGACAAAAAAAGCACTTTAGGAACATGCCAGTTCCTTGGTGATAGGCTTGTGTCCTGGTTTTGTAAGAAGCAGACATTTGTGTCAACTTCAACTGCTGAAGCTAAATACATTACTGCTGGCAGTTGTTGTTCACAAATTAATATTGTAGATTCAAAACCAACTTCTGGATTATGGCCTCAATAACTATACTTTGTGACAATATCAGTGCAATTTCTATTGCACAAAATCCAGTACTGCATAGTAGAACTAAGCATATAGAGATTAGACATCATTTTATTAGAGATTGTGTGAACAAAAAAATGTTAATCTTGTCTTTATCTCTACTGATTTGCAAAGAGCAGACATCTTCACTAAACCTTTAGATGAAAAGAAACATTTATTCTTTCTTAATCAGATAGGTATGATTAATGGAGAAGTTTAATTTGAACTCTGTCCAAGGTCGAAGAATTGATCACATTTCGTCGAACGGAGATCGACGATCTGAGAACTGTTCTTTAGATATTTTGTCGACCTGAGATCACCGAACTCTCTGCGTGAAGTTATTTCATCGAGCGGAGATCGATGATCTTCCTTCAGAAAAGTTTTCGTCGACCTGAGAACGACGAAAAGTTTTCGTCGACCTGAGAACGACGAAAAGTTTTTCCCTTTTCTAACTAAGATCGACGATATTATTTCTTCATGAAAGTTTTTCGACAACCAGAGAACAAAGATTTTTTTTATTTTCGCACGACAGAGCCATCCACTTCATATTCTGAAAACCTTATAACTAGGTTTTCCTCGTGCTCTATCCCGCACTTTTTGTTCTCTTGCACTTGATCTCTCTCTTGTTTTGCAGGAAAACCAGTGGCAATTCCGGCGCTCTCCCTCTCCAGCATGAAGTATGACACAGGTTTCAACATCAACTTTGATTCCTTTAACCATACTGATCAGATCTTCATAGACATTCTACAGCTGTTTGAAGAATAGTAACTGAATAAATTCATGACCACAAGGATCAAGTTGCAAGCGATTGAAATTAGGGAATGTGTTTATAATTCAACCTCTCTAGACGCAGAAACGATGACTGGTACCATTGGCAGCAATCAGGTTAACCTAACCCCTGAAATTTTAACTGAGATTTTTGATTTGACAAGTGGAGAAGAATATATTGAATTAGATAACTCTGAATATGATAATATGCTGAGTAGAATGGGTCACTCTGAAGGAAACCCTAATAAGCTTCGGAAGAAGAATCTATCTGTTGAATATAAGTTTTTGGAAGATATTGTCGGTAAGGTTTTGTTAGGCAAACATACAGCCCATGATTATATATCCAAGCACCAGTTCTTGATGATGTGCGCTCTGGTAACTAAGAAAGCAATAAATTGCGGAAAGATATTGTTTGAGTTGATTAAGAAGAAAAATTCTAAGAAAGAGGTTTGTTTTGTGAGGATTTTATGAATTTTCCTCCAGGAAAAGGCACATGAATTATTGGTCTCCCAACCAATATTCATTAATTCCTCCAAGAGGATAACCTCTGCCTTATTCGGTAGATGGGGGAGGATCATCCAAAAGCCCTCCAGGGCCTCCTCTTCCAGGATAACTTCTGAGGACACCCGGGCAGTCATAGCCTCTACACCACCTCCAGAAGAAGTTCTTTCTTCTACCAGCATTCCTTCGCCTCCTCCTCAACAACAACAACAGTAACCATCGTCACCTTTTCCTCTACCATCGCCTCCACATTCTCCAATCATCATACCTGAGGACATTCGATCTCCACCTCCTCAGTCTCCACTCCCAACTCATCAATCTGATATTCCATCCACATCCTCGCAGCCCACTTTCAATCTGTTATCTCCTCCTCCACCATATCCACACCATTCACCAGTTCTATCTCTTGTTTAGGAAACCACCTAAACACCTACTACCACAATTCCTACCTCCACTACTGACATACCATCCAACCCTACTTCAACATTCCCTGAATTCACCTATACAGATTTCTCCCATGCTTTCTCTGTATGTTCCAACTGTGGACATCACACCGCTTACACCACCTCTGCTCCTGAACCTCTATACTTAAATTTCTCTAACATAGCCAAAGATCTTCCTTCGTTCATTTCTCCAACTCTTGAGCAACTAAAAGCACAAGCTATTACTCCTCTTTATGCCTCCATAACCTCTCTATCTACTAGAGTTGCTGCTCTCACCCTTGTTCCTTCTTTTGGGGGACTGGCTTCAGGACCCTCTGAAACCAGTCAGGCGGAGATGTTCCATGAAGAAGTTCCTCCTCCAGCAGCAGCACCAACAGCAGGTTCAGATATGATTGTAGATTCCCCAGAGGCAACATTCCAATAGACATAATAGATATAATTGATTCAGATACTGACATAGCTGATATAGTTGCTGAAATAACCATTGTTGGTGATTTCATTATAAATCCCATAGTTGATTTAGATTCTTTACTAAATTCTTTTAATTTAGTTTACAAAAATGCTTTACCAACTTTTGATGTTCAGTATTCTAAGTCTATTGTAGTATATACTGCTACAATAAGTCATGCAGTTGTAGATCAAATAAAGGCAATTTTTGCAGATCCTGTGATTACAGAAACTTTAGCTGTTGAAGATATTAGTGAGCCTGCTCCTGAGCATAATGCCTTCTCTCCACCAACTTTTGGCTGGTGTGAATCTCCAATGCCCAATCTGGATGATATTATGTTTGCAGACATGGAAGAAGAAGAAAGTATTCAGACTGCTACAGAAAGCTCTGCAGAGCCAGCAAGTCATGCACAGCCACAGGTTCCAGGAATCCCAGCTGATTTACTAAAGCAGTTGGATGCCCTTTATGACAATCTAGAAAATTCTTCTGATGATGATGATAATGAGTTAGATGACTCTAAACATATAAGTACTAAGAAAAGAAAGGCTCCTGCTAAAATTGCTACTCCAAAGGCTGCACCTAAGCCAAATCCTTCTGCTGATGTTCCTTATTATATCCTGCATAATATAACTCTCACTCCAGACATCCCAAACTGTATGAGATATTCTAAGAATGAACAAAAAGTTAGGAATAAGAGTAGGAGATACTCTCCACCTCCTAAATTCAGGAGAGGTCCTCCTCCTCCTGCAGTAGGATCTTCAGGAAGTGTTTCTCAAGTTCAGAAATCAACATCTTCTCATCAGTTCAAGCCTTCCTACAATAGACAGCAGTAGCAGTAGGAAGCAACAATACCAAAGGCACAACAGACAGCAGAAAACTTCTGAAGATGATTAACCAGGTAAAGCAAGTCCTGAAAGGCCTCTTTCTCCAGTCTGTGATCCAGAAATGGACCCCAACTCCAGAATGGCCATATTTCAATAATTAATAGCTCTTTCTCAAATCAGAAAGGCAAAGGAAGAAGGACAGGACAACTCACAGTATACTACTATGTCCTCCTACAGAAAGAAAAAGCTAGACAAATATCAGGTATATAATCTTTTAATGTTGATGCTTATATATCATTATATCCAGAAGCAGTTGTACCAAGAGCTACCTCTGTGACAATCCTTGGAGCAAGTGATATGAAAATGACAAAACAACAAGCTGCAGATCCCAAAAGAGAAATCATCTTCACCAAACTAGCTTCAGATGAATAGAAGAAAGATTCTAAGAAAGCCTGAAAGATTTTCTTTCTTTATTTTGATTTGAACTGGTATCTGTTATTTGTACTTCACAAGGCACTGTTGTTAATATCTGCTGAATGATTTTAAATTTTTCCAGATATGTTTTTTTATGCTTTGTAATTTTCCTTTTTCTATTGTTCATAGTGACCTCACCCAAGTAGGGGGATTGTTGGATCCCTAGTTTGGATTTGGGCTAGATTCACTATTAGGTTATTGACCCTTCATATATAGCCTAGGGTCAAATTATTAGTTCTAAGGTCTAGGTCAATTTGACTAAATTAGACAAACATTGAACCAACCCTCAAAAGAAATCAGAGATCCAGACGTAGAAGAATAGTAGTCTTTAACAGTTTAGAGAATCAGTTCAAAGTTCTTCGAACTCAGCTCGATGATCGTCGATCGCAAATCGACAAACTTAAAGTCTCTACTCTGAGCTGAGCTCGGCGAACGTGGAGCTCAGGTTGACGATCTTCCCTCTTCTCTCAAGTTCTCTAGTCGACAAAATTCTATCTCAGCTCGACGAACTTGGAGCTCAGCTTTGACAGTTTATTTTCCAGATCAACTTTCTTTGAGCTCATCTCGACGAAGACAATTTCTCAGCTCGACGAACTTGGAGTTCAGGTCGACGAAATCTGACCTGAGTTCGACAACCTCTCAGTATCAGTTTGGCATTTTATCTCAGTTTGATTTCAGTTTGGATTATTCTAAGGCAGTAATTCTCTGATAATTAATGCTTATATTCTCAAGAATATAGTCGTTGCTTGTCAGCATTAATTATGGATGTCTTAGAGTAATTTACTTGACTTATTTACTGATACAGTTGAGTAAACACATTTAAGATAGATTCCAGCCGTTTAAACTCCCAGGATTTCAGCATTAATTCAGGGATTTAAATTTTCAGTGGCAGAAAACCTTCAGAATACAAAAAGCAAATTCTTCTCTTCAGGATAACAATAGGAACAAGAAGGAAGGGGAATTACATGAGATTTTTGGACTCAACTACAGATACAAGTCTTACAGAGAAAAGGATTACTATCTACAGGATATTGAAGAATAACATCTACACTCAGATCTTTAGTCTTCTTCAGTTTCTACTTCAGACTTCAAAAGGACAACTCATCAACATCAGTCCAAGAAGTTTCTGAAGATCTTCATCAAGACCTACACCCTGTACAAAGCTCTCATCTTTCTTAACCATTTCACATCTCAAGGGAATCTTTGACAACATCTTCCACTAAAGTCTTCTCAGTTGTTTGAGAAAGAGAAGACAACATCACTTCTCATTTCCAACTATGTACAGGGTTATAACTCCCTTCAAAAGTTAAGCCCTTGGTTGTTAAGTCTCCTGATCAAAAGACTTAGTTTGATTTTTTGGGCACCTGATCAAAAGTTCAAAAGGATTGTGAGATCTCCCTTGAAAAAAATAGATCTTGTGGTGACACGACACCTGAGCAAAAACCTGTGGTGGCAGGGAACCTGATCAAAAACCTGTTAGTGGATTCCTACCATGGTGATAGAAGAGCGGATGTACACAAGTTTAGGGGAACCACTATAAATTTCTTGTGTCATCTGGAATGCTCTTTTGTTTATTTTTGTGTGTTGTCATTGTTTTGATTTTTTTATTCTCTCCTTATACATATCCTTATCACCTATTTTAATCCGCTGTAAAAATTAATTAAAGTTTTAAAATGCTCTATTCACCCCCCCCCCTCTAGATTTAAGCAGATCTATCACACACTTTCAGCTACGTCCTTTTTCCCACTTCCTTTTAAATATATATTGTTATATATATTGTTATGGCTTCCTGATAATGTTTCCGCAAATCTCTGTGATGTGATGTGAATCTTGTGATTCAAGCCGAGCTAGGTGACCAATTAGTGCTTAAAAGTGCGGGTTGATACCCCTTAAGGAGCATTTGGTGGACGTCTTGTGCTAGTAAGATCCTCTATATCCTGACCCGGGCAAAGGTTTGGGGGGATTACAAATGGATCAGAGCTATCACAATCCGTCCTTGTGGAGCAGTATTAGGATCCTTCTGTCCCTCGCTTCGTACTTTGGTTCGGCTCGAACCATGTAGCCGAAGCTTGGTAGACCCTAGTATAAAGGCTTGGGAGAGGAAGAGAGAGAGACAGAGAGAGAGACAGAGAGAGGAGCTAACTATATATTTTTGATCGAGGGATAGAATTGGTGATAAAAAATGCATGTTGCCACTTAATTTTGTTAATAAAATTATTAGTAACAAAATATATTTCTTGCAACAGGTCTTGTTTGCAAATATTTCTACTAGCTAAATATTTTTTTAATCTGTTATATAAAAAAATTGTTGTTGTTATTATTTTTTTAATGAAAAGTGAATAACTAGTTAGATTATAAATTTAAAGTTATAAATTTAATAATATTTATTATTATTTGATGGGCACTTAATATTTTGTTTATAATTATAATTTTTGATAACAATCATCATTTTAATATATATCTTAGAAATTGTGACTCACATGAGATTTTAATTGTCTTTTATAAATAATCTCATGTTGTTATAATCTAAGATTTTTTATTCTTAATCAAAAAAATTAAATAATTATTGATAGAATTTCTTCTTGGAATTACTTGAAAGTGTGTGTGTGTGTGTGTGTGTGTGAGAGAGAGAGAGAGAGAAATTACCTGAATTTGAAAGAATTATGAGCGATGTTACTAAAATCATTATTTAATAGAACTCCATAACTAATTATAATTGAAGGATACAAGATGTGTTGTGGTTGAAGAAATATAATTAACGATGCACGACTCTTATAAACCTAACATCATTTATTTATAGTTGAAACTAATTCTTAGACGTTAATTTTGACATTGTCATGATTAAAAAAATACTATTTGTGGAAGATTTATTCTTTGTCCACTTTATTTAAAATATGTATATTGTTTTTCTGCAAGAGCCCGCCACCAATTACAAGCCAAGTACAAGCTGCGCGGCTAAGTCTTTTTAACCACATTCAACACCAAATAGGCAAGTCGTAAATGCTTGAGTAGAAGCCACTCAGGTCGTGCAGGGGCAAACCGCCTAGTCGTGCAGGCTGCGGTTTTCTTTTAAACCTATATCTCGTCACCTCTGCCATCTTCTCCTGTATCCCGGTCATGCGGTTTTTTTAACCCTGCCTATTTAAACAGGATCCCGAGCCTATAAATAGGGGGAGCAGCACTCCAAAAGCACGCTGACTCGAATCCAAGAGCTCTCTTGTTGAGGGATGTAGTCTCGATTTTTGTGTCTTTGCAGTCTCTGCTCGCGCGGCTTCTTCCTTTCAAATTTTGTAACCGCATCTTTCATTCGAAAGAAAGCCCGCCGCAAGAGAGTGATTCATCGCAGCGGGCGAAGTCTGGTATCGTCACTACTAGCGGTTCTCGTTGTCTGCATTTTCTCGATCGTCAGTAATTGACAACTTGTAGTTTTCTCTTCCTTCTACCTTCCCTTGGTGTGTCGTTGTGGAGATGCATTTCTAGAGCCAACAAAATGAACATGAGGCCTTCAGATCGCGAGTTGTTGAAGAAGTCCGCGGTTAGAAAATGGCAGACCGTGAGTTGAAAACGCACTCTAGGAATCTCTCAAGCAAACTTGTAGAGAGGCCAAGCAGACTCGTGTGTTTGAACTGTGATGTTTTGTTAGTCAACTAATTTTCTAAGCTTGCCTTTCTACCTTTGTTGTAGCTGCAAATGAAACGGCGGTTTCCTCATAATTAGGTGAAATTTTGCCACTGTCTCTGCCTCCTCCAACGTTGCCCAGTGAGTTGAACCAGGAGGGTCAGGGAGTACTGCTGGATCTATCTGCCCAACTGGATGCCTTAAATGGCATGATGGACGAAGAGTAGCAGTCCGCACAAGAAAGAGAGGAGACTCTGAAGCAGCTGGTTATCAAGGAGTGAGCAGGAGAGAAGCTCCTTTATGCCGAACTGGGAAAAGAGAAGTAGCAGTTGGAGAGGGAGAAGAAATTCCAAGACCAGGCCAGGGTGTTTCAAGACCAAACCAAGGCATTCCAAGATCAGGTTATGGCTCTGTATTCCTCTCTCGAGAGGGAGAAGAGTAATAACATGACGTTTGATGACAATGCCAGATATTACAAGAATATGTACTTGAATCTGGCTCGTCAGACCAATAGGAACTATCGACCTGGTGTTCTGAAAGCTAAGAGGTTGTGACAGCCAGACCACATGGTTAGGGGTGAAACCTCCAACCCTCTTACTGATAGGGGACTGAACAACCCGGGCCATCTGGTGAACAGGAGTACCAGCAGAACACATGGTTTCCTTGAATCGTGTGGATCGTGATGCTTCTCATGTTCTTTTGTCTCACAACACTATTCATCATACTTGTGGCAGATATACAAAGCACTTCTTCAAGCTAGCGATCAAGTGGCTCATATTGGCAGAAACCGCTTTGGCCGCGGTCAATAGTAAATTTGAAATTGTAATATTATTTGTTGATGTTGAACAGTGCTTGGTGTGTTCTAAGATAATCTTTATTTAATTGATGTGATTGATTCTATTTTGCTTTTCATGTTCGCTGAATGCTTGCTATTTGTGTTTGCGTGAACTAGAATATTTGCTTGGTATATTTGCTTGTGTTGGATGACTTCCTTGCGACCAATGCAGACACGTTGCTTTAACCTCTATATTTTATGTTGCTTTTAGAAAATGTTGCAAGTGCAAGTTTTGAAATCAAGCGGATTGGCGGACAGGTTTGAGGATAGCTCGGTATTTGTAGACCAATTATTGTCTATAAATAGAACCGTCTTCCGTCTTTTTAGCAAAAAATTTGAATGCGCCTGAAATAGAAGTACAAGCGGTCTGATAAAATGATGTCCTCGCGGATAGAAGATGTTGTCACTTTTCATGGTGCGGACCATAAGAAATGGCGTGTTTCACATGCCAAACTCCATAACTTTATTGAAAAACACATGCATAATTCGCAATTTCTGGTGCGGCTTCCAGAGAAACATGAGAGAATTACTACTTCTTTTGTTAATCAAATTGCATTTCCTATCGATCACTTCGATTGGGGCTTCAAGTTCCCACTTTTGTAGGTAATAATAGAGAGTTTTTATCATTACATGGTTGTTCCTGTCCAGCTCTCCCCCAATACCATTACTGTAATCTTCAGCTTTGTTTCCTATCTGCGATTTGAAAGGATAGTGTTCACGTTGAACTTTTTCAAGAAGATCTTCTCAATGTAGTCCATTATGAGTACCTTCTACTCCAATGATGTGTGCATGCTTTGTTAGACTCATGTGATATTCTGCTAGGGTTGCTGTGAGTCTCTAGACGAACTCAACTCAGACATGATGCATTATAGGCCCTTTTATTTTAGATGTTCAACATAGTACTTGTGTGATGTCTGAGATACAACATGTTTAGAGTACTTTGTTTACTCAATACTTGCATTATTATACATATCGTATGTTTATTCGTTTGCATAATGGAAGAGTTTGAGATAGCTCAACCAAAATCTTTTAGAACCATCGGAAGACGAAGTTGTTACATAGTGATTGGGCAATTTTGGCTGACACTTCACTACACCATATCATGCATATGGTAGCGTTTAATTTATAGCGGTTATATAAACACTACTAAAAGATATTTATGGTAGCATTTATAATCGTAATTGTAGATAAATAAACACTACTATAACATATCATACCTACAGTATCAGTTATTTTGTAGTGGTTACATAAACGCTACCAATAGAAATTTATGGTTGCGTTTACAACCGCATATATATTTTATAAATGCTACCACACCATAATTTTTCACCAAAACTTTCTCCCACACTTCCCCCATTTAAATTTCCTAATCTATATTATAAAGGGTATATCATTTTTTCTAGTATGAAACATGTATTAATGCAGACAAGGGCGAAGCTACAGTGGTGATAAGGTGGGAAAATGCCCACCTTATCATTTTGGAAAAAAATATTAATCATTTTTGAACCGGGCAGTTCAATTGGTTTACTAGATTATTAGATTTATCAGGGGCGAAGCAAGATAGTCCTCCGCTCATTCAGTCATTCCTAGGGTTAAGTAAAAAATCTCGTGAGGAGCAGCAGGATAGTCGACTGACACTCCCTAGTCCCCCCATTTCGCGATTTCAAGACAAAGTATCATGGCGACTCGGTCGTCGTCAGCGTCTGTCATTGTCTCATCGAGGCATCCAAAACAGAGGTAAGGATCTTGGGTTTCTACTTCCTGTTCGATTCTTTCTTGCAATTTCCCGATTTCTACAATAATTAGGTTTTACTTATCAAACGTGCTCAATTCTTTTTCCCCTATCAGATCCAGCGTTGTCCATGAGCTCCTCGAGCAGATCCATATCAAAATTGAGTTACTCTTTCATGGCATTTCACCGAAAAGACTTGATAATGCGTCAAGCCTTTATCTGGTAATATAGTTTATGGATTATATTGCAAGAACTTATTTATGTGTGTTCATCCTTAATATTTCATCAGTCCTAGTTTTTCTTTATTGTTATGGCATATTTGCTCTCATCATTAATTAAATAGTTATGGAGAATGTTTTCCCAAAAGTATTTCTCTATTGTTTTCATTAATTCAATTGTTATGGAGAATGTTTTCCCAAAAGCTGTTCAGTCACTACCACTATGCATTTTTTTCTTCTTCTATAGAAATACATTTGTGATCTTGCTAATGGATATAGATAAGAGTTGGATGACCCTTCCTAGATGGCATCATGATTATGTTAAAGGGGTTGATCATTTCCTTCAAACATCATTTGTCAAAGAAACTAAAGGGGAAGAAATTTGTTGTCCATGCATCAAGTGTGTTTTTCGTTATTACCATACTAAGGATATCGTGAGAGATCACTTGATTGTTGATGGATTTATTGATGGTTACGATGAATGGGTTTTTCAAGGGGAAAGTGATGACATAAATATTGGCAATCGAAATGATGATGGTGGGTTCATCCATGATGACATTGATGGTATGTTGCATGACATGTATAGAAATTTTTAACAAGATTCTTTTATGTCTCAAGAATATAGGGGAGAAGCATGAGAAGGTCCAAATGAAGAGGCCAAAAAATTCTATAAGTTAGTGGAGGAAGGCCAAGTGCAGCTATATCCTGGGTGTAATAGCTTTTCTAAGCTAATCTTTACTATTCGTTTGTATGTCAACAAACATGTTCATGGAATTAGCAATGAAGCTTTTGATGATCTTTTGTGTCTGCTAAGAGAAACCTTCTCAAATGCTAAACTTTCTGTTTCTTTCAATGATGCAAAAAAGACAATATGGAACACTCTTGTGAAAGTGTATAAAACAAGAAATAAAAAAGACAATAAATAAGTGTATAGATTTGTAATCCTAGTTTATTTGTGCCATATTAAATTACAGGTAAGTACATTAATGGAGACATTATGGGTCAGCAACTGAAAACCTAACACCCCTTTTTTATCATTTAATGTTTAAGGCAGTATTTAAATCATGAATTCTGGTTAAGGGATTCATGGTTCAGAAGGATGCATCATGCTTGTAAAGTAGGGCATGAATTATACAACCTGCAATGATCATAAATATGCACACACACAATATGACAAAAAGAATCACATTCATTCGTATATACAAAATGCATGATCTTTTTCTCCTCCAAAACAATTGTGGTTTCTGCCTGCTGTTGAGTTTTTTGATACTGAATTTTATGAAATGTAGGTTGACCCGAATTAGGTGAATGCCTTAGCACAGTTAATGACCTGGAAGACTGTCGTGGCAAATATCCCCTATGGTGGAGCGAAAGGTGGAATAGTATGTACTCCTGGAGAGCTTAGCCTTACAGAGCTTGAGTGTCTTACATGAGTTTTTACGCAAAAGATACATGACCTAATTGGTATTCATACGGATGTTCCGACACAAGATATGGGAACGAACCCACAAGTCTGCATTGAAAAAAATCAGAGTTTCCTTTTTAAATTAGTATAATTTATGCTCAAATTTATCTCTTCATGTTGACAATGTGTAAATTGACTTTATTCTGTTGGAGCTATGAAAATAGACAATGGCTTGGATACTCGATGAATCCATGTTATATGTAGTGTTAAACCTAAACTATGCATCCATGTTTGTTGTCCGACCCTTCTCCTGCTTACGTTTTTTGACAATAATTTTATAAATGCCTAAATACTGCATTTTCTAATCTTCATTGTTTATGCTCAAATCCCCAAATTCTATTTTACTAGTATTCTTTTCTCAATAGCTATCAACTTCTAAAGTTCTTTTTTATAAAAAAATGGCTTAATAGATAGAGATGACAATGATCATCACCCATCATTACCGGATGTCATACATTAAGATTCTGTTTAGGATAGCTTCTGATAATGAATAAATCGCTAATTGAAAATTGATACTTGCATAGAGATTTTATAAATTCAATGATGAATAAGTAGTCGATTGTTTGGATAGTTTGTTCATCAGTGCTTATCTAAAATTTCATTCATTCATAAGAGTCCGTTTGTTTGGACGCGTTTTTTTCGGCCGAGCGCGATTTATTCGTCTGGGCTCGTTTTGTTCGCGTTGTCACGATTTTTTTTGCCCGAGCGGTTTTTTTTGCCCGGACGTGTTTTTCTCGCCCGGCCGCGGATTTTTTCGCCTGAACGCGATTTTTTTTGTCCGGACACATTTTTTCGCCCGGGCTCAATTTTTTCTCCCGGACGCATTTTTTTGCCCGGGCGAGTTTGTTTTGCCCGGGAGCATTTTTTTGCTCGGGTAAATTTTTTTCGCCCGGGCGCGTTTTTTCGCACAGGCATGTTTTTAAAAGTGAGGGTTAGATCTGATATACTCTAGAGGAGGGGTGAAATAGAGTATCTTTAAAACTTTAAACATTTTTGTTGTTAATTAAAAACTTCAGAGTATAGAAGCTATTTGATACCAATATTTACTCTAAGTATAAGTGCAAACTAAGATAACCTAATCTACCACAGGCACAGCAATAACAAATTAATTAACACAAGCACAACAAACCTAACAAGCACAGACACAGCAAGAACAAAAGAAAGAGGGCAACCAGACAACACAAGAATTTTTATAGTGGTTCCCCAACCTGGGTACATCCACTCTTCTACCACCCTGGTAGGAATCTACTAACAGGTTTTGATCAGGTGACTGCCGCCAATGAGATTTTGATCAGGTGCTCAAAAACCAACCCAAGTCTTTTGATCAGGTGACTTGCAATCAAGGAATAACTTTTGAAAGGAGTTAAAGAACCCTTTGTATAGTGAGGGGGTGAGAGAGTGATGGTGTCTTATCTTTATCAAATACAACTGAGAAGACTAGTGGATCATTCATGTTAACAAAGCTTCCCCTAAGTTATTGAGTTGTTCTGGAAGATTGAGCTTTGCTTCAGGGTGAGTAAGTCTTCAATCTTTTAGCCTTGACCAGAATAGATGCAGGAACTTTTTGACTGATAAAGGTTTGTTGTCCTTGAAGAATCCTGGAATGAAGAATGAAGAAGACTCTTGATTTGTATGGATGTTCTTCTTCTTCAGTATCTTGAATTATTTTTTCTAGTCTGGGCTTCTTGTTTCTTGACTCTATATCTGTGTTATTGATTGTTGTCTCTCTGTTTGTCTGTGTCTATCTGTGTCTGTCGAGAAGAAGGAAGAGATCCTTTTTATATTTTCTATAAACTTTTCCTTTGAATTTTTGAATTCCTTCCTACATTGATTGCTGACGGCCTTGAGAATGTCTGCATTAATTGATTTCCCCAACTGTCCCATTGAAAAATGACAAGTAATAATCCTGATGAATGTCATAAGCAATGCGGCTTCTAACGGTAATATTCATATAATATTAAGCATTGATTACTCAGGAATTACTGCAATAAAATAAGGACAGAAGAAGTAAAAATCTAAGTCTGGAACTACACAGAAATCGTCGAGCAAAGAATAGATTTCATCGACCTAGGTCCAGAGTTCGTCGAGCTGAGAAGTCATGTTCGTCGACCAGATAATTGTTATTTGTCGACCTGATATCCAAGATCATCGACCTGAGAACAACTAACTGCTTTCTGATAAACTCTTGCCAATTCTGTGCACTAAAATCGTCGAGCAGATAATCTGACTTCATCGACTGGAGTTTAGAGAAATGTTTCTGGACTTACGAGTGTTTAAGTAGAGCATCAAGAAATCGTCGACCTGAGAGCCAAGTTTGTCGACCTGAGAACTGCTAGCTGCTACTTGATATAACTTGTCAATACCATGGTCTAAGTTCGTCGAGCTGAGAACATAAATTCGTCGACTGGAGTTCAGTGAAATGATTCTGGACTTAGAATGTTGAAGTATAGTATCCAGAAGTCGTCGACCTGAGAAATAAGTTCGCCGAGCTCAACTCAGAGAATTTTCTCTGAGTTCGTCGAGCTGAGCACGACTTTCGTCGAGCTGAGTTCGACGGACGTCAAACTCATTTCCTGAATCTTTGAAATTTCTCTAAGTCTTGAGTCTTCTGCAGTCTGTTGATGGCTGGTCCAAGCAATGTTGACTCTAAGGACATGGCCTAAACTCTAGGACATAGACATGACCCTGGTTATACAAGGTGGGTCAATAATCCTAGTTTAGTGAACCTAGCGCAAATCCAACTAGGGATCCAACAATCTCCCCCTATTTGGGAGGTCACTAAATACAGACACAAAATATTCAAAAAGCAAAAAAAAATATATCTGGCAGGAAACTTTAAAATATGCAGCAGATATGTATGTACAGAGAGCTTTGTATCAAGAAATAGATAAGCAGTTTTAGGACAACAGAAACACTAAAACAGTTCAAAATTCATTTCTTCTTCTTTTGCTCCTTGTGCTTCTCCTCTTTAGATTTATCACAAGGGTGAGTAAACTTGATTTCCCTGTTTAGATTGGCTGCTTGAGTCTTTGTCATTATCGTATCAGTAGCTCCAATAATATTGAGGGAAGTAGCTCTTGGCACCACAGCTTCTGGATGTAACTTCATATAATCATCAACATTAAAAAAATTATTAGCTTTGACAAACCTATTGAGTTCCTCCTTCCTATATTTGGATATGGTTGAGTATTGAGAGGGATCCTTTCCTTCAGCTTTGGCTTTGTTTATCAAAGATAGGCCAACCAATTCTTGGAATCTGGCCATCCTTGTAGTTGTAGTTGTTTTTGGTTCCTCAAAAGTTAAGGAGGAGATGTAGGTCTCTTTGGGCTTTCAGCCTTTTGATGTTCAGTAGTTTGTTGTTGTTGATGTTGATGTTGTTGTTTCCTGTCTAAAGAATAGTGTCTGTGTTGCTGCTTCAAGAAGAAGAAGATCTACCCTACTATCTTTGATAAGTTTGATATTGGGTAGTCCTCTGAGATGAAGAGTGTAACGCCCCAAAATTTGTAGAGGGACGACCAACGTTACTGGCCAAGTTTGGGTCTTAACTGAGAAGGAAAATTGGTTTCTGGTAGGGGGCACACGGCCTGGGACACGAGCGTGTCCCAGGGCGTGTTAGGCCCAGTTGACGTTTTGGTCGGGAGGTCGATGATTTTGGAGTCGACGATCATCGAGCAGAGAACACGGCCTGAGACACGGGCGTGTCTCAGGGCGTGTCGAGCCCATATCGACGATCGCCCCGTCGAGTCGACAAATTTCGCTCGACGATGTGTCGAGACAAGGCACACGGCCTAGGATACGGGCATGTCCAAGGCCGTGTCAGTCAGTCGACGAACTTTACTCGACGAAGTGTCGAGACAGTGAACATGTCCTGGAGCCCAGGCGTGTTGAGTTAGACACGGGCAA
This sequence comes from Platanthera guangdongensis, assembly GCA_039583875.1. Classification (NCBI taxonomy): domain Eukaryota; kingdom Viridiplantae; phylum Streptophyta; class Magnoliopsida; order Asparagales; family Orchidaceae; genus Platanthera; species Platanthera guangdongensis. The sequence goes on along the minus strand of CM077160.1, from coordinate 96,062,065 downwards.
GGACACTGGAGTGTCCAGTACCCGTGTGAGTCTCGGGTTGTTTTCGGGGCTATGTTGATGGAGGCACATGGCCGACCACACGGCCGTGTCAGTTGGAACACGAGCGTGTCAGATGCCCATGTGTTGTTCCAGGAGCGTCGATTTTAATGGAGAATGGGGGACACGGCCCTAGACACGGGCATGTCGCAGGCCGTGTTCGGCCCAATTTTAGCATTTCGCGCCCGAATCATGGCCGTTCGTTTCTTTAATTTGGGATCCAACAGCTGGGGGTTGTTCCTGATGGGATATACACTGGATTGGACCCTTAGAAACCCTCATTTATTTTGAGTGGATCTCTTTCTAAGTTCTAGAGAGAAGGGAGAGCAAGGAAGAAGGTGAAGTAGAGATCAGACTATTGGAGAGGCTTCGGTGCTCCAAATCGTAAGCCGAGTCCAGATCCGTGGAGGCTAGACCGTTGCGAAGGTTTTCATCCGGCTATTTTACCATGGCTAGGAAGAGGAGTCGGAAGGTAATGACACTTCTCCTCTCGGTTTTAGGATGCATGTTTTAGCATCTTTTCTTTTCTAGTTTTTGGGCACCAAACACTCAAATGAGAGGGGTTTGGGTCGCCAAGGTTCAAGAGGAACCTCTGGGTCGATTGAGTCCGTACTCGGCATGTTTTGCATTAGAGATCCGCTCTGTTAGTGGATTAGGCATGGTGTGTGAAGCTGTAGTCGCGACCGTTAATCTGACTCGGTGATGTTGCATAAGAGCTTTAAGGATTCGTAGAGATCCGTTGTGGCAAAATGTCGTTTGTGATGTGGTTATGTTTTCCCCTTTTTCTCGAGTGAGTACGTGTAGTCAGAACCGGACAAGATTAGCTCCTCAATGGCGTAGATGGTTTCCTTGGTGGACAAGGTTAGCTCCGCATGAGTGGTAGATAGTTTCCTTGGTGCGCGGGAATGCTGTATTACAAATGTGGGACTAGGGTGGAATTATCTTGGATTGTTATGTGCCAAGGTGTGGCTGTGTCTCCGTGGTCGGCTGGTTATCCCGTGACGTACACGTCATGTGTGGAGAGTGTCCCGGCGAAACTAGTCCCCTTCTGTGAGACTGACGAGGATGCCAAGCATGGTGGCAAGCCCAGGCAATGAGGCCATGAGCGGGTGGGGTCCAGCAAGGCTTCTTAGAATCGGTCAGTTGTGTTTGTTGGAATCCTGACATGAGACGTCAGAGCTTGCAGGCAAGCCCGGCTCTAAGACCTTGAGCGGGTGGGGCCTTGGCAAGAGTTCCATGTGGCGGCTTGTGTGCCGTTGGGGGGAATTGTGTTTCCCTTTTTGTTTGCGGCTTTATGCCAATGGGGAAACGATGAGTACTCAATTGATGTGATATTATGCTAGATGCATACACTATAGGGTGTCTTGGGTGAAACCCGGGTGTTGCATTCATGTTGCATAGTAGGCCCTAATATTATATGCTCAACAGTAGAGAACATGTATGATGTTTGAGACATCCAAGCCTATTTCTTTAGTTGCTTTTCTTGCTAATGAATATTGTATACGAAGTGCTAACTTGCAGGTTGGAGGAGTACCCCGGGGTCCGTTAGGGGCGGCCGGGAGGAGATGTGTTTGTTACACAGTTTGAGGTTAGCCTTTGCTAACCCACGTTACTAATAATTTTTATAGGGAAAGGATAACAAGCAGGAGCTAGCTCGCCGGCCAGAAAGGCCTAAGCCTCATGAAGTGTTACCTTTTGTTGTAGTTTTATGTTTATGGCATTGTATGTTTTATGCTCATTTTGACCGGCTTGCATGCCGAGGTAGACTATGTGTGCTTATGCACTTTCAGGACTGATGTGTTATTTGAGTTTGGATTTACTCTTGTTGTAAGGCCTTAAGGCCATTTTGTTACTCTTGTAGGCGTGGATAACTTCTAGTCTCTTTGGTTGTTTCTGCTGTGTTGTGTTAAGTTTTGAGTTTGGATAGTGATGAGTCCACATTTTACACTGATTTTTGGACTCATCTGGGCTAGTTTTATCGCCTTAGCACTACACTTGAGATCCTTTATTGCTTATTTGTATTTATGTACCTATTTCACAATTAAGTGCAATGTAGGCCCGCTTCTGTGTGCTTTCTATGTTTTCATTTTGTTGATATTCTTTAGCCCTATCTCGGGGATGTGGTGTGCACGTTCTGGTGGCCTTTCTGCCCCTTCTGCTGGTACAATGGTCGTGTGCGTGCTCCGGAACTGCTCAGGAGACTCCGACGATGCAGGAATACTGCGCACGACCACTGGACTTACTGCGCACGACCACTGGTCGTGCGCCACTGTTCGTGCGCATTACACCCCCTTTTTCATAACCCTGTCTCGGTAATCGCACGAGCACTGGCCATAGTGCGCACGACCACTGGTCGTGCGCCACTGCTCGTGCGCTTATATGCTGATGCTTCTTGTCCAGGTTGCAGGTTTATTTGGAAAAGTCGCACGATCATCGACCTACAGTGCGCACGACCACTGGTCGTGCGCCACTGATCGTGCGCACTGCTTCTGCTGTCTCCGTATAAAAGGCCCTGCTCTGCGTTTTAAGTCAACGCCTGTCATTTGCTGCGATGGGAGAGTGTGCGGGAATCGCCTTTTCACTTCTCCAGCTGCTCCATCACTTCCACCTTCGTCGGGAAGACATTTCCAACTACTCCGAAGCTTTTCAACACTCCGGCGAAGCCCTCGGCCATTGATGACTTCAACTCCAAGCTTTCCTCCAGAGTTGGTGAAGTAGATAACCTAGAGAACGGACTTAAAGGCCTTCGAGGTGACAGATCGTTGGTACCGGAAGCCTCCTTGGACTGAGCCCGGAAGCGGATAGACAACTCGCTACTCCGGCCACGACCCGCGGTGGATCTTCATTCTCTTTTGGTTTACTCCTCTTCCCCTTCCTCCGTGTTATGAATGTTTTGAGCAGTGTAATGAACATTTCCATCCCTGAACATCAAGTTTATTTTCTAGTTAATGGAATGTTAGTTTCTTCTTATGCTTGTGAGTTCTGTCTGTGAATGCGCCTCACTCACCCCACATCCACTTCATTCCTGTGCCTTGTCCGATTGCAATCCACACAAGAACACTGCAATCCATTAGTTTCCCTTCCACTTGCCCAACTGAAGTTCGGCATAGCGGCCGACAAACCCATTTCACCTTGCGAAGCGGTGTCGTCGACCCGCATAGCTTTTACTAGTTCAGTAGATCAAACATCCACAATCTCCCTAGTCCGCTATTTCCTTTTTGTTCTATTTTTAACTCTCATAACGATATTCTCAGTACTGTTGTCGTTCTATGCTAATTGCATTCCTCAAGAGACCGACACTTGGGGATTTATTCCCAAAACTTTATTACTTGTGCGACCGGTGCGCTTGCCGTATTACACGCATCAAGTTTTTGGCGTCGTTGCCGGGGAGTGCAACTGTAGAGCGACTCCAGATGACTGAGAATTTCGTTATACAAGTTGTTTTGTTGTTTTTGATCCCTTTTCTCTTGTGTTGTTATTCCGTCAGATGGAATTGTTAGTTTTATTCGCAGAATCTATGACAAGTAGTTGTATCCCTCATATTTGAAATCGCTACTATGTGGGCCAATTTCAATATCAATTGCCGTCATTGTGGAGACATCTCTCATGCTAGTGACAGATGCCCTCAGAAGTATAGTAGTCAGGAAATTTAAGAATCGACATATCGTCGACATAAGCCGGTTAGCTACCGACCTGCGGAGCCATTGCCGCACTACTTTTATTCAGCTTCAGCACCCGTTGCACCATCAAAGCCGGATAAGAAGTGCCTTTTTTGTCGAAGTTGGGATCATACATTGAAGGATTGCGCCGCGTACCTAGCTGAGCTAGCGGTGGATGATGAGCCGGATTTTCGGATTGTCTCCACTTCAACCTTGGGCAACATCCCTTCTGTATCGGGGTATGTGCCATTGCCATCTCTATGTTATGGAGAAGACATCCCAGGTATGTGCACCGATACATGCGCTTATCACCATTCCGACACTGCTATTTATTCTCCTGGAGTGCATACTTCACCTAGCATAGAATCTTTTAGTTGTGAAGAGCCAGCGCTCAACGTCCTACCAAGTTTCGTATCTTCACCTTCTTCTTTGCATAGCATTCTTTCTTCTTCTGACAGTGCTGTTGAGATTGAATCGCAGGTGGAAATTAGCATTTCCCGCATTCTGTCAGATCCAGTCGAGGAGGACGACTCCGTGGCAGAGGTTGTGACCTCCATCCCATGTGAGGATGCCCGAGGCATGGACGAGGCAGATGCAGCTTCAGAACATTCCTGCACTAGCGTAGACAGCTGTTTGGAAGCATCCACAATTCCGCCGACGGAGGATGACTCCGGGATCATCCCCAAGATCGAGGTCCGTTTATGTTATTCTTCTAGTTTATTTCTTGACCCTGCTCTCGTGTCTACTCCCATGCAGGACCACATTGTGGAATTGGTCCAATCAGTACAAGGGCCTGTAAAGCGGCCTCAGACTTATTGTAACCAGATGCAGATGGAGTTGGAGCCGATGAGCTTCCCAAGTGACTTTCTGCCCATGCCTGAAACTTCCGATAGGCATACGTATACAGGTATTGGGGCTTATGTTCTATCTTTGTTCCGGTACCCGCTACCACAGCATGACCATGAACCTCTGCCTGAGCATTTCCAGTTTCATTCGCCCATCAGTTAGGAGATGCTCAGATTTTGTATAAGTCCTGTTGGGAGACAATAAATCCAACAGTTATCTAGGACAGTGTTTCTTTTGTTACAATTTTTGTTTGTATTTCATTATTTGGGTGTGTTAGCCCAGCTGTGTGTTGAGCTCTCTGTTGCACCACGTGGTCAGCAGTGTGAAATAGACTGAAAACTCAGGCGTGCGAAAAATTTCACGGCGCACGACCACTGGTCGTGCGCACTACTTATAATCGCACGATCACTGGTCGTGCGCATGCCCGGTTTCTTTTTATTTTCCAGCCGCTGTCCACTGTGTGTGCGCCCTAATCTCCCGCTTGGTCCGCTGCGCGTGCGTTGTCGACGCTCATCTTCTTCCGATTCCTCCCCGGTGTTTTGTCTCTCTCTCCTCCGGTAGGATCCCTCAACTTCATATCTCCCTTCCTTACTTTGCTGTAATGGAACCTAGACGCCGGCCTATAGTCAAGGCCTATCAAAGATCCGGTCGTGCTTCAGCAAGCCCTGCGCAGATTTTGGGAAGAATGGGAACTTTTGCTAAGGCAGAGCATACTCAACGCTATAATTCCCTGAAGGACAAGCCATTCCTCTCTCAGCGGCTTGTTGACTGGAACGAGCTGCGCTCCATTGGGGATGACGGTGCATTAGCAGAGGCCGTGCTCATTCTCTACTCTTTCGATTTTTGGAGCAAGTTATTCGAGTGCGACGAGCTTGGCTTCCGGGAATTGACATTGGAATTCCTTTCCACATTCACTTGGGAGACAACGGCGGACAACCAGTTTCTCCCCACTTGTTCCTTTCGGATGATGGGAAATGTCTTCACGGTCACACTGCCCGAGCTTGTCATCCATGCAGGTGTCTATTCCGAGGCAGAGGCATCCCAGATTAATTTCCCCGCATTGTGCATGATTTTCCAGAGGGTGTGACTTCACGGTCCGCTTGGCATTCTCTGACCGGAGGGCACGAGGAGTATGTATCCCGCCGTGCCAAGTCAACAAAAATTGTCTCCCCCGCTCTCAGGTTTATGCAGCATTTGCTTAGTCATTCACTCATCGCTAGGGCCCTGAGCAAGAATGTGGTGGGGTGGCAGGATTTGATCTCCTTATCTAGCATGCAGCAGCAGTACCCCCTCCATTTGGGGTATATGCTGGCCTATTTCTTCACCACGAGGCCACTTATGGTCTCGCGGGCGCGATCGGGGGTGCTTACTACATTACTCGCATTGCCAAAAGTTTGGGAGTTTGGAGCCAGCTACCTCCGATGGTGCATGTCACTGCCCCATCCATGATCTCAAGGGCCAACCTGGTGAGTTGACATTTGCTACGTGTGGTAGGGAGAAAAGGTGGCCGGCAGTTTATTGTCCGCATGCCTGGTGATGCGCCTGTGGGTAGAGATGAAGGGGAAGATGAAAGAGAGCCGGGTGAATCTTCCGCTATGGGTAGGCGGAGTGCAGGAGTGCCACCGCAGCAGAGTCAACAACAACTGAGGCCCCCCATAAAGCATGAGGGGCAATCTAGCCGCCAGTCCAGCTCAGTTCAAGAGAGGGGAGTCCCGTATTTGTCCGAGCGCCTTGCTGATTTGGAAGCTTCCCAATTTTGGATGCAGGATTTTATTTATCAGCAAGCAGTGCGAGGCGGGATGAACATTCAACCGCCGCCCACTCATGTCGCCCCATCAGCACCTGGTCCACGTCCGTCGCCCATTGAGATTCACGACACTGATAGTGAGGGGGAGTGAGTGGAACTCACCACAGAGCTAGTCTACCACGCCTTCTGTTTCTTTTCTATTGTTTATATTTTCTGAGCAAGACAGCTACTATATTTTTGTGAGCGCCCATCTGGGAGCCGACTGTTGTCTTTTCTTTTTTTATATGTATCGAACTCTCTATTTGAACTGCTAATACAGGTATTTGGTCCACCTTAAGGACGGTAAACAAAAGGGCTTTCGGGAGACAACCCAAGTTGGACCGTTCGGTCCTATGCTGTGTTTTGATTTCGGTTTATTTCTTCATATATATATATGTGTCCAGCTTTTGTTTGGCTTGCATCCTTTAATCGCAGGTGCAAGAATATTTGAGGCGCGACAACTTTGTGGTCACTACACCGCACTTTCTGTTGCATTCCAGTTTCTTATTTACTTATTTCTTGCTTTTTGTTGCACACACTGAATCACCCACACGAGTGCGCTCTTACCCACGCGCACAACCCGAGTTAAATTTATTGCTTTTGTGTAAACTTTAAAATAGTGGTACTGGCTTAGTATTTCAGGATTGAGTAGTTCGAAACTCATGCAGTGCTCCTAATCGAATACTCATGGTTTGTGTAGAGTTAGGATAGAACTAATTTTTCTTTATGCTCGTAGAATTATTCTTTTCTGCACACGTAAATATTGTTTGTACTGCCCAAACTCTGAATCTGGGATAATCAAACGATAGTGTAGGAATGTGTGTAGCTGCCACTAGACTCGTATTGATCGGGTCGGGGGGAAGGATCATCTTTCTCGGTGGCTAAGAACTTGCTCTAAGCTACTCTCGAAGCATTGGTCCACGGTTAGTTAAGCATGAGCATGACGTAGGCCTTCTTTTTGGCTAGTTTGAGCCTTGTTTAGCCATTCCTACCTGTTAACCATTGCATGCCAAAATTGTGCCTACCCTTCCTTTGATCCAGCTCCACTCACTTTCACCAAGGCTTGAAGCTAAACCCACCTTTGCAATCAAATGCTGAGCTGATTTGTATTTACTATTTTGTCGAGGTTGTGATTAGTGGACATTGTTTTTGGGGGTGCTGATTTTATTCCCATTTTGATTGCTTCGTTTGGGGATTGCTAGCGCAGAAAAGAAAACAACAGTTTACGAAAATAAAAACCTGATTCGCACAATAAAAAAACAAATATTTATATGAAAGAATTGCTTTGAGATCTCGATCCCCATCCTCTTTATTGAATTTGGTCGGGTTCAGTCATGTTCACACCCGGATTTCAAGCTAAGTCTGGGGGCGTGTGCCCCATTCTTTTCTAAGTGGCTGTTTTGGTTTGGGTTGTTTTCGCTCGCTTTGGTTGCATAGAGCCTTCATGTTTATCTTTGACCACCAAGCCATTGCCTAAGCCCCATTTCCTCCTACAAGTCCTACTGATTCACGCTTGAGTCTAACCCGCGCCGTGGAGAGAGTGTGAACGTGCAAGCGTATGGTCCCCGACATTGGTGGATTCCTTTGGAGGTGATTCTGAGTCCCGAACTTTGGCAATGCTCACCTTAGTGGCCTGCCTACTTTCTTCCTGCACATGATCGCACGATTCTCCAGAATTCTAATTTTGAGCAATTACAATATTTATTTACGTCTGTCGAATAGTTTAAACTACGTTGTATAATTAAAATTTTTTCTATTATATCTTCTATACTCATGATATATTTGATTTCTCGTCTTACTTCTTTTTGAAATTTCTGGCCAGTTAGCTATCTTCGAGTCCATGGAGTGATGATTTGCTCGGGACGTGCAAATGGTTAATTCTGGGGGTGCGATGTGTCCACATTTTACACTGATTTTTGGACTCATCTGGGCTAGTTTTATCGCCTTAGCACTACACTTGAGAGCCTTTATTGCTTATTTGTGTTTATGTACTTATTTCACGATTAAGTGCACTGTAGGCCCGCTTTTGTGTGCTTTTTGTGTTTTCATTTTGTTGATATTCTTTAGCCCTATCTCGGGGATGTGGTGTGCACGTTCTGGTGGCCTTTCTGCCCCTTCTGCTGGTACAGTGGTCGTGTGCGTGCTCCGGAACTGCTCGGGAGACTCCGACGATGCAGGAATACTGCGCATGACCACTGGACTTACTGCACATGACCACTGGTCGTGCGCCACTGTTCGTGCGCATTACACCCCCTTTTTCATAACCCTGTCTCGGTAATCGCACGAGCACTGGCTATAGTGCGCACAACCACTGGTCGTGCGCCACTGCTCTTGCGCTTATATGTTGATGCTTCTTGTCCAGGTTGCAGGTTTATTTGGAAAAGCCACACGATCATCGACCTACAGTGCTCACGACCACTGGTCGTGCGTCACTGATCGTGCACACTGCTTCTGCTGTCTCCGTATAAAAGGCCCTGCTCCGCATTTTAGGTCAACGCCTGTCATTTGCTGCGATCGGAGAGTGCGCGGGAATCGCCTTTTCACTTCTCCAGCTGCTCCATCACTTCCACCTTTGTCGGGAAGACATTTCCAACTACTCCGAAGCTTTTCAACACTCCGGCGAAGCCCTCGGCCATTGCTGACTTCAACTCCAAGCTTTCCTGCAGAGTTGGTGAAGTAGATAACCTAGAGAACGTACTTAAAGGCCTTCGAGGTGACAGATCGTTGGTACCGGAAGGCTCCTTGGACTGAGCCCGGAAGCGGATTGACAACTCGCTACTCCGGCCACGACCCACGGTGTATCTTCATTCTCTTTTGGTTTACTCCTCTTCCCCTTCCTCTGTGTTATGAATGTTTTGAGCAGTGTAATGAACATTTCCATCCCTGAACATCAAGTTTACTTTCTAGTTAATGGAATGTTAGTTTCTTCTTATGCTTGTGAGTTCTGTCTGTGAATGCGCCTCACTCACCCCACATCCACTTCATTCATGTGCCTTGTCCGATTGCAATCCACACAAGAATGCTGCAATCCATTATTTTCCCTTCCACTCGCCCAACTGAAGTTCGGCATAGCGGCCGACAAACCCATTTCACCTTGTGAAGCGGTGCCGTCGACCCACATAGCTTTTACTAGTTCAGTAGATCAAACATCCATAATCTCCCTAGTCCGCTATTTCCTTTTTGTTCTATTTTTAACTCTCATAACGATATTCTCAGTACTGTTGTCGTTCTACGCTAATTGCATTCCTCAAGAGACCGACACTTGGGGATTTATTCCCAAAACTTTATTACTTGTGCGACCGTTGCGCTTGCCGTATTACACGTATCAGGTAGCTATATCATTTTATAATACTGAAGCTGTGGCGTCTGTATGTTGTGGGGCCCCGGCCGGACCCATATTATACGGTCATTACAGGGGAGGTGTTACAATTTGGTATCAGAGGGAGGTTAGATTCAAGGTCAGTGCGTAGAGAAGTTATCCACATAAGAGTAACGCGGGACCATGAGTGTCCTTATGTTTAAGTCTTGAGATTAGAGGCTGATCCCTTGTTTCTTGTTTTCTTGAAGAGTGCAAGCAACGAGGCGGGTGCGTCGAGAGCAAGAGAAGAACTTTCGGCGAGCAGTGCCACTGCTCCAGGTCTTTTGGGCACGGGTATAAACCCGGCCGACTTCTGTCGCATGCTTGCAGAAGCGATGGTGGCAGCCCAAGCTGCAGTGGCAGCCCAAGCTGCAGTGGCAGCTCAGGTAGCAACCCCTGCTACACCGGACACGGCGACGGCCGTGCCAGGAGGAGAAGCCAGGCGAGTGGAGCCTTTGGTGGAAAGGGTGGTTGTCGGACATGGAGACCGACACATGCAGTATTTCCCGAGCTTCCATCCCCCGTCGTTCAAGGGAGTTGGTACGCCAACGATGCGGAGGATTGGTGGGTTCGAATTTAAGAGCTTTTGAGGGCGGCAGAGAGGCCAGAAGAAAAGAAATCTGAGTATGCGGCATTCATATTGGAAGGAGACGCCAAGTTGTGGTGGGTGATCCATAGCGGCCGCCAGTTCCTTGGACGCACCCCATCTATGGAGGAATTTGGGGATGCTTTTCTAAAGAGGTACATTCCCGTTTCTACACGGTTGGCCCTTCAGAGGCAGTTTCTGCACTTGACGCAGCGAGACAAGACGGTGGACAAGTATGTACAGGAGTTCACCCGTTTGGGTCGTTACGCGGGAACGACGATGACAGATGATGTAGAGAGGGATAACCTCTTCTACCAGGGGTTGAGGGAGAATCTGAGGCAACCCCTCTTTTCCATGAAGAGAGCTGGTTTTAATGAGCTAGTTGAGGCTGCCAGGATATTGGAAAGTGATCTGGAGCGAACCCAACGTCGTAAAGGTTTCACACCCAAGCAAGGGGAAGGGAAGCCTCCCCAATCCCAGGGAAAGTCTGAAGGGAGTAGGTGGAGGAAAAATTCTCACACTTCCAGGTCTGGTGAGAAGAGCAAGTGGACCCCTGGAGGTTCTCACTCTAGGGGACCGCCGACGTGCTATAACTGTTGTAAGGTGGGGCATATAGCTCGTGTTTGTCCTCAAGGAGGAGCGGAGCAAGAGGCAAGGCAGGAGCAGACTGTGCGCTCCGGCCCCAGTGCCGCAGAGAAAGGGAAGATGGCGGAATCGAGCGCTTCTCGGTTCCAACCGGTGCAACTAAGGGCCTACAACCTTGGGCAGCAGGAAGCGATCCGCCAAACCGATGTGGTGACAGGTATGAGGAAATTTGAGTTTAATTTTGTGCTTCATACCTTTAGACTTTTATGTGTGATGTCTATGTTGTAGGCTTCGTCTTAGTTTCCTGATACCCCGCTAGGGTATTGTTCGATACGGGAGCATCGCAGTCCTTTCTTGCGGAGAGCTTCGTCCGGAGAATAGGAGTTGAGTCTTTCTTGGAGGACGCGGAACTAAAAGTGAGCATGCCCAATGGGTAATCCATGACGACCGGGGCCAAAGGGCGCATCTGTTGGGAGCTGCACGAAGTTGACTTCGTTTTGGTAGCAACGGTTTTACCATTGGTTGAGTTCGATGTCATTTTGGGCATGGACTGGCTTGCAGAGCAGCGCGCCGGTATTAATTTCCTATCTAAGGTAGTGACCCTAAGGAGCAAAGGGCAGGCGGATGTCAAATTTGAGGGCCTTTGTGGAGTGGCCTATTTCCTGATTTCGGCCATGCAATTGATGCGGGCGGTTAACAAGGGTGGTGTAGCGCTGGTAGCGTTATTGGAGGTTCGCCTCTACCAGTTGTCTATTGAGGAAGTGCCCGTAGTGGCAGAGTTCAAGGATGTGTTTCCGGATGAACTTCCTGGAGCGCTTCCTTGGCGGGAGATCGACTTCTCGATCGAGTTAGTGCCGGAGGCTAGGCCGGTGTCACGTCCTCCGTTTAGGATGGCACCAAAGGAGTTGGCTGAACTCAAAGTACAGTTACAGGAACTGTTGGAGCAAGGGTATATCAGACCCAGTTCTTCGTCGTGGAGCGCGCCGGTGTTGTTTGCAAAGAAGAAAGACGGTAGTATGCGGCAGTGCATAGACTACCGAGAGCGGAATAAACTGACCGTTAAAAATAAGTATCTGATTCCTCGGATAGACGACTTGTTCGACCAGTTGGTGGGGTCGGTGGTGTACTCAAAATTGGACTTGAAGTCGGTCTATTATCAGCTGCGAATTCGGGACGAGGACATCCCCAAGACTTCCTTTGGTACGAGGTACGAACACTTTGAGTTTACGGTGATGCCGTTCGGGATGACGAACGTGCCATCTGTGTTCATGGACCTTATGAATCGAGTATTTCAGGAATACTTGGATTCTTTTGTGGTTGTCTTCATTGATGACATCTTGGTGTATTACAAATCGGAAGTGGAGCATGAGACCCACTTGAGAGTGGTCTTGCAAGTGTTGAGGGAGAATCAGTTATATGCAAAGTTCTCAAAGTGCGAGTTCTAGTTAGCGAAGGTGGAATTTTTGGGCCACGTGATTAGTGGGGATGGGGTGGCAGTGGATCCAACAAAAGTGGAATCCATCAGAAATTGGCCAGTTTTGAGGACCGTGGCGGAAGTCCGAAGTTTTCTTGGACTAGCCGGGTATTATATGAGATTCGTTGAGAATTTTTCGCGGATAGCTCTACCCCTCACCTCACTCACTCGTAAAGATCATAAGTTTGTGTGGACTCAAGAGTGCAGTCAAGCATTTGAGGCACTAAAGGAGAGACTGATGATGGCTCCAATCCTAAGTCTACCGCAAGGGACCGATGGATTTCAGATCTTCAGTGACGCATCGGAATGCGGTTTGGGTTGCGTTTTGGTGCAACATGGCAAGGTGATAGCTTTTGGGTCTAGATAGCTAAAACCTCATGAGAGGAATTACCCCATCCATGACTTGGAGTTGGCGGCGGTAATTTTTGCGTTGAAAATATGACGACATTATGTGTATGGTGCAAAGGTGGAGATCTTCACGGATCATAAAAGCCTGAAGTATCTGTTGGATCAAAAGGACTAAAACATGCGACAACGCTGGTGGGTTGATTTTCTTGGAGACTACGAGGTGGCGATTCAGTATACGCCAGGTAAAGCCAATGTGGTGGCGGATGCCTTGAGTAGGAAGTACTCGGGGAAAGGGAATTGGATCGAAGCTCATGATCAGCGGTTGGTACGGGAATGGGAGTCCCTTGGTTTGGAATGTGTGGCGAGAGGTGAGTCCAGCGTGGCTCGGTTGAACTGGATTGAAATGCAGAACGACTTGTCCGATCGCATTCGGAAAGCGACTCGGTTGGATGTGGAGTTTCAACCATATGTGATGCAGGCTCAAAAGGGCGAGAGCAGCGCCTGGGAGATGATTGATGGGATTCTAAGGAAGGACGGAAGGGTTTGTATACCGCAGTTTGGCAAACTCCGTGAGGAGTTGATGTTTGAGGCTCACTTCACAAAGTACTCCATTCACCCAGGCAGTACAAAGATGTACCTGGATATGAAGAAATCCTTTTGGTGGCCGGGGCTGAAGCGGGACGTAGCTTGGTATGTGAATCGTTGCCAAACTTGCGCCTTGGTGAAGGACGAATGTCAGAAGTCGGGCGGGTTCCTGAAGCCCCTTCCAATCCCTAAGTGGAAATTTGATGACATCTCCATGGATTTTGTACATGGTCTGCCTAGATCGCAGCAGGGTAATGATGCTATTTGGGTGATCGTGGATCGCTTAACCAAGGTGTCCCACTTCATCCCAAATCGGAAGGAGGACAGCGTGGAGAAGCTGGTGGAGTTATTTGTTCGCAACATTGTGCGACTGCATGGGATTCCTAAGAACATTGTCAGCGATCGAGATGGACGGTTTACATCCAAGGACTGGAGATTGGTTCAGAAGAGTTTGGGCACGAAGCTAAAGTTCAGTATGGCGTTCCATCCTCAAACTGACGGGCAAATCGAAAGAACGAACCGTACTATGGAGGATATGCTGAGAATGTGCATTCTTGACTTCGGCAAGAAGTGGGAGGATCACCTCTTCATGGTGGAATTCGCGTACAATAACAGTTATCAAGCATGTATAAAAATGGCGCCATACGAAGCTTTGTATTGGAGACGGTGTCGAACACCGATGTCTTGGACAGAGGCGGGAGACACCAAAATTTTGGGAAATGAGGTAGTAGTTGACGCTTGTGAGTTGGTACGGACCATTCAAGAGCGTATGAAGGTGGCACAAGACCGGCAAGCAAAATACTTTAATGCTCGTCATAGGAAGTTGGAGTTTGCGGTATGTGATTGGGTCTATTTGAAGATCAAGCCGTTCAAAGGCGTCTCATGGATTTGCCGACTCAAGAAGTTGAGTCCAAGGTTTTTGTGCCTTTTGAAGTTGTTGAACGGGTGGGAGAAGCAGCCTATCGGTTGGAGTTGTCCGCGGAGCTGAGTGGATTGCACGATGTCTTCCATGTCTCCGTCTTGAGGAAAGCCTTGGTGGAGGCTAGTGTGGTGATCGAGCCGGCATCGGTGCCGATAGAGGAAGACTTGAGGACGCGAGTCCGTCCGATTGCTATAGAGGATTCGGAGACTCGGCAGTTGCAGAATAAAGAGGTTAAAGTCGTGAAAGTCCGATGGGACAACTGCGGTCGTGAGGAGCACTCTTGGGAGCAAGAACAAGCCATGCTAGAAGAGTATCCAGAGATCTTCAAATCAGGTACCATTTAAGTTTTTTTCCCTTTTGTTTTGTAATTTCGGGACGAAATTCTTTTAAGGGGGAGAGAGTTCTAACGCCCCAAAATTTATAGAGGGACGACCAGCGTTTATGGCCATGTTTGGGTCTTAGCTGAGAAGGAAAATTGGTTTCTGGCAGGGGGCACACGGCCTGGGACACGGGCGTGTCCCAGGGCATGTCAGGCCCCAGTCGACGTTTTGGTCGGGAGGTCGACGATTTTGGAGTCGACGATCGTCGAGCAGAGAACACGGCCTGAGACACGGGTGTGTCTCAGGGCATGTCGAACTCGTGTCGACGATCGGCCCGCAGAGTCGACGAATTTCGCTCGACGATTGGTGGAGACAAGGCACACGGCCTAGGACACGGGCGTGTCCAATGTTGTGTCAGTCAGTTGACGAACTTCGCTCGACGAAGTGTCGAGACAGTGAACACGGCCTGGAGCCCAGGCGTGTTGAGTTAGATACGGGCAAGGACATGGGCGTGTCCAGTACCCATGTGAGTCTCGGGTTATTTTCGGGGCTGTGTCGATGGAGGCACACGGCCGACCACACGGTCGTGTTAGTTGGAACACGGGCGTGTCGGGCGAACACGGGCATGTCGGATGCCCGTGTGTTGTTCCAGGCGCGTCGATTTTGACGGCGAAAGGCGGACACGGCCCTAGACACGGGCGTGTCGCAGGGCGTGTTCGGCCCAGTTTTAGCATTTCGGGCCCGAATCAAGGCCGTTCGTTTCTTTAATTTGGGATCCAACGGCTGGGGGTTGTTCCGGATGGAGTATACACAGGATTGGACCCTTAGAAACCCTCATTTCTTTTGAGTGGTTCTCTTTCTAAGTTCTAGAGAGAAGGGAGAGCAAGGAAGAAGGTGAAGTAGAGATCCGGCTGTTGGAGAGGCTTCGGTGCTCCAAATCGCGAGCCGAGTCCAGATCCGTGGAGGCTAGACCGTTGCGAAGGTTTTCATTCGGATATTTTACCATGGCTAGGAAGAGGAGTCGGAAGGTAACGACACTTCTACTCTCGGTTTTAGGATGCATGTTTTAGAATCTTTTCTTTTCTAGTTTTTGGGCACCAAACACTCACATGAGAGGGGTTTGGGTCGCCAAGGTTCAAGAGGAACCTTCTGGTCGATTGAGTCCATCCCCGGCATTTTTTGTATTAGAGATCCGCTCCGTTAGTGGATTAGGCATGGTGTGTGAAGCCGTAGTCGCGACCGTTAGTCCGACTCGGTGATGTCGCATACGAGCTTTAAGGATTCGTAGAGATCCGTTGTGGCAAGATGTCTTTTGTGATGTGGTGATATTTTCCCCTTTTTCTCGAGTGAGTATGTGTAGTCGGAACCGGACAAGGTTAGCTCCTCAATGGCGGTAGATGGTTTCCTTGGTGGACAAGGTTAGCTCTGCATGAGTGGTAGATGGTTTCCTTGGTGCGCGGGAACGCTGCAGTACAAATGTGGGACTATGGTGGAATTGTCTTGGATTGTTATGTGCCAAGGCATGGCTGTGTCTCCATGGTCGGCTGGCTATCCCGTGACGTACACGTCATGTGTGGAGAGTGTCCCGGCGAGACTTGTCCCCTTCTGTGAGACTGACGAGGATGCCAAGCATGGGGGCAAGCCCGGGCAATGAGGCCATGAGCGGGTGGCGTCCAGCAAGGCTTCTTAGAATCGGTCAGTTGTATTTGTTGGAATCCTGACATGAGACATCAGAGCTTACAGGGAAGCCCAGGTCTAAGACCTTGAGCGGGTGGGGCCTTGGCAAGAGTTCCATGTGGCGGCTTGTGTGTCGTTGGGGAGAATTGTGTTTCCCTTTTTGTTTGCGTCTTTATGTCAATGGGGAAACGATGAGTACCCAATTGATGTGATGTTGTGCTAGATTCATACGGTATAGGGTACCTTGGGTGAAACCTGGGTGTTGCATTCATGTTGCATAGTAGGCCCTAATATTATATGCTCAACAGTAGAGAACATGTATGATGTTTGAGACATCCAAGCATGTTTCTTTAGTTGCTTTTCTTGCTTATGAATATTGCATACGAAGTGCTAACTTGCAGGTTGGAGGAGTACCCTGGGGTCCGTTAGGGGCGGCCGGGAGGAGATGTGTTTGTTATATAGTTTGAGGTCAGCCTTTGCTGACCCACGTTACTAATAATTTTTACAGGGCAAGGATCGCAAGCATGAGCTAGCTCGCCGGCCAAAAAGTCCTAAGCCTCATGAAGTGTTACCTTTTATTGTAGCTTTACGTTTATGGCATTGTATGTTTTATGCTCATTTTGACCGGCTTGCATGTCGAGGTAGATTAGGTGTGCTTATGCACTTTCAGGACTGATGTGTTATTTGAGCTTGGATTTACTCTTGTTGTAAGGCCTTAAGGCCATTTCGTTACTCTTGTAGGCGTGGATAACTTCTAGTCTCTTTGGTTGTTTCCGCTGTGTTATGTTGAGTTTTGAGTTTGGGTAGCTATATCATTTTATAATACTAAAGCTGTGGCGTCTGTATGTTGTGGGGCCCCGGCCGGACCCATATTATACGGTCATTATAGGGGAGGTGTTACAAAGAGCCTGAAGCACCAGTAGCAGTTGGAGGAGGAGGAGGGTCCTTCTTGAATCTCTATGGAGGAGGTGAATAATTCCTTCTTTTCTTCCTTTCTTTCTGTTGATTCTTGGACAGCCACATCCAAGCTGGCATGCCCTTATATGGAGTGATGTTTTGAAGAATGTAATAGGAAGTATCATGTGTTGGGTTGGGTTTTAGAGCAGGAGGTGGAGTAGCTTTCCTCTTCTTAGAGATATTCTTTTTGGCCTTGGGCTCATCATCAGAATCTTCTTCCTCATCTTCATTATCAGAAGTGTCTCGAGGAGTATCATATAATGCACTAATCTCTTTCAGAGCCTCCGTAGATATCAATAGTTTTTCTGGCTGGGGAGGAGCTGGAGCTGGAGAACTGAGTATATCAATGCTTTCAGTAACTGACTTATTCTCTTCTTCAATATCAACCATGATCAACTCATCAAGATCAGGCATGGGGCTATCATCCATAATGAATGTTGGAGCAAAAATGACTTTAGGAGGGGATGAAATAATAGAGGAATCAGTTCTTGGTGGAGATGGAATGATAGGAGCCTTTGTAATGGCAAAATTAGCCTTGAGTTACTTGGCAACTTTGGGGCTTATTGGGGAGGTATAGGGAACTATAGCCATGGATGGCTTTATGTCGTATTCTGGAAGAGAATTCAAATAAGTTGTATCAAACATATTCAATAAATTCAAAATATCTACTGTGGGATTTATAATGCAATCACCAACGGTGTTTATTTCAACCAAAACATGCTCATCCAAATCCATATCAGATTCAATGAAATTAAGTAAATCAATTAAATCATCAGCTGCTTCAGCTTCTGCTGCTTCAGCTTCTGCTGCTGCTGCTTCTGCTTCTGCTACTATTGCTGCTTCTGCTACTACTGCTTCTACTGCTATTGCTGCTTCTGCTTCTGCTACTACTGTTGCTTCTGCTGCTACTGCTGCTGCTTCTTCTTCACAGAGTATCTCCCCCTACCTGGTTTCTGTGGGAACTGGAGCCAGGCCCCTAACTGAAGAAGGAGGGATGGAGAGGGCAGAGATTTGAGCAGTAAGGGAGGAAATGGAGGTAGCAAGAGGTGAAATAGCCTCTGCTATAAGGGTTTTCAGGAGGGGAGTGAGAAGGGCTAGAAGAGGTGGAATGAGGAGGGGTCCAGTGGTAGGAATGCAGGAGATGTCTCAGTGGGGACAAAAGGGTGAATGGAAGATGATGGCGGAGGAGGAGGTAGAGAGTCTTGCATAGGTTCATCTGGGGAAGAAGGAGTATGAAGGGGGGATGAAAGAAGATTGAATGATGGTAGGGATGATATATTGGAAAGGGGAATATCAGCCAAATGTGGTGGTAGTGGAGATGAGGGTGGTGATGGAATTGGTGTACCATCTGGGGATTGAGTTGATGTATGAAAGTGAATATGAGTTTGTGATGGAGGTACTAGAGATGATGGAGTTGGTGTACCATGGGGGTATGGAGGTGGTGGAATGGGGACTATGGTATGAACTGGGGACTGAACAGGTGAGGGGAGTTGGTGTACCATCCGAGGATGGCTTTGTATTACTAGAGGTGGTGGAGGTGGAGGAGGGACATCCTCAACAGGGTGGGGAGTGGCTGGAGCAGCCCTTGTACTCTCAAAAGTCCTGGAGGAAGAGGAAGAAGCCTTGGATGGCTTGGTGATGGTCCTCTCCCACCTACCAAAGAGGGCACAGGTGAGCCTCTTGGAGGCATTAAAGAATATGGTCGGGGTGACCAGGGATTTAGCAGCCTTTTCCTGAAGGAAGATTCCCGGAATTCTTCCAAAACTCACTTCCTTCTTGGTATTCTTTTTCCTGATCAGCTCAAACATAATCTTAGCCCAATGCACAGGCTTCTTATTCACCACATCACACATCACCAGGAATTGATGTCTGGTGTTGTAATCATGGGCTATGTGCTTACCCAGCAGCACCTTGCCCACAACATCTGCTAGAAACTTATATTCAGTAGATAAGTGTTTTCAGCAGCTTGTTGGGGGTTTCTCCAGAATAACCCATTTTATTTAGCATTTCATCAAATTCCTCACTATCAATCTCCAAATCTGCTTCACCATTAGTTAATACAAAAATCTCAGTCAGGACGGCGGGGGTAAGAGAGACTTCATTACCCGATATTATGTCTGTCATGGTGGTTTCATCTATGGTGGAGGAAGTGTAGACTCATTCCCTAATCTTTGTATTGGCTATCTTGATTCAGGTGGTCATCAAGTTTTTCAACTGTTGATCTTCAAATAGTTGCACAATCTCCAGAAAGACAGGATCCGAGTGTTGAAATGACTCGAAATATATGTCAAATCTAGTATCAAATTTCATTGCTACAAGACTGCCTGCTGGAAATGCCATAGAGCACTTGCAAGAGAGAAACAGAGATCAAGTGTTATGGAACGGAAAGCGTGGGACGGAGGTCGAAGAAAAACCTAGATATAAGATTTTTCAGAATATGAATCGACAAACTCTGACAAAAATAACTACACTCACAGAGAGTTCATCGATCTCCGTTCGACGAATATCTCTAGAACTTTTCTCAGTTCGTCGATCTCCGTTCGACGAACTTTGAAAAATTTGTCGATTGCAGACAGAAATCAATTTAAGTCTTCTTCATTTATCATAGCAAGCTGATTTATAAAGAACAAGTGATTTCTTTCATCCAGGGGTTTGGTGAAAATATCAGCTCTTTGTAAATCAGTGTAGATATAGATAAGATTAATTTTATTTTTGTCTACACATTCTCTAATGAAATGATGTCTAATGTCTATATGCTTAGTTCTACTGTGATGAACTTTATTTTGTGCTATGGATATTGCACTTGTATTATCACATAAGAGAGTTGAATTATATAAGTTGAACCCATAGTCCAGGAGTTGGTTTTGAAATTACAGCATTTGGGAACAGCAACTACCAGCTGCAATATATTCTGCTTCAGCAGTTGATGTAGACACAGATGACTGTTTCTTGCTAAACCATGAGACTAATCTCATACCAAGGAACCGGCATGTTCCAGAGGTACTCTTTCTGTCTACCCTGCATCCAGCAAAGTCAGCATCTGAGTATCCAGTTAACTCAAATTCTGACTCAGTAGGATACCAGAGTCCTAGACTGGGACAACTCTTTATATATCTCAAAATTCTTTTTAAGAAAACTAGATGAGATTCTTTATGGTTCACTTGGAACCTAGCACAAAGACATGTAGCAAATATTATGTTAGGTCTGCTAGCTATAAGGT
This sequence comes from Platanthera guangdongensis, assembly GCA_039583875.1. NCBI lineage: Eukaryota > Viridiplantae > Streptophyta > Magnoliopsida > Asparagales > Orchidaceae > Platanthera > Platanthera guangdongensis. The sequence goes on along the minus strand of CM077160.1, from coordinate 96,041,706 downwards.
ATAGTAGGGACCCAACAATGCCCTATATAATTTCTGATCAACAGGTTTCTCATGTTTATCAGAATCTATTACAACATTAGTGGCCATGGGTGTTTTCTTTGCTGAGGCATCAGCCATCCCAAACTTTTTAATAAGATCTTTAGCATACTTAGCCTGGGATATGAAGATTCCATCAGGTAGCTGCTTCACTTGGAGACCAAGAAAGTAGGAGAGCTCACCCATACTACTCATTCCAAACTTAGAATGCATGAGGTCAGAGAACCTCTTACATAGTTCGGAATCTGTAGACCCAAATATAATGTCATCTACATAAATTTATACTAACAAGATTTGGTCCTTATGATTCCTAGTGAATAATGTCCTATCTACAATGCCTCTAGTGAATTTATGCTCTATCAGGAAGCTAGCTAAGGTCTCATACCAAGCTCTTGGAGCTTGCTTTAAACCATAAAGAGTTTTATGCAATCTAAAGACATATAAAGGATGGGTTGGAGAGATAAAACGTGGAGGTTGTTCAACATAAATCTCTTCTTTAAGTACTCCATTCAGAAAGGCAATCTTGACATCTATATGATAGACTTTGAACTTCTTGTAGGCAGCATAAGCAAGGAAAATTTTGATTGCTTCTAACCTTGCAACTGGTGTAAAAGTTTAGTCATTGTCTATTCCTTCTTCTTGCCTATAACCTTGAGCAACAAGCCTAACCTTGTTTCTCACAATTACACCATGGGCATCAAGTTTTTACATATACCCATTTAGTTCCAATGACTGGGTAGTCTTTGGGTCTTGGAACTAAATCCCAAACTCTACATCTCTCAAATTGATTGAGTTCCTCTTGCATTGCAATGATCTAGTGGGGATCTTGCTAAGCATCTTTTATGGATTGAGGCTCAACTTGAGAGAGGAAATAGGCATGCATCACATCTTGGTTGAGTTGATGCCTTTTCTGTACACCTATTGACATATCTCCAATAACTTGAGATCTAGGGTCATCCCTTAGTGTGACACGATCAGTGGGTGGAGTTGGTTCTGCAACAACATTTGGAGTTAATTCTTCTTGTGGAATAATGTCTGCTATTGGAGTAGGTTCAGCCACTTCCATAACTTCATCTTCACTATCTTCATCAGCATGTGGAGGAGGAGGTGATTAACCTCTGGTGGAAGGTTTAACTCACCCATTTTCTCACACAAGTGAGGTACCTGCAAGATGCTATTGGTAGAAATTTCTTTCTCCTTATAAGACATGTTAGCCTCATCAAAAGTCACATGTATTGATTCCTCAATTTTTAAGGAAGATTTATTAAACACCCTATAAGCTTTGCTGACTTGAGAATATCCTAAAAAAATTCCCTCTTCAGTCTTAGCTTCAAACTTTCTAATATACTTCTTGTTATTATTATGAATATAACATATGCAACCAAATACTTTAAAATAGGTGATTTTAGGTTTCTTCCCTTTGAGCAATTCATAGGGAGTCTTATTCTTAAGTTTATGTATTAAACTCTTGTTCAGTACATAGTTTGTTGTGCTTATAGCCTCTGCCCAAAAGGATAGGGGCATGTAAGCATCTGCAAGTAATGTGTCTACAGCTTCAATTAAGATTCTATTCTTCCTTTCAGCTACCCCATTTTATTGAGAAGTTCTAGGAGCTGAGAAGCAATGTATGATACCTTCCTTCTCACAGAACTCATGTATAAGAAGAGACTCAAACTCTGTATTATGATCACTTCTGATCAATGAAACATGAGTAGAGTACTCAATCTGTATGGTCCTGAGAAAATCTGTAAGAACTTTGAATGTATCTGACTTAGATCTCAGAATGAACACTCAAGTGAATATTGAGAAGTCATCTACAATAACTAGGGTATAAGATTCCCTCATAGGCTTTGTACAATAATAGATCCAAAAAGGTCCATGTGTAGCAAGTACAAGATCTTAGGTGAATCACTCTTATTTACTGATTTAAAACTATATTTAGTTTGCTTGCCTAGTTGACAAGCCCTGCAGAGGCCTTCCTTCTTATAGGGACCAGAAGGCAAACCTCTCACAAGGTTGTCTTTAGATAGCCTAGCAATATTTTTCATATTAACATGTCCTAGCCATTTATGCCAAAGATCATTTTGATTGCTAACAATATTGAGTAAACAGATATCTGAATTTGCAGAATGAAAATCTACTATATATATGTTACCTTGTCTATTTCCAATTAAAACAGTTTGTTTTTCTTTATTAGAAATAATACAAGATGTTGAGTTAAAGTGTACCTGATAACCTTCATCACATAGTTAACTTATAGAGATGAGGTAATGCTTGAGTCCACTTACATATGTCACCTTTTTGAAAGTCACTGTTCCAATCTTTACTTCTCCAAAGCCTTCAGACTGGCCATAATTTGAATCACCAAAGATCACCTTTGGTCCCAGCTTGGACTTGTAGTTAATTAAGTTATCTTTGCTGCCAGTCATATGCTTGCAGCATCCACTATCCAGGTACCATTTTTGATTAACAGCTGGACAGCTCTTTTCCTGCAATTAAAGCAATTAGTTGTTCTTAACTCAGGTTACCTTGGGTCCTTTATATTGTTGATAAGAAAATCTTGATATTATTGAAAATTCAGGTTTATATTTATACCCTAAGGGGTGATATATTCTAGGAGCAATTATCCAATCAGCAAGTGGATTAAATGGTTTCCTGGTTTGATTAGAGTTGATGTTATAATTATGACTTTTATTAAGTCTGTCTGGGTTCGACGAAAAGTTGTAAGTTTGTCAAGCAGAGTTTGACGAAGTGGGATGAGATCGTCGATCTTTGCTCAGAGAATGAACATATTCATTTTTTATGCCCCAAGTTCGTCGATCTCTGCTCGACGAACCATACACAGTTTGTCGATCGCAGTGAGACGAATTAGTGTAGCTAATATTGGCGTCCATAGATCGTTGATCGAAGTTCAACGAACTAGCAACATTTCGTCGACCTGAGTTCGACGAAATCTGTTGAAGTTTGTTTTTACTTAAGATTTTCTGGTTTCTATTTTTATGATTTTTAGTGTTAGGTAATTCTTATGTGGTTTGTGTGTTGTTTATTACCTCTTTACCTTTGGCTGAAACAAATCGAATGTGAGTTGATAATATATTCTTCTTAAGTATGGAGGGCAAGTTTGATGATGCACCCAAGCCCAGTTTGTCATTCAGTCTGCCATTTACTGTGCTTGTAATGTTCATCAGCTTAAAGATTCTCCCATTGAGAGATTCCTCAAGTTTCTTAGCCTCACATAGCTATGTTTTTAAAGAAATAATATGTTCATTGGCTAGTGTTAGTTCATCTTTTAACTTAGTGTTTTTAGACATCAGATTTTCTTGATTGGATAGTCTTTCCCTAAGTGTTTTAATTTCCTTTTCAGAGTTGATTAGGTCAATGCACATAGTTTTAAATTCAATTTTGAAACTATCAGATTTATAATCAAAAGATGAAAGTACCTGATCAGCTTCTGATTCTGAAGTTCCTTCAATATCAGATTCTTCTTCATCATTTGATCGACTTCTGGAGGCATTGATGGCCATGAGGCAGACTTCCTTGGCCCTTGCCTCTTCTTCATCTTCACTGGAACTGGAATATGTGGATTCATCTTCAGTGTCACTCCAGTTTTCAGCTACAAAACCCTTCTCCTTCTTTTTATATTTGCTGGAGGAAGGCCTTGAGCTTTGCTGTCTTCTGGAGTCCTTCTCTCTTCTTCTTTCTTTTTTTTGATTCTCTGGACACTCTGACATAAAGTGTCTAGGTTTCCTGCACCCAAAACATACTACTTCTTTAGTAGGTGTTTTATCAAACCTTGGTCTATCATCCTGTCTGGATGATTTTCTTCTGAAGTCCTTTCTTGCCATTTTGTAAAATCTCTTGGCAAGGAGACTCATCAATTCTTCATTTACTGTTGAAGCTTCAGTCTCTTCAGCAGCCTTGAATGCCAAGTTGTGCTCCTTTCTTGTTGGTGGAGGAGTCCTTTGTTCAGCTGCTTCTCTGGACTTTATCAGCTGCTCATAGAATTTGAGCTTTCCAAGTAGAGATTCTATGGAAATCTCATTTAAGCTCTTGGCCTCCTTGATTGGCCAGATCCTTGAATCCCATGAGCTTGGGAAGAACATGATGATTTTATCATTTACTTCAGTAAGGGTAATGTCCTTATCCAAATTCTTCAGCTCATTGATGATTAAGCTTAGTTTGTTGTACATGTCAGCAACAGATTCTGATTCATCCTTTTTGAAGTTCTCATACTGGGATATGAGATTTGATCTTTTGTCCTTTCTCTCATCAGCAGAGTCAGCCACCATTTGGTTGAGAGAGTCTCAAATAGCCTTGGCTGAAGTGCATTCAGCCACCTTATGGAAAATGTCATCAGACATAGTCTGAGCTGGAATGTTCATGGCTTTTGCATCAGCAATCTTGGCCTTCTTCTGTGCATCTGTCCACTCAGTTGGTGGAACAACATGTGTGCTTGAGGTTGTTGTAGATGTATAGACAGTTGCTTGAGGAGGACCTGTAAAAATAGAGTTGTAGATGTCCTCGTCAATGGAATTCATATACAGTTTAATTCTTGCCTTCCAGATGGCAAACTTATTTAAGTTGCACACTGGAGGTCTGGTTCTTACATAGTCCTTGTTCTGTGCCATGATGTGAATATCTTTGGGAAATAAAAAGTCGGATCTTACAAAGGATCTTTTGGTTTAAGGGTTAGCTTGTACAACCAAAGGAATACTGCTTTGATACCAATTGAAAGTGAGGGTTAGATCTGATATACTCTAGAGGGGGGTGAATAGAGTATCTTTAAAACTTTAAAGCTTTTTGTTGTTAATTAAAAACTTCAGAGTATAGCAGCTATTTGATACCAATATTTACTGTAAGTATAAGTGCAAACTAAGATAACCTAATCTACCACAGGCACAGCAATAACAAATTAATTAACACAGGCACAACAAACATAACTAGCACAGGCACAGCAAGAACAAAAGAAAGAGGGCAACCAGACAATACAAGAATTTTTATAGTGGTTCTCCAACCTGGGTACATCCTCTCTTCTACCACCCTGGTAGGAATCCACTGACAGGTTTTGATCAAGTGACTGCCACCAATGAGCTTTTGATCAGGTGCTCAAAAATCAACCCAAGTCTTTTGATCAGTTGACTTGCAACCAAGGAATAACTTTTGAAGGGAGTTAAAGAACCCTTTGTATAGTGAGGGGGTGAGAGAGTGATGGTGTCTTCTCTTTCTCAAATACAACTGAGAATACTAGTGGATCTTTGATGTTAACAAAGCTCCCCCTTAGTTATTGAGTTGTTCAGGAAGATTGAGCTTTGCTTCAGGGTGAGTTGGTCTTCAATCTTTTATCCTTGACCAGAATAGATCCAGGAACTTCGTGACTGATAAAGGTTTGTTGTACTTGAAGAATCCTGGAATGAAGAATGAAGAAGACTCTTCATTTGTATGGATGTTCTTCTTCTTCTTCGGTATCTTGAATTATTTTTTCTGGTCTGGGCTTCTTGTTTCTTGACTCTATATCTGTGTTATTGCCTGCTGTCTCTATGTATGTCTGTGTCTATCTGTGTCTGTCGAGAAGAAGGAAAAGATCATTTTTTTATATTTTTTATGAAATTTTACTTTGAATTTTTGAATTCCTTCCTGCATTGATTGCTGACGGCCTTGAGAATGTCTGCATTAATTGATTTCCCCAACTGTCTCATTGAAAAACGACATGTAATAATCCTGATGAATGTCATAATCAATGTTGTTTCTAACGGTAATATTCAGAGAATATTAAACATTGATTACTCAGGAATTACTGTAATAAAATAAGGACAGAAGGAAGGAAAAATCCAAGTCTGGAACTACACAGAAATTGTCGAGCAATGAATAGATTTCGATGACCTGGGTCCAGAGTTCGTCGAGCTGAGAAGTCATGTTCGTCGACCAGATAATTGTTATTTGTCGACCTGAGATCCAAGATCGTCGACCTGAGAATAGCTAACTGCTTTCTGATAAACTCTTCCCAATGCTGTGCACTAAGATCGTCGAGCTGATAATCTGACTTCATCGACTGGAGTTCAGAGAAATGTTTATGGGCATAAGAGTGTTTAAGTAGAGCATCAAGAAATCGTCGACCTGAAAACCAAGTTTGTCGACCTGAGAACTGCTAGCTGCTACTTGATAAAACTTGTCAATACTGTGGTCTAAGTTCGTCGAGCTGAGAACATAAATTCGTCGACTGGAGTTCAGTGAAATGATTCTGGACTTAGAATGTTGAAGTAGAGTATCCAGAAGTCGTCGACCTGAGAACTAAGTTCGTCGAGCTCAACTCCGAGAATTGTCTCTGAGTTCGTCGAGCTGAGCACGACTTTCGTCGAGCTGAGTTCGATGAACGTCGAACTCATTTCCTGAATCCTTGAAATTTCTCTAAATCTTGAGTCTTCTGCAGTCTGTTGATGGCTGGTCCAAACAATGTTAACTCTAAGGACATGGCCTACACTCTAGGACACAGATATGACCTACAAGGTGGGTCAATAATCCTATTTAGTGAACCTAGCTCAAATCCAACTAGGGATCCAACAATTTTTTTCGCTCGGGCGCATTTGTTTCACCCGGACGCGTTTTTTTGCACGGACACACTTTTTTCGACAAGGCGCGTTTCTTCGTACATGCGCACTTTGTTTTGCCCGGGCGCATTTTTTAGCCCGGGCGCATTTTTTCGCCTTGGCTCGTTTTTTCGCCCGAACGCGTTTTTTTTACAGTGCGCAATTTTTTCGCTGCTGTGCGCTTTTTTTGAAAGGGCGCGTTTTTTCTCTCAGTCACGATTTTTTAACCCCGATGCAATTTTTCTCCCTAGCACAATTTTTTCACAATAATGCGACTTTTTCACCCCGGAGAAAAAATGTGTGCGAGTGAAAAAAATCATGCCTACACCAAAAAAACACACCCGGGCAAAAAATATGCGTTTGAGCGAAAAAATCACGCGCGCGCGAGAAAATTTGCGTCTGGGCAAAAAAATCTCCCCCCGCTGCTCCCGAGAGAAAAAACCACGGCTCAGAAGAAATAACCACGTCCTTGAAAAAAATCACGCCCAGGCGAAAAAATCGCGCCCGGACGAAAAAATCGCGCCTGGGAGAAAAATTCGCGCCGGAGGGAAAACGTGTCCGGACGAAAAAATGCGCCCGTGCGAAAAAAACGCCCCGTGGCGAAAAAAAAAACTCATCCGGATGAAAAGAAACACGTCGGGGTGAAAAAATCGAAAAATTGCGCTCGTGGGAATAAAACGCGCTCTGGCGAAAAAAATCATGGTCGGGCTAAAAAACCAGCCCCGGGAAAAAAACTCGCCCGGGGCAAATATATCGCACCCGGGCGAAAAATATCGCGTTCGGGGGAAAAAAACGCTTCGTGGCGAAAAAAACACGTCATGGCGAAAAAATTGCGTTCGGACGAAAATATCGCGCTAATGCGAAAAAATCACGCACGGGCGAAAAAATTCCCGACCGGTTGAAAAAATTACGGCCGGGCGAAAGAAATCGCGCCCGATCGAAAAAACTGCTCCCTTGCAAAAAATTTTGCCCTTCGAAAAAATCGCGCTCAGGTAAGAAATTCTCTCGCACACAAGGAATTCGCTGCCGGGTGGAAAAATCGCGTTCAGATAAAAAAATACATTTGGATAAAAAACACGCAAATGACTTTTTAAAGTGATAATCGCTTATGAGAAGCTATAAGCTTAACCGCAGTAACTTATGAAAAATCAACTTATCATCCATTTTAAAATAAGTGATTTTCTATAAGCTGCACAAACAAACAGTTATAAAACTGCGTTTGTATTTTAAATAGAGATTATTCATCGGCATAAACTGTTCCAAACAGAGCTCGATTTTCAGTGATTATGAAGTGGTTTTTACCTAAATTTTGTGATGTACTTCATAAAGAAACGGTCATATGAAACATTTAGCTTATGCCAACTGCAATGTTTATAGAAATAATAATGTGCTTACACCTTTTGTTTAAGAGAAAAATGGCAGCCAATGCATGGAGTCAGTGGCGGAGCCAGAAATATTGGAGCGTAAGGGCACAAGATACTTAGAATCAGGAGTCAAGAGAAAATGACGCGGCCCGCAGGGTCGACTGCAGGCTTAGGCTTTCAGGAACTCGGCTGCGGACCTGCGGTTCACTGAACTGGACCGAAAAATGCGTGGGGGCACGAGCCCCCACAGGTCCCTAGATAGCTCCGCCCCTGCATGGAGTTCTTGCTAATGCAGTGTTCGGAAGAATGTTTTTGTAACATTACCCCTTAATGCCGTAGAGCCTATTTATGAATTTCTTATCCTACATGTTTGCATCTATTTTGAATGTAACGTAATTTAAATATATTGAAAAGATGAACTAAATAGCTTTTTAATCACAATCAATCTAGGCTCTGATGCATTTATGTCTAGTGCTGCTCCCTTTGATATTTGTGCTAGCTTAGTTGCACATTTTCTTAATCAACAGACAAGCTTCTTCTAGTTTTACATGCATTTCATTATGGGGATCAATTTCATCTTGGTGATCCAGTCGGTGCCAAATGCGGAGGATCCCCCATCTCTCATTCTCTCAACCTTACAATAATTAGTTCTTCAAAGCACAATGCCTTGGTTACTCTTTTTAAAAGTCACTTTATAATTTGAAATGTTTTGCAAAATTACTCTATGTGCTGAAGTCAAGGCCCTGGAAGAAGATAAGGAGAACCTCCTGATAAATCTCCAGAGAGCTGAAGAGCAGGTAACAAAACCGCTGATCATCACTCTCCTGTATCTTTCTTCTCTTCTGCCATTATATCATCTCATCACTCCAACATTTTTTTTTCTCAACATTTGAAGGTAAAAATGTTGTATGAAGACAACCGATTACTGGACGAAGAGAATGAACGATCACAAACTTTGCGGAAAAAATGACGGAGGAGAAGCAAAATTCTTATTCTGTTGATTCTATTATCAATTTGAGTGTTCGAGATGTATGGGTTGAGGAAAGTTTAAAATTTTCTTGGTCGTCTAGTTGATGATAATTGATGGGTTTTCACCATCATTTTATAGGAAGAGAAAGCCCCCCACCCCCCCCCCCCCCCCCCATGATCTCCTCCCAAAATGGATCATGGGTGGGCCATTCCCCCCCCCCCCCCCCCATGATCTATTCCCAAACTGGATCATAGGTGGGTCATTCCCCCCCCCCCATCATGATGAGAGAATTATGGGGGGGAGGGACCCACTCCCTCTCACCATGGAGGAGGGCGGCCGCCGCCGGGAAGACCCCCGCCGTCGGGCGGCCTAACCACCAACGGCGGCCGCCCCCCTCCCGGGCCTTGCTGCGGCCGAACCACCGGCCTCGCCGACAGGGTCGCCGCGGCAAGGCACCGGCCTCGCCGGCAGGCCGGCTGCGGCAGGACGTCGGCCTGGCCGCGGCCGGCCATGACCAGGCCTAGCCGCTGCCGGCCACAAGGCCGCCGATGGCCCGGCCACGGCAGGCCCCCGGCCAAGCCACGACAAGCCGTCGGCCTCTCCACGGCGGGCCGCCGCCGCCGGCCGTCCCCGCCGCCGGCCGTCCCCGCCGCCGGCCACCAACGCCGCCGTGGCGGCCCGTCGCCATGGGCAACCTCCCCACCGTCCGATCAAGGGGAGGCTCTCCTCGCCTTCCGATCAAGTGGGTAACCACCCACTAACCCACTACTTTAGTGGTGGGGCCCGCCATGATCCTCCCCTGGAGGCTATAAAATAGACCCCAAGGGATCTTCATTCTTCACCTTTTTTTCTTCTCGGGGTTGCCTTCTTCTTCCTCAGGAGAGAACTCACCTGCATCCTCCCCCGAGTCGGCCTCCTGTCGTCGTGAACCACCGGCGGCCACCAACACGCCACCAGTAGGAAAACACCAAGTCCCCAAAAAGCAAAAGGAAGAAGGCAATCGTCGCCAGCAAGTATACGCGACCGCAAGCGCCAGAGCATCAGGATCATCTCACTCATTTCAACACCCAAGTGACTCCCGCGGCGCAGTCTGTTGCCCGTCGGGAGTCGTAGTCTCTCTCCCCCAAGTTGTAATTGGAGCGGCTTGTCTCCCCGATTCTCCAACACACTGTAATCACCAGAATCTAGTGGAATTTGATCGGCGCAGACCTGGTCACGTGGTTTTTTACCCATTTAAGGGGTTTTTCCACGTAATCACATCTTGTGTCAACTCTCTACTTTCATTGACTGTGTGCGCGCTCGACCGCCTCGTGAGCTAAGACGGTTCGAACAAATCCGGTCCGACCGGGGCATCAAGTTAGTCAGCAACAATTTGGCGCTGTCTGTGGGAAAGCGATTCCCAACATCCTTCGAAAGAGGTAGATCACCAGCTCAACCGCTTCCGGGTCCTGCTCCCATGGCAAAGAGAGGCACTCGCATCGCTGAAGGATCCGCCCTAGGTGGGCACGCCGAACCAACATGCTCCCACTCTTTGGTAGACGTGCCACTAACGGCTGAAGCAGCCTTTACCCCCGTTAACTCCTTGGAGGGGCGTGTTCGCCAAATGGAAGAGCAGCAAACTGAAATGCTCACCTTGCTCCGAAACCTCGGGGCACCACCCGCACCGGCGTAACCGCCAGCACCCACCAATCTTCCGCCGCAGCCGAATCAGCGCAGAGCCCAGGAATTTCCTTCGACACAGGATGAACATGAGGCATACTCCGAGGCTGCCAGTTCCGCTCCCCGGCCCAGAGAAGGGCCGGAGCAGACAACCATCGACGCAACCAGGTCAATGATGCCCACCCCCACCACTCAAAAGATTTACTCGAGAAGAGATCCGAGAGGTCATCGCTGAGGAATACCGCCAGGCAGGAGGATGGAATGTCCACGATCGCCGACCGCTTTGCCAAGGCTCCCCTTTGGCACCACAAATTCTCGACAATCCAATCCCATATGGGTTCAAGCTCCCGAGTATTGAAACGTTCGACGGGATCGACGACCCACTAGAGCATGTCAATCACTTCACCACCATAATGAGGATCTACAATGCCCCAGACTAGTTGCTCTGCCAACTGTTTCCGGACACTTTGAAGGGCCAGGCCCGAACGTGGTTCCATTCATTAAGGGCGGGGACCATCGCCGATTTTACGGAGCTAACAAGACAGTTTGTCGATCAGTTTATCGCTAATCGGAGGATCGTTCGCGACCCCTCCCACCTCTCGGGGATCTGCCAGAACGAAGGAGAAACTCTGAAGGACTTCTTCCGCCGTTTTACGACAGAGGCTCGCCAAATTCCAGGAGTTTACCACGAATTGTTGCGAGGGGTATTCCTGGGAGGCCTTCGCCCTAGCGGCTTCTACTTAGCACTAATGAGAGAGACCGTCCCTAGTTATCCTGACCTCGTGCATCGGGTGGAGGCTCAGATCGCCGCCAACGAAGCTATTGATGTCCACTGCCAGCAGATTGAAGGAAAACAGAAAAGGAAGAAAGAAGAGGAACCAACTCTTACAAGACAAGAAGAACGACGTCAGAGTGAGCGTCGCCACGATAGTCGTCAACGTGACCTTCCCAGGAATGGGGGGAAACATCCACTTCACGAATATACCCCTCTGAATACCACCCACACTAATGTGATGTATGTAATTCAAAATGATCCGACATTCCAACGACCAAGAGCACCGCAGCCAAACCCCAAGGCTGACCAGATAAGATACTGCGAGTTCCACCGCACAACGGGTCACAACACCGAAGAGTATGTCGGGCTAAAAGACAAAATTGAACGTCTTATTCGCTAGGGGCTCCTCGGGAGATTTTTGCAAGGACAAGCACAGATCCCAGCACAATGAAGGGGTGGAGGAAGGCAAATGGGGGCAATATAGAGAACATCGCCGAACCCCCGACGATGGATACCTAGGATGGGCACTCTACTCGACGCAGGATGACCCTCTACAACACGACTGCAGCCTGGAATTTGCATCGCATCTATCCCTCTGCACTTTTTATTAATGTTGTTTATCGTCTGCATTTTTGATCACCTTTTTTTCATCACTTTAGAATAGTAAAAGTCACGAGATCAGGCTCGCACAAACCATGTTTATTTCGAAGTACAATATCATATCTGTTTTAAGGAAAAGATGTGCTTATAAACCGAACAAGCTGGTTCTTCACCAACTTTGCCCCTCAATGTCAGGCCATCGTCAGGGCCTGTCCCCCTCGCGATTGCACCCGGATTGAGCACTTACGTTCTCCGGCACCTGGATTGAGCACCCACGTTCTTCGACAGTCGGATTGAGTACTTACATTCTCCGACGTCACTCATCATTTCATCATCAGGGCCTTCCCCCCTCGCGATTGCACTCGGATTGAGCACTTACGTTCTCCAGCACTCGGATTGAGCACCTGTGTTCTCCGGCACCCGGACTGAGCACCTACGTTCTCTGATAGTCGAATTGAGTACTTACATTCTCCGGCGTCACTCGTCATGCCATCGTCAGGGCCTTCCCCCCTCGCGATTGCTCCCGGATTGAGCACTTACGTTCTCTTGCACCCGGATTGAGCACCTACGTTCTATGACAGTCGGATTGAGTACTTACATTCTCCGACGTCACTCTTCATGCCATCATCAGGGCCTGCCCCCCCCCCCCCCCCCCCCCCCCGTGATTGCACCCAGATTGAGCACTTACGTTCTCCGTCACCCGGATTGAGCAGTTACGTTCTCCGACACCTGGATTGAGCACCTACGTTCTCCGACGGTCGGATTGAGTACTTACATTCTCCGACGTCACTCTTCATGCCAACGCCAGGGGCTACCCCCCTCATGATTACACCCAGCTTGAGCACTTACGTTCTCCAGCACCCGGATTGAGCACCTACGTTCTCCGACGGTCGGATTGAATACTTACAATCTCCGACGTCACTCTTCATGCCAACGCTAGGGCCTACCCCCCAACGTGATTGCACCCAGATTGAGCACTTACGTTCTCCAGCACCCAGATTGAGCACCTACGTTCTCCGACGGTCGGATTGAGTACTTACATTCTCCGACGTCACTCTTCATGCCAACGTCAGGGCCTACCCCCTCGCGATTGCACCCGGATTCAGCACTTACGTTCTCCAGTGCCCGTATTAAGCACCTACGATGGTCGGATTGAGTATTTACATTCCCTGACGCAACCCTTGTGCAACACTATGGGGGCATGCCCCCCTCACGAAGAAACTGCGAGCATCCCTCACGTGAGCTAAGCCGCGAGCATCCCTTGCGCAAACTAAGCTGCGAGTATCTCTCGCACAAATTAAGTTTCGAGCATCCCTCACTCAATCTAAGTCATGGACCCAAGCTGTGCACATTAAGCAGCGAACAAGCGCAAACAAGCAGGCAAGATGACATAAAAAACAAAAATTTCATGACAAAATGATACAAGTACAATCAATGCCTAGGAGCAATAACAGGCAAAACTAAACAACGGGCAAAACACAATACGCTCGACTAAATAATGAGGCATAGAACAATAAGTGTATACGTGCAGCTACTCGTCCTCAGCATCTGAGTCGAAACGCTCATCCTCAGAAACATCTGCAAAGCTGAAACAGGATGTGTCGCATCCTAGGCTATTGCCAACTAGGCGAAAAGCCTTCGAGACACCGCGCTGAAGCGCTAGCTCACAAACATCGTCCATCTGGGGCTCCACCTCCATGGACCAAATCTCGTCGCGGACCTCCTCCACAATCAAGTTGCGATCTCGCATGTAGTCCAGCTTGTCCAGATATCCTGCAAGTCCTGCAGCCTTCAGCTCCGACACATGGCTGTCAGAAGACAACATCTCTACTTGGGCCTTCACCTCCCGTAGCTGAGTATCGAGGCCGGAGACCTCATCTCGTGCTGCCTGCAACTCGGCCTCCAAGCCTAAGGTCTCCTCCTTCGAGTGCTTCAACATCTGGGTGGTCCTCTCTACCAGAGTCTGCTCAACCTCCAAAGTCGTACGTGCATCCTCTAGCTCGGACTTCAGAACCGACCCGGTCCGGCAAAACCGCATCGCGTCCCGATCATGCTCCTCCCTCAAGGAATCAAGAAAGCTCGACGTCAACCGGAGCTTCTCCTGAAGGGCAAGGTACCCGTCCTTCAGACTCACGTAATAATCATTCCATGTCACTATAATCTGCGCCTGAGTCTCTATCTGCACAAAAGAGAAATCAAAGTTAGCCTCTATCAGCAAGAAAAAACAAGGGAAAAAAAGCCTTGGGAACAAGTCAAACCCTTACCGCATCGCTCATCACCCTCAAGGAAGAAGACATCCGCGGAGCTCCTGTACCAGCAGACACCTGAGGAACTGGGGAGCAAGTATCTGCACCTCAGGAGTCAAATCTTGACAAATGTCAGAAGTTGCCGCTGCCACCATAATATTAGGGTCACCAGGAGGGGTCGTCGCCGCTTTCATCTTACGAGCCCCTCCTTGAGAAGTCTCCGCTGGCCGAACTAAATCCATCGAGATACCACATCGCACCAACCGCGTTTCCTCCACATAAACATAAATGTTGAAAAGACGGTTGTCCAGCTCGCGAGGCTCAAGAAATCCAAGCACCGGAGAAAAGTCCCACTCCTTCGCCCTCACATGACGACAGCGATCGGGAAGCGCGTCCCACATCTCAGGAAGACCCCATGAATTCTTGACATATCCAAACAAAGTGTTGCCATGACGATGGTCCTTGCGGGCTTCGAATTCCAACCAACTCTTGTTGTTGCGTACCTCCATCCGCTCGCTACCATCAGAGCATACATCGCACCAATATCAGAACTGGTCTAAGGAAAACCGGCCTCCATGCTTGCGGAATAATGCGACTAAGCCCATAATTCGGGCAATTCCAGCCGGAACAAATTGAGAGATAGGAACTCCACAAAATTTCAAGATCTCAATCACCTCCTTGTAGGGCGGAAAACGAAAGCCGGACCACAGGGAGACTTCGCAGATCGTCAACCAACCACGAGGAGGATTCTGAACTCGCTCCTCGAGACGCTGGATCCTCACTTCCAAACAAGCAGGAAGCCCGTACTTCGCCCGCCAGATATCAACACCATCATCGTTCAAAGAGGAGAGCAGGTGCATCGGGCCAGAAGAGCGCCTCGAAACCTACGCACAACAAAAAATAAAAGGTCAGCCCAAAAGATAAAGACTTGGAGCTGCACGTCCAGGAACAAATGGCCCAAGTAGCACGCGAAAGAGGACACCCGCGCAAGCACAGCAAGGGGGTGGCACCTTCAAGCCGCAAACCGCGCGCAGCCAGCGCACGGGCCTGCTCGCGCGCGGGCTGCGCGCGCGGCCTGCTCTCACGTGCGGCATGCTCGTGCGCACAACCTGCGCGCGTATCCTGCTAGCGCGCGCGGCCTGCTCGCATGCGCGACCAGAGCCGCGAAGGGCCAGGGCCGCGTAAAGCATGCGCGCGCGGGCAGCGTCCGAGGCCGGCCTCCGCAGGCACACACCGCCGGCGCACGCAGCGTTCATGCGCGGCCTGCACGCGCAAGCGGCATGGACGCCCCAGTCTTCGCGTAGGTGCGTCGTCATCGCTCATCGGGCCTCCCTCCGAATACCTTGGAAGCACTGGGCACCGCCGCCGCCTCAACCTTCTCACCGGAAACCGTCATGATAGCAAGAAGCAAGCGAAATCTCTCCTCTCCCACTCACTTTGCTCTCGAATAGCAGAGATTTGGATGGCAATTGATGGGTTTTCACCATCATTTTATAGGAAGAGAAAGCCCCTCATGATCTCCACCCAAAATGGATCATGGGTGGGCCATTCCCCCCCCCCCCCCCATGATCTATTCCCAAAGTGGATCATGGGTGGGCCATTTCACCCCCATGAACTCTCATGATGAGAGAATTATGGGGTGGGGGCGGGACTGACTCCCTCTCCCCATGGAGGAGGGAGGACGCCGTCAGGAAGACCCACGCCGTCGGGCGGCTTGACCACCGCCGGCGGCCGGCCCCCTCCCGGGCCTTGCCGCGGCCGAAACACCGGTCTCTCCAGCAGGGTGGCCGCGGCAAGGCACCGGCATCGCCGGCAGGCCGGCCGCGGAAGGTCGGCTGCCTGGCCACGGGCAGACAAGGCCGGCCTAGTCGCGGCCGACCACGGCCAACCTAGTCGCGGCTGGCCTGGCCGCGGCCAGCCATGGCTAGGCCTAGTCGCGGCCGGCCACCGGGCCACCGGTGGCCCGGCCACGGCAGGCCCCCGGCCAAGCCGCGGCAAACCGCCAGCCTCGCCCCAGCGGGCCGCTGGCCTAGCCACGGCCGGCCCCCGACGGGCCGCCTCCGCCGGCCACCAGGCCGGCCGCCCTCGCCGTCGGCTGCCCGGCCGGCCACCACCGCCGTCGTGGCAACCCGTCACCATGGGTAACCTCCCCACCGTCCGATCAAGGGGAGGCTCTCCTCGCTGTCCGATCAAGAGGGTAACCACCCACTAACCCACTACTTTAGTGGTGGGGCCCGCCATGATCCTCCCCTGGTTGCCTTCTTCTTCCTCTGGAGAGAGCTCACCTGCCTCCTCCCCTAAGTCGGCCTCCTGTCGTCGTGAACCACTGGTGGCCACCAGCGGCCACCAGCGCTCCACCAACACGCCACCAGTAGGAAAATGCTAAGTCCCCAAAAACCAAAAGGAAGAAGGCAACTGTCACCAGCAAGTATACGCGACCGCAAGCGCCAGAGCATCATGATCATCCCACGCATTTCAACACCCAAGTGACTCCTGCTATGCAGTCTGTTGTACGTCGGGAGCCGTAGTCTCTCTCTCCCCCGTGTTGTAACGGGAGCGGCCTGTCGCCCCGATTCTCCAACACACTATAATCACCGGAATCTAGTGGAATTTGATCGGAGCAGACCCGGTCACGTGGGTTTTTAGCCATTTAAGGGGTTTTTCCACGTCATCACATCTTGTGTCAACTCTCTACTTTCATTGACTGTGTGCGCGCTCGACCGCCTCGTGAGCTAAGACGGTTCGAACAAATCTGTTCCGACCGGGGCATCGAGTTAGTCCGCAACAATAATATATAGCTAATTGGATTATTTTCATTGGAAATTTTAACTATTGGCTTGGAAATGACAAAATACATATATATGATAGTTTATGAAGTTTTTTTTAATCCACATATTTTACACAGCTTGCAGACATTGACGACTTTCTTTCTTGAACATAAAAAATTTGTCATATAAATTATAGAAATTGGTGTTGCAGTGGTAAAATTGGTGTTGCAGTGGTAAAATTGATGTCGTCGTGCTCTATCATTCTCGGACTTCTTCCAGGTGTGAAATCGCATTTGTAATTGAATTTTGGGTACACTCTTGCCTCCAAATTGAATATTATTGAATTTTGGGTCTTTTCTCGGACTGCTAGTTAATATTGATCATCAAAAATTGTTCTTATTATGAATAAAAACTATTGCTATATATGAGGATAATTACAACCATAAAAAATCATAAATGTTATCAAATACACGCATAAACGCTACCATAGAATATTGTAACCGTTGTTATAAAATATAGCAATCGCTACCATTGAAAATATAACAGCTACAGTAGATGTACGTATAGCAACAGTTGAATGAACGCCACAATACATTGGATAACCGCTACCATACCTTAAGGCCACGATAGCGAATGCAACACACGCGCAACCGATATGGTGTAGTGCTTGTTTAACCTCTCATGATGTTTGGTTGTAGGAAAGATGATGCTCAATGGAGTCATGCGTAAAAAATCCAAAACTAGAAATAAATATAAAGCTTTGACTTTTGTTGTTCTACTTTATAACTATTAGCGGTCAAGTATGTTCAGATGTGTGCTTATATTAAGAGTAATGTTATAGGCAGTTCAAATCTCGCTATTTAGAGTCCATTGCTATTTAAAGTCCAAAAAATTATTTGCAATCCCATATTCTACACCCTTATTGTTGATGCGTGAAAACGGCACCGCCTAGTTAACACGTGTTGTTCGGTATCACAAGCTAGGTGAAGAAGAGGGTTGCGGGCATAGCGGAGAGGAGGAAGTTGATCCGTGTGTGAAAATGGTTGGGAAGGTTGATCAGGAGTTGTCGAGCAGACGGTTACTTTGACGGTTGTTCTTGTAGGTTGATGCCGAGAGTGCTAAGCTGAGCTGAGAAGAAGAGAGGGGCTGCTAGCAGCGGTAACAGCAAACTTCACCCGTCGCGGCTTAAATGTCTCTCTTGCGACGGACTTTCCTTTCATTAATATTGAGTGTCACAACTTATATATTACACCTTTACAAGAAAGCAAATAAAGGGGTACAAAGGGGAAGCTAGCGGCTAAGGAAGGAGGTGCCAGAGAGGAGAGGCCGCACGGACTGAGCTTGGAGGCCGGCAGACCGCGCGACTAAGGAAAGAAAAGAGACCGCGCGGACTGGGAACTGAGGCAAGTAGGCTGCGTGACTAAGGGCAGAGAGACGGTGCAGACTGAGAAGAGGAGTCTGCATGGGTTGAAGGCTTGAGCTTGCTGTGGGCTGTCTTTGAGCATGAGAGTGATGAGACTTTCCCGAAATGAGAGGCACGGGGGTCTATTTATAGGCCCGAGGAGGTAACGGCTTTCGGTGACGTTACCACCGGTGAGATGACAACTTATGCGAGTAGAGGATGGAGTTCGCCGAGTCCGCAACAGGCCGCGCGGACTGGGACTTGCTTCTGGAACTAGTCCTGCTGATGACGGACTTGGAGAAGTTTGCGCCTACTACTGGCGGACTGAGAGGAGATCTCCCGAACTGAGATGATCGAGCCTGCGCCAAGATTGTGCGGGCTGAGGGACTATCCGCCCGCTACTGGGTAGCTAGAGCTGGAAGCTGAGTGGCGGACTGTGCAATGAGTCTGCCCCTATTGAGCTGAGCGGGCACGCGTTAAGGGTGCGAGTTGAGGGATATCCGCCGATTCCGCAGAGTCCGCACGAGGCTGCACAGTCTGGGACTACCTTCTGGTGGTGATTCTGCTGCCTGGCGGACTGGGAGGAGTCCGCCACTACTGATCGAGCCCGCGCCAAGAATGTGCGAGCTGAGGAGGTTGTCCGCCTGCTGTTGTAGAGGCGGATGCTGAAGGCTGAGTGGAGGACTGCGAGGAGAGTCCGCGGAGTTCGCCACTGCTGACAAGCTGCGTCCGCCTATGCTATTGAACGAAGATGAGGCCTGCTGCTAAGAAGCTAGAGCTGGGGTTCATCAACGTAGGCAGGCTGGAAGGTTTGATTGCACTTCGAGTCCTCCCAGCTCGCGGTGAACTGGACATGTCGGCTGATCTCTGTGGGTAGCCGAGGAGCTGGAGCATCCGCGCTACTTATGCATACTGGTAGAGTCCTTAAGATGTATTGGCCGACTGGGCCACCTGGCGGACTAACAAGGCAGGTCGCCCCATCTGCTGAAGTCCGCCGTCCATTAAAGGGAAAGGTTTGTCGTGCCTGCTGGGTGACAAGGGATGGGCGACCTGCCGGACTAAAGAGGCATGCCGCGCATGTTGGCGGGGTGGAAACTAGGGGAGCTGTCTGGCGGCCTAGGGTCAGGTCGCCAGTCTGGCTATGCGACGAGTTGGAGGGTTGTCGACACTGGTGAACGTGTGCATCCTAGAGGCAGGCCTCTTGACGTTGTGGCGGTCTGGGCGGATAGACATCTAAGTCGGTCAAAGGGGGACCTGTTGAGAAACCTGCGGTTTAGCTGACAAGGCGCGCGGTTTGCAGGGGCAGACTGAAGAAGCAGTCTGCGGCCCCTGTCGACCAAGGGAACAATACGCGGCCTGGGCAGTCAGACCGCTGAGACCGCCCAAGCCATGCGTCCTGCACGGAGAGACAAACTTATCTGCCCACACTAAGGCATCGCGACCTCCGGGAGGAACCTAGAAAAGGCCGCGACTAGCAAGCTGGTTGCCTTGGGAAGGATCGTCGATTTCTGGGTTAACATAATCCCCGCATTTTTTAAAGTTTTGAAGGGAACTTCGAAAAAGTTAGAGACCCACGAAAATCGTGATCCACCACAAAGAGAAAGAAGGGGTGAAGGAGAGATAGAACCTAATGTCTCTCCTTAGGAGTTTGCCAGTGCCTGTCTTTTTCCTGCAAAGGAAAAGTTAGTGTAGGCATGTTTGGAAGGTACACCTTGCGCGTACCTGGGTTTGCCTTTGTGAAACGAAGATGTGTGTCTTCTAATGAGTTCTGTAAATTGAAGGAGAGTGGAAAACATAGGAGCATAATAATCTTGCAAGTACCTGAAGGGGGCTTGCAAGCGTTTGCTGCTTTCTGCAAAAAAGATGTTAGAAGCAAATATGGGATATGAAAGTAGCTTGCAAGTACCTGTGAAGAAACTTGCAAACATCTGTTAACCTCTGCAAAATGAGAGTTAGAAGCAGATATGATGAAAAAACTAAGATGCAAGTACATGTATAAGACTTGCAGGTGCCTGCTAATCACTGCAAAGAGAAGAGTGAGCAGCAAACATAAAATGTGAAAGTAGCTTGCAAGTACCTGTGAAGAAACTTGCAAGTGTCTGCTGATCTCTGCAAAAAAAAGAGTTAGGAGCAGACATAATATGTGAATGTAGTTTGCAAGTACCTATGAAGAAACTTGCAAGTGTTTGTTGATCTCTGCAAGAAAAGATTTAGGAGCAGACATAATATGTGAAAGTAGCTTGAAAGTACCTGTGAAGAAACTTGTAAGTTTCTGCTGATCTCTGCAAGAAAAGAGTTAGGAGCAGACATAATATGTGAAAGTAGCTTGCAAGTACCTGTGAAGAAACTTGCAAGTGTCTGCTGATCTCTACAAGAAAAGAGTTAGGAGCAGACATAATATATGAAAGTTGTAAGTAACTGAAAAGAAACTTGCAAGCATCTGCTGATCTCTGCAAAAAGGAGTTAGAAGCAGATATGATAAAAAGACTAAGCTGCAAGTACCTGGATAAGACTTGCAGGTGCCTGCTAATCACTACAAAGAGAAGAGTGAGCAGCAGACATAATATAATGAGCTAAGCTGCAAGTACCTGGACGGAACTTGTGAATGCTAACTGCTGATGAGATAAGGTGGATATGATCAAACAGCAAAGGAAATGTCTGATGAGCTCTGATGATAATTGAATGAAGATCAAACCAAAGTAGTGATCTTCTTGCTATATTAGAGATATCTTCAACATGAAGTCCAGATCAATAAGTCGAGTGTTGACTGTTGGTATGATAGGATGGATATGATCAGATTGGCAGAGAAGAAGCTTGACGAATTCTGTCAATATTAACTAAATTCCAGTAACATTGCTTAACGATCAAGGAAAGCTAGATACTTTGATCAATGATTGATGCCCTTATCATTTGATAAGAGTAATGGAGTTTATATAAGTAGAGAACTTGTAAGTCATCATCTGATAGAAATTATGCAGGCAACGCATATAAGATGGGCATAAGCAAAATGAATGTTTGCTAATCCTTTTGGTTGGTCGGATTTAACATGTTCACTTGTGAATGAGGCAGTTGATAATAAAGAGGTCTATACTCGGATATGACCAAGAAAGACTGTATGCTGCCACAGGAGATCACCTGTGGTCCTTATGCATCGCTTTCCTGATAAAGGTCATCACGAGTATAGTCCTACTTAGAGCGGACAAGTTATACTCCCTTGGCAGAGCACAAAAGGGAGACATGCACAAAATCCTAAGAAGGAAACGGCAGATGCACTGCTCTCTTGCCTCGGGTACAACATCACTGATCAATGAGACTAGTTGCGCCAAGTGGCCTATAGTATTTCTTATCTGTGGAAAGATCAGCGGAGTTATGGATCACGCGAAGGCACAGATTGAGATTACCATAGAGTGTTTGGCCATCACAGTTGTGAGATGATCGAAGAGGCAAGGCTACGCTTGATCGTCATTGCTTGTCAAGCAAAGATCACCATAACTGTAATATATACTTAATGAAGCACAACAGAGCTAATACATGGGGCCTCCCTACCACACACTCTATGATAGGTGTCGGCTAGGATCCGAAGCTTGAATTCCATCATCGTAGATTGAACGACTCCCACTGCACATACGTGAACACTCCCCACTGTATGTTGTCGTAGCGGTCGTGCCAGAGAACAATCTACAGAGGGAACAACAAGCCTTGGCGATATCTCAGTGGTTCAGCGATCTCTTTGGCAAAGAGAAAATAGAGGAAGAAGCATTACAAAAAGAGAACTGTATCAGTACGGGATCCCTGATGTAAACTTTATTGAAATATGATGAGAAAAACACTTAGAGGCGTTTCAAGATGAAAATATTCAAAGAGTAAGAGTAGAGATAACCCGTCATGTTTATGAAAAAACTTGGAAGAACTATGAAGTCCTTTATCGGCTTAGAATAGTCTTCCAAGCACGCCCTTGTCATCGGTAATGAAGCATTCAACAGCATTGTTAACAATAAGGAGAGGGTGTTCTTCGACTAGGCTCACTCCTCTTGAGCTACAAGGAATGTCTGCAACTTCTTTGCCCTTTGAGGTTGCTGGATCAGGGCGATCATCTTTGGGAAGCAGGTCACGCATCTTACCCTGCTGGAGCATCCTTTGCACTAGTTGGCAGAGTTATCGGCAGTTCTCAGTTAGGTGGCCTCGCTCTTTGTGGAATTCGCAATATGGTTCAGAATCTTTAGATCATTGATCAGCTGGTCGATAAGGCCTCTTGTTGTTAGCCCTTTCTTTCATGACTTGGCATACTTGTAGCATGACTTCATCTAGTTCAGACTCATACAAGTCATTGTCTTGCTGTTGATGGACCGCAGCTGTTTGTGAGGATGGAGCTGGTGGTATTAGTAACAGATCTTGAGCACGATTACGGCTCGAGAAGGAGTATCGATGGCGTTGAAATATTCTTTCCCTCCTTGAGTGAGTTGGGAAATCTTTGTGAGGAGATCTCGGAGGCTGCTTGTGAGAAGGATCTTTCTCTGAAATGAGCCTGGAGATGAAGCCTGGGTTGCTCTTTTCGCCTCGGATGTATGAGTTGGCGAAGGCAATCAACTCTTGGTATGTTCTTGGTGCTTAGACATTGGCTTCAAATTTGAGCGGCCCTTCACGAAGACCGTGGAAAAGAGCCACTCGGTACATTTCTTGACCAACAATCTCGATGTCCAAGATTTCTCTCTGGAATCGATCAGCGAACTGAGACTAAGTCTCGTTCTCATGCTGCTTGATCTCAAAGAGGGCTTCTGGACCGCCCATTCTCTTAGTTGAAGTAGAGAATATGAGCAAGAACTCCCTTCGCAGATCAGCAAAGGAAGTGATGGACTGAGGGCGAAGACCATTGAACCAATCCCTCACTTTTCCATCAAAAGTTGTGACAAGGAGCTTGCACATAGTTGCATCTGAGAGAGTTTTGAGAGCAACGGCTGACTCAAAAGCTTGAAGATGCTTCACTGGATCAGTCTCTCCAGTGTAGATTGGTAACCGGGGCTCTCTGAAATTAGATTGAGTAGGTTCATGACGAACATTCTCTATAAATGACAAAGGCTCTTCCTGCTCTCCTACAGCATAAGCATAAAAGGGAGCATAAGTTGCAGTTGAAAAAGGAGGAGGATAGAAAGGAAAAGCTGCTACAGGAGGAGCAGAAGCAGGAGCTGATGGTTAAGGATGACTTCCCTAAAAGTTGAGAAATCTTTAAGGACTTTCCCGGGATGCTTCCCAGAAGAAGTTTTTATGAGCTGCAAACTCTTCATCGTGAGGTCGCAAAGGGGCTGCAAGCCCTTGCGGACAGGTTGCTGTATAAGGAGGATAGACCGGTGGGCAAGCTGGAGGATAAGCCTGTTGATTCTCCAATATTGGGGTTGGACTGAACGGAGCAGCCGGAGCAATTGGAGCTGCTGCAGGTTGAGTGTCTAATCACTGCCTGATCGCAGCAAGCATTTGGTTGATTACTTGAAATTGCTGAGCATTTTCATGGCATGATTGCTCGAAGGCCTCCCAGAGAGGATCATCTCTGGGACTTAATTGATCAAGGTTCTCGGCTGAACGAAGATTTGATATGGCTAACTGATGATTTTCACCGTCTGTTCGGATCTAAACGTCGCGTGTTAACTGTTGATGCGTGAAAACGGCACTACCTAGTTAACACGGGTTGTTCGGTCTCACGAGCTAGGTGAAGAAGAGGGATGCGGGGATAGCGGAGAGGGGGAAGTTGATCCGAGTGTGGAAATGGTTTGGAAGGTTGATCAAGAGCTGTCGAGCAGAAGGTTACTTTAACGGTTGTGCTTGCAGGTTGATGCCGAGAGAGCTAAGCTGAGCTGAGAAGAACAGAGGGGCCGCTAGCAGTGGCAACATCAGACTTCGCCCGCCGCGGCTTAAATGTCACTCTTGTGACGGGCTTTCCTTTGATTAATATTGAGTGTTACAGCTTGTATATTACACCTTTACAAGAAAGAAAATAAAGTGGTACAAAGGGGAAACTGTCGGCTAAGTAAGGAGGTGCCAGAGAGGAGAGGCCGCGCGGACTGAGATTGCAGGCCTGCAGACCGCGCGACTAAGGAAAGAAAAGAGACCGCGCGGACTGGGAACTGAGGCCGGCAGGCCGCGTGACTAAGGGCAGAGAGACGGTGTAGACTGAGAAGAGGAGTCCTCAAGGTTTGAAGGCTTGAGCTTGCTGTGGGCTATCTTTGAGCTTGAGAGCGATAAGACTGTCTCGAAATGAGAGACACGATGGTCTATCTATAGGCCTGAGGAGGTAACAGCTTTCGGTGATGTTACCCCCGGTGAGACGGTAACTTGTGCGAGTAGAGGATGGAGTCCGCCAGTCCGCAACAGTCCGCGCGGACTGGGACTTGCTTCTAGAACTGGTCCTGCTGATGGCGGACTTGGAGAAGTCCGCGTCTATTGCTGGCGGACTGAGAGGAGTCCGCCCGAATTGAGCCAATCGATCCTGCGCTAAGATTGTGCGGGCTGAGGGACTATCCGCCCACTACTGGGAAGCGGGAGCTGGAAGTTGAGTGGCGGACTGCGCAATGAGTCCGCCCCTGCTGAGATGAGCGAGCACGCGCTAAGGGTGCGAGCTGAGGGATATCAGCCAAGTCCGTAGAGTCCGCACGAGGCTGCGCAGTCTGGGAATGCCTTCTAGTGGTGATTCTGCTGCCTGGCGGACTGGGAGGAGTCCGCCACTACTGATCGAGCCCATGCCAAGACTATACGGACTAAGGAGGTTGTCCGCCTGCTATTGCGGATGCGGATGCTGGAGGCTGAGTGGCGGACTGCGAGGAGAGTTTGCGGAGTCCGCCGCTGCTGACAAGCTGAGTCCGCCTATGCTGTTGAATGAAGATGAGGCCTGCTGCTGAGAAGCTGGAGCTGGAGTTCATCAACATAGGCAGACTGGAAGGTTTGATTGCACTTCGAGTCCGCCCAGCTCGTTGTGAACTAGACACGTCCGCTGATCTCTGCGGGTCGCCGAGGAGCTGGAGCGTCCGCGCTCCTTAGGCGGACTAGTAATGTCCGTAAGCTAAATTGTCCAACTGGGCGACCTGGCGGACTGACGAGGCAGGTCGCCCCATCTACTGAAGTTCGTCGTCCGTTGAAGGGAAGGGTTTGTCGCGCCTGCTGGGTGACAAGGGATGGGCGATCTGCCGGATTGACGAGGCAGGTCGCGCGTGTTGGCGAGGTGGAAATTGGGGTAGCTGGCTGGCGGCCTGGGGTCAGGTCACCAATCTGGCTATGCGGCGAGATGGAGGGTTGTCGACGCTGGTGAAGGTGTGCGGCCTAGAGGTAGGCTGCTTGACATTGTGGCGATCTGGGCGGATAGACATCCGAGTCCGTCAAAGGGGGGCCTGTTGAGAAACCTACGGTTTAGCTAACAAGGCGCGCAGTCTGCAGGGGCAGACTGAGGAAGCAGTCCAAAGCCCATGCCGACCAAGGGAACAACGCGCGGCTTGGGCGGTCAGACCGCTGAGACCTCCCAAGCCGTGCGGCATTCGCGGACAGACAAACATGTCCGCCCACACTAAGGCGTCGCGACCTCCAGGAGGAACCTGGAGCAGGCCGCGACTAGCAAGGTTGCTGCCTTGTGAAGGATCGTCGATTTCTGGGTTAACACTTATGGCCTTATTTATTACCTAACACATAGCCATCACATTCCATCCCATAACATGCGGGTAATCAATCACAAAAATGGTGCGATTAACCATGGTAGAGGATGGCGAGGGTCTTTGATGAGGAAGAAAAGGGAATCCATTGACAGGAGAAGAGCTGGACTAATCTTGAGTTTTTAATGTAATCCTGTAGAAAATAAATAAATAAATTAATGGAATTAGAATAGAAAACATGCCTCTTGGTATTCGACCTCCATTTATGTGGCTTTGGAGTTCTTCCATCAAGCCTTGTATGGAAGAATTGAGAGAGGAGATCGAGGGGAGGGAGAGAGAGAGGGGGAACTTGTGGGAAATATGAGGGATGGTTGTGGGAGATAGGTGGGAATTTAGATGCAAGAGGGAAAACATAGGGATTGAGATCTACACAACTTGCATCTTTACCATTAGTACAACAACAACATATGAGTGAATCTATGGTCTGCAATGTCGAATCCGTGCCAGGTTGTCGAAATTTGCGGCGACAATATATGTATTTTGGATGGAAACGAAAACTCCGAAGCAAGGTGTGAAAAAGATGGAGGAGCTATGTTCCGACTGTAGGGAAAAAAAGGGAGCGATTAAAAACATATAGGAAGAGTTTTTTGTGGGGGTAACAATATGAGACTCAGACTGCTTATAACATTACTCTATATTAAATGTTTGATTTTAATATTTTGGCATTAGAATTGCAATATTAATTGTGACAATCAACAATGAATTTTGCGCAAGCACACAAATAAAATACGGAGAGCATGATATATTTTAATGAATACAATATTATTATTATTATTTGCTAAGGCTCTATTTGGGACAGTGGTGGTGGTGGGAAAAGTCCTACTCACACCTCAACCACAATTTTATGGGTGTTTGTTTGCACAACGGTAGCAAAAGTACTTCTTGGGAAAAAAGTTTTGAAGGTTTTTTAAAAAGGTTGTAGGAATAGTTCTATTCCCTACTTTTTTTAAAGACTTAAAAAAACTACTTTCTATAAGGGTTCGTTCATTTGAACAACATTGATATTCAAGAACTAGCTTTTAAAATACGAAAACCAATAATGCTATTTAGATGGACGATTTTAGGGAGGAACTGATTTTTTGAGTCCAAAGTCATCGATTTTGAACAAAACCTACAAACCTTTCGTCGAATGTTTAAGTCTCGTCGTCATTCTGAGATTAAGCATATTGGAACTGCGAACTCACTCAGGCTCGCGATTTCGGTTGGGTCCACGTTTTCGCATCTGTGCTCATTTTCGCCCAGGCACATTTTTGCCAAGACATGCATTTTCACCCGGGCGCGCATATTTTCGCTATGGCGCGCATTTTTCTCACGTGTGCGTAATTTTCACTTGGGCTCGCATTTTTTTGCTCAATCGAACATTTTTTACCACGACATGAATTTTCCCCTCTGGCTCATGTTTTTCCGCCCGGCCAAGCATTTTTCCGCCTCGGCCAGCGTTTTTCCGCCCGGGCGCGCGTTTTTCCGCCCGGGCGCGCGTTTTTCTGTCTGAGCACACAAATTTTTCTCAGACAATCATTTTCGCCCGGATGCGCATTTTCTGCCTTGGTACGCATTTTTCCTCCCTGGCGTGCGTTTTTCCTCCAGGGCGGGCGTTTTTCCACCAGGGCGGCCTTTTTTCAGTCTGAGCGCACGTTTTTCCGCTCGGGCAAGCGTTTTTCCATCTGAGCGTATGTTTTTCTACTCGAGCACTCTTTTTTCTCCCGTGTGCTCATTTTTCGCTCAGACGCACATTTTTTGCCCTTTTGTGTATTTTTCGCGTGGTCGTGTATTTTTTGCCCTTTTGTGTATTTTTGCGTCGTCTCCTTCGTGATGACTTTTCTTACACACCTCCTGGGGACCCCCCTGATGTGTTACGTTCCCCGAGAGATATTTGGCTCTTTACGAGCCCGTATTTGAGTATAATTGTCTCTCACGGTCATCTCAGCACTCGTCACACACGAGATGAGTTTGTCTACTCTCCACCGAAAGGACCTCCTGATAGTCCACCCCATTTTAGAGACATCTCAGGTATTATTAGATTTTTCTATATGAAGTGTACCGTGTCTGTCGTGTTGTCGTTGCATCATTTGCATTACATGCATAAGTCTGCTGAGTATTTTACATGTCATTTGCATGAGTTGCATGAGTCGGTTCGCCGACGAATAATAACAAACAATGAAAATTATAAAGCCCATGCAGATAAGCGAAGTTAAGAGCAAATATTTAATGTAGGCGAGAAGGTAATGGTGCGAGTCCGCCCTGAGAGGCTCCCTTCGGGGCCTGCCAAGAAGTTAAGCGCGAGGCGAATGAGTCTGCACTCCATTATTAGTCGTATTGGGACCAACGCCTACCGACTTGACATCCCGGTCAGTATGGGAATTCACCCTGTGTTTAATGTTGAAGATTTGACTCCATACTATGAACCTCTTGAGTATGTGGACCCGAGCAGTGGAGATGCCCAGCCAGCCCCACCCCCATTGTCGCTACCATACCACTCTCACACATTACCACCATCTGATGGCCATCCTAGTTCACCCACTGTTGCCACCCACCCACCCCCATATTCGCCACGACGCGTATTTTTCGCAATTTTGACGATGGTTGTTTAAGTGTGTTTAATCAACTAAAGACTCGTTTAACTACAACACTCATTGTAGTGGCTCCCGACTAGGGAGAACCCATTTGTGCTAATGTGTGATGCTAGAGATTACGTCGTTGGAGTTGTTCTTGGGCAAGTGTGGGAGAAGATCTTATCTTTTGTGCACCTCGACTCACAAACCTTTAATTGAGGCTCAAATCAATTATACCACAACCAAAAATAATTACTCGCCGTAGTTTTTGCTTTTGAAAAGTTCAGATCTTATATTTTGTGCACCAAAGTCAAAGTTTACACAGATCATGCGGCTATCCATTACCTTATGGAAAAGAAAAATATTAAACCTCGACTAATTCGTTGGGTTTTGCTGCAACAGGAATTTGACTTAGAAATTAAGGACATAAAAGGCGCCGACAACCCGGTCGTAGATCATCTATCGAGGAATGAATGTTCGAATCCTAAGTTACGATCTGAAATTGATGAAAGGTTCCCTGACAAGTTGATTTTGACCATTTCCGAAAAATCATTGTCTTGGTATGCTGACTACGTTAATTATATAGTTAGTAAAGTTTTCTCACCTGATTTGCTATATCAACAGAAGAAGAGATTTCCGCATCAAGTACGCTCTTATCTTTGGGATGATCCTTTTTTATTTAAAATCGGAGGAGGCGGTGTAGTGCGATGATGCATACCGGAAGGAGAAATAAAACCTATTTTGGACAAATGGCATAGCTCTCCTTACGGAGGACATTTTAGGGGGAATATAACAGCAGTTAAAATATTAGAAGCAGAATTCTATTGACCCGCTTTATTCCGAGACTCTAAAGAATTTGTGAGCCAATGTGATCGATGTCAAAGAAATAAAAACATCAAGAAAAATGACTCTATGTCAATGAACATGATTATAGAAGTTGAACTATTCGATATTTGGAGTATAGACTTTATGGGGTCATTTGTAAACTCGAATGGTAATCTGTTTATTCTTCTAGATGTCAATTATGTTTCTAAACGGGTGGAGGTCATGCCTACTGTTAAGAATGATGCTAAAGTGGTTGTATTCTTAAAGAATTATATATTTAATCAGTTTGGCACACCAAGAGCTATTATAAGTGATGGTGGGATTTACTTCTGCAACAATCAATTTGCTATATTACTAAGGAAGTACGAATAAAGTACCATTAACGTATCATCCTCAAACGAATTGTTTAGCAGAGGTGTCGAACCACGAAATAAAGAAAATTCTCGTAAAGTCTGTTAGTGTCAACTATAAAGATTGGTCTCAAAAGCTCAAAACGCTTTATAGGCTGATAGGACAGTTTATAAGACGCCAATTGGTTTAACTCCTATCGTTTAGTTTATGGAAAAACTTATCATTTACCTCTAGAGTTAGAACATCGGGAACTTTGAGTACTTAAGAAGATAAATTTTGACTTCTATGCTGCAGGGAAGAAAATACTATTACAATTAAGTGAGTTGAAAGAATTAAGGTTGAATGTGTACGAGTGCTCTAGAATTTACAGAGAAAGAACAAAAAATGGCACGACCTATGCTTGAATGAAAAAAATTTCGAACCGACACAATTGGTGTTTTGATTAAACTCTCGTTTAAAAATGTTCCCCGCAAAGCTTAAGGCTCTATTTGGGAGTGTTTATGCTGATCAATAATCTCTATTTAAAATGCAAATGCAGTTTTATAACTGTTTGTTTGTGCAGTTTATAGAAAATCACTTATTTTAAAATTGATAGTAAGTTGATTTTTCATAAGCTACTGAGGTCCAGCATATAGCTTCTCATAAGCGACAATCTCCTTAAAAAATCATTTGCGTGACTTTTTTATCCAAATATAATTTTTTATCTAGACGTGAGTTTTTTCACCAGGCTGTGAATTTCTCGTCCGCTAGAGAATTTCACGCCTGAGCGCGATTTTTTCGACCTGGCGAAATCTTTTCGCAAGGGAGAGGTTTTTTTGACCGGGCGCGATTATTTCACCCGGGCGCAATTTTTTTGACCAGTCGGGAATTTTTTCAACCGACGCGATCTTTTCGCCCTAGCGCGATCTTCTCGCCTGAACACAATGTTTTTGCAATAGCGTGTTTTTTTCACCCTGAAACGTTTTTTCGCACGAGCGCGATATTTTTCGCCCGGGGGCGATATTTTTACCCCCTGCAAGTTTTTTTCGCCTGGACGTGTTCTTTACCTCGGGAGCGTTCTTTTTTATTTTTTCGCCCCAGCGCATTCTTTTCGCCCGGGCGCGTTTTTTTCGCCCGAGGGCGTTTTTTCGCCCAGGCGCGATTTTTCGCCTGAGCACGATTTTTTTGCCCAGGCGCGATTTTTTTTCGCCCGGGCGCTATTTTTTTTCCCCGGAAGCGATTTTTTCCTGGGCGCGGTTTTTGATTCTGGGCGTAGCGGGGAGAGATTTTTTTGCCCGGACGCGATTTGTTTTCGCGCGCGCACGATTTTTTTGTTCGAACTAGTATTTTTTGCCCGGACGTGTTTTTTTCATGAAGACATGATTTTTTCACCCGAGCGCATTTTTTTCGTTCTCAGGGGAGAAAAAATCGCATCGCGGCGAAAAATTGTGCTGGGGAGAAAAAATTCCGCCGGGGTTAAAAATCGTGCCCGTGAGAAAAAATGAGCCCTTTCAAGAAAATCTCATAGAGGCGAAAAAATTGCGTCCATGCGAAAAAATGCGTCCGGGTGAAAAAAAACGCTTAGCGAAAAAAGTGTGCCCAGGCAAAAAAGTGCCCCTGAGCGAAAAAACGGGCCCGGACGATATAACGCGCCAGGGCGAAAAAAACCCGCCCTGGCGAAAAAAACCCGCCCGGGCAAAAAAAATCGCGTCTGGGCGAAAAAAACACGTCGGGGTGAAAAAACGCACCCGGGAGAAAAAAAATGCGTCGGGCGAAAAAGGACGTGACTGGGCTGAAAAAATCACGTTCGTGCGAAAAAATCCGCGAACAGGCAAAAAAAGCACTATAGGGCGGAAAAAAACACGTCCGGGCAAAATAAATCGCTCGGGCAAAAAAAACCGCAACCGGAAGAAAAAAACCGTGGTCGGGCGAAAAAATTCACCCGGGCGAAAAAATCGCGCTCGAACGAAAAAATTCGCGACCGGGCGAAAAAAACGCTCCCGAACGAATAAATCGCACCTGGGCGAAAAAAAAACGCGTCCAAAAGAACGGACTCTAATGAATGAATGAAATTTTAGATGAGCACTTATGAACAAATTATTCAAACAATCAACTACTTATTCATAATGGATTTTATAAAATCTCTATGCAAGCATCAATTTTCAATTAACGGCTTATTCATCAACATAAGCTGTCTCAAACAGAGACTAAGTCTCATTGGTCAGGATCATTCGTGTAAAATAAGTACACCCATATGACGTGATCACCATCTTAAATGAGAACGATAATTCGGAGTTGAAAGCGAATGAAGAACGACTTAATATCTATCGGAGCAAATACAACGAACGATTGGTGTCGTTCATTCAACTAAAATAACAAAATCAAGATTTAAGGTCTTATCGGGACTTAAAATCAGGCGCTTTTTGGGAGGCGACCCATTTATTAGTTGATAATATTTTTTAGTTTGAATTTTTATTTAAGTTGTCTGGTCAACGTAATTCAACCCCAAAAAATCAAAAAAGAGCTCTGAAACAAAAAAAAAACATTCATGTGGTTTATATATAAAAAAAATATGTTGCAATAATATTTTTTTTGTTCTCTTTGAGAAATTTAGAAGTATCTGCAGGTCCAACTGAACCAAGGCCGGTTTTTATACTCTCCTTCCTTCTAAAATCCCAGCTCCTTACTCTAAACCCTATTAGTGGCAAATCTGGAGAGGCACGGGAGTGAGCGGCGAAAATCACGGCACAATCCCGAGCGACGCATCAAGGGCTCGTCGGCGGCAACTTCTCAACATCGGCGGAAACTTGCACCTCCTTTGTTGTGCTCCGCCTTCGTATAGGGAAAGATTAACTCCCGCATTCCATCATCTGGATCTTCTGAGTTCGGTTAGTAGTCGATCTCACCCCTTCTTCATCCCATGTTTAGGATTTCATTTAGCATAGTTTTTATTGTCTTAGGGTATGGCTTCTAAGAAGAAGGACAAAGGAAAGTCGGTGGCTCATAAGAACGTTCAGCTCATTAACCATAAATCCCGAGATCGCTATGAAAACCTTATATCAATGCCTGTCATGCTGGAGCGAGGTTTTCAAATTTAAGTTCGAGGGTGGAGCATAACCTATATTGAACAAATCCGATCTCAGGGATGGGAAACTTTCTATCATCCTGGGTGTGAAGCTATCTTGCCATGAGTTTATGAGTTCTATGTTAATGCCCTATTTCAGAACAATGATAAAGTGTTGGTGAGGGGCAGAGAGATAGATTGTTCAAATGAAGCCATTAACAGATATTTTGATCTTCAAAATCTGGAGGAAAATAGGTATGCGATTCTAAAAAGAACGATTTCTCCTCTTGAGGTTGCAACACCCTTGTCCATTATGTCGAACATTGACTGGGCTAACAAAGCAAAGAATGTACTCCACTCCAACAGCTTTAAGCGAGAAGCCAAAGTTTGGTTGTTGTTTGTTAACGCCAGCATTCTGCCAACGAAGCATCTAAATCAGGTAATGTTTCCTTGGGCACTACTAATATATTGTATTCTACGAGGAATAAAGATAAACGTAGGACGGATGATAGCGGAACAAATTCATGAAAAAGGGAAGGCCAAAGTCGGGCGACAGCTATGGTTCCGTACTCTTATAACTGCTCTTTGTCAAAATGTCGGTGTGAGCAAAAAGGATACCAACGTTACGCCGGTGAAACATCATATTACTCACACCGTCATTTCCACAAATATTAAACCTCTTCAGAGCGCAGTGCGGACAAGGGCAAATCGACATCATTGCCTTCTTCTTCTTCAACCAAACCAACACAATCCACACTGCAGTTAGCAGACTGTAACGCCCCGATACTCAAAAGAGCGACGGGTGACGATCTGTACCAAATTTGGAATTTGGCAGGGGTACACGGACTGGGGCACGGGCGTGTCCCAGGGCGTGTCGGGGTAGTTCAAAGATCTGGCAAAAAAGTTAATGCAGAAATCTGGGTGCGACGATCGTCGAGCAGCGGTCGACGATATGGTCTCAATACTGCGGTCGACGATCGGGCAAGCTTTCTGCGTTCGACGATCGGGTCAGCATTCTGGGTTCGACGATCATCGAGCAGAGCTCGATGATCTGGTCAATTCTGCGGTCGACTATTTGGTCAACGTTCTGCGGTCGACGATTGGGCCGTGGGTTCGACTATTTGGCCAGAGAAAGCTCCGTTCGATGATTCTGACAGTGGTCGACGATCTTGGTTCGACGATCGTCGAGCGTGGGGCTATTTGTGGCGTGTTTAATGCTGTCGACACGGAGTGTAGACACACGGGATTGGCGGGAGTTGACTTATCTTTCCGACATTGACACAGACGTGTCCTGCTCCTGTAGGTGTACCATGCGGTGTTTAGCCCCATTCGTCCAAGTCAGACCTGGATCGTGCCCGTGCATCCCTTTTAGTGGGATCCGACGGTTGTGCTTATTCCCGAAAGAATTATACCGAGAGAAGGGTTTTAAAACCCTTATTATTTTTTGCCGGTTCTCTGTCTAAATCCTAGAGAGAGGGGAGAGCAAAGGAGGAAGTAAAAGCTTATATCCAGTCTTTGCAGGAGTTTTAGAGCTCCAAATCGGGATCCGACTTTGGATCTACGAAGGCAAGGAGATTGCAGTGCTTTACATCCGCGTACATTTTCATGGCGCCAAGGAAGAACGCTAGGGCAACGATTCTCTACTTGAGCATGTGAAGCTCTCCTCCTTTTGCATAGGAAGCCCGCTCTCGCGAGTTTGCGGTGAGTTTGAGGCGTTCCTTCGGGTAGACATTAATAGTCCCCATTGTGTAGAGTCCGTAAACGAGAACGGACATAGGCATGATGTGTGAAGCCTATCCGGACATATTGGTTTGAATCGGTGATGTTGCATTGCATAAATGCTGGAGAAGACTCCGTGCGAATGTTTGCTTTTCGTGTTTTCAACGTGGTAGATTGTAACAGGGAGCCTTGGGGATTAATTCTAAGGTGCACCTGGAAAACTGGGCGGATGCGTGATCTTGCCAACTTGATGGCCTGGGAGCCAACTTGAACATAACCGGGTTATGTGAAGTTTGTATTGGAAACGGGACTCGGGACCGTACCCGCTAGGGTAACAATTCTCTACTTGAGCATGTGAAGCTCTCTTTCTTTTGCATAGGAAGCCCGCTCTCGTGAGTTTGCGGTGAGTTTGAGGCGTTCCTTCGGGTAGACCTGAATAGTCCCCGTTGTGTAGAGTCCGTAAACGAGAACGGACATAGACATGATGTGTGAAGCCTATCCGGACATGTTGGTTTGGATCGGTGATGTTGCATTGCATAAATGTCGGAGAAGACTCCGTGCGAATGTTTGCTTTTCGGGTTTATCTACGTGGTAGATTGCAACAGGGAGCCTTGGGGATTAACCCTAAGGTACACTCGAAAAACTGGGCGGATGCGTGATCTTGCCAACTTGAACTTGAACATAACCGAGTTATGTGATGTTTGTGTTGGAAACGGGACTCGGGAAAAGTTTGACCCGCGCATATGGCTTAAATTGTCGTTGCGATGTGAGCACGGGTTAGGCGGAACCGTACCCGCTCTATGTCGTTCGGTTAGAGTCGTTGGCATGGATGAGGGTCTTCGGCGGTCTATGGCTTAAATTGACGTGACCCATGCCAAGAAGACAAATTGCTCATAGTTTGGCCGTCAAAGTGGCGATGGTGAGATCGGAATGTCTATAGCTTAAATTGACGTGACATTGGCCGGTTCACGGAGAATGTGCCCTGAGTGCACGGGGTGTGTGGCCGTGCGTGCCAACGCCTGTGATGCAATGTATATATTTATATACTGCTTGGTTATGCTAATATACTGCATGGAAGGGGCATCGCCGCCCCGAATTGGGGCGGGATCTTTATAATTTGGTCAGCATTGCTGACCGTTGCTTTTGTTTGCCACCGTGCGGTGGTTTATTGCTTGCAGGCGCTGCTGGACCAAGCAGTCAATAGTGGGCTAAAGCACAAATTGCGAAGCCGGCCCTCGAAGGCCTAGTTGGAGTGTTTACTTGCTTTTGTTCATGTTTGACCGGCCTGCGTGTCGTGGTATAGAAAACATGTAATTTTCAGGAAACCATTTGTAAGGCCTTAAGGACAGTACTGTGTATGTACTTCATTCCTACTTGGCTTGTTGGTGGACATTCATGCTTTTATGCTGGGTTCTTAATTGCAACTTATAAACTACTTCCGCTAGAATGCTCTGTGTATGAAGTTATGATTGGTTGGATGGTTTCCATTGAGTAACCACCCAGTATGTCTGTGGTATATGGCGTTGGGCCCCGGCCGGACCTACTGTTATATGCTATGCGATGGATAGGGGGTGTTTCAATTTGGTATCAGACTACTGGTTTCGGTTAGGCTTAAACTGAATTCGTGGATGAATTCTTTTTAAGGGGTGGTGAGCACATATGTGTGCGTCATCGTTATAATAACAAAAACCCATGAATGTCCGCTTAGGAATGAAAATACATGTGTTTGGGGAACATGCGTGTTCCTATAATTGCTATTTGCAATTTTATTATTTGGTCCCTTAACATTGTTTTGTACCACTATAGGTGACCGGAAGAGGTGATGGGCCGTCGAAACGTCAAGTTTCTGAGGCTAGCAGTGCACCAAATGATGCTCCTGCAACACCTCCATCGGCTGAGACCATACGATTTGTGGCTAAAGCAGTGCTTGCCATGATCAATGCGCAGCCTGCAAGGCAAATGCAGCAGACCGCTCCTGCGGTGGAACAGGTAGTAGTGGAGTCGTCGGTGCCAAGGAGGGCAACCGAGAGATAGCTCAAACATGTCATGATCTTTAATCCTAGTATTCTCGGGGTTGGGAACCCCATCTCAAGCTGAATACTGGCTCTCCAGGGTAAAGAGAGTCTTGACAGCAACAGAGACGGAGGAGTGGCAAATGACGACCATTGCTACGTTCCTTCTGGACGGTGAAGCGAGATTATGGTGGGAAGGATTGGAGCTGCATCTTTTGAGTGGTAGGCAACTTACAGATGTCTCGATGGAGGAGTTCTCGAGACTGTTCTTGGCTAAATACCTCCCTTCGACACAGAGGATAGCATTGGAGAACGAGTTCCTGAAGTTGGTTCAAGGAGACAGCAGAGTGGATGAATATCTCCACGAGTTCACTCGATTAAGTCGATATGCTAGCTCCACCATCACGGATGAGGAGCGCAAGACGAATCGATTCTACGAAGGGTTGAGAGATGAGTTGAGGCTACTACTCTCGGGGCCGATGATGCAGGGTTTCTTAACCTTGGTCAACACGGCCCGGTCCTTGGAGAAGGACATGAAGAATGTTCAGGCAAAGAAAAGTTTGGGTGACAAGAAGTCTGAATTCAAGGTGTCGACTACTACAAAGTCGGGGTACCGTAAATTCTTTAACAAGGCTAGGACTTCGGGTCCAACTCCTTCTTTTGGTGCTTCTGGGGCGACTACGATCGGACCCCGGGCGCATGTTACAACTGTGGGAAGTCGGGGCACTTTGCCCGCGATTGTTGGAGCGGACGTCCCAAGTCCGAGAGAAAGCCGAGAGCAACTTATGAAGAGAAGGGCAAGGCGGTGGAGTCAACCGCGTCCCATTATGCTCCGGCCCAACCGAGGGTGTACAATCTTGGCCAACAGGAGGTCATCAAACAGGCAGACTTGGTGACAGGTAAAATTGTAATTTATAGCAAGTTAACCTTTTAAATACTTGTTATGTGCTTGTTACCTTACCAATACTTGTTTAGGATTTGTTTTGATTTGTGAAAATCCGGCAAGAGCACTCTTCGATACGGGAGCTTCACTCTCCTTCTTGTCCGAAGGATTTATATCATGCATCGGAGTACCTTTTTCAATGGCGAAGGACAAGCTGGATGTGTTGTTGCCAAATGGGTGTTTGATGCGCGTGGACAGAATCTGTAGCGCGAAGATTCGAATTGGGAATCAAGAGTTCCATTTGCAAGCGTTGTTATTGCTACTAGTGGAATTCGACGTTATATTTGGCATGGACTGGCTCTCAAAGCAGCGATCCTTTATTGATTGCGGTAGCAAGGAAGTCAAGCTGGGAGCAGGTCGTGAGACGACTTTCACGGGCTTGAAGGGGTCGAGCAATACGTTGATGTCTGCTCTTCAGGTGGTGAAGGCGGTTCATGCCGGTGCAGAACTGTTCTTTACACTAGTGGAGGTTGCAAAGCCTAAGCCCGCGTTGGACTATATTTCAGTGGTATCGGAGTACCCTGATGTGTTCCCTAGCGATCTTCCTGGAACCCCACCACAGCGGGAGATATATTTTACGATAGAGCTTTTACCATGTGCAAATCCTGTGTCACGCTCTCCATATCGGCTAGCGCCCAAGGAAATGGAGGAGCTGAAGATTCAACTGCAAGAGTTGTTGGAGCAAGGGTATGTGCGTCTAAGTTCCTCGCCTTGGAGCACACCGGTCCTCTTTGTTAAGAAGAAGGACGGAAGCTTAAGGCTATGTATTGATTATCGGGAGCTCAACAAGTTGACGGAAAAGAACAAGTACCCGATCCCCCGGATTGATGATCTATTAGATCAGTTAGTCGGGTCGACGGTGTACTCAAAGTTGGATCTTAAGTCCGGGTACTATCAGCTGTGAATAAGGGAGAGTGATATCCCGAAGATAGCGTTCAGTATGAGATACGGGCATTACGAGTTTACGGTCATGCCGTTTGGGCTGACTAATGCGTCATCAGTGTTCATGGATTTGATGAACAGGACTTTCAGGGAGTACTTGGACCATTTTGTGATCGTATTCATCGACGATATTTTGGTGCACTCGCAAAGTGAGGAAGATCACTTCAGGCATCTTCATTTGGTTTTGGAGACGCTAAGGAGGAATCAACTGTATGCCAAGTTCTCGAAGTGCGAGTTTTGGTTGTCCTCAGTGGTGTTCCTCGGTCATATAGTGAGTGGAGAAGGTATTGTAGTGGATCCGGCGAAGATTGTTGCAATACAGGAGTGGCCTGAGCTTTCTACGGTAGCAGAATTCTGGAGCTTTCTGGGGCTTGCCGGCTATTATAGGCACTTCGTAGAGAACTTCTCGCGGATAGCGTTACCTCTCACTACTTTGACAAGGAAGGAGTAGAAGTTTGTTTGGACGCCGGAGTGCGCGCAAACTTTTGAGGAGTTGAAATGTCGGTTAACCACGGCGCCTGTGCTGAGTTCGTCAAGTGGGGCCGAAGGTTATGAGATTTATAGTGATGCTTCAGGCAGTGGTTTGGGTTGCGTGCTACTGCAACACGGAAGTGTGATAGCTTATGGCTCGAGACAACTGAAAGTGCACGAGAGGAATTATCCGGTCCACAACTTGGAGTTAGCGGTCGTTATTTTTGCATTGAAGCTGTGGAGACATTATTTGTATGGTGTGAAGATTGATATCTACACCGATCACAAGAGCCTGAAGTATTTGATTTATCAGAAAGATCTGAATATGCCGCAGCATAGATGGATGGAGTTCCTGGGGGACTATACATTCAAGATCCACTACGTGCCTGGTAAAGGTAATGCGGTTGCGGACGCGTTGAGTCGCCGAGCCCCGGCTCAAGCCAATTGGCTATCGGTGCATGATGAGCGGTTGGTTTGGGAGTTGGAGGCTTTGGAGATTGTTTGTGTAGATAAGCAAGCAAGTGCTGAAGCAGTACTGAATTGGACTGAAATTTAATATGACCTGGCTGATCGGATTCGACAGGCATTGGATTTGGATGACCACATAAAGCAGTTCATGGTAGAGGCTCTGGATGGGTCAAATTCCCAATTCGTTGTGGAGGACGGATTGCTTTGTAAAGACGGTCGTCTTTGAGTCCCAAGCATGGGCAGTATGCAGGTGGATTTGTTGTACGAGGTGCACCATACCAAGTAGTCGATTCACCCGGGGAGCACAAAGATGTACCGCGACGTTAAGAAA
The DNA here is from genome assembly GCA_039583875.1 of Platanthera guangdongensis. Taxonomy (NCBI): domain Eukaryota; kingdom Viridiplantae; phylum Streptophyta; class Magnoliopsida; order Asparagales; family Orchidaceae; genus Platanthera; species Platanthera guangdongensis. The sequence goes on along the minus strand of CM077160.1, from coordinate 96,001,957 downwards.
CTATTTTGTTGGCCGGGTTTGAATAAGGATGTGGCGCTCTACGTGGCGAAGTGCCCAACTTGCGCCTTGGTGAAGGCAGAATGCCAAAAGCCGGGAGGATTTCTGAAGTCCTTGCCTATTCCAGAGTGGAAATTTCGACGACATCACAATGGACTTTGTGCACGGTTTGCCAAGGTCGCAAAAGGGGAACGACGTCATCTGGGTGGTCGTAGATCGGTTAACGAAGGTGTCACATTTTATTCTGCATAGGAAGGATGATCCGGTGGAAAAGTTGGCAAAGTTGTATGTGGATAACATAGTGCGGCTTCACGGTGTGCCCCGCAGCATCGTGAGTGACCGAGATGGGTGGTTCACGTCCAATGATTGGAGGATAGTGCAATAAATGTTGGGAACAAAGTTAAAATTTAGCACAACCTTTCATCCGCAAACAGATGGGCAGACCGAGAGGGTCAATAGAACTATGGAATACCTGCTCCGCATGTGTGTCTTGGACTTTGGAAAGCAATGGGAAGACCATCTCTATTTGGTGGAATTTGTGTACAACAATAGCTACCATGCGAGTATTCAAATGGTGCCCTTTGAGGCCCTTTATGGTAGAAAATATCGCACGGTGTTGTCTTGGTTACAAACGGGTGAGTCAAAGTTGTATAAGCGATTAGAAGTGGAAGATGCTACTTCGTTGGTTCGAACCATTCAGGAGAGGTTGCTAATCGCTCAGGACCGTCAGGTGAAGTACTATAATGCCAAGCACAGGAACGTGGAGTTCGCTGTGGGCGACTGGGTGTACTTAAAGATCAAGCCGTTCAAGGGTGTCTCGCGGGTGCGACGCTTGAAAAAGCTAAGCCCGAGGTACCTTGGGCCATTTGAGGTTCTGGAGCGGGTTGGTGAAGCAGCCTATTGGTTGAAGCTTTCGGTGAAGCTTAGTGGTCTACATGATGTATTCCATATATCGGTGCAACGGAAGGCGGTGCAAGAGCCTTCGCAAGTGATCGCGGTTGGTCAAGTGCCGGTGGATAGTGGGTTGATGACAAAGGTCAAGCTCGTGCAGATTGAAGACTCGGAAGTCAAGCGGCTACGCAATAAAGAGATCAGGATAGTCAAGTTCCGATGGGACAATTGCGGTCGAGAGGAGCTCTCTTGGGAGCGAGAGCAGACTATGCTTGATAAGTATCCGGAGTTGTTCCGCTCAGGTACAAATTTTGGTTTTGTACTTATCTTTCTTTATGTAATTTCGTGGATGAAATTCTTTTAAGAGGGGGAGAGTTGTAACGCCCCGAAACTCAAAAGAGCGACGGGTGACGATTTGTACCAAATTTGGAATTTGGCAGGGGTACACGGACTGGGGCACGGGCGTGTCCCAGGGCGTGTCGGGGTAGTTCAAAGATCTGGCAAAAACGTTAAGGCAGAAACCTGGGTGCGACGATCGTCGACTAGTGGTCGACGATCTGGTCTCAATGTTGCGGTTGACGATCAGGCCAGCTTTTTGCGTTCTACGATCGGGTCAGCATTCTGTGTTCGACGATCGTCGAGCAGAGCTCGACGATCTGGTCAATTCTGCGGTCGACGATTTGGTCGAAGTTCTGCGGTCTACGATCGGGCCGTGGGTTCGACGATTTGGCCAGAGAAAGCTCCGTTCGACGATTCTGGCAGCAGTCGACGATCTTGGTTCGACGATCGTCGAGCGCGGGGCTGTTTGTGGCGTGTTTAACTCTGTCGACATGGAGTGTTGACACACGAGATTGGCGGGAGTTGACTAATCTTTTCGACATTGACACGGACGTGTCCTGCTCCTGTAGGTGTACCATGCGGTGTTTAGCCCCATTCGTCCAAGTCAGACCTGGATCGTGCCCGTGCATCCCTTTTAGTGGGATCCGACGGCTATGCTTATTCCCGAAAGAATTATACCGAGAGAAGGGTTTCAAGACCCTTATTATTTTCTGCTGGTTCTCTGTCTAAATCCTAGAGAGAGGGGAGAGCAAAGGAGGAAGTAGAAGCTTAGATCCAGTCTTTTTAGGAGTTTTAGAGCTCCAAATCGTGAGCCGACTTCGGATCTTCGAAGGCAAGGAGATTGCGGTGTTTTACATCCGCGTACATTTCCATGGCGCCAAGGAAGTACGCTAGGGTAACGATTCTCTACTTGAGCATGTGAAGCTCTCCTTCTTTTGCATAGGAAGCCCGCTCTCGTGAGTTTGCGGTGAGTTTGAGGCGTTCCTTCGGGTAGACATGAATAGTCCCCGTTGTGTAGAGTCCGTAAACGAGAACGGACATAGGCATGATGTGTGAAGCCTATCCGGATATGTTGGTCTGGATCGGTGATGTTGCATTGCATAAATGTCGGAGAAGACTCCGTGCGAATGTTTGCTTTTCGGGTTTTCTACGTGGTAGATTGCAACAGGGAGCCTTGGGGATTAACCCTAAGGTACACCCGAAAAATTGGGCGGATGCGTGATCTTGCCAACTTGAACTTGAACATAACCGGGTTATATGAAGTTTGTGTTGGAAACGGGACTCGGGAAAAGTTTGACCCACGCATATGGCTTAAATTGTCGTTGCGATGTGAGCACGGGTTAGGCGGAACCGTACCCGCTCTATGTTGTTCGGTTAGAGTCGTTGGCATAGATGAGGGTCTTCGGCGGTTTATGGCTTAAATTAACGTGACCCATGCCAAGAAGACAAATTGCTCATAGTTTGGCCGTCAAAGTGGCGGTGGTGAGATCGGAATATCTATGGCTTAAATTGATGTGACATTGGCCGGTTCACCGAGAATGTGCCCTGACTGCACGGGGCGTGTGGTCGTGCGTGCCAACGCCTGTGATGCAATGTATATATTTATATACTACTTGGTTATGCTAATATACTTCAGGGAAGGAACATCACTGCCCCGAATTGGGGGCAGGATCGTTATAATTTGGTCAGCATTGCTGACCGTTGCTTTTGTTTGCCACCGTGCGGTGGTTTATTGCTTGCAGGTGCTGCTGGACCAAGCGGTCAATAGTGGGCTAAAGCCCAAATTGCGAAGCAGGCCCTCGAAGGCCTAATTGGAGTGTTTACTTGATTTTGTTCATGTATGACCGGCCTGCGTGCCGTGGAATGGAAAACATGTAATTTTGAGGAAACCATTTGTAAGGCCTTAAGGCCGGTACTGTGTATGTACTTCATTCCTACTTGGCTTGTTAGTGGGCATTCATGCTTTTGTGCTAGGTTCTTAATTGCAACTTATAAACTGCTTCTGCTAGAATGCTCGGTGTAGGACGTTATGATTGATTGGATGGTTTCCATTGAGTAACCAACTGGTCTGTCTGTGGTATATGGCGTCGGTCCCCGGCCGGACCTACTGTTATATGCTATGCGACGGATAGGGGGTGTTACACGGACTCTCAGCAAGACCCGAACAAGATCATTGCATGCTTAAAACACCTCAGGGAGTATCAATGATGCCATCACAATGTTGTCTCTGCAAAGTTAAATTTTTTGAAATTGAATCAGTTAAACCTACCACGATATGCTCAGCTCCCACTTGGCGACCAATCCCTCCCATTCCTGCCACTATTTGATGATGATGGTTACATGCTTAACGCTTGTTGGAGATGAGTGGATCCTTCAATCGATGACGTGGTTGATGAACCAGAGATGACTGATGAGGACAATGAGAGTGGGGACTACAAAGAAAGCAATGAAGATGATGAAAGTATTGAAAGTGTGGAAAGCGATGAGGACGTCGAAGAAGACAACGCCGAAGACTGATGCTTTTTCACATCTACCTCTTAGTTGTGTTTAGGAACAATCTTTTTGTTTGAAATATTTTGTGACCAACATTATAGATTCTTGTTTTGCTGACTTGCTACCCTTTTAAGGGTTCTCTTTTGAACTATTATTGCTATTACATTTGCTTATTTTATTTTTGCGTTCGGGTTATACTTCTAGGATGGTTTAAATAGAAATCAGTATGTTTTGGTTCTTTAACTACTGTTCTATTATATTTTGGACAAAACTCGATTATGTATATTATAGGATGATATGCTGTAGTTCCCAACTCAGTTTGTTTTTTTTTTGATATGAACCTTAATCTAATATAAATGATGCTTGGGTTTGCTTGTCATACCCGATCTATCATTTATGTGATTTGCATTCGCAGATTGCAGTTTGTGTGCTAGTTGGATACACTTTTGATTTGCACTTATGAATACAATTAACTAGCACCTATTGAGTTTATTTGGACTTGAGAATTTCTGTGAAAATAATGAGATATCTAAATCTGGATACTAGTCTTCGTTATGGCTTTGTGTATAATCTTATGCAGGTAACTGTTGGACAAACCATCCCGATTAACTTTTGAACCATAACATCATATAATCGGACAGAAAGGATGAGAAGGATTGATACTTTGGTATGCATACTTCAGGGTAGTACTTTATTTTTATTGCATATATTTACATATATTTTACATCAATCGTCAAATGGTAGACTTCACCCGAATTAGGAAATAATGAATGACAAATCTTTGTTATGGACTAGCAAAGGCCTTTGTGTGAGTGAGTGTGTGTGAAGTAACCTTCACCGATTGAGTGGTGAATAGCTTATTGAATTTCATTTCGGGATCCTTACTTTTTGTTCCAATTATGTAATTTTAAATGATTGGTACATGAGTCAAGCCTGAAAGTTCAGAATCTTGCTTTTGAAGTTAATAAGATATGCTAGAGCTTCATGTTTTATTTCCCCTAGACACATTAATTCTTTAAAATATTTGCATCCTACAAAATAATTGTATTAATTTCCAAACAAAGAGGGAGAGGGGTGAACAAGAACTGAGTCGATGACGTAGACTAAGACATTGAGCTTAAGTAGTTAATTGATAAAGATGACTAAGGCCGCCTTTATATCCTCTATAGCCTTTTTGAGCTTGAGTATTGTCATTTTGATCCATGTTATCTATATATCATTTCCCTAAATTTCCACTAGTTATTTCTGAATAAGACTTCCAACTATGGATGTGATAAAAAGGCCGTTAAAAAAACTCGTATCATAGTGATATGCGACCTGAGTGTGTGTGCACCTACTTGGAATGATCTCAACTGTGATTTAAAATATATATATGTGAAAATGTCATAGCGATATGTGGCCTGAGTATGTGTACACCTACTTGGAATGATCCCTACTATGGTTTTTCTAAAAAAAAAATTGATGATTGTGAAAGTAAGCCCATAATAGGTATAATTATTAAGAATTTTTGCTATCGAAATATCTTGACCAAATCAAAATTTAATCATATATTCCTAACCATGCCAAAGCCCATCATATTTCAAGTCCTTATGATTTTCTTTCACCTACCAAAACTCTTGTGGAGGCTAAGTCAAAGACTTAGCTTATTATTAGATTTTGTTATCTATGAGGAAATTTAATGAGTTAAGTTGTTTGGAAGTTGATAATTCTAAGGAATAACACAAAAAACACTAGGAAATTGTTATGGAGTTTAACTTGTATCGAACTAATGAATCTATGCATTTTTCAAATTTAATGATTGATCCATTTACCAATTATTATTGCAAATCACTCAATTAGTCTTATTTTGTTCAAAGAGTAAGGAGAGTTGAGCTGGCAATTCGAAAGATATTTGCTCACTCAATGACGTGCAATGTTTAATCTTTATTAGGGGCTAGCAAAGGTTTAGGTGTGGGGGTGTGATAACTTCATACAAAAAAGTAATTTTGTGTGTCAATGCGTCTCATCTTGTCTAATTTATTTGAAAAATATTGATAAAAAACTTATGTAAACGAGTAAATCAATATTTGTGATAAAATTCAGGTATTGTTGATGTTTTCACTTGTTTTTATGATAGGGAATCATGAGGAAATTAACTTGTACGGTTGATGTTAAGCATAAAGAGCATTCAAGAAATGTTACAGTAATTTTGGAACAGTTTTTGCTTAAAACTGGACAGAAAAAAATTTGTTGCAACAAATCTGCGAATTTCAATTTTGAATTTCTGAAATTATTCAAAAATGACAGTTATGAAAATGAAAGGAGACTTCCTTTCAAAAATCCTGGAGTCCATATGGGGCGTGTACAACCATAAATAGAGGGGGAGAAGAAAAATAAAGGATTTTTTTGTCATTTGGAGAAGGGAGGAGATTGCGGTTAGGGTTTCTGGAAAGGAGGATCTGTTTTTCAGCCACTGGAGAGGGTAGATGCGAATTTCTGACGTCATATACAGTAAGATCTCTCTAGTTTTGCGGCATTTTACCTCCTTTATGAACTAAACTCTCCTAGTCTTGTATGGAGAGAGTATTATGTGTGTTTTGGTGGTGAATTTCTCTTATGTTTGAATTTATTTGATAATTTATCTTGGTGGAACTTTTGAATTTGATATTGAAATTTTTAGGTTATGCTTTTATATTTTATTGCGTTGCGAAAATCGAGAGATGAGTGGTATAATATTAGTTTGAGTCCTATCTTATCGCACTTCAAGAATCGAAAGACGAGTGGTGTGAATATTTAACATAAAGTTTCGACTATTATACTACACTTCGAGATTTGAGAGAGCATAAATGTAAGTGCCCTTAAGTTCACTACAGTTTGGAGAGGATAAATAGATTTTCCTTTCTTACTAGCAACTCTGACTTTAATTCTTCGCAGTATCATTCATTCTATCTAAGTTAGAGATGACTAGAGGAATATATGATATCAAGATTTCCGAGATTCGAGAGATGAGGATTTCTTCTATAAAAATCGTTACAAGATAACTTGATCAAATATTATTACAAGATATTATTTTCATACATCACCTCAACGCACGTAGGAAATTAAAAATATAAGACTTTCTTTTCAACTAATAAAAATGTATCTCTTTGAATAATATATTTGGTTAAATCATTGTTTAGAATTTTTATTACTTTTCAAAATCATCTCATTAAATCTGTTTGAATTTAAAAAAAATGGAGTATCTAGTATTTGCAAGATTTAGATTAACAACTTCTCCGAGAGAATGATCTCTACTCACACATTATAACTTGATCAGGCACGTACACCTTATTACTTGATCAGACACGTACACTTGTTGTAATATGCATAACCATTTCGGGCGTATCAACCACGTACTCCTTTTCCATCACCATCACTATCCCAAACAGAACCTAGGAAAAAACTCTCCATGCATTCATAAAAGCCATAAAAAAGCACACGCTGGAATGTACACATGTAGAATAAAGACTAACAAAGAAATTTGAGATTGTTTAAACAGGAAAGAGAAGTGTTAGGAATGTGATCCATCTTTATAATGATGGGTGTGCACATAACCATGCACCTCATGATCTCCACCCAAAAATAGTGGGATCATGGGTTTGACCGCACTCACGATTACCGCGCCCGATCCCCACGTACACCGATCATATCACTCGTAGTATATATATACTAAGAGTGATAGGCACGGGCCTTCGGTGTAACACCCCATATCCGTCGCATATCATATAGCAGTAGGTCTGGTCGGGGCCCGACGCCATATACCACAAACAAACCGGGTGGTTACTCAATGGAAACCATCCAACCAATCCAACGTCCTACACAGAGCATTCTAGCAAAAGCAGTTTATAGAAGTTGCAATTAAGAACGCAACACAAAGAGCACGAATGCCCACTAATAAACCAACTAGGAATGTCGTACATATACGAGTACAAGCCTTAAGGCCTTACAAAATGGTTTACTTCAATATTGCATGTTTTGCAAACCATGGCACGGAGGCCGGTCATACATGAGTAAAAGCAGTAAACACTCCAATTAGGCCTTCGAGGGCCAGCTTCGCAATTTGGGCCTTAGCCCGCTATTGACCGCTTGGTACAGCAGCACCTGCAAGCAACAAAACCATCGCACGGTGGCAAATAAAGGCAACGGTCAGCAATGCTGACCAAATTATAACGATCCCGCCCCCAACTCGGGGGGGGGGGGGGGGGATGCTCCTTCCCTGCATTTCATTAGCATAAGCGAGCAATATAACAATATTCATTTCATCACAGGCGTAGGCTCACACGGCCACACACCCCGTGCACTCAGGGCACATTCTCGGTGAACACAGTCTAAGCCTGCCGACTCACCACCGTCCCTTTGGACAGCCAAACAATGAGCAATTTGTCTTCCCGGCATGGTTCACGGTAATTAAAACCATAGACCGCCGAAGACCCTCATCTATGCCAACGACAAGTGCCACGTAACCTTAGGTCTCTTTAACCGAACGACATAGAACGGGTACGGTTCCATCTAACTCGTGCTCACATCGCAACGGTAATTTAAACCATATGCGCAGGTCAAACTTCTCCTGAGTCCCGTTTCCGTCACACATTTCACATAACTCGGTTATGTTCAAGTTGGCTCTCAGGCCTCCAAGTTGGCAAGATCACGCATCCGCCCAGTTTTCCGGGTGCACCTTTGGGTTAATCCCCAAGGCTCCCTGTTGCAATCTACCGTGTAGAAAAACCCGAAAAACAACCAATCGCACGGAGTCTTCTCCAGCATTTATGCAATGCAACATCACCGATCCAGACCAACATGTCCGGGTAGGCTTCACACATCATTTCTATGTCCGTTCTCGCTTACGGACTCTACACAATGGGGTCTTTACATATCTACTCGAAGGAACGCCTCCAACTCACCGCAAACTCGCGAGAGCGGGCTTCCTATCCAAAGAAGGAGAACTTCACATGCTCAAGAAGAGAATCGTTACCCTAGCGTTCCTTTTTGGCGCCATGGAAATGTAAGCGGATGAAAAGCATCGCACTCTCTTTGCCTCCGTTGATCCGAAGTCGGCTCGCGATTTGGAGCTTCAAAACTCCTCCAATGGCCGGATCTAGCTTCTTCTTCCTCCTTTGCTCTCACCTCTCTCTTGACTTAGAAAGAGAACCACTCAAGTAAAAGTGAGGGTTTCAAAGGTCCAATCCTGGGTATATCCCATCAGGAACAACCCCCAGCCGTTGGATCCCAAATTAAAGAAACGAACGGCCTTGATTCGTGCCTGAAATGTGCAATCTGGACCAAACACGGCCTGACACACGCCCGTGTCCAGGGCCGTGTCCCCCATTCGCCGTCAAAATCGACGTGCCTGGAACAACACACGGGCATCCAACACGCCCGTGTTCGACCTGACACGCCCATGTTCAAACTGACCCGGCAGTGTGGTCGGCCGTGTGCCCCCATCGATTTAGCCCGAAAACAACCCGAGACTCACACGGGTTCTTGGACACGCCCGTGTCCTAACCCGTGTCCACTCGAACACGTCTGGGCTCCAGGCCGTGTTCACGGTCTCGACACTTCGTCGAGCAAAGTTCGTCGACTGCCTGACACGGCCTTGGACACGCCCGTGTCCTGGGCCGTGTGCCTTATCTCGACACATCGTCGAGCGAAAATGTCGACACCCCGGGCTGGTTGTCGACACAGGCTCGACACGCCCTGAGACATGCCCGTGTCTCAGGCCGTGTGCCCCGTCTCGACACTTCGTCGAGCAAAAATGTCGACTTCGCGGCCAAGTCGTCGACGCCAGCCTGACACGCCCTGGGATGCGCCCATGTCCCAGGCCGTGTGCCTCCTGCCAGATTCCAAATCTGGCCCAAAACGTCCTTCGTCGCTCTTTTGAGTTTCGAGGCGTTACATTCGGCCTGAGGGGCACTTGTCATGGGTGCGACATTTGTCGTGGGGAGACATTTGTCTGGGGCGTTGACATTGGTCGTGGGCGACGACATTGGTCATGGGTGGCGCCATTGGACGTAGGCGTTGTCATTCGTCGTGGGCGGCACCATTGCTCGGGGTCATTGCCATTGCTCGTGGGCGACGCCATTCGTAGTGGTGGCGTTTTTTGTCATGGGCGGTGTCATTCATCAAATATGCTTAGCCTAGGATCCAGTTCTCTTAAAATTAAATAAATGTTAATACCAAAATCCGAGTTGCTGGAAGCCATAAGAGGGAAAATAAATTCCTCCTGGAAACCAACATTTAAACATATAAGGAAGACAACTCAAACATATGTAAGTCAACATATTCATCCTAAGAAAAAAGATCTACAGTTACTCAGTGATTATCAAGAAATATCTTACAATTAATTTGATGAAAAAAGTTATAAATAATTAACAACCTTAATTTCAAAAGGTATTACAAAAATGAAATCATCTCAAATAAACAAAGATATCATGAACCAATAGAGGGAAATAAAAAAAATAGCAAGAGTTTGATCATGTGTATATATCCATTGCGATAAATAGGAGTGTTCGTATTACACAACAGAACTTAAAGGGAAGAGAGAGGATATACCTGAAGGTGACACATTCCAGTTGCTAGGATCAGTGACAAACTCCTCAACCTAATTTTAATGAATGAGTGAGAATGGAGAGAAAGTGAGAGAGGAAAGAGATGTATTTGTGAGATGAAGCGGAAGGATGGTGTGGGCGATGATGTTCATTCCCAAGTTTCAGAAAGATGAAAACCATAAAAATCTTGAATAGGGAGAGGATTAAAATCACGAAGACGATGAAAGATAATTATCCAGGAAGGAGAGTAGCGCAAAAACCTACAACCAAACCTAAAAATGCTCTATATTAGGAAGAAGACAGGTCAAATGTGAAAATACTGTAATGCGAAGCAGATTCTATTATGGGATCCATTGCCGACCAGTGAGTCCATTGACAAACCTGGAGATGCTGGAACCTACAACTTATGGATGGGAATGTAAGAATGCTTGTTGGCCGCAAAGAACACGAAGAATGGCTTGGAAGTATGGATCGGGATGAAGGCAGGGCAAACCCAGGAATGCTGGAACATAAAGAAGAAGGTAGAAAATGCTGGATCCGGATGAAGCGCTATTTGCGAGAGATCGGGGGGAGAAGTTTGTGAAGAGTAGGTTTGGAGTGGTAACGAAATGACATGAGGAAGCCCTTTTTAATAAAGACAGTGAATCACAGGAATGAAGGGCCTGGATTAAGTCAATGGATTATAAATTCATGGTATATATATATATATATATATATATATATATATATATATATATATATATATATATATATATATATATATATATATATATATATATATATATATTAATTATAAAAAGAAGTATGGATGGCTTTTAAAAGCCATCCACTTATTCTTAACCCTGCATCCTGGATAATAACCGCTTTATATTTTCAATCCCTCACAGTAAACCGTATTCTGCCTCCCCACATTCTCGATCTACTCTGTATGCCCTAGACAGTAGCATGCACTTATCCCTCATCCTCACGGCTTCGTTCTCCCACCCGTAATCCCTCCATTCACACATAAACAATCAGTCTAGGGCATCCTCCACATCGTGCAAAAAACCACGCTAAAGACTTTGCCTACCTGATCCCTCATGAAATCGCCAAACAACACTCCCACACGATCTCCCCCGTGCACATCTACTTCACCCTTATTGTCGCTCACATCCACACGAAAATCCCTATTCTAGTCCAGCATCCATCCTTCTCCCCTTTCCTAGACTATCTGTTCCTTACCGTTATCTGCTTATGGTAGCGACATTCTGCTTGATAGCTGACTCACGACTATTGAGAGTCATCGTTATCCAAAATGAAGCAGTGAACCAACACATTGGACAAGAGGTATTCAAAGTTAAGAGACAACTACAAATCAATGGATCAGGTATGATAGCCAATGTTTTTTATGCTATTTCTTTAAATTTCTGATATTTTATGTTGCCTTCTAAAGGTGGAATGAACCGAGGGGGTTGTCATGACAACTTTTATTTTTTAGGGTTATTAGATGGAAATCTTTGCTTAAAGGAATCGATTGGTGGATCTGCACAACCAAGCAATCATGTAATCGTCAGTCTTTGGTCGCCGAAGAAGCTTCTTCACGGTATCTATTGGCTTCAGGCTTTTCTCTACCCACACCTATTATTTTTTGGGATTAGATTGACCGCCTGTGCCTATTTTGATTTATATTTTGTTTCATAGCAGGGCTATTGAATATGGCCTAAGATATCCTCTTTTATAATGGTTGTTCTGTCGACTGACGCCATCATCCGTTGAAGTTGCGCAGTAGACAACCATCCATGATGGCTCACAAAAGTCTTCACCCAAATGTATGCAATCTATTTTGTTTGTTACAATCCATATCACTTGTTTCTAATTCTCTTTTACTTTCTCCACCAAAACCTTTTTGCTTCTTATTTCTTTATTGCAGTTCATGAAGCTAACTTTAGTGATCACCTATTTTTTGTGTCTATTTTGACAACCACATCTATTTTGTCAACCATCATATTGGGATTTAAATATTTTTTGTTCATAATTTTCAATGGGTTCTCATCTCTGCTACAAATTTGATATTGGTTGCAGATTGCTAATAGTTTATTCTTTATGGTTACTTATAATTGTTACATCCTCATCCATCTTGTTCTTGTAGACCCACTTTGTTCCGATAACATTCTTACCTTTGGGTCTTGGAACAAGCTTGCAGACTTGACAACACTTGAATTGATTCAGTTCTTCTTCCATTACTATTATCCAAGATGCATCTGAGTTTGCTTCCTCAAACTTCTTTGGTTCAACCTGCGAGAGGAAACTTAAATATAGATTTTCATTACCTGTACCTCTACGAGTTTTGACACCATCATGGGGGTATCCTATGATTTAATCCATTGGGCGATCCTTCAAGTGTCTAAGCTCTAAAGTTCTTACATCTGGAGCTTCCTCTACCACTTGAGTGACTTCATCAACTTGGATGACATCTTTATCATGATCATCAACCTATCCAATTAGGGTTGGAGTGGTGATCTTGATGAGCTTTTGAGCTTCTTCTTCAGTTGGCTCATCCAAGTTTAATTCCTTTAGTCTTGAACCTACATCTTCAATAAACACACTAGAAGAGCTGCCTTGCAGCAAGCTCGTCTCATTAAATACAACATTGATAGATTCTTCTACAACCAGGGTGTTCTTATTAAAAATCCTATATGCCTTACTATGTCTACTATAACCTACGAAAGTACCTTCAAAGCTCTTTTCACTAAATTTAGTGGTGTGATATTTCCCATTGTTAAGGATGAAGCAGGTTTAAATACACATATCTAATATATTGCCATGAACTAATGAGATTTTCATGAGAGATTTAGGCTCTGTTTGAGGGGACTTATTTTCATCGGTCAAGCGGTCATGACTGCATGAATCCGGACTTAAATAAGTCCCGGTTCATGTGGTCATGACCGCTTGACCGGTGAAAATAAGTTCTTCCAAACGCAGCCTTAATGTCGGTGCCTCTCACAACCCAGTACTTTAGATCCATGGATTGACTTCCATGGTGAATTTGTTTTTTTCTGTTGAAAATGCATGAATCTCTATGTACTAATAATCTCAACCGTTTTTACAACTGATGTTATCCTAATAGTTTTTTTTGTTTGTTTGAAGTCTATTGTTGCTTTCATTTTCAGTTTTTGAGCAGGATTTACATACTTCATCACTAATATATAAAACCATTTGTACTAATAGAGATTATTAATATGTTTCCCCAATTAAGAAATCCTTCCAGTAGGCTATAAGCCTTCCATTGGAAGAGAAAAAATTCAACAGTTTGGATGGACTGTAGTTGATATTCTCCTGGAGGTAGACTTATTTATTGCATGGTGCACTACCTATCTTCACTAGGACTATTGATTTTTCAGAAGTCGTACTGATTATCAGGGAATATTTTTATAAGTTCTAGCATTGTCAATTAATGAGAATGTCATATTTATGAAGAGCATGTCATTTTTTCATATATTGTTTCTAGTATTACTATTTTCATAACACCGTTGTGTTGTCTTTCCTGTCAGAAACCAATCGTGAAAACCATTCATGTTAGAAGACAACCATTCATGTTAGAAGCCAAAAGTGGAATTCATTCCTTTTAGAAGCCTATAATGGTGGAAAGAATGCATGTCATGGTTGAGGTTGCCTTCTTAGCTAAACAATAGGTTGCACAGGACGAATGTCGCCGCCAGCGACCATTGTCGCCTCCCCCGACGAATGTTGCCGCCCATGACGAATGTCGCCCCTGACAAATGTCGCCTCCCCCAACAAACGTAGAGGCCTCCGACAATTGTCGCCCCCACGACAAATGTCGTCACCACGACAAATGTCGTCACCACGACAAATGTCGCCCCCATGATAAATGACTCATCCCAGGACAAATGTCGCACACCGGGACAAATGTCATATCCACGACAAATGTCGCGCCGACGACAAATGTCGCCCCCACGACAAATGTCGCGCCGACGACAAATGTCACCCCCACGACAAATGTCGCCCCTATGACAAATGGTGCATCCCCGCCGAATGCCCCCGGGGCTGAAGGCCCGTGCCTGTCACTCGCATATATATATATATATATATATATATATATATATATATATATATATATATATATATATATATATATATATATATATATATATATATATATATATATATATATATATATATATATATATATATATATATAATATCCAAAAAAAAAATTTCAAAAAATGGGATAACTCTTTAAAAAATGTTAGTAATTTGAGTTAATTTTTGTGTAGTCCTTAGTACCCCACTACTTGGTGTTTTTGTATTTTTCTAATTTTGGAGTAATTGTTTAGTTATAATAATTATTTCTAATTTTTATTTTGACTGTGTTTTGCGAGTAATATGTTGACTCGTATAGTGTTTCTTATTAGAAGTATCATGTTATGTTTGAAAAATCTTTTAAAATTTTGCCCTTTTTCATGATTTTTTGTCTTTTTCACTTATATAAAGTTTATCATCCCATGTTTTCATCTTCATAAGTCGTCGTGATGTTGACTAAAGTTAAGTGTACGAGATGTAAACTAGTCTAGACGCTTTTTATTATCATTATCATCAAATATCATTTTTCTTTGTTTTCTACCTAGTTCTTACCTTTTGAAATTTTCAAGCTTTGCTTTAGATATACTTATGAGCATGAGTATGATTTAGGCCACTTTTTTATTCGTTTGAGTATTTGTATTCCGAACTGTATAACTAAGTCCTTGAAAACCACCTTGTGTTTTTGTTGAACTTTCTCAAAGTGGTCAGCAAGACAGCCTAAAGCCAAATGAATATTCTCAGAACTATCCAGTTAACACCTTGATCATGCGTAAACCCAAAGAGCAAGCTCAACACCACATGCAAATGGAAGAACAAACAGATCTTATTATTATTAACACTTCTTTATAGTGTGAGGTATACATAGCGAGACATGATTTCGCCAGTACACAAGCTAAAAATAGCAAGCACAGAACAAGCCGGGCAGACAGAGCACGAGACCGCCGAGACCGCCGAGTACGCCAGGGTCGTTGAAGCCGCCCGAGCTGTTGCTGCTCCATGCCGAATAGACACGGAGTCTGCCGAGACCGCAAGGTCGCGCGGACACACCGTTATTCGCTGACTGCTGATGAACTGAAGAACAGACCGCCTACCCTCCTGAGACCGGCGGACAGGTTATTGGAACTTGGAAACTCTGAAGCAGGGAACTGTCAAGCCACAGAAGCGAACTACTGAGACCACAGAGACCGCACACTTCACAGAACTTGGCCGAAGTCAAAGCCAACCTCCTGGCTCCTTGAAGCTAGTCGCACGACCTGCACATAGCAAACTGTTAACTCTACTCAACCCGCGCAGACAAGAAAATGCAGACTGCAATAATTGACCAAGCCCCACTTACTGTTCACTCAGTTACTGTAGACGTGTCGGGGGGTCTATTTATAGGCGAGGTGAGGAGTGTGGTTACCACCCTAGTGAATAGAATCACCACCCCAGCCCGCACACTAGCAAAACACCCGTCCGCTGAGTCTGCAAGGACTTAGCCGGATTCTAAGAGAAACCGCCAGGAGCAATAACGATGTCCGCACAGCTGCCAAGACAACGGCCAACTGCCGGACTTTGACACCAGTCCACACAGTCTTCCACAGCAGCTAACGCCCACTGCACGACCAGAGCACGACAAAGGCCACATCTGAACTCCAAGGCCAGTCCGCAACAGCGAACACCGTGGACTCAACTAGTCTGCAAAGCCTCCTGCGGATAGAACTCCCAATTCACCGGTTAACAAACTTGTAAATCTACAAGGTCGCAGATCAACTAAGCACTACCAACAGCCCGCAAACCGCAGTATGCTCAGTCCGCTTCGCTAGAAGCCCGATTTCCTTGGCCATAGGCGAATCGGGCCGCACACCAGACCGCTCAGGCCGCACATCAGGCCGCTCAGGACTCACACCAGGCCGCAACCAGCAGTCCGCCCAGGCCACGGACTCAGACCACTCAGGTCGCACCGTCCGCCCGGTCTGCCCATCACCCACTTCCACTTCACAAATTTCAACACTCCCACTTGAAGTGAGAAGTGGTGATCAAGCCTAGCAAGCTTCGTAACCGCTGAAATGGCCCCTTTGACAGTGGCTTCGTGAAGATGTCAGCAAGATTATCTTCACTCCGAACATGCCCGACCAGAAGAGATCCCTCTAACACCTTCTCCCTTATGAAGTGGTGCTCGATCTCAATATGCTTGGTCCTTGCGTGACACACCTGATTGTTTACTAGTTTGAGAGCACTCTCATTATCACCTCGGAGTAAAGTAGGCCCTTGCACTTCTTCATGAACATCCTATACAAGCCTCCTTAACTGGATGGCTTCCTGAGTAGCCAAGGCTGAAGCCTTATACTCAGCTTTTATAGTAGACAAGGACACAGAGTTCTGCTTCTTGCTACACTATGAAATGCAAGCTGATCCACAAGTGAACACATAACCCAAAGTTGATCTCCGATCATTCGAGTCACCACCATAATCAGCATCCGTGTACCCAAGCAAAGCAAAGTTTGCATCCCTACTATAGAGGAGTCTCATATCAAAAGTTGTCTTGACATACTTCAAAATGTTCTTTGATGCCACCAGATGAGACTTTCGTGGTTCAGCCATAAACTAACTTACTCAGCCAACAACAAAAGCAATGTCTAGCCTTGTAATTGTCAGGAAGATCAGGCTCCCTACAAGAGCTCTGAACACCAAGGGATCATGAAGAATCCTTCCTTCATTTTGTCGAAGCTTCAGCCCATGTTCCAGTCTCAGTACGGCAAGGCACAATGCGATCCACATATCCCTTCTGGAAAATGAGAATCCCGCTCTCCTTCCTCTCCACTTCAAGACCAAGAAAGTGATGAAGCTCTCTCAAGTCTTTCATCTCGAAGTGTATAGCAAGCTCAGCACTGAGCCTAGTTACTTCCTTCTCCGAATTCCCTATGATGATCATATCATCCACATACAGCAGGACTAAGACTTGAAGCTCCCCCTTCTTCTTGATTAATAAGCTTGAATCCGAGTTGGAAGCAAGATAATTGCAGAATTGAAGATACTCTGCTATCTTTCCATACCAAGCTCTAAGAGCTTGCTTCAACCCGTAGAGAGCCTTCCTGATCTTACAGACATAGTCTGGATGAACTTTAGAAACAAATCCAAGTGGCTGATCCATGAAGATGTCCTTATCAATTTCTCAGTAAAGAAAAGCATTCTTTACATCAAGCTGCCACATCCTCCATCCATTGTAAGTGGCCTAGGCGATCACCACCCGAACAGAAGTCATCTTTGCAACTGGACTAAATGTCTCCTCATAGTCTTCTCCATACTGCTGTGAGAATCCTCGAGCAACCAGGCGAGCTTTGTATCTATCAATGCTCCCATCAGCCTTCTTCTTCAACTTAAACACTCACTTGCAAGTCACAGGAGTAATGTCATCAACCTTGGGCACAAGATCCCAGGTTTCATTCTTTTTGAGAGCAGCAATCTCTTCCTTCATGGCATCATCCCACTCCTTGACTCCAGTGGCCTCATTAAAGTTTGCAGGCTCTCGCTCATCCAGAGGACCTACAAAGAAGCATGAGACAAAACTCACTACATTCCCATCACAGTACCGAGCTGGTGGCTTAATAACCCTCTTTGATCTCTAAAGGGTCTGCTCCTTGCTCACCACCTCCGCTATTTCTTCAGGCTCAACTCCAACTTTGGGCAAGCTTTGAGCAATGCTCCCCCTGCTTCATGAGCTAGAAGCCTCAACCTCAGAGTTTGAAGCAACAGGAGCTGCTGGTGAAACAGCAAGCTCATCTTCCAGAATTTCAGCATCCACCTTCTACTCTTCATCAACCTTGCTCTCTATTAGCTCAACTAAGCCACCTCCATATGACGTCAGTTCTTCAAAGACCAGGTCTCTTGATACAACAAACTTCTTCATCGCAGGATCCATGCATTTCTATCCCTTCTTCCGCTCATCATAGCCAACAAAGACAAGCTTCCTTGCCTTTGTATAAAGCTTTGTCCTTGAAGCATCCGGGACATGCATATAGCAAGTTGATCCAAACACCCGAAGGTGTTCCACACTGGGATTCTCCTTCAGCAATATTTCAAAGGGAGTCTTCATGTTGATCGGGCTGAGCGGCATCCGATTGATGACATAAGAAGCACAAGACATCCCCTCTGCCCAGAAGGACCTAGGAATGTCTTTCTCATGAAGCCAGCATTTGCAAGTCTCCGCCAGATGACGAATCTTCCGCTCTGCTACTCCGTTTTGTTGTGGAGTATAAGCAGAAGTGAGATCTCTTTGGATCCCGTGCTTCCTGCAGAAGTTAGAAAACTCGTAGGAGACAAACTCACCACCATTGTCTGTTTTAAGCTTCTTGATCCGTAAGACAAGCCGGCCCTCCACCAACTCCTTGAACTCCACAAACAAACGGAAGGCTTCAGACTTCTCCTTCAAATAATATACCCAAGTGTATCTTGAGTAGTCATCAATCAGAACGAGCATGTATCTGCTCCCACCAAGGCTTGCAGTAACGGTTGGTCCCATCAAGTCTCCATGGATACACTCCAATGGTCCCTTGATCCTTATTTGTGATTTATCAAATGAAAGGCAATGTGCCTTGCCGTACTGACATCCCGCGCAAACGTGACCATCGCCAAATGAAGATAGCTTAGGCAAGCCTCTTACAAGGCTTCTGTTAGCCATAGCATTTAGCTTATCCATTCCTACATGCCCCAGCCTTTCATGCCATATAGCAGTGCTATTGTTTTCTCTCATTCGATCAACATAAGAGTTAGTTGCAAGAACAAACAAGTTCTTAACTCTCCTCCCAACATAATCAACATCAGCCTTAAACGTTGATACGTTGCGAAGGAACTTCACTTCTGTTGGCCCAAACAGAACGTGATAACCCACATATACCGTATTGGTCATAGAGAAGAGGTTCTTCTTCATACCTGGTATGTGATACACACTCCTTAATGTGAGTGGCCCCTTATCACTACCCAAAGACACAACCCTCTCTTTCTCTACTGCATAAACAGTATCATCAGCAGTTATGATAGCATCGTTACCTGAGTAAGCTTGTAAGGAAGAGAACTTCGACTTGTCTCCGGATGAGGTGATGACCACACCTGGAGTCCACGATCCACTCGTCGTTAAAGTCGACAGCGAACAAAGCACGGACACAAGTTTGCGTCATGAAAGCTCTGCCCCATCCAGCTTCCTCACTCTTAGAGCAAGCTTCCTCCTTGCCTGCAGCTTGCCCAGGCTGCAGTTTGACCTTGCAGTCATGCTTGAAGTGTCCCCCCTGAATACACCTGTAGCACTTCAAGTTCTTCTTCCAATCCTTCTTAGGAGCAACGCTCCTCTCTGGTTGATAAGAAGTTGAAGGTTCATTTTCAGCAGTAGTTTTCTTCGTCTTCCCTTCCCATCCCTTCTTCTTCTTGCCTGAGAAGAGAGCTTCACTGCCTTCCTCTATTACAGTAACTCCAGCCATCTACCTTGCCAAACTTTCCTGCGAAGCAAGCAGGTTCTCAAGCTCCAGCAGAGATGGCTGAGTAGCCCAGGCTTGAACAGATATCACAAAGGCAACATACTCCGTCTGCAAGCCACGGATTATGTGCCTTTTCATCTTAGCCTCAGAGATAGGCTCATCAGGATCAAGTGCTGGTAGCTCAGCACACAAGCTCTTCATCTTCAGAAAGAATTTTGAGATGGTTAGGTCTCCTTGAGTTGTCCTAGCTAACTCATTCTCCAGAAATTGAAGTCATGCTACATTCTATCGATTGAACAACTCATCAATAGTTGTCCAAATATCAGCAGCAGACTCACATGCAATGATGTGATCAAACAGTTTTGGCAAAACAGCCCTCTTGAGAACAAACTCCGCCTTTTCATTTGTTTTTCTCCAGAGCCTCACCTGCTCTGCAGTACCAAAAGAAGCAGTAACTTCCTGTCTGTCATCACTATCGACGACCTCTCATAGCTCCTCGCCCAGAAGGTAACTCTTCATGCACGACTTCCACTTCTTAAAGTTAGTCGGCATTAAAAGTTCAATACCAAACCTCTTGCGTAGCTTACTTCCATTGCAACAACCTTTAGTTAAGCTTCCAGAAGCATAGAGCAACAACAGAGCAACAACAACCGTTTATCACTACTCAAGCAACTAAACCTGGCTCTGATACCATGTTGAATTTTCTCAAAGTGGTCAGCGGGATAGCCTAAAGCTAAATGAATATTCTCAGAACTATCCAGTTAACACCTTGATCATGCGGAAACCCAAAGAGCAAGCTCAACACCACATGCAAATGGAAGAACAAGCAGATCTTATTATTATTAACACTTCTTTACAGGGCGAGGTATACATAGCGAGACATGATTTCACCAGTACACAAGCTAAAAACAGCAAGCACAAAATAAGTCGGGCAGACAGAGCACGAGACCGCCGAGTCTGCTAAGGTCGCCGAAGCCGCCCGAGCTGTTGCTACTCCACGCCGAATATACATGGAGTCCGCCGAGACCGCGAGGTCGTGCGAACACACTGTTATTTGTTGACTGGTGATGAACTGAAGAACAGACTGCCTACCTACCTGAGACCGGCGGACAGGTTATTGGAACTTGGAAAAGCTGAAGTAGAGAACTGTCAAGCCGCAGAAGCGACCTGCTGAGTCTGTAGAGACCGCACACTTCACAGAACTTGACCGAAGTCAAAGCCAACCTCCTGTCTCCTTGAAGCTAGTTGGACGACCTGCACACAACAAACCGTTAACTCTACTCAACCCGCACGGACAAGAAAATCCAGACCGCAACAATTGACCAAGCCCCACTTACAGTTCACTTAGTTACTATAGACATGTCAGGGGGTCTATTTATAGGCGAGGTGAGGAGTGTGGTCACCACCCTAGTGAATAGAATCACCACCCCATCCCGCACACTAGCAAAACACCCATCCGCTGAGCCCGAAGGACTTAGCCGGATTCCAAGAGAAACAGCTAGGAGCAATAACAATGTTCACCATTAGGCGAACTAGCACCAGTCCGCCCATACTCTGCGGACAAGGAACCAGCTCGCATAGCCCGCAAAACACCGCACAAGGACAACCACCTTTACTGCGACAGTCCGCACACAATATGCGGACAAGGAGGCAGTCCGCACAGCTCGAGAACAAAGCCACCATCTGCCACAAGTGCACAACCAACAGGGAGTCTGCCCAGTCAACTGCAGACTTGGTGGATACCGCAGACATATTGTACTTATCACTGAATGTGACCAAGTCCAGAAAACCACCAAGAGAAAGCGCGAGCTCGGCGGACAAGGCCCTGTCCGCCTGCCCCAAGGCAGATCGCCAATCACAGCACCAAAAGGCAGAGCTCGCAAGCCCTACTCGCATAGCTGCCAAGACAACGGCCAACTGCCGGACTTTGACACCAGTCCGCACAGTCCTCCACAGCAACTAATGCCCGCTGCACCACCAGAGCATGGCAAAGGCCATAACCGAACTCCAAGGCCAGTCTGCAACAGCGAACCCCGCACACTCAACCAGTCCGCAAAGCCTCCCGCGGATAGAACTCCCAATTCGCCGGTTAACAAACTTGCAAATCTGCAAGGCCATAGATCAACTAAGCACTGCTAACAGCACGCAAACCGCAGTCCGCTCAGTCTGCTTCGCTAGAAGCCCGATTTCCTTGGCCATAGGCAAACCAGGCCACACACCAGACCGCTCAGGCCGCACACCAGGTCGCTCAGGCCGCACACCAGGCCGCAACCAGCAGTCCACCCAGGCCGCAGACTTAGACCGCTAAGGCCGCACACTTAGACCGCTCAGGCCGCACAGTCCACCCGGTTTGCCCATCACCCACTTCCACTTCACAAATTTCAACAGTTTTTTCCTTTCCTTTTGTAGCCCACTTATTATTCACCAAGGCCAAAAAACTTACACATGAAGCGCACTTAAAATTTTGAGCTTTTCATGTTGTTATTGTGTGCTTTCATTTTTTGTTTGAAAATGATGGAGTTTTAATATGTTATTCTTTTGCTATAAAAGAAAGAAAGAAATGAGAAATGAAAAAAGAAGAAAAAATATATAAAGAAAAATATTTGAAAAAAAAATGTGCCAAAAAGAAGAAAAAAAGAAAAAAGTTTATTTTGCTAGCATTTATTTTTGCAAGTCTCCTCTTTTTGCTTTAGTGTGTTTAACTCTTTGTTTATCCTTTGATATCCGCATCTTAACCCAAGCCTAATATTACGCATAATGAAGTACTTCTGATTCATAATCCTAGGTTTATTTTTATGAGAGTTTTCTTGGTTGTTAGTATTGTTTTTGTTCTCTTTCTTGAACTTTAAATTTCAAGCTTGTAGTCCTGCAAATTTTCTATTCTTGTGTACTTGTCTTTTCATTTAAATAGAATTGCAATTTTCTTTTTTGTGTTTTAATTATGCAAATTCTAAAAGTTTCTCGTGTTTACATCATCATAATGAGTAGCTAAATTTCTAATTTGCACTCGATCGAGATGAGCCGAGGAACGAAATGATCTTCTCTTTCTAACATATTTTCTTCTTTCTTTTAAGCAACGCTCAGGATTTACCCATGTTTTATTTTGATTGAAACCATATCAATCGGTATATGGTTTTCATTTTTGTTTCCGTTTTCCAAGTGTCCAAGAGGATCATGAATTTGGATCGATCACTCACGGGTGAAGGAAGTTGAATGCAACCCTCGAGAGAGGATGACGTAAATCTCTCGAATTTGAGTCAAATCCAATAGTGAGTTTCACCACTTAAGGCGAGTTTTAGGAGATTCGATTAGGACGAGAGTTTGGTCGGACTACCTAAAGTCAGGTGGGCATATTCTTTGAGAAAGGTGCGTTCATATTTTTGAAATCTCCACGGTCCAAGCATCATCGTTAAAGTGAATTAGAAATCTATTTTATTTTGATCGTTTTTTCCGAGGTGATTCAAGATCGGGTGTTATTTCTCTTATTATAGTCTCAATCTTCTTTTTAATGACACTTTTTCTTTTTCTGCAACCCCAACTCGAAATCTAATCGATAGGATAATAGTGAGTTCTTTGAAGTAAGAGTGCTAGCGTGCCCCGAGTCTAATACGACATATTGTATACTATATTTGATAGATAAACTTACATATTTCGGGATATTAGTTTGAATTATTTTTAAAACTATAAAATCTCAATCAGTTGGCATCATCGCTAACCATCTTCATAGGTGAGTATTGAGTAGTAGAAGAGCGATAAAGAGAATGTGAGTAAGGTTAGCGAGAAAGAGATAGGACATAAATACTCGCGAGCAGACTGAAGAATTCACAACAGTATTGTAAAGGTCCACATGCCCCTTCTATTTATAGGTGGAGCCCAGTTAGTGGGGGGTATAGCAACCACATGCGAGTATTAACCTAAGTCGCGTGCTAACTGACGAATCAACCTTAGCTATGAATTCAATCTCACATAACTCAGTCAGAAGATCGCCAGCTCGTCGAAACCTGCACAAACAGTCCAAAAAATCGCAAAACACAGATGGACCCAACACAGAAAGAATAAAATCGCAAGCTCAAATGCAAGATGCAAAATTGCTACCACAATGAAAGAATAGTACAAAAATAGTTCATTACAACATCAGCAAAGGCAAGAAAAAACTAAAAAAATACAAACAAATCCAAAGTCCTAGGAGGCCGCTTCTCGGGAAGAGGTGGATGTCTCCTAGCCCAGCCCATCTCGCGTGTTTACCCGTAGTGCTCACTTGCCATAACCATCGCATCATTGCCTCCAAACAGCTGGTCTTCCATCCTTATCAGTAGCCCCGTAGTGCCCATGCTTGCTTGTATTCCCACCAGCTCCTTGTGATGAACATGTAGATGATGATCTGTCATTTATTGTCGCCGCTCCAACTCATTTATCATATGGAAGCGGGCCTCGTAATCCGCAATTCTGTCATGAAGCTCTTCCATCTTCGCCATCCTAACCTCCAGTGCCGAGATCCGGTGATGAGACAAGCAGATAGCGAGTTGGTCAGACTTCGCCTCCAACTCTATATACGTTCGGGCAGTAGCCTGGAGGTACTCGTAAGCCGAAAGCCCGATGGCATTGATAAAATCCTCTCCCGGGGTTGTGGGATGACCTGTCAAGACAAATAAGAAGTCGTGGAATCAGTTAGAGCCACAGAGTATCAGCAGTCAAACCAATTCAGTGACATTCAAACTACCTTGTCGAGGTGATCGAGATCGGTGAGGGGAAGGGCTGTGACGTGATGATTCTCGCTGGACTAATGACGAGCCACCCAGGTGCTCGGTGACCTGCCCCCATCCGTAACCTCTAGGATCGCGACCTCTGGTGCTCGGCGGGAAGTAACTCGGGCTTCTTTTGTCCCAATCTCGTGACGAACGCTCAGGTGGGTTCAGAGGGGACAAAGTTTTTTCCAAGCAGATTTTAGTGTGATCTTCATTACTCAGTGACAATGGAGGTGGCGGTGTATGAGGGACCATAAACGTAGGGTGAATTTTTATTATCCCTTACGTAGTCCCATGATCAAGAATTATAAGGTGGTCATCTTAGGTCATTAAGGTATGAATGTATCTAGGAAGCAGATGCTGTTCCACTTGGTGATATAACAAATCCATGTGTATGTTTAAGTAATAGTCGTATGGGTTTTAATCGCACACCAAACTGGCTTTAAATGTTGTGGAAGATAGTTGTCTTTGATCTAAATTCACATTAGATGGGCTTTAAACGAATGTCAAATGACGAGTTGATTAAAGAAGGAGGCGGCGCAGAGGAGTGCTGGTCGTCAGTTGCGATGAAGTGGTCGCGGGGCGAGGGGCCTTGCTCGCCCCAAGTTGTGAGGTCTTCATTGCAGGAGGATCTTTTTCCCCATCTCAGGAGCTTGTATTTCCTGCCTCTTATTGTAGTCGACGTTAATCCAAAGGGTGTGCCCAGATTGCGACTATTCCTGGGCTTCAAGGACGATCAGTGGAGGTGATCATAGATGAGTGACAACCAAGTGCTCGCCAGAGGTAGTCGGCGGAGGAGCTGCGTGTAAAGAACAAAAGTCAGTGAGATGAAATAGAATTGTTCAGTAAATCAATTAGTCATCGGATGTATAGTAACCTAGCGAGGCATCGAGATTCGTATGCAGCTGTGCTTAGGACCCGGTGAGGTCTGGGGCGGGGGGAGAAGATAACGGAGGAAGGCGAGAAGATTGAGGTGTCGACTGCTCCACAATTTCTCTCAACCTGAGATCATCGAGGAGTTTTTTAGTATAGGTTGGAATTTTGGAATGGTCGTCCAGGGAGGTGATAACCTCGATGCCCGGAGTCGGGTTGTCATTTTTCGTGGCCAGCGATTTATTTTTCTTCTTCAACTTCTTCTTCTTGGATGGAGGAAGGTCAGCAGCGTCATCGCCATTTCACAACCTTTTCGACTTTTTAGGTTCAAGGAATCAGGACAATATAGCAATACTCGTTTGGTATACTTCCTCTGTAGATTTTGACATCATATGTGAGCTTAGAAGGAGTGCCTCAAAGTCCAGCCCCCCTATTTGTAAGGTTCAGCAAGCATCCATCTGTCGCGAGTAACCCAAATTCTCGCTGGAACAGCTCGCCGAATAAGCATTTGATATTTCTTTCTGAGCTCCTACATCGCTTGTAAAGAGCGGGGATTGTGTACAACCCATATTCATCAATGGTTGACCCCACACAGAGCTAGATCAATAAAATTCAAAGTCAGCAAGTCAAGACATAAGTCAGAGTCAACACTCAAAACAGTAGAATGCCTTGGCGAGTATGGCGTGCTCCCCTCATATACTCACCGGGTAGGCGATTAGGCCATATGCTTGTCCAATCTATACGAGCTCCCCCAATACTCGCCTAGGCACCAGGGGTGGAGCTATAAATAAGACCCCCTCCTCTTAGAATTGGCTATAAGTAGGACCTCAGGGGAATGAGAAAAAGGACTTCGGAATCTCGCAAAAGATCTCAACCACCTTATTTCCTAGACTTCGTGTTGAACATTTGAATCCTTTCTTCAAAGAGGCAGGTTGCAAGCTAACGAATATCCATCTTAGTCGCTGCCTTGACTTAGTCGCCAGCTAGAATCTACCTCGTACCCTGTGCGACCATATTTAGTTACGGAGGGGAAGCTTCTTCTAATCATCTAGGTACGTGGTGGGACCTCCCTACCACAACGTCTAGGGTCCTTTTTATTGCATGTCTGTTTTTGAATCCTAGCCCGTTAGCCGTCGAGTCCGACTGCTGAACATGTAACCTTAGGTTTACTTGATCCAAATTATGGAGTAGGGATTTTCCCAGCTTCAACAATTAAGCATGCATGTTAAGACATTTTGCATCCAAGAATACAAAGCTCCTTTGTTAGTTACCTCACATATTGATTCATCATTAAGTAAATAGTATTAGTACTCGTCATTAAAAAATCAAGATAAGTTGCCTTCGAGGAAATATGTTTGGATCTCCCAAAATCCAATCTTTAATTATGATTCATTTCCACCCATGCGAGATTATGAGCATGTCATTTATATTATAATCAAACCTGGAAAAAGTCTTTTAAGATGTTTATCTTCACAAAACTAGAGCTCATTATCCTCCAAGCATTTGTAAATACTTGTACTGCTCATTTTCATCCACTTTTAAACATTTGCATCAAGATGTTCTGTCAATTTATGCAAAATAACAACTGACAAATATAAAATAAAGATAAACAAAATACTTTTTCACCTAACATTCATCAATTGTTGGACCATAAGAAATTTTAAGTTGTTATCACATACTCTTAAGCATCCACTACTAGAAAAATAACCTTTTGCATAAGAATTTGACATGACAAAAGGTCCAAAATGTGGCAACAAAACTTTCTGCTATAACCTAACTATAACAAAGGGGCGTAGGCAATGCGAGAATGACAAAAGAATTTGCCACTGTCAAGGACTGCACAAGGTTACTGTTAGAACCACAAGGATCATCACTTGTTCTGAGCGAATTTAGCAGATGATAACGAGATTCCCACCTCCCACTCCGATGGAAAAAAGGTAAAACTTGTAGTTAGAATGCCACTGATTCTGAAGTAGCTCCCAATTCCACTTCCTATTTGGCAAAATCAGCAATGAAACACTGTTTGCTACAGGAATAATATTTAAGTTCTAAAAAACTAGGGATCTAAGGAGTGGATTTGGTAGTACCCAAGAATCATGCATGAGCCGAATGGTCTCTCCCTTACACACCACCCATCGAATATATGGGAGAACAAGATGCAGGATCCTAGAGATCTCCCTCCAGATTTCTGAACATCAGCATGTTGCAATATATGTTGATAAATTCACAGATAGATGATGTTTGGTGATCAACAACCTACTCCAAATAGAGTTCACTCCCAAGGCACTTGATCCTGTTGCCTTTGCCAACAGAGAATACTATTGTAGAATCAACCATTTAATCCCAAGACCACCCTCCCTGATTGGAAGACAAACATCTAATAACTTGATCAATTGCATGTCACTCCTTCCATTAAAACCACACGATAATAATGAACATAGTATTGTTTCCACCTTTAAGAGCATGCCCATAGTAAGACATACAATGAAGCTGTATAAGACATTAATAAAGGCGAGGACAGAGTGAAGTAACACAAGCCATCTAACAAATGAAAGAGACCCAATGATCCAACCAGTAATGCAACTTTCCACTCTTTGAAAAACAAAATCAAATGCAAAATTTCGAAGCTTCTTGCTAGCAAATGGAATGCCTCGATAATTCCATGACACCTCTTTTTGATGAATGCCCGAAGTCTCTTCCATGATTTGTGGCTTCCAACAAAGAAGTGTTGAACCAAATATCAGATTTGGGGAATTGCACAACATGCCTAAAAGTGACAAAATACTTATCTAACACCTCCCGAACAATAGAAGTATTCTCCCTCGTTACTTTAGTCACAAGGAAGCTCGAATCACTCACCCTAAACTTTTGATTACTTGACCACATGGAAGGTCCAAATGATCGTGATGAATCCTGGATAGTTCCCGTTGGCTTCAATATCATTTGTTGTGCTAATGAATAGAGCTAGGGCTAAGGGCATATTTGGGTGGATGCATGGCGGCTGTTGGAGATGAAGAAAAAACAACATTCTTGAATGGAACTCCTTCTCCATGATTGGAATCTGACATAAAATAATGTTTTAGGGGATCGACAAATTCAAATGTAGTGTGACATCTCGAGAATATCCCATGAATGCATGTGTGCATTTTTTAGGCCCACTCATGAGGGTATATTGTTTGCCCTTGGAGAAATAGAAGTGAAATGAAAGGTTTTAAGCATTATTCGATTGCACATGTCCAGGTGCATTGGCGTGCGTCTGGTGAAAGCTTGGCAACATGAATTGTGTTTTTAGAAATCTATAAAAATGAAAATGCACACCCTAACGCATGACAAGAGCACACACTCGTGCATGATAATGTGCACACCAGTGATGCTAATAAAAGAATTCACAGTCAGGTACATGACAGACCTGTAGAATCATTTTCCTAAAAATTTGACGACCGCTCACCTGTGTGATTTGACACATCCATGTGTCTGACAGGAATATTACTTAAATGACATTGTTTTTATGCATAGATCGCGAAGGCTTCTAATCCGACGACTTAAGATCATCTTTGGAAGCCTTTTGTATACGAATTGGGGATCAGATACTTCATTCAGTTAACTCTTATTTTTGATAGAGAAAGATTAGAAAGGAGGAGTTTAAGGTATTAGGAAGAAGATGTCATTTGAGGGCTTCGGAGCTTGGATTGATAATCTTAGTCTATAGAAATGAAAAGCTTCCTACTCCGATCATTCCCACCAATTATTTCAAGATTTCCATGGCTCTGAGGAGAAATTTAATAGCAACGACTCTCTCCTTCGCTCTTAGGATTGATTTTATCATTTCTTTTATATGGTTGTTGCATTGGATGAGCTCCTCTCTCACTGATAAGTGGAGGAACGACCACCTTTGGTTCTTTGGATCTCTAGTACATGGGATTGCTTCCCCAGCATGACTTGCATTAGAAAATTCATCTATCGATTCTGGATTAGTCATATTGTGTGAAACTTATTTGTCGTCGTGTGCCTAAATAGGAGATTTCTATATGATGATTGCATTTAGGGCATGCCCTAGTTCGCGATATCAGAGATCAATTCATGTAGTCATTGATTTGTATGTGGGACCATAAACATAGAGTTAAATATGGTTATCCCTTACGTAGTCCCTTGATCAAGAATTATAAATAGGTGAGCTTAAGTCGTTAAGGTATGAATGTATCTGGGATGCAGACATTGTTCCACCTGATGAGATAACAAATAAAATGTGTATGTTTAAATTTTAGTCATACGGGTTTTAAACGCACACCGAACTGGCTTTAAAAATTGTGGAAGAAAATTGTCATTGATCTAAATGCATGTTAGACTGGCTTTAAACTCATGTCAAATGGGCTTTAAATATTGATTTGAGAGAATAGTTTGATGAGCGCACGTTGGACGGACATTAAAAGCACGTTGCTTGGCCTTTAAACATTTTCCTAAAAGATTATCATAATAGGCATAAATGCTTTGTAATGTGTGGTTGTGTGTCCATGAGTGCCTTCTAGTTCAATGAGTGCATGTTTTGTTAGACTCATGTGATGTTTCTCTAGGGTTGCAGTGAGTCTATGGACGAACCCAACTCAATCATGATGCATTATATGCCCCTTTTTACATGTTCAACATAGTACTTGTGTGATGTCTGAGATACAACATGTGTAGAGTAGTTTGTTTACTCTATACTTGCTTTATTATACATATTGTATGCTTATTTGTTTGCATACTGGTAGAGTTTGAGATAGCTCAACCAAAATCTTCTAAAACTATCGGAAGATGAAGTCGTTACATAGTGATTGGACAGTTTTGGCTGACCCATGTTTTCCCTCTCATGATGTTTGGTTGTAGGAAAGGTGATGCTCAAAGGAGTCAAGCGTAAAAAACCCAAAACAAGAGGAAATATAAAGCTCGGACCCTTGTTGCTCTACTTCAAAACTATTAGCGGTCAAGTATGCTCTAATGTGTGCTTATATTAAGAGTAATGTTATGTCCAAATCACGCTATTTAGAGTCCATTGATATTTAAAGTCCAAAAAAATTATTTCCAATCACATATGCCACAACCTTATGGCCTTATTTATTACCTCACATATAGACGTCACATTCCTTCCCATAGCATGCAGGTAATCAATTAAAAATTTACCATGGTAGAGGATGACGAGGGCCTTCGGTGAGGAAGAGAAGGGAAGCCATTGACAGGTGAAGAGCTGGACTAATCTTGAGTTCTTAATGTAATCCTATAGAAAATAAATAATTAAATTAATGGAATTTAATTAGAAAACATGCATCTTGGTATTCGAACTCCATTTACGTGGCTTTGGAGTTATTCCATCGAGCATTGTATGGAAGGATTGAGAGAGGAGAAAGAGGGAAGGGGTGAGAGAGTGGGAACTTGTGGGAAATGTGAGGGATGGTTGTGAGGGATAGGTGGGAATCTAGATGCAAGAGGGAAAACAAAAGGATTGAGATCGACAGAACTTGCATCTTTACCAGAGGTGCAACAACAACATATGAGTGAGTCTATGGTCTGCAATGTCGAATCTGTGCCAAGTTGCTGAAATTTGCGGCGACAATATATGCATTTTGGATGGAAATGAAATCTCCAGAGCAAGTTGTGAAGAAGATGGAGGTGCTTTGTTCCGGCTGTAGGGAGAAAATAGGGGTGTGATTAAAAACATGTAGGAAGAGAAAAAAATTTGTTGGGGTACCAATATGAGACTCGGACTGCTTATAAATTATAACATTACTCAATATTAAATGCTTGATTTTTAATATTTTGCCATTAGAATTGCAATATTAATTGTGACAGACAACAATGAATTTTGCGCAAGCACGCCAATAAAATACGGAGAGCATGATATATTTAAATGAATACAATATTATTATTTATCAAGGCTCTATTTGGGACAGTGGCGGCGGGAAAAGTTCTATTCACACCCCCACCACAGCTTTTTTGGCGTTTGTTTGCACAGCGGTAGCAAAAGTGCTTCTTGGAAAAAGAAGTTTTCGAGGTTTTTTAAAAAGGTGGGGCTCCCTACATTTCATAAAGAATTAAAAAACTACTTTTCATAAGGGTCTGCTCATTTGAACAACATTGATATTCACTCACAAAACCCTTCGTCGAATGTTTAGGACATGTCGTCATTTTGAGATTAATCATTTTGGAACTGCGAATTCACTGGGATGCGCAATTTCGGCTGGGTCCATGTTTTCGCATTGGTGCTCATTTTCGTCTGGGCACATTTTCGCAAGGCATGCATTTTCACTCGATCGCGCATATTTTCGCTATGGCGTGCATTTTTATCACAAGTGCGTAATTTTCACTTTGGTGCTCATTTTTTGCCTAAGAGTACATTTTTCGCCAGGGGGCGAATTCCCCCCCTCCCCTGGCCCGTGTTTTTTGGCCCGAGAGCGCATTCTCCGCCCGGACCAGCATTTTTTTTCCCGGACGTGTGTTTCACCGCCTAGGCGTGCATTTTTCCATCAGGGTGGGCGTTTTTCCGTCCAAGCGCATGTTTTTCCGCCCGTGTAAGCGATTTTCTGCCCGAGCACGTATTTTCCACACATGCACACATTTTTCTCCCGAGTGCGCATTTTCCGCTCTAACGCGCATTTTCTTCTGTGTGGGTATTTTTCGCATGGTCGTGTATTATTCGCCATGACGCGCATTTTCCACCCGAGTACGCATTTTTTACGAGGGACAAAATTTTCATCATTCTTCTCAATACTAATTACACTATAAATTCTCTCTCCCTCTCATGCATGCTAAAAAAGTCAAAATTAAGATTTACAAAAAAAATTGTTATTTCAAACAAAAAAAATGTAAAACTTCTTTTTAAAAAAACTTAAATGAAAATTTTTCAAACTGTCAATAACATTTTCAAATCACTTTGACACTATTGTGGGGGCGAATTCAGCGTGAGCGGCCACACGCACTCGTTTTTTTAGAAAAAAATTTGATAGTATTAGCCACGGTTTTAAACCGTGGCTAATAATTTTTCATATTAATAGTATTAGC
The DNA here is from genome assembly GCA_039583875.1 of Platanthera guangdongensis. Classification (NCBI taxonomy): domain Eukaryota; kingdom Viridiplantae; phylum Streptophyta; class Magnoliopsida; order Asparagales; family Orchidaceae; genus Platanthera; species Platanthera guangdongensis. Next base: position 95,969,494 of record CM077160.1, on the reverse strand, counting down.
TACATATTAAAATCGTGGCTAATAGTTCATTTTTTTCTCTCTTTTATTTTGCAAATCCCCCTCCGAATTGTTCATTCATCATAAAATTCTTTCAAAACATGAAAGTTCAAAAATGAGCTTTATACCAAAGTTATTTACATATTTCTACCATTGTATGCAACTTTTGCATACTTTTTGTGATATTAATGTACTTTTCACATATTATTTGATTATTATTTTTTTGCAATTTTTAATTCCGCCTAAACTTGAAAACGTTTCTGAGTCCGCCACTAGTCTAATGTCATCGTTGATTTCCGGCCACGTACTGCATTTTCCATCATCATCACCATCACCATTCCAAACAGAGCCTACGGAAAAAATCTTTGCATGCATTCATAAAGCCAGTAGAAAGCACATGCTGGAACGAACACATGTAGAATAATGACTAACAAATAAATATGAGATTGTTTTAACATGGAAGGGAAGCAAAGCAGAAACAGGATTTCATATGTTCAAACTGCGTACAACAGAGGGGTATAAATATACCCAAACAGAAACAAAACAATAAAGAGGCGGATAGCAGGTAACACAGCAGCGCCTAAACTTTCTCTTTTTAATTGGTGCAGATTTCTTTGTTCTTCAACACAAGTTTCATGCAGGCAAGCATCAGAATGCGGGCATCTCCAGCGGCCAAAACAAATTACCGTAATCCTCCAGCTTCCTTTTTGTTTCCCTGGATATATGGAAGGAATCGCCTGGCTCTCCGGCACGTGGGGCGAGGTTTATTCAAGGGATGATTTAAAGGGCAAATCACACACCTACAGGACTTTCCATCCACTTTGCAGATGGCATGGTAAAGCCTGCAATCTGGAATTGATCTAAGTAATTGATCACAAAGGTCTTCGCAGGCCACAGGCCACATTGTTTTGGCACGACAACTAGAAAACCCCGTAATGTTTACTATTTCTTCACCGCAATTCACAGGAATATAATGTCTTACGGCCATCACTGCGACTAATATCAGCACATTATTAGTTTAGTTAAGTGCGAAATTAATTCAACCAATATATTAAACACTTATATTATAATCTGTATATATCCCATGTCCTAAATTATAACCTACATAAAATTTTTAATATCATATAACTAAACAACAATTGGATCATATAATTAATACTCCCTTTGGGGGGGTGTGCTTATTTTCACGGGGAGCACAATTAAGCTTGGGAGAGGAAGAGAGAGAGAGAGAGAGAGGAGTTAACTATATATTTCTAATCGAGGGATAGAATTAGTGATAGAAAATGCATGTTGGCACTTAATTTTCTTAACAAAATTATTTGTAACAAAATATATTTCTTGCAACGGCTCTTGTTTGCAAATATTTCTACTAGTTAAATTTTTTTTTAATCTGTAATATAAAAATTTTGTGGTTATTATTTATATTTTTTATTTTATAATGAAAAGTAAATAATATTTAATGGACACATAATATTTTGTTTATAATTATAAGTTTTGATATAATCATCATTATATTATAAATCTTAGAAATTGTGATTCTCATGAGATTTTAATTGTCTTTTATAAATAGTCTCATGCCGTTATAATCTAGGATTTTTTATTGTTAATCAAAAAATTAAATTATTATTCATAGAGTTTCTTCTTTGAATTACTTGAAGATGAGTGTGTGTTAGAGAGAGAGAGACAAATTACTTGAATTTGAAAGAATTATGAGTGATGCTACTAAAATCATTCTTTGATAGAACTCCATGACTAATTATGATTGAAGGATACAAGATGTGTTGTTGTTGAAGTAATACAATTAAGGATGCACGACTCTTATAAACCTAACATCATTTATATAGTTGAAACTCTAGGGCTAAGCTAGGGGGACTTGTTCTCTGCTCATCTAATCCACAGCTGGAATGCAACTTTTTTTTTCTTCAAATTTGTCCATAGCAATACTAATTCTTAGAAGTTAATTTTGACATTGTTATGATTAAAAGATACTATTTGTGGAAGATTTATTCTTTGTTGACTTTATTTAAAATATGTATATTGTTTATCCAAGAGCCCGCTACCAATTACAAGTCAAGTACAAGTTGCCAGCTAAGTCTTTCTAACTGCATTCAACACCAAATAGGCAAGTCGTAAACAATTGATTAGAAGCCGCTCAGGTAGCGCAGGGGCAAACCTCCTTGTCGTGTGGTCTGTCAGTTTTCTTTTAAACTTATATCCCATTACCTCCGCCATGTTCTCATGTATCCCGGGCATGAAGTTATTTTTGCCCTGCCCATTTGGACAGACCCCCGAGCCTATAAATAGGGTGGAGCAGCACTCCAAAAGCACGCTGATTTGAATGCACGAGCTCGCTTGTTGAGGGATGCAGTCTTGATTCTATTATCTTTGCAGTCACCTGCTCGCGCAGCTTATTCCTTTCAATTTTTGTAACTGCATCTTTCATTCAATAGAAAGCCCGTCGCAAGAGAGGGATTCGCCGCGGCGGGTGAAGTCTGGCATCGTCACTACCAGTGGTTCTCGCTGTCCGCGTTTTCTCGATCGTCGGTAATTGACAACTTGTAGATTTCTCCTCCTTCTAGCTTCACTTAGTGTGTCGTTGTGGAGATGCATTTCTAGCTCCACCAAAATGAACACGCAGCCTTCAGATCGCGAGTTGTCGATGAAGTCCGCGGTTAGATCGCAGACCGCGAGTTGAAACCCTACTCTGGGAAGCTCTCGAGAAAACTCGTCGAGAGGCCGAGCAGTCTCGCATGTTTGAACTGTGATGTTTTCTAAACTTGCTTTTCTACCTTTGCTGTAGCTGCATATGAAACGACGATTTCCCCAGAACTAGGCGAAATCTTGTCATTGCCTCCGCCTCTACCACGACTGCCCAATGAGTTGAACCAGGAGGGTCAGGGAGTACTGTTGGATCTGTCTGCCCAACTGGATGCCTTAAATGGCTTTATGGACGAAGAGCGGCAGTATGCGTGAGAAAGAGATGAGACTTTGAAGCAGCTGTTGGTCAAGGCACGAGAAGGAGAGGAGCTTCTTTGTGCCGAACTGAGAAAAGAGAAGAACTAGCTGTTGGAGAGGGAGAAGACATTACAAGACCAGGCAAAGGTGTTTCAAGACCAAACCAAGGCCACCCAAGACAAGGTCGCGGCTCTTTATTCCTCTCTCGAGAGTAAGAAGAGGAATAGCAGGAGGTTTGATGACAATGTCAGATATTATAAGAATAAGTACTTGAGTCTAGCTCGTGAGCCCAATAGGAACTGCCAACCTGGTGTTGTGAAAGCTAAGAGGTTGCGACAGGCAGACCGCATGGTTAGGGGCGAAACCTCCAACCCTCCTACTGTTAGGCGACTGAACAGCCCGCGCCACATAGCGAACAGGGGGTACCAGCGGAACACATGGTTTCCTTGAATCGTATGGATCGTGATGCTTCTCGTGTTCATCTGTCTCACAACAATATTCACCATCACTTGTAGCAAATATACAGAGCTCTTCTTCAAGCTAGTGATAAAGTGGCTCATACTGGCAGAGATCGCATTGACCGCTGTCAATTGTAAATTTGAAATTGTAATATTATTTGTTGATGTTGAACAATGCTTGGTGTGTTCTAAGATAGTCTTTATTTAATTGAAGTGATTGATTCTATTTTTCTTTTCATGTTCGCTGAACGCTTGCTATTTGTGAAGCGCGAACTAGAATATTTGCTTGGTATATTTGCTTGTGCTGGATGACTTCCTTGCGACCAATGCGGACACGTTGCTTTAACCTCTATCTTTTATGTTGTTTTTAGAAAATGTTGCAAGTGAGAGTAATGAAATCGCGCGGATTGGCATACAGGTTTGCGGTTAGCTCGGTTTTACGCAGACCAAGTATTGTCTATAAATAGAACTGTCTTCCGTCTTTTTAGAAAAAAAATTTGAATGCGCCCGAAACAGAAGTATAAGAGTCTGATAAAATGATGTCCCCGTGGACAGAAGCTGCTGTCACTTTTCATTGAGTGGACCATGAGAAATGTTGTGTTTCACAAGCCAAACTTCATAGCTTTATTGAAAAACACATGAAAAATTTGTAACTTCTGGTGTGACTTCTGTAGAAACATGAGAGAATTAATACTTCTTTGGCTAATCAGATTTCAGTTCCTATCGATCACTTTAATTGGGGATCATTACAGGGTTGTTCCTGGCCAGCTCGCCCCCAATTCCATTATCACAATCTTCAGCTTTGTTTCCTATCTACGATCTGAAAGGATAGCGTTCACGTTGAACGTCTTCAGGAAGATCTTCTCAGCGCGGTCCATTATGAAGTCCGGCAATACTATTTCAAGGAGATTCTTTACTTTTGTTGCAAAGGAATGGAAGTTGTGAACCTTTCCAACAAGGTTCACAACATGTCAGAGAACTATCTGATGTTCGAAGGGTACCTTGGCTTTGTTCATACCAATCTGAAGGCTCGTGTGGATAGTTAGTTCAAGTCCTGCTGGCTGCTGGATATCGAGAAGAGGATTATTGAGTTTCTGTGGGGTTCGTGACTGGATATTGATTACTACCTTCCTTTACTTCCAACATTGTAATGGGTGGATCGCCAAGATAGTAAGGGACTTCATGCGATCAAATTTTTCCTAACCACATTAGTCGCATATTAACAAAAATTTGCAAAAATCCTAGTGATACCCGCGAACCTGCCGCTAACTCCTGGCGGTTTGACCCTCACTCAGAGGGGGAAAAGAGAAGAGCTTGCAAGGAAACGGAGAGAAGAGAATGACCCAGTTGTAGACTCTTTCGAGGATTCCTACCCTCTTTATTTGATTGGGGAAAAACTAAAAGACCTTCGCGAAAGCACAACCATAGCATTGTCGTGACAAACATTTCAAGGTGTCGACCACTCTTCCTACTAGGAGGAGCGGGAAAGTTACGCGACATGCCTATGCAGCTAGCACTGCCCTATACAGCAAGCACAACTTCAGAGAGTTGTCGGAAGTTTCTTTTGAAGAACTGTCCTACCGAACCGCTTAGGCTCAGGCGAACGACCTGGTTACCAGCAACTTCTTGGGTTACTCCTTGAAGAATACGATGAAGGCTAACTTGAGATTCATGCACAGAATTTAATATTTGAACCATCAAGTGCTTCCTTATTCTTCTTGCAAGAGAGTTATAGAAATAATCCAGGTCTGAGATAAGTGAGATCGTAGTATTAATCGTGTTTGGGCGCAAAAAGGTTCCCGTAATTTTCAGAAACTGATTTCATGAAGAATTAATCAATCATTGAGATCCAAGATGACTATCGGTAACTTCAATGACTATTGGTAACTTCAATTCTTTGAGGAATAACTCCTAACAACATATATTTAACCTCTCTGGCTGCATAAATGATATCCCAGGAAATTAGTTGAGCCCTCATGTTATTATTTATCCTAACCGATATATTGATAAGCGAACCAGCGGTTAATAGAGTAAGAGATTAGCCTGCGCGACTAGTTGTATGTGTATATTTTTGCTAAAAATAATCATAGTAGAATTGTGACCAACCCTTTGAAGGATCGAATGTCTTAATGCGAATAGGAGTCTGTACCAGTCATTAAATTCAAACCACATATTTCTAATCGCGGGATTAATAAAAATCATCCGAGTGAAAGGGCTTGATGAAATCCAAGGAATACGGTAGTTTTAGCAATCATATAAAGATGACCGAAAAAATAGATCATAGTATCAATGAACTCTGGCTGCCAATTCTATCCGCATAGGGCGTATTTATTAGAAATCGTGATAGAAAAGATGTTCCCAAGATAATAATCTCAACTCGATATTGGATGTCTGGATCCCATATATGAAAATATCCTGGAGAATAGAGAAAGCTAACCGCCCTTGTGGTTTTACAGCCTAAGACGATCAGTCGGGCAGGTGCGCGAAGGGATGCATTGCTTTTCTCAAGAGTTCGTCAGAGTTGTAACATCCACAATACGGTCTCTGAGGTTAGAAAAAGCTATCCGCTCAAGTAGTTTACAATCATGGACGACCAATTGGGAAGGTGTGCGCAGGCCAGCAATGCTTTCCTCAAAAGATCGTCAAATTTGTAAGCTTTCCTAAAGCTATTAACTAAGCGGTCAGCAAAGTATAACCATGCAAAATAATAAAAAAACTTGAGGGCGACAGACTAGAGCGACTAATTGAGCAGATGTGTGTAGAGCAACATTGCTTTCCTCAAGATGTCACGGAAGTTGTAACATCATCCCCAAAAATACACGACATAGCCGATCAACTACCTAGACTTCAACCAGATGCAGAGGTGTTGTTAGATGTCGGCAGGGATCCTCAAGAAAACAAAGGGGATGCACAGTTCGAGATGATCAATCGGGTAAATGTGCGTTGGGCAACATTACTTTCCTCAAAAGATCTTCAAGGTTAATATATCGGGAATGGCTCGTAGGATTTTGGTTTTGACTACACTGTTGTCTCCGTAGCTGCAGTTTTCGCCTACGGCGTGAGTTTCGTTTAATTCGGCGCGTTTGAGCCTTGCTTTGATCTCGTATTTCTTGTTCAACTATCTGAACACGTTGATTTCTATTTTTTAATGCCTTGGGCTTGTGTTGATTTCTCGAGAAGCCCTCCTAAGGTGTGGTTTTTCGTCGAACCGAGTTTTTCTTCGATTTTTCTAGGCGCTGTGTCGGGTTCGATGATCGTCGAGCAGAGCTCGACGATTGTGTTCCTTTTCTTGGCGTAGTGTCGGGTTCTACGATCTTCGAGCGGAGCTCGACGATTGTATTCCTTTTCCTGAGCACTGTGTTGAGTTCGACGATCGTCGAGCAGAGCTCGACGATTGTTATGTTTTTTCTGGGCGCTGGGCTGAGGTCGACGATCGTCATGTTTTTCTGGCCACTGGGCTGAGGTCGACGATCGTATTGTCATTTCTTTTCTGGGCCCTGTCTGAGGTAGACGATCATCGAGCGGAGCTCGATTATTGTAGCTTCTTTTCTGGGCACTGTCTGAGGTTGACGATCGTCGAGCGGAGCTCGATGATTGTCGTGCTGAGCTCGACGAATCGTAGAGTGGAGCTTGCTGTAGGTTTAGCGGATCTCCGTGTTGAGTTCGACGATTTTCGAATTGATTTCAACGATTTTCGAACTGAGTTCGACGATCGGGCCCTGCTTTCTGCATTCGACAATTTTCGAACAGGATTCGTGAGTAATCGTCTAACTGTACTCGAGTAATTGCCTTATACTCGAGTAGTCCCCTTGTTGTACTCGAGTAGGTTGTAATGAACTACACGAGTAGGTCTCTATTACTCGAATAGTTGTAATGAACTACTCGAGTAGGTCTCTATTACTCGAGTGGTCGTAGTGAGCTACACGAGTAGGTCTTCTATTACTCGAGTAACTCTTTGCCTCCTGTCTCGGGAAATCTAGTTCAGCCAAACCCGGTTTATTTTGTTGTTCTTCCTGTTATCACCTTTGGTATAAATACCTTCTTCATCTTCTTCTCCGATTCTTTTTCCTCCCGAACCAGAGCGGCGTGAGCGAGATAGAGGTTGTTTGTCCTTTTTCCTTCCGATGGCCGTTGACGGTGCTCCGGTGCTCGGAATTTCAAACTGGTTGTAGATCTGGCAAGCTCTCGTCGAGAGCTATGCCCTCGTGGTAATTTCTTCCCCGTTTCTTGAGATTTTTTCTTTAGGATTTTTCGGCCCTAGTCTCCTTTTCGACCATTTTTGTCTAGATTTCAACTCCTCCCGCAGTCTTTTGCCCCGATCTTCGACGTGGAGCGATTCAGAGGTCTTTTCCGGTAAAACCAAGGCAAGTGGTGGTTTCCCCTCATTTCTCTTTGTCCGATCTGATGGTAACAACTATACTTTCATGTTCTTTAAATTTTTCGCGTTTATTCTTCCAAGTCATTGTGATGACTAATCGTTTCAACGTTCCTTTGTTGATGTATAGTGTTGTCTTGGAAAGCCCGATTTTGTCTAATTTTGGTTAATTGTTCCAGATGTGTCTTAAAGATGGCTATGCATGTTTCAGCTTTCATTATTTAGCGCGTTAGAAATTATTTAGGATTGTAAATTGCTCCTTGAGGTTGATCAACCGCGTCTCAAGTTTGGTAATGTCAAGTAGAATCTGTCGAGCCAAATTTCGAGATAATTGTGTTGTGGTTTCTTTGGGTTTCTTGAATGCGGGAGTTAGTGGACGATTTCACCTCCGCAGTGTTTGTTACCTTCATTAGTGCCCTGTGGAAGTCTACCTGGTTGTTGGATGTTTGTGGTGTATGGTGGAGAGTATGAGACTCCCTCGCAGTTAGACAGATTATATATCTATTTTGTTTTGGGAGGTGAGTCCAAGAGTGACCACCTCGCCCGTTTTTGTTTTGGGTGGTGAGTCCAAGAGTGACCACCTCGCCCATTTTTATTTTGGGTGGTGAGTCCAAGAGTGACCACCTCGCCCGTTGTTGTTTTTGGGTGGTGTGTCCAAGAGTGACCACTTCGCCGTGATTTTGGGTAGAGTCGACCACAGGTGCCTAATAAAGGTTTTGTATTTTCCTTCTTGTGAAATATTCATGTAGTCGCCTTATAGCCTCATGCATCTAGTGTACTCTTGTTGAACGTGATAAATCACGTAGGAGTTCTTTTCCTGTTGATGCCCTGTTTACTTTTGTACTTTAGTTCAGTGTTTTTGGTCTTGGGTTGGTACCCCTGTTGACCTTTGTAGATTTTAGCTTATTACTTTTCCTGCCACCTTTTGTACCTTCTTGCTGAGGTGTTCTGTCTTTGGAATGCCTCAGGTGCAGAGCAGTAGCAGTTAGTATTGCTGGTTTGGAGTTTTCTGGTGGCAGTGTTGGTCGTGGTTGTTGCCTCGTCTAAGCGAGGTAGTTTGTTGTTTGTTTGGTTTTACTAGTTCAGACATACTTTTGTTCATGGGTTCGTGTCAATTTGTTGGCGCCCACTAATTTGTTAGTTGTTCGATACTTGCTAGCTGCTCATTTCTTTAAATGTGGATGTGGATTACTTGTTCTCTGGGAGGATTTATGTTAGGAATGCATGTTAGGTATTTTCAACTACAAAATCTACTACTATTACTTCATGCATTGCATAATTTGAAACTCTAACTTATTATTTTTAGCGGTCGTAAAAGCTATCTTTCCTATTATAATAAATTTAGAGTCTTGCATAGCATGAGTTGTCCTTTAAGGACGTTTATACTCATGTAGGATGTTTAAGTTAATCTAATCAAGTATTTTTCCACAGCGTATAATATATTTTGATTCATGGACTAGATGAGCCACTAAGCCGAGGGATATGGCTAACTTCCGCACTTAATTGATTTTCCTTAAAATAACTTAAAAAGGAAACTTTCTTCATGGTTAGTTTGGTGTCTGCCTGAGCGTCCGCAGTTATCCCTTGCTGACGTGGCATCATGACGCGCATTTTCCCTTACTCTAATAAGCTTTATTTGCGGTGAAAATGCGGGTTGTGACAAGCCATAAGAGGGAAAATCAATTCCTCCTGGCAACCAATATTTAAACTTATAAGGAAGACAACTCAAACATATATAAGTCAACATATTCATCATAAGAAAAAAGATCTACAGTTACTCAGTGATTATCAAGAAATATCTTACAATTGATTTGGTGAAAAAAGTTATAAATAATTAGCAACCTTAATTTCAAAAGGTATTACAAAAATGAAATCATCTCAAATAAACAAAGATATCATGAACCAATAGAGGGAAATAAAAAAATAGCAAGAGTTTGATCATGTGTATATATCGACTGCGATAAATAGGAGTGTTTGTATTACACAACAGAAATTAAGGGGAAGAGAGAGGATATGCCTAAAGGTGACACATTCCAGTTGCTAGGATCAGTGAGAAACTCCTCAACCTCCTTTTAATGAATGAGTGAGAATGGAAAGAAAGTGAGAGAGGAAAGAGATGTATTTGTGAGATGAAGCGGAAGGATGGTGTGGGCGATGATGTTCATTCCCAAGTTTTAGAAAGATGAAAACCATAAAAATCTTGAATAGGGAGTGGATTAAAAGCACGAAGACGGTGAAAGCTAATTATCCAGGAAGGAGAGTAGCGCAAAAACCTAGAAACAAACCTGAAAATGCACTATATTGGGAAGAAGATAGGTCAAATATGAAAATACTGTAATGCGAAGCAGATTCTATTACGGGCTCCATTGCCGACCACTGAGTCCATTGACAAACCAGGAGATGCTGGAACCTACAGCTTACGGATGGAAATGGAAGAATGCTTGTTGGTCGTAGAGAACACGAAGAATGGCTTGGAAGTATGGATCGGGATGAAGGCAGTGCGAACCCAGGAATGCTGGAACACAAAGAAGAATGTAGAAAATGCTGGATTCGGATGAAGCGCTATTTGAGAGAGATCGGGGGGAGTGGTTTGTGAAGAGCAGGGTTGGAGTGGTAACGAAATGGCATGAGGAAGCCCTTTTTAATAAAGACCGTGAATCACAGGAATGAAGGGCCTGGATTAAGTCAATGGATTATAAATTCATGGCTTTAAAAATCCATCCCGTATTTCTTTTTAAAATAGTATATATATATTGATTATAAAAAAAGTATGGATGGCTTTTAAAAGCCATCCACTTATTCTTAACCCTGCATCATGGATAATAACCGCTTTATATTTTCAATCCCTCACAGTAAATCGTATTCTGCCTCCCCACATTCTCGATCTACTCTGCATGCCCTAGACAGTAGCATGCACTTCTCCCTCATCCTCACGGCTTCGTTCTCCCACCCGTAATCCCTCCATTCACACATAAACAATCAGTCTAGGGCATCCTCCACATCGTGCAAAAAACCACGCTAAAGACTTTGCCTACCTGATCCCTCACAAAATCGCGAAACAACACTCCCACGCGATCTCCCCCGTGCACATATACTTCTCCCTTATTCTCGCTCACGTCCACATGAAAATCCCTATTCTGATCCAGCATCCATCCTTCTCCCCTTTCCTAGACTGTCTGTTCCTTACCGTTATCTGCTTATGGTAGCGGCATTCTACTTGATAGCTGACTCACGACTATTGAGAGTCGTCGTTATCCAAAATGAAGCAGTGAACCAACACATTGGACAAGAGGTATTCATAGTTAACAGACAACTATAAATCAATGGATCAAGTATGATAGCCAATGTTTTTTATGCTATTTCTATAAATTCTGATATTTTATGTTTCCTTCTAAAGGTGGAATGAACCGAGGGGGCTGTCATGACAACTTTAATTTTTTAGGGTTATTAGATGGAAATCTTTGCTTAAAGGAATCGATTGGTGGATCTGCACAACCAAGCAATCATGCAATCGTCAGTCTTTGGTCGCCGCAGAAGCTTCCTCACGGTATCTCTTGGCTTCGGGCTTTTCTCCACCCACACCTATTATTTTTTGGGATTAGATCGACCGCCTGTGCCTATTTTGATTTATATTCTGTTTCATAGCAGGGCTATTGAATATGGACTATGATATCCGCTTTTATAATGGTTGTTATGTCGACTGATGCCATCAGCCGTTGAAGTTGCGCAGTAGACAACCATCCTTGATGGCTCACAAAGGTCTTCACCCAAATGTATGCAATCTATTTTGTTTGTTACAATCCATATCACCTGTTTCTAATTCTCTTTTACTTTCTCCACCAAAACCTTTTTGCGTCTTATTTCTTTATTGCAGTTCATGAAGCTGGCTTTAGTGATCACCTATTTTTTGTGTCTATTTTGACAACCACATCTATTTTGTCAACCATCATATTGGGATTTAAATATTTTTTGTTCATAATTTCCAATGGGTTCTCAGCTCTGCTACAAATTTGATATTGGTTGTAGATTGCTAATAATTTATTCTTTATGGTTACACATGCTATATTAATCAGGTTCAAATACACATATCTAATATATTGCCATGAACTAATGAGATTTTCATGAGAGATTTAGGCTCCGTTTGAGGGGACTTATTTTCATCGGTCAAGCGGTCATGACTGCATGAATCCGGACTTAAATAAGTCCCAGTTCATGCGGTCATGACCGCTTGACCGGTGAAAATAAGTTCTTCCAAACGCAGCCTTAATGTCGGTGCCTCTCACAACCCAGTACTTTAGATCCATGGATTGACTTCCATGGTGAATTTGTTTTTTTCTGTTGAAAATGCATGAATCTCTATGTACTAATAATCTCAACCGTTTTTACAACTGATGTTATCCTAATAGTATTTTTGTTTGTTTGAAGTCTATTGCTGCTTTCTTTTTCAGTTTTTGAGCACGATTTACATACTTCATCGCTGATATATAAAACCATTTGTACTAATAGAGATTATTACTATGTTTCCCCAATTAAGAAATCCTTCCAGTAGGCTATAAGCCTTCCATTGGAAGAGAAAATCTTCAACAGTTTGGATGGACTGTAGTTGATATTCTCCTGGAGGTAGACTTATTTATTGCATGGTGCACTACCTGTCTTCACTAGGACTATTGATTTTTCAGAAGTCGTACTGATTATCAGAGAATATTTTTATAAGTTCTAGCATTGTCAATTAATAAGAATGTCATATTTACAAAGAGCATGTCATTTTTTTCATATATTGTTTTTAGTATTACTGTTTTCATAACATTGTTGTGTTGTCTTTCCTGTTAGAAACCAATCGTGAAAACCATTCCTGTGAGAAGACAACCATTCATGTTAGAAGCCAAAAGTGGAATTCATTCCTTTTAGAAGCCTATAATGGTGGAAAGAGTGCATGTCATGGTTGAGGTTGCCTTCTTAGCTAAACAATAGGTTGCACTGGACGAATGTCGCCGCCAGCGACCATTGTCGCCTCCCCCGACGAATGTTGCCGCCACTACTCGGTGTTTTTGTATTTTTCTAATTATTGAGTGATTATTTAGTTATAATAATTATTTCTAATTTTTATTTTGACTGTATTTTGCGAGTAATATGTTGACTCGTATAGTGTTTCTTATTAGAAGTATCATGTTATGTTGGAAAAATCTTTTAAAATTTTGCACTTTTTCATGATTTTCTGTCTTTTTCACTTATATAAAGTTTATCGTCCCATGTTTTCATCTTCATAAGTCGCCGTGATGTTGACTAAAGTTAAGTGTACTAGATGTAAACTAGTCTAGACGCCTTTTATTATCATTATCATGAAAAATCATTTTTCTTTATTTTCTTCCTAGTTCTTACATTTTGAAATTTTCAAGCTTTGGTTTAGATATACTTATGAGCATGAATATGATTTAGGCCACTTTTTGATTCGTTTGAGTCTTTGTATTCCGAACTGTATAACTAAGTCCTTGCAAACCACCTTGTGTTTTTGTTGAATTTTCTCAAAGTGGTCAGCAGGACAGCCTAAAGCCAAATGAATATTCTCAGAACTATCCAGTTAACACCTTGATCATGCGGAAACCCAAAAGAGCAAGCTCAACACCACATGCAAATGGAAGAACAAGCAGATCTTATTATTATTAACAATTCTTTACAGGGTGAGGTATACATAGCGAGACATGATTTCTCCAGTACACAAGCTAAAAACAGCAAGCACAAAATAAGCCGTACGGACAGAGCACGAGACCGCCGAGACGGCCGAGTCCTCCAAGGTCGGCGAAGCCGCCCGAGCTATTGCTGCTCCACGCCGAATAGACACGGAGTCCGACGAGACCGCGATGTCGCGCGGACACACCATTATTCGCTGACTGCTGATGAACTGAAGAACAAATCGCCTACCCTCCTGAGACCGGCGGACAGGTTATTGGAACTTGGAAACGCTGAAGCAGAGAACTATCAAGCCGCAGAAGCGACCTGCTGAGACTGCAGAGACCACACACTTCACAGAACTTGATCGAAGTTAAAGCCAACCTCCTGGTTCCTTGAAGCTAGTCGCACGACCTGCACACAACAAACCGTTAACTCTACTCAACCCGCGCGGACAAGAAAATCCAGACTGCAACAATTGACCAAGCCTCACTTACTATTCACTCAGTTACTGTAGACGTGTCGGGGGGTCTATTTCTATGCGAGGTGAGGAGTGTGGTCACCACCCTAGTGAATAGAATCACCACCCCAGCACGCGCACTAGCAAAACACCCGTTTGCTGAGTCCGCAAGGACTTAGCCGAATTCCAAGAGAAACCGCCAGGAGCAATAACGATGTTCACCATTAGGCGAACTCGCACCAGTCCGCCCACACTATGCGGACAAGGCACCAACCCGCATAGCCCGCAAAACATTGCACAAGGACAGCCACCTTTACTGCGACAGTCCGCACACAATATGCGGACAAGTAGGCAGTCCGCACAGCTTGAGAACAAAGCCACCATCCGCCATAAGTCCACAACCAACAGGCAGTCTGCCCGAAATACTGCGGACTCGGTGGATACCGCAGACACACTGTACTTGTCACTGAATGTGACCAAGTCCAGAAAACCACCAAGAGCATGTGCGAGCTCAGCGGACAAGGCCCAATCCACCTGCGCCAAGGCAGATCGCCAATCACACCACCAAAAGGCAGAGCTCGCAAGCCCTACTCGCACAGCTACCAAGACAACGGCCAACTGCCGGACATTGACACTAGTCCACACAGTCCTCCATAGCAGCTAACGCCCGCTGCACCACCAGAGCACGTCAAAGGCCACAGCCAAACTCCAAGGCCAGTCCGCAACAACAAACACCGCGGACTCAACCAGTCCGCAAAGCCTCCTGTGGATAGAACTCCCAATCCTCCGGTTAACAAACTTGCAAATCTACAAGGCCTCAGATCAACTAAGCACTGCCAACAGCCCGCAAACCGCAGTATGCTCAGTCCGCTTCGCTAGAAGCCCGATTTCCATGGCCATAGGCCAGTCGGGCCGCACACCAGACCGCTCAGGCCGCACATCAGGCAGCTCATGCTGCACACCAGGCCGCAACCACAAGTCCGCCCAGGCCGTGGACTCAGACCGCTCAGGCCGCACAGTCCGCCCGGTCTGCCCATCACCCACTTCCACTTCACAAATTTCAACACTCCTACTTGAAGTGAGAAGTGGTCATCAAGCCTAGCAAGCTTCGTAACCGCTGAAACGGCCCCTTCGACAACGGCTTCATGAAGATGTCAGCAAGATTATATTCACTCCGAACATGCCCGACCAGAAGAGATCCCTCTAACACCTTCTCCCTTATGAAGTGGTGCTCGATCTCAATATGATTGGTCCTTGCGTGACACACTGGATTGTTTACCAGTTTGAGAGCACTCTCATTGTCACCCAGGAGTAAAGTAGGCCCTTGCACTTCTTTATGAACATCCTCTACAAGCCTCCTTAACCAGATGGCTTCCCGAGCAGCCAAGGCCGAAGCCTTATACTCAGCTTCTATAGTAGACACAGACACAGAGTCCTGCTTCTTGCTACACCACGAAATGCAAGCTGATCCACAAGTGAACACATAACCTGAAGTTGATCTCCGATCATCCGAGTCACCACCATAATCAGCATCCATGTACCCAAGCAAAGCAAAGTCTGCATCCCTACTATAGAGGAGTCTCATATCAGAAGTTGTCTTGACATACTTCAAAATATTCTTTGTCGCCACCAGATGAGACTTCCTTGGTTCAGCCATAAACCGACTTACTCGACCAACAGCAAAAGCAATGTCTGGCCTTGTAATCGTCAGGTTGATCAGGCTCCCTACAAGAGCTCTGAAAACCAATGGATCAGGAAGAATCCTTCCTTCATCTCGTCGAAGCTTCATCCCATGTTCCAGTAGAGTAGAGCAACTCTTCCCTTCGCCCATGCCGAATCGACTCACAATGCGATCCATATATCCCTTCTGGAAAATGATAATCCCGCTCTCCTTCCTCTCCACTTCAAGACCAAGAAAATGATGAACCTCTCCCAAGTCATTCAACTCGAAGCGTATAGCAAGCTCAGCCCTGAGCCTAGCTACTTCCTCCTCTGAATTCCATGTGATGATCATATCATCCACATACAGCAGGACCACGACTTAAAGCTCCCCCTGATGAATAAGCTTGAATCCGAGTTGCAAGCAAGATAACCGCAGAATTGAAGATACTCTGCTATCTTTCTATACCAAGCTCTAGGAGCTTGCTTCAACCCATAGAGAGACTTCCTGAGCTTATTGACATAGTCCGGATGAACTTCAGAAACAAATCCAAGTGGCTGATCGATGAAGATGTTCTTATCAATTTCTCCGTAAAGAAAAGCATTTTTTACATCAAGCTGCCACATCCTCCATCCATTGCAAGCAGCCAAGGCGATCACCACCCGAACAGAAGTCATCTTTGCAACTGGACTAAATGTCTCCTCATAGTCTTATCCATACTGCTGTGAGAATCCTCGAGCAACCAGGCGAGCTTTTTATCTATCAATGCTCCCATCAGACTTCTTCTTCAACTTAAACACCCACTTGCAAGTCACAGGAGTAATGTCATCAACCTTGGGCACAAGATCTCAGGTTTCATTCTTTTTGAGAGCAGCA
The DNA here is from genome assembly GCA_039583875.1 of Platanthera guangdongensis. NCBI lineage: Eukaryota > Viridiplantae > Streptophyta > Magnoliopsida > Asparagales > Orchidaceae > Platanthera > Platanthera guangdongensis. The sequence goes on along the minus strand of CM077160.1, from coordinate 95,953,046 downwards.
ATCTCTTCCTTCATGACATCATGCCACTCCTTGACTCCAGTGGCCTCATTAAAGTTTGCAGGCTCTCGCTCATCCAGAGGACCTCCAAAGAAGCAGGAGACAAAACTCACTGCATTCCCATCACAGTACTGTGCTGGTGGCTTAATAACCCTCTTTGATCTCTGAAGGGTCTGCTCCTTGCTCACCACCTATGTTGCTTCTACAGGATCAACTCCAACTTTGGGCAAGCTTTGAGCAATGCTCCCCCTGCTTCCTGAGCCAGAAGCCTCAGCCTCAGAGTTTGAAGCAACAGGAGCTGCTGGTGAAACAACAAGCTCCTCTTCCAGCATTTCAGCAGCCACCTTCTGCTCTTCATCAACCTTGCTCTCTGTTAGCTCAACCGAGCCACCTACATACGACGTCAATTCGTCAAAGACCACGTCTATTGATACAACAAACTTCTTCGTCGCATGATCCATGCATTTCCATCCCTTCTTTCGCTCATCATAGCCAACAAAGACATGCTTCCTTGCCTTTGCATCAAGCTTTGTCCTTGAAGCATCCGGGACATGCACATAGCAAGTTGATCTGAATAGTCAAATGTGTTCCACACTGGGCTTCTCCTTCAGCAACATTTCAAAGGGATTCTTCATGTTGATCGGGCTGAGCGACATCCGATTGATGACATAAGAAGCACAAGACATCCCCTCTGCCCAGAAGGACCTAGGAATGTCTTTCGCATGGAGATAGCATTTGCAAGTCTCCGTCAGATGACGAATCTTCTGCTCAGCTACTCCGTTTTTTTGTGGAGTATGAGCACAAGTGAGCTCTCTTTGGATCCCGTGCTTCCTACAGAAGTTAGAAAACTCAGAGGAGACAAACGCACCACCATTGTGTGTTCTAAGCTTCTTGATCCACAAGCCAAGCCGGCCCTCCACCAATTCCTTGAGCTCCACAAACAAACTGAAGGCTTTAGACTCCTCCTTCAAAAAATATACCCAGGTGTATCTTGTGTAGTAATCAATCAGAACGAGCATGTATCTGCTCCCACCAAGGCTTGCAGTGACGGTTGGTCCCATCAAGTCTCCATGGATGCACTCCAATGGTCACTTGCTCCTCGTTTGTGATTTATCAAATGGAAGGCGATGAGCCTTTCCGTACTGACATCCCGCGCAAACGTGACCGTCGCCAAATGAAGATAGCTTAGGCAAGCCTCTTACAAGCCTTCTGTTATCCATAGCCTTCAGCTTATCCATTCCTACATGCCCCAGCCATTCATGTCATATAGCAGCGTTATCGTTTTCTCTCATCCGATCAACATAAGAGTTAGTTGTAAGAACAAACAAGTTCTAACTCTCCTCCCAACATGATCAACATCGGCCTTAACCACTGATACGTTGCGAAGGAACTTCACTTCTGTTGGCCCAAATAGAACGAGATAACCCACGTCTACCGCATTGTTCACAGAGAAGAGGTTCTTCTTCATGCCTGGTACGTGATACACACTCCTTAATGTGAGTGTCCCCTTATCACTACCCAAAGACACAACCACCTCTTTCTCTATTACATAAGCAGTATTATCAGCAGTTATGATAGCTTCGTTACCTGAGTAAGCTTGCAAGGAAGATAACTTCGACTTGTCTCCGGTGAGGTGGTGTCATACCCGGAGTCCACGATCCACTCATCGTTGAAGTCGACAGTGGACAAAGCACGAACACAAGTACCCATCATGAAAGCTCCGCCGCATCCAGCTTTCTCACTCTTAGAGCAACCTTCCTCCTTGCCTGCAGCATGCCCAGGCTGCAGTTTGACCTTGCAGTCATGCTTGAAGTGTCCCCGCTGATGACACTTATAGCACTTCAAGTTATTTTTCCAATCCTTCTTAGGAGCAGCACTCCTCTCTGGTTGATAAGAAGTTGAAGGCTCATTTTAGCAGCAGTCTTCATCGTCTTCACTTCCCATCCCTTCTTTTTCTTACCTGAGAAGAGAGCTTCACTAACTTCCTCTGTGACAGTAACTCCAGCCATCTGCCTTGCCAAACTTTCCTGCGAAGCAAGCAGGTTCTCAAGCTCCGGCCACATTCCAACATTGTATTATCGCTCTCCTTGCTGAGTTAAACCCTAAACCCTAAACCCTAAACCCTACACCCTAAACCCTAAACCCTAAACCCTAAACCCTAAGCCCTAAACCCTAGACCCTAGACCCTAGAGCCTAAACCCTAAACCCTAAACCCTAAAACCCTAAACCCTAAACCCTAAACCCTAAACCCTAAAACCCTAAACCCTAAACCCTAAACCCTAAAACCCTAAACCCTAAACCCTAAACCCTAAACCCAAAACCCAAAACCCTAAACCCTAAAACCCTAAACCCTAAACCCTAAAAACCCTAAACCCTAAACCCTAAACCCTAAACCCTAAAAACCCTAAACCCTAAACCTTAAACCCTAAACCCTAAAACCCTAAACCCTAAACCCTAAACCCTAAACCCTAAACCCTAAACCCTAAAATAGATGGCTGAGTTGCCCAGCATTGAACAGATGTCACAAAGGCAACATACTCCTTCCGCAAGGCGCGGATTATGTGCCTTTTCATCTTAGCCTTAGAGATATGCTCATCAGGATCAAGTGCTGATAGCTCAGCACACAAGCTCTTCATCTTCAGAAAGAATTTTGAGATGGTCAGGTCTCCTTGAGTTGTCCTTGCCAACTCATTCTCCAGAAACTGAAGTCATGCTACATTCTTTCGATTGAACAACTCATCAATAGTTGTCCAAATATCAGCAGCAGACTCACATGCAATGATGTGATCAAACAGTTCTGGCGACACAGGGCTCTTGAGAACAAACTTCGCCTTTGCATTTGTCTTTCTCCAGAGCCTCGCCAGCTCAGCAGTACCAAAAGCAGCAGTAACTTCCTGTCTGTCTTCACTACCGACGACATCCCATAGCTCCTCGCCCAAAAGGTAACTCTTCATGCACGACTTCCATTTCTTAAAGTTAGTCGGCATTAAGAGTTCAATACCAAGACCTCTTGCGTAGCTTACTTCCATTGCAACAACCTTTGGTTAAGATTCCAAAAGCACAAAGAAACAACAAAGCAATAGCAACCGTTGATCACCGCTCAAGCAACTAAACCTGGCTCTGATACTATGTTGAATTTTCTCAAAGTGGTCAGCACGATAGCCTAAAGCCAAATGAATATTCTCAGAACTATCCAGTTAACACCTTGATCATGCGGAAACCCAAAGAGCAAGATCAAAACCACATGCAAATGGATGAACAAGCAGATCTTATTATTATTATCACTTCTTTACAGGGCGAAGTATACATAGCGAGACATGATTTCGCCAGTACACAAGCTAAAAACAACAAGCAGAAAATAAGCCGGGCGGACAGAACATGAGACTGCCGAGACCGCCGACTCCGCCAAGGTCGCCGAAACCGCCCGAGCTGTTGCTGCTCCACACCGAATAGACACGGAGTCCGTCGAGACCGTGAGGTCACGCGGACACACCGTTATTCGATGACTGCTGATGAACTGAAGAACAGACCGTCTACCCGCCTGAGACCGGCGAATAAGTTATTGGAACTTGGAAACGCTAAAGCAGAGAACTATCGAGCCGCAGAAGCGACCTGCTGAGACCGCTGTCACATCCCGCATTTTCTCATTTAAAATAATAAATCAGAGCACGAGAAAACTACAAGCTGTGATGCCACGTCAAGCAGGGGATAACTGCTGACGCTCAGGCAACACTCTAAACCTTCAAATCATAAGTTAAAATGAATAGAAAACTGATTTTTAAATTAATTGGTCGTATCCCTCGGCTCAGAGGATCAGATAGTCCACGGTTTGAAAACTATTTTTATACGTAGCGGAAAAATACTTCATTTATGCTAAACATCCTAAAAGAGCGCATAAGCGTCCTAAGAGGACAACTTACACTATGCAAGACCCTAGATTTCAATTTATAATGTTTATAAGAAAAACCATCTTTTTACGCATTTGGAAAATAGAGATTGAGCCTTTATAAAACATGCTGATCATGCAATACATATAGTAGTTCTTTTATAGGGTTTAAAGTAACTAGCAACCTAGCATAAAACATTCCCAGAGAGCAAGTGAAACTACCACAAAACAGGTAAACTAGCAGCTAAGCAAATACTTAATATCACAAAGGAAAATCACCAACGAGCGTCAACAACCTTACACGAACTCGCTGGTGAGCATGTATGTCTGTACTACTACAAGGCTAAAGAACTACCTCGACAAGCGAGGAAAACACTGCCAAAGCGCAGTCCACAGAGAAACTCCTGAAACTAGCCGCACAGCCGGCTACAGACCTGAACCTGAGGCATTCAAAAGAAGAACACCTCAGCAAGAAAATAATGAAACAAGTGGCAAAGAGGCATCAGATAATAATTGAATAAAAAGAACGGAAAGAAAAAGGGTTACCAACCCTGCAAGAGTAAATGCCAAAAAACTCAGCTAAAGAATCCAAAAGAGGACAAAATGCAGGTGTAATAATCAGTAAAGTGAGAGAAATGTAACAAGTACAGAAACGTACCAAACTCCGCTCAAGCCTGCAGAGACAGAAGGAAACCAATATGCATCAAATGAACAGTAAGAAGGAACTAACAGTCCTAAACTTGTAAATCATTAGCACTGGCACAAATCCCAAACCTGTGTCGGAGACTAAGAACAGTCGCAACCGAACAACCAGGTCCAGGTGTCTCAAGAGTACTAAAGGGGCCGCCACAGGGTCCACACACATAGAGTTCCAACCTCTTACAGGAACCCAAAAAAAATATCCAAAGGAGGGAATGGTGGTGGCCACGGCTCGATCTCCCCTGGTACCATACTCCTTCAGAAACCCAGCTGCCACATGCTAAGGATCCACGATTCGGCGCCAAAGCTAGCCGACAACACCACTTAGAAACTACCAAGTTCTACAACCAAAACCCGCCGACTTATTTTCCCCTACCCGCCGAACTATTTTCCCCTACCCGCCGAGTTATTTCCCCCTACCCGCCGAGTACCACTAAAAATAAAACCGATAACTTCCTAGTTTGGGCCGACTACAAGCCCAAAACTAGGAACATTCCAATATTACCTATTCTACGACAAGGAGGAAAGAATAATAAGACAAAAAAAGCAACTCATGGAGGCACGCAAGAGGGGAGAAATCCACTTGCCTCAAATCGACCTTGAAAACGTCACCCAAAAAACTCCACCACGTAGATCCGTCCAAAAGGGGACACGCGGAGACGAGATCTACGAAAAAAACGGACAACCGGGGTTAGGGCCAAAAAAATCTATGGCGAAACGGTCACCGAAACGGGAAAAGCTTACCGCGATCTCGAAGCTCTCGCCGAGAGCTTTCCAACGCCGCGATCGGATCGAAATTCCGTCCACCGGATCAGCGGTGGCGGCTGCCGGAAGATTTGCGAACGGAAGGGTTCCGCACTCCGCAAAAAAAATTCGCACAGGAAGGGGGGGGCTGATCGGGGGAAGAAGAAGATCTTTCATTCTTAACTTATATATATATATATATAATTAATAATAATAATAATATTATTATTATTATATTAATAATAATATAATATACTATTTATTATAAAGATAATCACCTATCGGTGAGAATGATTCTCACCGATTCGGTGAGAATCGGTGAGAATCATTCTCACCGATTCTCTACTATGCATATATATATATATATTATTTTTTTAATTATATAAATTCTTTATATATAAATATATATATATATATAATAATATATATAATTATTATAACATGATAACTTTATATGGTTACGGAGGGCCAAACGCGCGCCGAATCGAACGAAATTCGCACCGTAGGCGAATGACGACGCTACGAATCCAACGGCGAAGTCGAAATCGAATTACGACGCACCGTTTTCGAGATAATAATTTCTAAAGTTAACGGCGTACGCGAAAACATACAAACTTCAATCGCGCGCCGAGACTCCAAAAATGCTCGGAACGCGACGAAACTTGACGAGCAAGTCTAAAATTAGCCGATATAATTTCCTAATACAAAATTTTCCACTCCCGACACAAATCCCAAAATCTGGCCGGTCAAACCTAACGAACGCAAAACGCGCTAACGACGAAATCTGTAACAAAATCCGACGAACAAAACTCGGGCAAAAACTCCCGAAGCCAAAACACAAGCATTCCCCAAGAGGCTCCACCGAGTCAACAAACAGACTCCGGCTCGCTAGGGAATCTTGCTACCAGGCATCACCAAGCCACACAGGGAACCTAAAGAGCTAAAAGTCCGCTCTAACAACGACACATGACCAAATCGCGCTAACATAACGCCCTGACGTCAAAATACGCCAAATAAGAAATTAAATAAATCACTGGAAAATCTGGGGCGTTACAGTCACTCCCCCTAAAAGAAAGTTTCGTCCCGAAACTTTACGCATAAAACAATTCTACCAAAGAGGAAAAGAAAATAACCAAGGGTTATCGAATGCTTACCGTGTAACGTCCCGAATCGCTCTAGCCCCCTAGTGTGTGTGTTTTGAGTCAGGAGGGTTGACTTGAGTCCTGAGAGTGCAGGGAATTGGACTGCACATGTGGAGAAGTGGAGAATCAGTGTAAAAAGGAAGTGACACGGGTAGGGACACGGCCGTGTGCCTACCCGTGTGCGTCGAGTTGAGCTCGACGACCCGTGTCGAGATCGTCGAGCTGTGTCGACACCTAGGGACACGGGTAGGGACACGGCCGTGTGCCTACCCGTGTGCGTCGAGTTGAGCTCGACGACCCGTGTCGAGATCGTCGAGCTGTGTCGACACCTAGGGACACGGGTAGGGACACGGCCGTGTGCCTACCCGTGTGCGTCGAGTTGAGCTCGACGACCCGTGTCGAGATCGTCGAGCTATGTCGACACCAAGGGACACGGGTAGTGACACGGCCGTGTCCCTACCCGTGTGCGTCGAGTTGAGCTCGACGAGAAGTGTCGAGATGCAACCCGAGAAGTACACGGCCAATGACACGGCCAGGCACACGGCCGTGTCATGTGAACACGGGTGGGGACACGGGCGTGTCCCTACCCGTGTCAAGCATTGAATCGACATGGAAACCGCCACGGCCGTTTCGCGGAAGCGGGACACGGGTACGGACACGGCCGTGTCCCTACCCGTGTCATATTTTATTTATATAAGGGACAGAAAACCCTAGCCGTTTTCATGCTCTTTTCATCCCCTATTTCCAGTGAGAACCCCTGTGAGAGGGAAAACTGCAGGAGCAAGTCCTACCGAAGGAGATCCGCCATCGCCGTGAAAGAGAAGATGCCGCCGAGGAGAACTACGCGATCCATGGCGAGAAATGGTGGTACCGCTGGAGCCAACGTGAGTTTCCTACCCTCTCCCTTGGTGCTAGATCTATAGTATTTTCCTAGGCGAGACATCGACTCAAGAGAGTCTTGATGGTGAGGAGGAGTTTTCTAGGAAAGGTCATGCTAAGACTTGTGTCTTAGGTTTTAGATCTCTTCAACCACGCCCCTTTTTCAATGGATGATAAGGGATGGTTTCGTGAAGGGTTTTGGCCTCTTGAGGGTGAATAAGGGAGGAGGTTTTCTGGAATGATTTTTGGAAGATCGCCTTGAGGAGGAAGATGAACCGATGTCGTTCATTCCGCCTTAAGATGCGTGCAGAATCTGTATTCTGCGCGCAGCGAACTTCGTGACCATTTTTAAGTGTATTATGGTCAGATCTGGGCTTTTGACTAAACACGAAAGTTGAAGCCCTAGAAAATACCTTTCCAACGAGTGGTTGCACGACTTCTAGCGAAGTCTGTAGCCACGGGAAAATCCAAACGAAAATGGTGTTTAATAAATCCTGCATGCAGAAACTGTGTTCTGTACGCAGCGGACTTCAAGTCCGATTTCAAATAGGATAATGTCAAATCTGGGTTGAGCTCTGAATATGAAAGATGTAGTCCATGGAAATACCTTTCCATCGAGGGGTTACACGACTTCACCGGATTCCTGTAGCCTCGGGAATCTCCGGTCGAAGTTGCTGACCAGATTCAACCTGCGCCTAAATTCTGGGCTTAATGGAAAAATGGATTTTGTTTCGGTGAAATTATTAATGCAAGATACTTGCCTTGGATGAACCCTTATGATTAATCATTTGTTGTGTGATTGAAGTATCTTATTAATCATATTTCATATTACCAAATTGTGAAACAAACTTGTTTAAAAGAATTGAACTGGTAGGAATTGGAAGATTGAATATGGTACACTTCATGTTTAAGTTATGATATTACTAAAAAGGATGATGTGATAGATCTTATATGCGCATTACGTTATTTTACATTGTCATCATTTGGGAAGTCATATAGATGAATAGACCATGGCCATGGATATGTTTGACTAATGAAATGAGTCTAGTGGACCAATACTTAGAGCGTTGTCTCCCTACGGGTAGTATTGTGTAAGTTCGTAAGTGCGGTGTTGACCGCCACTTGTTTGGTTGTGTTGAGATAAGGTGCGGATGGATGGTTGGGTTGTGCCCTCGTGTTTACTTCCGAGGCCCCTTCCATGTTGTGTTGATATGGTGTTTGCATGTGGTGTGAGTCGACACACGGTGTCGTAATCCCGGGTTAAGGATAGTGTGGCAGGTCTACGGGCTCGCCAGTCGTCACACCGACGGGAGTTGGCAGTTAGACTTGGTCGGTTTGGGCTGTGTCCTCGGTGTTCACTTCCCGAGGCCCCTCCGACCATGTGAACGGTTGGGCTGTGTCCTCGTGCTTTCTTCCGAGGCCCCTTCCGGGTCACGCAAGGCCAGTTCGGGCTGTGTTCTTGGTGCACATCTACCCAAGACCCCGCTGGGCCATAGTACGCATGGGCTCCGCTGTTGTGTTCTTAGCGTTGAGGCGTACGGAGGCCTAGGTGAAGTAGTGTGATACCCGCCTAGTAGTAGAAGTGCCCGTTCTACTGTCACCGCCTGGCCACGGCGGCTGATGCCTGAGAGGTTAGCTACCTGCTCGAAAAGTGGGAACTACAGTCTGTGTCGACATAGCAATTGCATGGGTGTGCATGGGTGAGTCATTGCATAGCATTCATAGCATTTCATTGCACAACAAGATCCTCATCGTATAAGTTTGTATGGGCACTCTTATACGATGAGTTACTTTATGTAACCCGATCCTTAACTTATAAGTTTGTATGGGCATTCTTATAAGTTAAGTTACTTTCCTGCTGTAGCTTTCTTACACTTGTTATTATACCTTGATAGCTTTTGTAGAACTGCTAGTTATACATTGATACTCATGTACCTTGTCACCTGATTGTACTTTTATACTTACTGCTATATATTATACCCTTGTTTCTCTTTCTCCGCCCGGTGCCGAGGAGTCGCCGGGGGAGCGGATGTGAAACCACTTAGTCGTTTCGACTAACGGTTGCTACGTCTTCCTTTTTAGGAGGTCACGCCACAGGTAGAGCAGCCGCAGACTACGCAGCAGGACAGCCAGGCCAGGACGACAGGGCCTGATGTGACGGTGCCGTCGATACCGTCTGTTACTGATGTTAGTTTTGATTACTCTGATGTAGCCCGTTTGGGGCAATGTTTAGCTGTACTCTGATATATAGTAGAAGCATGTTTTAGCTTCTCTTTATTGTTGTATTTGGACTTTATATAACTTAATGTGGATTTGACTTCTGTTTGGTTTACTTATTTGGTTGGGTTGGCATGTACATTGATATGGTTGTAGCCGGCGGGATAGGCGTCTTGTGGTACAGGTTAGCCCGTGTGCTAATGCTACCGCAAGGCGGCTGTTCCGGGCATAAGACTCCCCCTTCGTGCCGTGTTTTGGGATCCGGGGAGGGGGGGTCTTACAAATGGTATCAGTTTGCCACGATCCTCAACTAAGAAGTCATTCAACAATGGTGCCACCCCCGTTTGGTTAGTCAGTTTGGGGACAAACTGACTTAGCGGAAGCAGTGGTGTGCCCATATGTAATTCACATTAAGTTTGTCCAACTTTGACCTTAAGTTTAGCCAACCTGACCACAAATTTGTCGTGTATGTGTAGGTTCCACTGCATGTTGAGCCGATGGGGGGTACTCCTACCCCTCCCATACCCACGCAGTTCCAACAGTCTGAGTTGGGGCAAACGCTTACCGCCATTCTTGATGCTTTTAAGGCACAGCAGGCTCCGGTGCAACAACAAGCTCCGAGCTCCAACTGGCTGAGCACCTTCCGGGCTCTCTCCCCTCCCGTCTACCTTGGGACGGAGTCAGCCATACGTACAGAGGAATGGCTAGACACGATAGAAGAGTTGCTGGCTGGTATCCGTTGCCCGGCCAACATGGCCGTGACATTGGCAGTGTCCGTCTTGGACTTACATGCGAAGAGGTGGTGGAAGTCCCTCATGGGCTCTACCTTCCAAGGCCGGATCTACACAGAGATAAGTTGGAGTGAATTCTCGGGTGTTTTCTTGGAGCACTTTATCCCTACATCGGCCCGAGATGAGCTTGAGCAGAGGTTCCTTCTATTAAAGCAGGGATCAAAGTCGGTTACAGAATACCAGCGGGAATTCCAGCATCTCGCAAGGTTTGCGGACTCTTATGAGTTGGATGACAGAGGTTATGCCAAGCGCTTCTATAAAGGGCTGCGAGATCCCCTAAGGCAGTCCCTTTTGTTTATAGCGGATGGTAGCTTGGCGGAGATCATTGATATGGCGAAAAGATTGGAGGCAGACCACATGGGATGTAGCAAGAGGCCTGCGGAGGACGTGATGGAAGCCGGCCCAAGTAATAGAAGGAGACGGGACTTCAGAGGAGGACGAGGTTATCAAAGAGGTGGAGGGCGTGTCCACCGAAACTATAGGGTGGAGCATCCAGTTCCGCAGCCGCCTGCGTTGCCTCCACCCCCACAGCATCAGCGATTCCAACAACCGGAAGGGCGGCGTGGTCTGGTGTGCTTCGAATGCAACCAGCCGGGCCACATCCGGCGTTTTTGCCCGCAACTATATGGGAACGCCCCTCCTGCTCTCCCTCCTGCTCTCCCTCCTGCTCTCCCTCCAGCAGCTCCACGAGGGCGAGGATATATGCGCGGTCGAGGACGAGGACCGCCAAGAGGAAACCCCGGACCAGCCCGGGATCAGGTGTACGCGCTTGACATGGCGCAGGAAAGGAACCCACAAGATGTGATTGCAGGTATGATTTAATTAATTTACATATTTGCATGATCTAGCTTGAATTGATTAGAACTTACTAGCCCCTAGCAATAAGTTTTGGTTATTGGTACTTAGGCACCGTGATTATTGGCGGGAAGACAGCCTATGCGCTGTTCGATACCGGTGCCTCGCACTCCTTTGTGTCCGAGGATTTCATAAAAGACTTGGGGGGTGTACAGTACTTCACCGGCATAGCCCGACGTGTACGCCTTCCGGACGGCTCGGAGATGATCGCGACCGCCAAGTGCGAGTTGGAGTTATTTATTGATGGGAAGGCCTTTGATACGCCGGCCACGGTTCTGAGGATGCCGGAGTTTGACATCATTTTGGGCATGGCATGGCTGGACTGGCACTTCGCGAGGATCGACTGCGCGGAGAAGCGGATCTATTTGAGGCATGGAGACTCTGACGTCATCTTCCAAGGTATTGGCTTCGCGCCACGTATGATATTATCTTCTATTCAGGCTGTAAAGGCTCACATGAAGGGGGATGAGGTCTTCATGATCTGGTTCGAGTTGAAGGAAGCAGCGTTGGAATTTAAGGATGTACGGGTAGTGCGGGATTTTCCTGAGGTATTTCCCGAGAAGCTACCAGGATTACCCCCGCATAGAGAGGTTGACTTCCAGATCAATCTAGTACCAGGTGCCAAGCCCGTGTCCAAGGCTCCGTACAGAATGGCTCCGAAAGAACTCGCGGAGTTTAGAGTTCAATTGCAAGAACTGGTGGATTCAGGGTTCGTTCGCCCCAGTTCATCACCATGGGGAGCCCCTGTGCTGTTCGTAAAGAAGAAGGATGGAACCCTGCGATTGTGCATAGATTATCGGGAACTCAATCGGTTGACGGTACGGAACACTTACCCACTACCTCGGATCGATGAGTTGTTCGATCAACTGGTGGGAGCCCATTGGTTTTCTAAATTGGATTTGCGCTCCGGATACTATCAGTTGAGGATACAAGAAGGGGACATCCAGAAAACAGCCTTCAGTTCGAGATATGGTTTGTATGAGTTCACAGTGATGCCGTTTGGGCTCACAAATGCCCCTTCGGCCTTCATGAGTTTGATGAACAAGGTGTTTGAACCATATTTGGACATCTTCGTCATTGTTTTCATCGACGACATCTTGGTCTACTCAAAGACGGAGGAGGAGCATGTCGAGCACCTGACCTTGGTTTTGAAGAAATTGAAGGAACATGCCTTGTATGCCAAGTTTAGCAAGTGTGAATTCTGGCTTAAGGAGGTAGCCTTCTTGGGGCATGTGATCAGTGGAGCAGGATTAGCGGTGGATCCAGCGAAGGTGCGAGCCGTGAAGGAGTGGTCGCCCTTGAAGTCGGCGGCTGATGTACGAAGCTTTCTTGGACTTGCTGGGTACTACCGCAAGTTCGTGAAAGGATTCTCCAAGATTGCCCTTCCTCTTACCTCCTTGACGAAGAAGGGAGTGCCATTTGAGTGGACACCTCAATGTGAAGCGGCATTTCAAGAGCTGAAGGATAGGCTTACCTCCGCCCCCATCCTTGCACTTCCGTCGGGGAAGGAAGGATTTCAAGTTTACACGGACGCTTCATATCAAGGGATGGGAGCGGTATTGATGCAACATGGGCACGTGATCGCATATGCTTCAAGGCAGTTAAAGAAACATGAAATTAATTACCCGGTTCATGATTTGGAGTTGGGAGCAGTGGTGTTCGCTTTGAAAGTCTGGAGGCATTATTTATATGGCGTGCACTGCGAGATCTTTTCCGATCACAAAAACTTGAAGTATGTTCACACTCAGAAGGAGTTGAACCTGAGGCAACGACGGTGGTTGGAATTTCTATGCGACTACGAGTTCACCATGAACTACCACCCCGGGAAAGCGAACTCGGTAGCCGATGCCTTGAGTAGAAAAGTGCCAGGCTCTAGCCCAGAGTCTCGGCTGATGAGCATGGAGTTGGCTCGGATGATCGAGGAGATGGAAATTACTCTAGTATACAAGGATCCTTCGGCAGAGTATGCGGAGTATTTGGCCAACATGAGCATAGTTTGTGATATCCGAGACCGGATTCGGGTAGAGCAAGGAATGGATGCGGCCTTGGCCCCGGCAATCAAGGCAATTGAAGATGGGACCACCGATGAGTACATACTCAAAGACGGCCTCATTTATTTTCGTGGCCGACTCTATATTCCCAAGGGCGGCAAAATTCGGGAGGATATCTTGAGAGAGGCACATTCCTCTCAATATTCAGTGCACCCTGGTATTGCTAAGATGTACGCCGGATTGCGAAAGACCATGTGTTGGCCGGGAATGAAGAAGGATGTTCGGTACTATGTTACACATTGCGAAGCTTGCCAAAGAGTGAAGGCTGAATGCAGGAGTCCCGGTGGTTTGTTGCAGTCATTGCCCATCCCCGAATGGAAGTTCGAGGATATCTCCATGGACTTTGTCCATGGGCTACCTCGCTCACGCTCCGGGAATGATTCAGTATGGGTTATTGTGGATCGACTGACAAAGGTGGCCCGGTTCATTCCAATGAAGAAGGAAGCACACGTGGATGTGTTGGTACGCCTTTTTGTGGAGCAATTTGTACGGTATCATGGCGTGCCCAAGACAATTGTTTCAGATCGGGATGGACGGTTTACATCCAATGAGTGGAAGGCGGTACAGGCGTATTTGGGCTCACGCCTAACCTTTAGTACCGCATTTCATCCACAGACGGACGGGCAGTCAGAGCGGACCATCAGAACACTGGAGGATTTATTGAGGTTATGTGTGTTGGACAGAGGAGAGCCATGGGAAAGGCTCTTGCCACTAGTGGAATTCTCCTATAATAATAGCCATCAGGCAAGCATCGGCATGGCGCCCCATGAAGCCCTTTACGGAAGAAGGTGCAGGACTCCCTTGTCTTGGGTGCAAGATGAAGATCCGAAGGCATTGGGGAACGAATATATAGATGATACTGATGCGGCGGTCAGATTGATACGGGATCGCATGTTGGAGGCTCAAAGTCGACAGGCGAAATATTATAATAAAAAGCATCGGATGGTGGAGTTCCAAGTGGGCGAAAAAGTGTTCCTTAAGATTCGGCCGATGCATGGAGTTTCGCGGGTGCGTGGAGTGAAAAAGCTCAGCCCGAGGTATGTTGGGCCTTATACTATATTGGAAAGGATTGGCCCGTTGGCCTATCGGTTGGAGTTACCACCGGAATTGGAAAATCTTCACGACGTGTTCCATGTATCGTCGCTTCGAAAAGCACTGTTGCGGCCCGACCAGTATATTCCCACTACTGATGGTGCGGTGGCATCAGATAGGTCTGTGCGACTCGAGCCGGTGCGGATTGTTGACAGCGAGACAAGGACTTTGCGCCGCAAAAGTGTTCCCTTAGTGAAGGTGCAATGGATGAATCATGGGAAGGAGGAGTACACTTGGGAGCCAATGGATTTAATGCGGCAACGCTACCCGGAGTTGTTTGCTCAAGGTAATTTTATTTAAAAGCATATGTTAAATTTCCTGTTATACACTTCTCCCCACAACCTAAGCCTGATTTCGGGGACGAAATCTTTTATTTTGTTTATAGGATTTGTAACGTCCCGAATCGCTCTAGCCCCCTAGTGTGTGTGTTTTGAGTCAGGAGGGTTGACTTGAGTCCTGAGAGTGCAGGGAATTGGACTGCACATGTGGAGAAGTGGAGAATCAGTGTAAAAAGGAAGTGACACGGGTAGGGACACGGCCGTGTGCCTACCCGTGTGCGTCGAGTTGAGCTCGACGACCCGTGTCGAGATCGTCGAGCTGTGTCGACACCTAGGGACACGGGTAGGGACACGGCCGTGTGCCTACCCGTGTGCGTCGAGTTGAGCTCGACGACCCGTGTCGAGATCGTCGAGCTGTGTCGACACCTAGGGACACGGGTAGGGACACGGCCGTGTGCCTACCCGTGTGCGTCGAGTTGAGCTCGACGACCCGTGTCGAGATCGTCGAGCTATGTCGACACCAAGGGACACGGGTAGTGACACGGCCGTGTCCCTACCCGTGTGCGTCGAGTTGAGCTCGACGAGAAGTGTCGAGATGCAACCCGAGAAGTACACGGCCAATGACACGGCCAGGCACACGGCCGTGTCATGTGAACACGGGTGGGGACACGGGCGTGTCCCTACCCGTGTCAAGCATTGAATCGACATGGAAACCGCCACGGCCGTTTCGCGGAAGCGGGACACGGGTACGGACACGGCCGTGTCCCTACCCGTGTCATATTTTATTTATATAAGGGACAGAAAACCCTAGCCGTTTTCATGCTCTTTTCATCCCCTATTTCCAGTGAGAACCCCTGTGAGAGGGAAAACTGCAGGAGCAAGTCCTACCGAAGGAGATCCGCCATCGCCGTGAAAGAGAAGATGCCGCCGAGGAGAACTACGCGATCCATGGCGAGAAATGGTGGTACCGCTGGAGCCAACGTGAGTTTCCTACCCTCTCCCTTGGTGCTAGATCTATAGTATTTTCCTAGGCGAGACATCGACTCAAGAGAGTCTTGATGGTGAGGAGGAGTTTTCTAGGAAAGGTCATGCTAAGACTTGTGTCTTAGGTTTTAGATCTCTTCAACCACGCCCCTTTTTCAATGGATGATAAGGGATGGTTTCGTGAAGGGTTTTGGCCTCTTGAGGGTGAATAAGGGAGGAGGTTTTCTGGAATGATTTTTGGAAGATCGCCTTGAGGAGGAAGATGAACCGATGTCGTTCATTCCGCCTTAAGATGCGTGCAGAATCTGTATTCTGCGCGCAGCGAACTTCGTGACCATTTTTAAGTGTATTATGGTCAGATCTGGGCTTTTGACTAAACACGAAAGTTGAAGCCCTAGAAAATACCTTTCCAACGAGTGGTTGCACGACTTCTAGCGAAGTCTGTAGCCACGGGAAAATCCAAACGAAAATGGTGTTTAATAAATCCTGCATGCAGAAACTGTGTTCTGTACGCAGCGGACTTCAAGTCCGATTTCAAATAGGATAATGTCAAATCTGGGTTGAGCTCTGAATATGAAAGATGTAGTCCATGGAAATACCTTTCCATCGAGGGGTTACACGACTTCACCGGATTCCTGTAGCCTCGGGAATCTCCGGTCGAAGTTGCTGACCAGATTCAACCTGCGCCTAAATTCTGGGCTTAATGGAAAAATGGATTTTGTTTCGGTGAAATTATTAATGCAAGATACTTGCCTTGGATGAACCCTTATGATTAATCATTTGTTGTGTGATTGAAGTATCTTATTAATCATATTTCATATTACCAAATTGTGAAACAAACTTGTTTAAAAGAATTGAACTGGTAGGAATTGAAGATTGAATATGGTACACTTCATGTTTAAGTTATGATATTACTAAAAAGGATGATGTGATAGATCTTATATGCGCATTACGTTATTTTACATTGTCATCATTTGGGAAGTCATATAGATGAATAGACCATGGCCATGGATATGTTTGACTAATGAAATGAGTCTAGTGGACCAATACTTAGAGCGTTGTCTCCCTACGGGTAGTATTGTGTAAGTTCGTAAGTGCGGTGTTGACCGCCACTTGTTTGGTTGTGTTGAGATAAGGTGCGGATGGATGGTTGGGTTGTGCCCTCGTGTTTACTTCCGAGGCCCCTTCCATGTTGTGTTGATATGGTGTTTGCATGTGGTGTGAGTCGACACACGGTGTCGTAATCCCGGGTTAAGGATAGTGTGGCAGGTCTACGGGCTCGCCAGTCGTCACACCGACGGGAGTTGGCAGTTAGACTTGGTCGGTTTGGGCTGTGTCCTCGGTGTTCACTTCCCGAGGCCCCTCCGACCATGTGAACGGTTGGGCTGTGTCCTCGTGCTTTCTTCCGAGGCCCCTTCCGGGTCACGCAAGGCCAGTTCGGGCTGTGTTCTTGGTGCACATCTACCCAAGACCCCGCTGGGCCATAGTACGCATGGGCTCCGCTGTTGTGTTCTTAGCGTTGAGGCGTACGGAGGCCTAGGTGAAGTAGTGTGATACCCGCCTAGTAGTAGAAGTGCCCGTTCTACTGTCACCGCCTGGCCACGGCGGCTGATGCCTGAGAGGTTAGCTACCTGCTCGAAAAGTGGGAACTACAGTCTGTGTCGACATAGCAATTGCATGGGTGTGCATGGGTGAGTCATTGCATAGCATTCATAGCATTTCATTGCACAACAAGATCCTCATCGTATAAGTTTGTATGAGCACTCTTATACGATGAGTTACTTTATGTAACCCGATCCTTAACTTATAAGTTTGTATGGGCATTCTTATAAGTTAAGTTACTTTCCTGCTGTAGCTTTCTTACACTTGTTATTATACCTTGATAGCTTTTGTAGAACTGCTAGTTATACATTGATACTCATGTACCTTGTCACCTGATTGTACTTTTATACTTACTGCTATATATTATACCCTTGTTTCTCTTTCTCCGCCCGGTGCCGAGGAGTCGCCGGGGGAGCGGATGTGAAACCACTTAGTCGTTTCGACTAACGGTTGCTACGTCTTCCTTTTTAGGAGGTCACGCCACAGGTAGAGCAGCCGCAGACTACGCAGCAGGACAGCCAGGCCAGGACGACAGGGCCTGATGTGACGGTGCCGTCGATACCGTCTGTTACTGATGTTAGTTTTGATTACTCTGATGTAGCCCGTTTGGGGCAATGTTTAGCTGTACTCTGATATATAGTAGAAGCATGTTTTAGCTTCTCTTTATTGTTGTATTTGGACTTTATATAACTTAATGTGGATTTGACTTCTGTTTGGTTTACTTATTTGGTTGGGTTGGCATGTACATTGATATGGTTGTAGCCGGCGGGATAGGCGTCTTGTGGTACAGGTTAGCCCGTGTGCTAATGCTACCGCAAGGCGGCTGTTCCGGGCATAAGACTCCCCCTTCGTGCCGTGTTTTGGGATCCGGGGAGGGGGGGTCTTACATACCGAGCACAACTAGGAGAACAAATGAGGATGCGCCTCCCTCATAGCGGACTCCAGCTTCCAAGTCGCACTCTCCACGTCTTGGTTTCTCCACAGAATCTTTACCATCGGTATTGTCGTTTTCCGCAACACTCGATCTTGCACATCCAAAACACGGATAGGAACTTCCACGTAGGAAAGGTTAGGCTCCAACTGGGGCACTGCATCCAGCACTTGTCTGTCACTTAGCACACACCTCCGCAGTTGGCTCACGTGAAAAACATTGTGCACGCCAGGAAAATTTGCGGGCAATCTCAACTTGTAGGCTGACACACCAATCCGCTCCACAATTTCAAATGGTCCCACATACCTCGGGTCCAACTTATGGTTCTTACCGAACCTCTTCACTCCAACCATCGGGGAAACCTTAAGGAATACCATGTCCCCCACAAAAAATTCCAAAACGGACCTACGCCGATTGGCGTTCTTCTCGTATCGCTCTTGAGCTATCCGAAGCTTCTCTCGAACAAGCTTTACAAAAACTTCCATTTCTTCTAAGGCATCTGGACCTAACATCGGCCTCTCACCAACCTCAGCCCAAAATAGAGGAGTTCTACATCGTCTTCCATATAGCGCTTCGAAAGGAGCCATTTGCAGACTCTCTTGATAACTGTTATTGTATGCGAACTCCATCAACCTCAAGCGTTCATCCCACGCTCCTCCGTGGTCTAATATATAACAACGGATCATATCTTCCACAATCTGATTAACACGCTCCGTTTGACCATTGGTCTGTGGATGATATGCGGTAGAATATCTCAAGTCAGTTCCCAATCCTTCTTGAAGGCTCTTCCAGAAACGAGACGTAAACCTGGAGTCTCGATCTGATACTATACTTACGGGTACTCCATGTAACCTGATAACTTCATTCAAATATAGCTCCGCTATCTTTTTCATCGAGTAACCAATCTGAAAGGGTACGAAGTGCGCACACTTTGTTAATCTATCAATAATCACCCAAACAGAGTCATGCCCTCGGGGAGATCTCGGCAAACCAGTAATGAAATCCATTGAGATACTCTCCCACTTCCAAGTTGAAATCTCTAAAGGCGCTAATTTTCCACCAGGCCTTCCATGATCAGCCTTAACTCTTTTGCACGTAAAACATTCTGACACAAATCTTGCAATGTCGCCCTTCATCCCAATCCACCAGACAATCTGTTTCAAGTCCTTATACATTTTTGTAGACCCTGGATGGTAGGCCACACTTGAACCGTGTGCCTCACTGCACAACTTATCTCGAATATCTCGAAAATTGGGGACGCAAAATCTACCGCGGTACTTTAGAGTACCCGCGTCATCGATCGAAAAGTCAGGCAGCTCCCCCTTCTCAGTTCTATTATGAAGGTGCAGTAGATCATGATCGTCCTTTTGATGAAGCCTCGTAAGAGAAATCCATGAAGGCTCAGACACTTCCAAACTGCTTGGCGAGTCACATCTACCAACTGAAATATCCATTAAAAGAAACTCTTCTACCAACAACTCAGTGGAGAGATTGAAAATTTTCCCTGTCTTCCTGCTTAAGGCGTCGGCTACCACGTTAGCCTTACCCGGATGGTATAAGATCTCCACTTCATAATCAGCCACATACTCTAACCATCTGCGCTGGCGCAAGTTCAACTACTTTTGAGTGAAGACGTATTTCAAACTCTTATGATCTGTATAAATCTTGCACTGCGCGCCATACAACAAGTGTCTCCATAATTTCAATGCATAAATAACTGCTGCGAATTCCAAGTCATGCGTAGGGTAGTTCCTTTCATGAATCTTAAGCTGTCTTGACCCATACGCAATCACTTTTCCTTCTTGCATCAGCACACAACCAAGACCCACGTGGGATGCGTCCACGTAAACGACATAGTCTAATCCTTCCGTAGGCAATGTCAATATCGGAGCAGTGCACAATCTATTCTTTAGCTCTTGGAACGCTTCTTCGCACTTATCGCTCCATACAAATGCTGCATTCTTCTGCGTCAATTTGGTCAATGGCGCAGATAACGTAGAGAAACCCTCTACAAATCTTCTATATTAGCCAGCCAACCCTAGGAAGCTTCTTATTTCTTTGGGTGTGGCAGGCCTCGTCCATTCCATAACTGCGGCTATCTTTTCTGGGTCGACAGAGATTCCGTCCTTGTTAACCACATGACCCAGGAAAGAAACCTGAGGCAACCAGAACTCGCATTTACTTAGCTTGGCGAACAACCTATGGTCCCTCAAGGCAGATAAAACTAGACGCAAATGTTGATCATGCTCCTCAACATTGCGTGAATACACCAACACATCGTCTATAAATACGACTACAAACTTGTCCAGAAAGTCCTTGAAAACCCTGTTCATCATGTCCATAAAAGCAGAAGGTGCGTTGGTCAAACCAAACGACATCACCAAAAATTCAAAATGTCCATGTCTGGAACGGAAGGCAGTCCGCGGGATATCTGATTCACGGATCCTTAACTGGTGGTAGCCCGTACGAAGGTCAATCTTAGAGGACACGGCACTGCCTCGCAGTTGATCAAACAAATCATCTATCCTCGGCAACGGATACCTATTCTTGATCGTTACCTTATTTAGCTCTCTATAATCGATGCACAACCTCATCGATCCATCCTTTTTCTTGACGAACAAAACGGGAGCACCCCAAGGCGAAGAACTCGGCCTTATAAATCCGTTCTCAAGCAACTCGTCTAACTGGATACGCAACTCCTCCAGTTCGCGTGGGGCCATTCGGTAAGGCGCCTTGGCAATAGGACGCGTACCCGGCTCCAAATCTATAACAAACTCCACGTCTCGATCAGGCGGGAGACCAGGAAGATTAGCTGGAAAGACATCAGGATAATCACGAACCACCGGGATCTCCTCCAAACACGGCAAACTAACCTTGGTTTCTAAAACTGAAACCAAACAAGCAAAACATCCGGAATCTACAAGCTTCCGAGCACATACCGCCGATATAGTCCGAGAATCCTGGAGCGGATAACCGTAAACACTCCCGGGCTGACCGTTGTCCATCCTGAAGTCCAAGCGTTTACCCTTACATTGGATCACAACATCATATATGGACAACCAGTCCATGCCTAGGATCACATCGAAGTCTTCCAGATCTAACAGCTTCAAATCAGCAAACGCGAGGAAATCGCCTAACAAAATTGGACAACTCTGGATACCCTGGTCCGAAACTACAGATTCGCCTGAAGGAAACTTGACACAGAACGCATCACCAACACGATCGAGATCCAACCGGTAACGCTCTACGAAGGCCCTAGCCACAAATGAGTGGGTAGCGCCGGAATCGAACAAAACACGCGCCCAGCGGTTCTTTACCTTAAATCGTCCTATAAAATTGCACACGCGACTAAGGAAGCGAACGCTCAAAACTATAACTATGAGCTAAACATTAGAACTAGGGAAGAATCTAACCTGATATCACTTGCGTGGACGTCTGAGCTTCGTCCATAGAGACCACGTTCAACTTTCCTTTCCCCTTGTCCACTCGCTGCGGCGGCGGCAAGGCCTGAAGAGGAACTGGCTGCAGAGTAAGCTGAGCTTGCGGGCACTGATACTTGAGATGACCCACTTGACCGCACAAGAAACAACTTCTAGTCTTCTTCCAGCAATAGGCATCATCGTGCCCCGGCTTCTTGCATACCGAACAAAGCAAATCTTTCTTTTGGACACCTTGGATCGCATGAATCTGCTCTTTCTTTTGAGCTCCTAACCTTTGATAACATCTTTCCAATGGATGGCCCGGTCGGCCACAGAAACTGCATACCTCCTTATTTCTCTTCCTCGGAGCCGCGTCAGGGACCTGAGTACTCTTACCCTCATCAGACTTTCTTTTATCCTTTCTCAGTTGTTGACCTCGATTCTTGGCATTATCAATTGCCTCTACCTTTAAGGCAGCTTCCACCATACCAGCATAACTTGAGGTCGCATAGGCACTTGCTAATTGCTGGACGTCACTCCTTAGCCCAGCCAGAAATCGCTTGCTTCTATTTTCATCGGAACTCACCAAGTCTGGGGCAAATCGGCTTAGCTTACTAAACTCGATTTCGTACTCACTAACCGTGAGCTGCCTCTGCTTCAAGTGTATAAAATCATTCATCAGACGGTCTCTCTCGACCGATGGCAGAAACTTGCTCAGAAGTAGCTCCTTAAAGGACTCCCAGGAACACCCGTCCTTCAGACCTTCTTTCTCCCTCAGCCACCAGCCCTTCGCCAACCCCTTGAGCTGATATGCGGCTAACATCACCTTCTGGTCATCAGTGATCCCGGAGTATGAGAACATCTCCTCGATCGATATCATCCAATCGTCTAAGACCATGTAATCTGCCTTGCCATCATACGTCGGAGGCCTAAGTCGCTGAAACTGAGAAATAAAGGTCATCTCTGGTGGCACCACGACCGGAGGCACCAGAGGAGCGGGGGGAACAGGGACAGCTTGACCCACCACAGGGTCCTGAACTCTCGGAATCTGCCCTGCCACGACTGCTAACAAGGACTGGACCTGAGACTGCAAATCCCCTACTTGCTTTGACAAGGCTTCATTGCTTTGTCTCAGACCTTCTATCACTGCGCTGCTCTGCGCACCTGATGATTCTCCCTCCGACTGGGGAGTCAACCTTGTCGAAGGACGCCTCGACATTCTAACGGATCAACAAAACACTAATCAGACACCTAGCCCACCCACTAGAACCAAACAACATAGTACAAACAATACATACTTAAGTACTTGCTCATGCTGCTAGCTTGCTCTGGGATTTTCAATAATGATGTTATGCTTAACCTATGATGATTCACTATCATCACACTAACTCTTGTGCCTAGATCGGGAATGCATGAATTTATATTCTTTTTGACTCAAAATCATGTGTGTAGACATGTCATCCTGCAAATCTTTAGCTTGGCACGTTGTGCTTATGCAATGTTATGCTATGCATGATTGTGCTATGCATTCTAAAAAGGCCCTAATGCATGTTATGAGCGGCGTACACATGAAAATGTTATGCATCCCATACTACATAACATTTCCATGCAACGAAAAGGAAAACGTGCTAGCCGCATTCATGTGGTGAGGTTATGCATCCCATACTACATAACCCTCACATGTTGCCTCCTATGGTGGATCCATATACAAACACATATTATGCATCCCATACTATATAATATGCCCCGTATACTTCTTTATGCTCATGAGTGTAGTGTTCGTGCTTTAGCCAAGACGTGCTGATGACATATCGGTGTGTGTATGGTATGAATCTAAACACCTAACAATAACAGGGACAGGTTGCCCGACGATTTGTCAAGCAACCTCCCTCTGATACCAACTGTCACATCCCGCATTTTCTCATTTAAAATAATAAATCAGAGCACGAGAAAACTACGAGCTGTGATGCCACGTCAAGCAGGGGATAACTGCTGACGCTCAGGCAACACTCTAAACCTTCAAATCATAAGTTAAAATGAATAGAAAACTGATTTTTAAATTAATTGGCCGTATCCCTCGGCTCAGTGGATCAGATAGTCCACGGTTTGAAAACTATTTTTATACGTAGCGGAAAAATACTTCATTTATGTTAAACATCCTAAAAGAGCGCATAAGCGTCCTAAGAGGACAACTTACACTATGCAAGACCCTAGATTTCAATTTATAATGTTTATAAGGAAAACCATCTTTTTACGCATTTGGAAAATAGAGATTGAGCCTTTATAAAACATGCTGATCATGCAATACATATAGTAGTTCTTTTATAGGGTTTAAAGTAACTAGCAACCTAGCATAAAACATTCCCAGAGAGCAAGTGAAACTACCACAAAACAGGTAAACTAGCAGCTAAGCAAATACTTAATATCACAAAGGAAAATCACCAACGAGCGTCAACAACCTGACACGAACTCGCTGGTGAGCATGTATGTCTGTACTACTACAAGGCTAAAGAACTACCTCGACAAGCGAGGAAAACACTGCCAAAGCGCAGTCCACAGAGAAACTCCTGAAACTAGCCGCACAGCCGGCTACAGACCTGAATCTGAGGCATTCAAAAGAAGAACACCTCAGCAAGAAAATAATGAAACAAGTGGCAAAGAGGCATCAGATAATAATTGAATAAAAAGAACGGAAAGAAAAAGGGTTACCAACCCTGCAAGAGTAAATGCCGAAAAACTCAGCTAAAGAATCCAAAAGAGGACAAAATGCAGGTGTAATAATCAGTAAAGTGAGAGAAATGTAACAAGTACAGAAACGTACCAAACTCCGCTCAAGCCTGCAGAGACAGAAGGAAACCAATATGCATCAAATGAACAGTAAGAAGGAACTAACAGTCCTAAACTTGTAAATCATTAGCACTGGCACAAATCCCAAACCTGTGTCGGAGACTAAGAACAGTCGCAACCGAACAACCAGGTCCAGGTGTCTCAAGAGTACTAAAGGGGCCGCCACAGGGTCCACACACATAGAGTTCCAACCTCTTACAGGAACCCAAAAAAATATCCAAAGGAGGGAATGGTGGTGGCCACGGCTCGATCTCCCCTGGTACCATACTCCTTCAGAAACCCAGCTGCCACATGCTAAGGATCCACGATTCGGCGCCAAAGCTAGCCGACAACACCACTTAGAAACTACCAAGTTCTACAACCAAAACCCGCCGACTTATTTTCCCCTACCCGCCGAACTATTTTCCCCTACCCGCCGAGTTATTTCCCCCTACCCGCCGAGTACCACTAAAAATAAAACCGATAACTTCCTAGTTTGGGCCGACTACAAGCCCAAAACTAGGAACATTCCAATATTACCTATTCTACGACAAGGAGGAAAGAATAATAAGACAAAAAAAGCAACTCATGGAGGCACGCAAGAGGGGAGAAATCCACTTGCCTCAAATCGACCTTGAAAACGTCACCCAAAAAACTCCACCACGTAGATCCGTCCAAAAGGGGACACGCGGAGACGAGATCTACGAAAAAAACGGACAACCGGGGTTAGGGCCGAAAAAATCTATGGCGAAACGGTCACCGAAACGGGAAAAGCTTACCGCGATCTCGAAGCTCTCGCCGAGAGCTTTCCAACGCCGCGATCGGATCGAAATTCCGTCCACCGGATCAGCGGTGGCGGCTGCCGGAAGATTTGCGAACGGAAGGGTTCCGCACTCCGCAAAAAAAATTCGCACAGGAAGGGGGGGGCTGATCGGGGGAAGAAGAAGATCTTTCATTCTTAACTTATATATATATATATATAATTAATAATAATAATATTATTATTATTATTATATTAATAATAATATAATATACTATTTATTATAAAGATAATCACCTATCGGTGAGAATGATTCTCACCGATTCGGTGAGAATCGGTGAGAATCATTCTCACCGATTCTCTACTATGCATATATATATATATATATTATTATTTTAATTATATAAATTCTTTATATATAAATATATATATATATAATAATATATATAATTATTATAACATGATAACTTTATATGGTTACGGAGGGCCAAACGCGCGCCGAATCGAACGAAATTCGCACCGTAGGCGAATGACGACGCTACGAATCCAACGGCGAAGTCGAAATCGAATTACGACGCACCGTTTTCGAGATAATAATTTCTAAAGTTAACGGCGTACGCGAAAACATACAAACTTCAATCGCGCGCCGAGACTCCAAAAATGCTCGGAACGCGACGAAACTTGACGAGCAAGTCTAAAATTAGCCGATATAATTTCCTAATACAAAATTTTCCACTCCCGACACAAATCCCAAAATCTGGCCGGTCAAACCTAACGAACGCAAAACGCGCTAACGACGAAATCTGTAACAAAATCCGACGAACAAAACTCGGGCAAAAACTCCCGAAGCCAAAACACAAGCATTCCCCAAGAGGCTCCACCGAGTCAACAAACAGACTCCGGCTCGCTAGGGAATCTTGCTACCAGGCATCACCAAGCCACACAGGGAACCTAAAGAGCTAAAAGTCCGCTCTAACAACGACACATGACCAAATCGCGCTAACATAACGCCCTGACGTCAAAATACGCCAAATAAGAAATTAAATAAATCACTGGAAAATCTGGGGCGTTACAGTCACTCCCCCTAAAAGAAAGTTTCGTCCCGAAACTTTACGCATAAAACAATTCTACCAAAGAGGAAAAGAAAATAACCAAGGGTTATCGAATGCTTACCGAGCACAACTAGGAGAACAAATGAGGATGCGCCTCCCTCATAGCGGACTCCAGCTTCCAAGTCGCACTCTCCACGTCTTGGTTTCTCCACAGAATCTTTACCATCGGTATTGTCGTTTTCCGCAACACTCGATCTTGCACATCCAAAACACGGATAGGAACTTCCACGTAGGAAAGGTTAGGCTCCAACTGGGGCACTGCATCCAGCACTTGTCTGTCACTTAGCACACACCTCCGCAGTTGGCTCACGTGAAAAACATTGTGCACGCCAGGAAAATTTGCGGGCAATCTCAACTTGTAGGCTGACACACCAATCCGCTCCACAATTTCAAATGGTCCCACATACCTCGGGTCCAACTTATGGTTCTTACCGAACCTCTTCACTCCAACCATCGGGGAAACCTTAAGGAATACCATGTCCCCCACAAAAAATTCCAAAACGGACCTACGCCGATTGGCGTTCTTCTCGTATCGCTCTTGAGCTATCCGAAGCTTCTCTCGAACAAGCTTTACAGAAACTTCCATTTCTTCTAAGGCATCTGGACCTAACATCGGCCTCTCACCAACCTCAGCCCAAAATAGAGGAGTTCTACATCGTCTTCCATATAGCGCTTCGAAAGGAGCCATTTGCAGACTCTCTTGATAACTGTTATTGTATGCGAACTCCATCAACCTCAAGCGTTCATCCCACGCTCCTCCGTGGTCTAATATATAACAACGGATCATATCTTCCACAATCTGATTAACACGCTCCGTTTGACCATTGGTCTGTGGATGATATGCGGTAGAATATCTCAAGTCAGTTCCCAATCCTTCTTGAAGGCTCTTCCAGAAACGAGACGTAAACCTGGAGTCTCGATCTGATACTATACTTACGGGTACTCCATGTAACCTGATAACTTCATTCAAATATAGCTCCGCTATCTTTTTCATCGAGTAACCAATCTGAAAGGGTACGAAGTGCGCACACTTTGTTAATCTATCAATAATCACCCAAACAGAGTCATGCCCTCGGGGAGATCTCGGCAAACCAGTAATGAAATCCATTGAGATACTCTCCCACTTCCAAGTTGAAATCTCTAAAGGCGCTAATTTTCCACCAGGCCTTCCATGATCAGCCTTAACTCTTTTGCACGTAAAACATTCTGACACAAATCTTGCAATGTCGCCCTTCATCCCAATCCACCAGACAATCTGTTTCAAGTCCTTATACATTTTTGTAGACCCTGGATGGTAGGCCACACTTGAACCGTGTGCCTCACTGCACAACTTATCTCGAATATCTCGAAAATTGGGGACGCAAAATCTACCGCGGTACTTTAGAGTACCCGCGTCATCGATCGAAAAGTCAGGCAGCTCCCCCTTCTCAGTTCTATTATGAAGGTGCAGTAGATCATGATCGTCCTTTTGATGAAGCCTCGTAAGAGAAATCCATGAAGGCTCAGACACTTCCAAACTGCTTGGCGAGTCACATCTACCAACTGAAATATCCATTAAAAGAAACTCTTCTACCAACAACTCAGTGGAGAGATTGAAAATTTTCCCTGTCTTCCTGCTTAAGGCGTCGGCTACCACGTTAGCCTTACCCGGATGGTATAAGATCTCCACTTCATAATCAGCCACATACTCTAACCATCTGCGCTGGCGCAAGTTCAACTACTTTTGAGTGAAGACGTATTTCAAACTCTTATGATCTGTATAAATCTTGCACTGCGCGCCATACAACAAGTGTCTCCATAATTTCAATGCATAAATAACTGCTGCGAATTCCAAGTCATGCATAGGGTAGTTCCTTTCATGAATCTTAAGCTGTCTTGACCCATACGCAATCACTTTTCCTTCTTGCATCAGCACACAACCAAGACCCACGTGGGATGCGTCCACGTAAACGACATAGTCTAATCCTTCCGTAGGCAATGTCAATATCGGAGCAGTGCACAATCTATTCTTTAGCTCTTGGAACGCTTCTTCGCACTTATCGCTCCATACAAATGCTGCATTCTTCTGCGTCAATTTGGTCAATGGCGCAGATAACGTAGAGAAACCCTCTACAAATCTTCTATATTAGCCAGCCAACCCTAGGAAGCTTCTTATTTCTTTGGGTGTGGCAGGCCTCGTCTATTCCATAACTGCGGCTATCTTTTCTGGGTCGACAGAGATTCCGTCCTTGTTAACCACATGACCCAGGAAAGAAACCTGAGGCAACCAGAACTCGCATTTACTTAGCTTGGCGAACAACCTATGGTCCCTCAAGGCAGATAAAACTAGACGCAAATGTTGGTCATGCTCCTCAACATTGCGTGAATACACCAACACATCGTCTATAAATACGACTACAAACTTGTCCAGAAAGTCCTTGAAAACCCTGTTCATCATGTCCATAAAAGCAGAAGGTGCGTTGGTCAAACCAAACGACATCACCAAAAATTCAAAATGTCCATGTCTGGAACGGAAGGCAGTCCGCGGGATATCTGATTCACGGATCCTTAACTGGTGGTAGCCCGTACGAAGGTCAATCTTAGAGGACACGGCACTGCCTCGCAGTTGATCAAACAAATCATCTATCCTCGGCAACGGATACCTATTCTTGATCGTTACCTTATTTAGCTCTCTATAATCGATGCACAACCTCATCGATCCATCCTTTTTCTTGACGAACAAAACGGGAGCACCCCAAGGCGAAGAACTCGGCCTTATAAATCCGTTCTCAAGCAACTCGTCTAACTGGATACGCAACTCCTCCAGTTCGCGTGGGGCCATTCGGTAAGGCGCCTTGGCAATAGGACGCGTACCCGGCTCCAAATCTATAACAAACTCCACGTCTCGATCAGGCGGGAGACCAGGAAGATTAGCTGGAAAGACATCAGGATAATCACGAACCACCGGGATCTCCTCCAAACACGGCAAACTAACCTTGGTTTCTAAAACCGAAACCAAACAAGCAAAACATCCGGAATCTACAAGCTTCCGAGCACATACCGCCGATATAGTCCGAGAATCCTGGAGCGGATAACCGTAAACACTCCCGGGCTGACCGTTGTCCATCCTGAAGTCCAAGCGTTTACCCTTACATTGGATCACAACATCATATATGGACAACCAGTCCATGCCTAGGATCACATCGAAGTCTTCCAGATCTAACAGCTTCAAATCAGCAAACGCGAGGAAATCGCCTAACAAAATTGGACAACTCTGGATACCCTGGTCCGAAACTACAGATTCGCCTGAAGGAAACTTGACACAGAACGCATCACCAACACGATCGAGATCCAACCGGTAACGCTCTACGAAGGCCCTAGCCACAAATGAGTGGGTAGCGCCGGAATCGAACAAAACACGCGCCCAGCGGTTCTTTACCTTAAATCGTCCTATAAAATTGCACACGCGACTAAGGAAGCGAACGCTCAAAACTATAACTATGAGCTAAACATTAGAACTAGGGAAGAATCTAACCTGATATCACTTGCGTGGACGTCTGAGCTTCGTCCATAGAGACCACGTTCAACTTTCCTTTCCCCTTGTCCACTCGCTGCGGCGGCGGCAAGGCCTGAAGAGGAACTGGCTGCAGAGTAAGCTGAGCTTGCGGGCACTGATACTTGAGATGACCCACTTGACCGCACAAGAAACAACTTCTAGTCTTCTTCCAGCAATAGGCATCATCGTGCCCCGGCTTCTTGCATACCGAACAAAGCAAATCTTTCTTTTGGACACCTTGGATCGCATGAATCTGCTCTTTCTTTTGAGCTCCTAACCTTTGATAACATCTTTCCAATGGATGGCCCGGTCGGCCACAGAAACTGCATACCTCCTTATTTCTCTTCCTCGGAGCCGCGTCAGGGACCTGAGTACTCTTACCCTCATCAGACTTTCTTTTATCCTTTCTCAGTTGTTGACCTCGATTCTTGGCATTATCAATTGCCTCTACCTTTAAGGCAGCTTCCACCATACCAGCATAACTTGAGGTCGCATAGGCACTTGCTAATTGCTGGACGTCACTCCTTAGCCCAGCCAGAAATCGCTTGCTTCTATTTTCATCGGAACTCACCAAGTCTGGGGCAAATCGGCTTAGCTTACTAAACTCGATTTCGTACTCACTAACCGTGAGCTGCCTCTGCTTCAAGTGTATAAAATCATTCATCAGACGGTCTCTCTCGACCGATGGCAGAAACTTGCTCAGAAGTAGCTCCTTAAAGGACTCCCAGGAACACCCGTCCTTCAGACCTTCTTTCTCCCTCAGCCACCAGCCCTTCGCCAACCCCTTGAGCTGATATGCGGCTAACATCACCTTCTGGTCATCAGTGATCCCGGAGTATGAGAACATCTCCTCGATCGATATCATCCAATCGTCTAAGACCATGTAATCTGCCTTGCCATCATACGTCGGAGGCCTAAGTCGCTGAAACTGAGAAATAAAGGTCATCTCTGGTGGCACCACGACCGGAGGCACCAGAGGAGCGGGGGGAACAGGGACAGCTTGACCCACCACAGGGTCCTGAACTCTCGGAATCTGCCCTGCCACGACTGCTAACAAGGACTGGACCTGAGACTGCAAATCCCCTACTTGCTTTGACAAGGCTTCATTGCTTTGTCTCAGACCTTCTATCACTGCGCTGCTCTGCGCACCTGATGATTCTCCCTCCGACTGGGGAGTCAACCTTGTCGAAGGACGCCTCGACATTCTAACGGATCAACAAAACACTAATCAGACACCTAGCCCACCCACTAGAACCAAACAACATAGTACAAACAATACATACTTAAGTACTTGCTCATGCTGCTAGCTTGCTCTGGGATTTTCAATAATGATGTTATGCTTAACCTATGATGATTCACTATCATCACACTAACTCTTGTGCCTAGATCGGGAATGCATGAATTTATATTCTTTTTGACTCAAAATCATGTGTGTAGACATGTCATCCTGCAAATCTTTAGCTTGGCACGTTGTGCTTATGCAATGTTATGCTATGCATGATTGTGCTATGCATTCTAAAAAGGCCCTAATGCATGTTATGAGCGGCGTACACATGAAAATGTTATGCATCCCATACTACATAACATTTCCATGCAACGAAAAGGAAAACGTGCTAGCCGCATTCATGTGGTGAGGTTATGCATCCCATACTACATAACCCTCACATGTTGCCTCCTATGGTGGATCCATATACAAACACATATTATGCATCCCATACTATATAATATGCCCCGTATACTTCTTTATGCTCATGAGTGTAGTGTTCGTGCTTTAGCCAAGACGTGCTGATGACATATCGGTGTGTGTATGGTATGAATCTAAACACCTAACAATAACAGGGACAGGTTGCCCGACGATTTGTCAAGCAACCTCCCTCTGATACCAACTGTCACATCCCGCATTTTCTCATTTAAAATAATAAATCAGAGCACGAGAAAACTACGAGCTGTGATGCCACGTCAAGCAGGGGATAACTGCTGACGCTCAGGCAACACTCTAAACCTTCAAATCATAAGTTAAAATGAATAGAAAACTGATTTTTAAATTAATTGGCCGTATCCCTCGGCTCAGTGGATCAGATAGTCCACGGTTTGAAAACTATTTTTATACGTAGCGGAAAAATACTTCATTTATGTTAAACATCCTAAAAGAGCGCATAAGCGTCCTAAGAGGACAACTTACACTATGCAAGACCCTAGATTTCAATTTATAATGTTTATAAGGAAAACCATCTTTTTACGCATTTGGAAAATAGAGATTGAGCCTTTATAAAACATGCTGATCATGCAATACATATAGTAGTTCTTTTATAGGGTTTAAAGTAACTAGCAACCTAGCATAAAACATTCCCAGAGAGCAAGTGAAACTACCACAAAACAGGTAAACTAGCAGCTAAGCAAATACTTAATATCACAAAGGAAAATCACCAACGAGCGTCAACAACCTGACACGAACTCGCTGGTGAGCATGTATGTCTGTACTACTACAAGGCTAAAGAACTACCTCGACAAGCGAGGAAAACACTGCCAAAGCGCAGTCCACAGAGAAACTCCTGAAACTAGCCGCACAGCCGGCTACAGACCTGAATCTGAGGCATTCAAAAGAAGAACACCTCAGCAAGAAAATAATGAAACAAGTGGCAAAGAGGCATCAGATAATAATTGAATAAAAAGAACGGAAAGAAAAAGGGTTACCAACCCTGCAAGAGTAAATGCCGAAAAACTCAGCTAAAGAATCCAAAAGAGGACAAAATGCAGGTGTAATAATCAGTAAAGTGAGAGAAATGTAACAAGTACAGAAACGTACCAAACTCCGCTCAAGCCTGCAGAGACAGAAGGAAACCAATATGCATCAAATGAACAGTAAGAAGGAACTAACAGTCCTAAACTTGTAAATCATTAGCACTGGCACAAATCCCAAACCTGTGTCGGAGACTAAGAACAGTCGCAACCGAACAACCAGGTCCAGGTGTCTCAAGAGTACTAAAGGGGCCGCCACAGGGTCCACACACATAGAGTTCCAACCTCTTACAGGAACCCAAAAAAAATATCCAAAGGAGGGAATGGTGGTGGCCACGGCTCGATCTCCCCTGGTACCATACTCCTTCAGAAACCCAGCTACCACATGCTAAGGATCCACGATTCGGCGCCAAAGCTAGCCGACAACACCACTTAGAAACTACCAAGTTCTACAACCAAAACCCGCCGACTTATTTTCCCCTACCCGCCGAACTATTTTCCCCTACCCGCCGAGTTATTTCCCCCTACCCGCCGAGTACCACTAAAAATAAAACCGATAACTTCCTAGTTTGGGCCGACTACAAGCCCAAAACTAGGAACATTCCAATATTACCTATTCTACGACAAGGAGGAAAGAATAATAAGACAAAAAAAGCAACTCATGGAGGCACGCAAGAGGGGAGAAATCCACTTGCCTCAAATCGACCTTGAAAACGTCACCCAAAAAACTCCACCACGTAGATCCGTCCAAAAGGGGACACGCGGAGACGAGATCTACGAAAAAAACGGACAACCGGGGTTAGGGCCGAAAAAATCTATGGCGAAACGGTCACCGAAACGGGAAAAGCTTACCGCGATCTCGAAGCTCTCGCCGAGAGCTTTCCAACGCCGCGATCGGATCGAAATTCCGTCCACCGGATCGGCGGTGGCGGCTGCCGGAAGATTTGCGAACGGAAGGGTTCCGCACTCCGCAAAAAAAATTCGCACAGGAAGGGGGGGCTGATCGGGGGAAGAAGAAGATCTTTCATTCTTAACTTATATATATATATATATTAATAATAATAATAATAATATTATTATTATTATATTAATAATAATATAATATACTATTTATTATAAAGATAATCACCTATCGGTGAGAATGATTCTCACCGATTCGGTGAGAATCGGTGAGAATCGGTGAGAATCATTCTCACCGATTCTCTACTATGCATATATATATATATATTATTATTTTTTTTAATTATATAAATTCTTTATATATAAATATATATATATATAATAATATATATAATTATTATAACATGATAACTTTATATGGTTACGGAGGGCCAAACGGGCGCCGAATCGAACGAAATTCGCACCGTAGGCGAATGACGACGCTACGAATCCAACGGCGAAGTCGAAATCGAATTACGACGCACCGTTTTCGAGATAATAATTTCTAAAGTTAACGGCGTACGCGAAAACATACAAACTTCAATCGCGCGCCGAGACTCCAAAAATGCTCGGAACGCGACGAAACTTGACGAGCAAGTCTAAAATTAGCCGATATAATTTCCTAATACAAAATTTTCCACTCCCGACGCAAATCCCAAAATCTGGCCGGTCAAACCTAACGAACGCAAAACGCGCTAACGACGAAGTCTGTAACAAAATCCGACGAACAAAACTCGGGCAAAAACTCCCGAAGCCAAAACACAAGCATTCCCCAAGAGGCTCCACCGAGTCAACAAACAGACTCCGTCTCGCTAGGGAATCTTGCTACCAGGCATCACCAAGCCACACAGGGAACCTAAAGAGCTAAAAGTCCGCTCTAACAACGACACATGACCAAATCGCGCTAACATAACGCCCTGACGTCAAAATACGCCAAATAAGAAATTAAATAAATCACTGGAAAATCTGGGGCGTTACAACCGCAGAGACCGCACACTTCACAGAACTTGACCAAAGTCAAAGCCAACCTCCTGGCTCCTTGAAGCTAGTCGCACGACCTGCACACTGCAAACCGTTAACTCTACTCAACCCGCACGGACAAGAAAATCCAGACCGCAACAATTGACCAAGCCCCACTTACTGTTCACTCATTTACTATAGACGTGACGAAGGGTCTATTTATAGGCGAGGTGAGGAGTATGGTCACCACCCTAGTGAATAGAATCACCACCCCAACCCCCGTACTAGCAAAACACCCGTCCGCTGAGTCCGCAAGGACTTAGCCGGATTCCAAGAGAAACCGTCAGGAGCAATAACGATGTTCACCATTAGGCAAACTCGCACCAGTCCGCCCATACTATGCGGACAAGGCACCAGCCCGCATAGCCCGCAAAACACCGCACAAGGACAACCACCTTTACTGCGACAGTCCGCACACAATATGCGGACAAGGAGGCAGTCCGCACAGCTCGAGAACAAAGCCACCATCCGCCACAAGTGCACAACCAACAAGCAGTCCGCCTGGTCAACTGCAGACTCGGAGGATACCGCGGACACATTGTACTTGTCACTGAATGTGACCAAGTCCATAAAACCACCAAGAGCAAGCACGAGCTCGGCGGACAAGGCCCAGTTCACCTGCCCCAAGGCAGATCGCCAGTCACACCACCAGAAGACAGAGCTCGCAAGCCCTACTCGCACAGCTGCCAAGTCAATGGCCAACTGTCGGACTTTGACACCAGTCCGCACAGTCCTCCACAGCAGCTAACGCCCGCTACACCACCAGAGTATGGCAAAGGCCATACTCGAACTCCAAGGCCAGTCTACAACAGCGAACACTGCGGACTCAACCAGTCCGCAAAGCCTCCCGCGAATAGGACTCCAAATCCGTCGGTTAACAAACTTGCAAATCTACAAGGCCCGAGATCAACTAAGCACTGCCAACAGCCTGCAAACCGCAGTCCGCTCAGTCTGCTTCGCTAGAAGCCCTATTTCCTTGGCCATAGGCCAACCTAGCCGCACACCAGACCGCTCAGGCCGCACACCAGGTCGCTTAGGCCGCACACCAGGCCGCAACTAGCAGTCCACCCAGGCCGCAGACTCGGCCTCTCAGGCTGCAGAGTCTGCCCGGTCTGCCCATCACCCACTACCACTTCACAAATTTCAACAATTTTTTTTCCTTTTGTAGTCCACTTATTATTCACCAAGGCCAAAAAACTTACACATGAAGCGCACTTAAAATTTTGAGCTTTTCATGTTGTTAGTGTGTGCTTTCATTTTTTGTTTGAAAATGATGGAGTTTTAATATGTTATTCTTTTGCTATAAAAGAAAGAAAGAAATGAGAAATGAAAAAAAAGAAAAAATATATAAAGAAAAATATTTGAAAAAAAATGTGCCAAAGAGAAGAAAAATGAAAAAGTTTATTTTGCTAGCATTTATTTTTGCAAGTCTCATCTTTTTTCTTTTGCGTGTTTAACTCGTTTGTTTATCCTTTGATATCCGCACCTTAACCCAAGCCTAATATTATTCATAATGAAGTACTTCTGATTCATAATCCTAGGTTTATTTTTATGAGAGTTTTCTTTGTTGTTAGTATTGTTTTTGTTCTCTTTCTTGAACTTTAAATTTCAAGCTTGTAGTCCTACAAATTTTCTAGTCTAGTGTACTTGTCTTTTCATTTAAATAGAATTGCAATTTTCTTTTTTGTGTTTTAATTATGCAAATTCTAAAAGTTTCTCATGTTTACGTCATAGTAATGAGTAGCTAAATTTCTAATTTGCACTCGATCGAGATGAGTCGAGGAATGAAATGATCTTCTCTTTCTAACATATTTTCTTCTTGCTTTTAAGGAACGCTCAGGATTTACCCATGTTTTATTTTGATTTAAACCATATCAATCGATATATGGTTTTCATTTTTGTTTCCGTTTTCCAAGTGTCCAAGAGGATCATGAATTTGTATCGATCACTCACGGGTGAAGGATGTTGAATGCAACCCTCGAGACAGGATGACGTAAATCTCTCGAATTGGAGTAAAATCCAATAGTGAGTTTCACCACTTAAGGCGAGTTTTAGGAGATTCGATTAGGACGAGAGTTTGGTCGGACTACCTAAACTCAGGTGGGCATATTCTTTGAGAAAGGTGCGTTCATATTTTGGAAATCTCCACTGTCCAAGCATCATCGTAAAGTGAATTAGAAATCTATTTTATTTTGATTGTTTTTTCCGAGGTGATTCAAGATCGGGTGGTATTTCTCTTATTATAGTCTCAATCTTCTTTTTAATGACACTTTTTCTTTTTCTGCAACCCCAACTCGAAATCTATTCGATAGGATAATAGTGAGTTCTTTGAAGTAAGAGTGCTCGCGTGCCCCGAGTCTAATACGACATTTTTTATACTATATTTGGTAGATAAACTTGCATATTTCGGGATATTAGTTTGAATTATTTTTAAAACTAAAAAATCTCAATCAGTTGGCATCGTCGCTAACCATTTTCTTTGGTGAGTATTGAGTAGTAGAAGAGCGATAAAGAGAATGTGAGTAAGGTTAGCGAGAAAGAGATAGGACAGAGATACTCGCGAGCAGACCGAAGAATTCACAACAACGTAGTAAAGGTCCACCTGCCCCTTCTATTTATAGGTGGAGCACAGTGAGTGGGGTGTATAACAACCTCATGCGAGTATTAACCTAAGTCGCGTGCTAACTGACGAATCAACCTTAGCTACGAATTCAATCGCACATAAACTCAGTCAGAAGATCGCCAGCTCGTCGAAGACTGCACAGATAGTCCAAAAGATCGCAAAACACAGATGGACCCAACACAGAAAGAATAAAATCGCAAGCTCAAATGCAAGATGCAAAATTGCTACCACAATGAAAGAATAGTACAGAAATAGTTCATTATAACATCGCCAAAGGCAAGAAAAAACAAAAAAAAAGTCAAAGAAATCCTAAGTCCTAGGAGGCCGCTTCTCAAGAAGAGGTGGATGTCTCCCGGCCCAGCCCATCTCGCGTGTTTGCCGGTAGTGATCACTTGCCACAACCATCACATCATTGCCTCCAAGCAAATGGTCTTCCATCCTTGTCAGTCGCCCTGTAGTGCCCATGCTTGCTTGGATTCCCACCAGCTCCTCGTGATGAACATGTAGATGATGATCTGTCATTATTGTCGCTGCTCCAACTCATTTATCATGTGGAAGTCGGACTCGTAATCCACAATTCTGTCATGAAGCTCTTCCATCTTCGTCATCCTAACCTCCAGTGCCGAGATCCGGTGATGAGACTAGCAGATAGCGAGTTGGTCGGACTTTGCCTCCAACTGTATGTACGCTCGGGCAGCAGCCTGGCGGTACTCGTAAGCCGGAAGCCCGAGGGCATTGATGAAAGCCTCTCCCGAGGTTGTGGGATGACCTGTCAAGACAAAGAAGAAGTCGTGGAATCATTTAGAGCCGCAGAGTATCATCAGTCAAACCAATTCAGTGACATGCGAGCTACCTTGCCGAGGTGATCGAGATCGGCGAGGGGAAGGGTTATGACGTGATGATTCTCGCTGGACTGATGACGAGCCACCCAGGTGCTCGGATACCTGCCCCTGTCCGTAAGCTCTAGGATCGCGACCTCTGGTCCTCGGCGGGAAGTAACTCGGGCTTCTTCTGTCCCGATCTCATGACAAACGCTCAGGTGGGTTCAGAGGGGACAAAGTTTTTTTCGAGTAGATTTTAGTGCGAGCTTCATTACTCAGCGACAATGGAGTTGGCGGTGTATGAGGGACCATAAACGTATGGTGAATTTTGGTTATCCCTTACGTAGTCCCATGATCAAGAATTATATGGTGGTCATCTTAGGTCATTAAGGTATGAATGTATCTAGGAAGTAGATGTTGTTCCACTTGGTGATATAACAAATCCATGTGTATGTTTAAGTAATAGTCGTATGGGTTTTAAATGCACACCAAACTGGCTTTAAATGTTGTGGAAGATTGTTGTCTTTAATCTAAATTCACATTAGACGGGCTTTAAACGAATGTCAAATGACGAGTTGATTAAAGAAGGAGGCGGGGCGGAGGAGTGCTCGCTGTCAGTTACGATGAAGTGGTCGCGGGGCGAGGGGCCTTGCTCTCCCCAAGTTGTGAGGTCTTCATTGCAGGAGGATCTTTTTCCCCGTCTCAGGAGCTTGTCTTTCCTGCCTCTTATTGTAGTCAACGTTAATCCAAAGGGTGTGCCCAGATTGCGACTATTGCTGGGCTTCAAGGATGATCAGTTGAGGTGATCGTAGATGAGTGACATCCAAGTGCTCGTCAGAGGTAGTCGGCGGAGGAGCTGTGAGTAAAGAACAAAAGTCATTGAGATGGAATAGATTGTTCAGCAAATCAATTAGTAATCGGTGGTATAGTAACCTAGCGAGGCATCGAGATTCGTATGCAACTGTGCTTGGGACCCAGTGAGGTCCGGGGTAGGGGGAGAAGATAACGGAAGAAGGCGAGAAGATTGAGGTGTCGACTGCTCGACAATGTCACTCAACCTGAGATCATCGAGGAGTTTTTTAGTATAGGATGGAATTTTGGAATGGTCGTCCAGGGAGGTGATAATCTCGGTGCCCAGAGTCGGGTTGTCATTTTTCGTGGCCAGCGATTTATTTTTCTTCTTCAACTTCTTTTTCTTGGACGGAGGAAGGTCAGCAGCGTCATCGACATTTCATGACCTTTTCGACTTTTTAGGTTTGAGGAGTCAAGACAATGTAGCAATACTCGTTTGGTATACTTCCTCTACTGATTTTGACATCATATATGAGCTTAGAAGGCGTGCCTCGAAGACCAGCCCCCCTATTTGTAAGGTTCAGAAAGCATCCATCTGTCGCGAGTAACCCAAATACTCGCTGGAATAGCTCGTCGAATAAGCATTTGATATTTCTTTCCGAGCTCCTACATCGCTTGTAAAGAGCGGGGATTGTGGACAACCCATATTCGTCAATGGTAGACCCCACACAGAGCCAGATCAATAAAATTCAAAGTCAACAAGTCAAGACATAAGTCAAAGTCAACACTCAAAATAGTAGAAGGCCTTGGCGAGTATGGCGTGCTCCCCTCATATACTCACCGGTAGGCGATTAGGCCAGATGCTCGTCCAACCTATACGAGCTCCCCCAATACGCGCCTAGTCACCAGGGGTGGAGCTATAAATAAGACCCCCTCCCCTTAGAATTGGCCATAAGTAGGACCTCAGGGGCACGAGAAAAAGGACTTCGGAATCTCGCAAAAGATCTCGAACACCTCATTTCCTAGACTTTGAGCTGAACATTTGAATCCTTTCTTCAAAGAGGCAGGTTGCAAGAGAGCGACTATCCATCTTAGTCGTTGTCTTTACTTAGTCGCCAGCTAGAATCTACCTCGTACCCTGTGCGGCCATCTTTGGTTATGGAGGGGAAGCTTCTTCTAATCATCTAGGTACATGGTGGTACCTCCCTACCACAACGTCTAGGGTCCTTTTTATTGCATGCCTGTTTTTGAATCCTAGCCCGTTAGACGTCGAGTCCGACTGCTGAACATGTAACCTTAGGTTTCCTTGCCCCAAATTATGGAGTAGGGATTTTCCCAGCTTCAACAATTAAGCATGCATGTTAAGACATTTTGCATCCAATAATACATAGCTCCTTTGTTAGTTACCTCACATATTGATTCATCATCAAGTAAATAGTATTAGTACTCTTCGTTAAAAAGTCAAGATAAGTTGCCTTCGAGGAAATATGTTTGGATCTCCCAAGATCCAATCTTTAATTATGATTCATTTCCTCCCATGAGAGATTATGAGCATGTCATTTATATTATAATCGAACCTGGAAAAAGTCTTTTAAGATGTTTATCTTCACAAAACTAGAGCTCATTATCCTCCAAGCATTTGTAAATACTTGTACTGCTCATTTTCATCCACTTTTAAACATTTGCATCAAGATGTTCTGTCAATTTATGCAGAATAACAACTAACAAATATAAAATAAAGATGAACAAAATACTTTTTCACCTAACATTCATCAATTGTTGGACCATAAGAAATTTTAAGTTGTTATCACATACTCTTAACCATCCACTACTAGAAAAATAACCTTTTGCTTAAGAATTTGACATGGCAAAAGGTCCAAAATGTGGCAACAAAACTTTCTGCTATAACCTAACTATAACAAAGGGGCGTAGGCAATGCGAGAATGACAAAAGAATTTGCCACTGTCAAGGACTGCACAAGGTTACTGTTAGAACCACAAGGATCATCACTTGTTCTAAGCGAATTTAGCAGATGATAATGAGATTCCCACCTCCCACTCCGATGGAAAAAAGGTAAAACTTGTAGTTAGAATGCCACTGATTGTGAAGTAGCTCCCAATTCCACTTCCTATTTGGCAAAATCAGCAAGGAAACACGGTTTGCTACAGGAATAATATTTAAGTTCTAAAAAACTAGGGATCTAAGGAGTGGATTTGGTAGTACCCAAGAATCATGCATGAGCCGAATGGACTCTCCCTTACACACCACCCATCGAATATGTGGGAGAACAAGGTGCAGGATCCTAGAGATCTCCCTCCAGATTTTTGAACATCGGCATGTTGCAATATATGTTGATTAATTCGCAGATAGATGATGTTTGGTGATCAACAACTTACTCCAAATAGATTTCACTCCCAAGGCACTTGATCCTGTTGCTTTTGCCAACAGAGAATACTATTGTAGAATCAACCATTTAATCCCAAGAGCACCCTCCCTGGTTGGACGAGAAACATCTAATCACTTGATCAATTGCATGCCGCTCCTTCCATTAAAACCACACGACAATAATGAACATAATATTTTTTTTTCACCTTTAAGAGCATGCCCACAGTAAGACATACAATGAAGCTGTAGAAGACATGAATAAAGGTGAGGACTGAGTGAAGTAACACAAGCCATCTAACAAATGAAAGAGACCCAATGATCCAACCAGTAATACAACTTTCCACTCTTTGAATAACAAAATCAAATGCAAAATTTCGAAGCTTCTTGCTAGCAAATGGAATGCCTCGATAATGCCATGACACCTCTTTTTGATGAATGTCTGAAGACTCTTCCATGATGGGTGCCTTCCAACAAAGAAGTGTTGAACCAAATATCAGATTTGGGGAATTGCACAACATGCCTAAAAGTGACAAAATACTTATCTAACACCTCCCGAACAATAGAAGTATTCACCCTCGTTACTTTAGTCACAAGGAAGCTCGAAGCATTCACCCTAAACTTTTGATTACTTGACCACATGGAAGGTCCAAATGATCGTGATGAATCCTGGATAGTTCCTATTGGCTTCAATATTGTTGATGCACGAAAACGGACAGGGAGTCGGGCACCACCAGCTAACGGTTCGAACACCGGGGAATAGGGGAGGAAAGGAGGAGACTGTCGACCAATCGGTTACTAGCGGTCGCGGCTAAAGGACCGGAGAAGGGGGCCGCTGGCAGCGGCAACAGCAGAGTTCGCCCGCCGCGGCTTAAATGCCACTCTTGCGGCGGGCTTTCCTTTACTTCAAATAAGAAACAGTTACAACGAGTAAAAGAAGAAGCCGGCCGGGCTACAAGCCGCAATACACTAGACTTGAGACCGCAGCTCTTAACAGGCGAGCTACTAGATCCCAGTCATGGTGTCTTGGGGAGTGCACCCTCCCCCTATTTATAGGCTCGGGGGCCTGCCCAAACGGGCAGGGCTAAAATTATCGGCTGCCCGGGGTACAGGAGAACCGGGCAGAGGTGAGGGGAAGCAAAAAAGAAAGAAACAAGAAAGGAGGGAAGCCGCGCGGCCTGGCGGATTCCTCCTAGCGAGCTAACGGCTGGGTCCTTGGGCCTTGTCGCTGAGCATGGTCGGCGTTGGAAGCGGCCTGACATGGAGACCGCCCGGCT
The DNA here is from genome assembly GCA_039583875.1 of Platanthera guangdongensis. Lineage (NCBI taxonomy): Eukaryota > Viridiplantae > Streptophyta > Magnoliopsida > Asparagales > Orchidaceae > Platanthera > Platanthera guangdongensis. The sequence continues at coordinate 95,910,653 of CM077160.1, read as the reverse complement.
TGGGAGGCTTGGCGGCTTGAGTAGGCAGGCCGCCCGGTCTGGAAAGCTGCGCGGGCAGGTCGCGGATTCCGGGCTTATCATAATCCCCGCACATTTTTAAGTTTCCAGAAAACTTCGAAAATGTAGAACTAAGCCGGAGACCGCGACTGCTTCATCGTCGTCTATAAAATCCCCTGACCCTTGACATTCTTCAGGATTCCTGCCAAACCACGGGTCGCTACTCGCCACTTGCGGTCAGAATTTTGCAAGCCGACGCGATTTCTCTAGCGATGGATGTGATGTCATCAATGCTAGCTCGCAACAAGAAACCGCCAGAAGCGAAGCAGAGCCGGAGCGAGAACTCGAATGATTCTGCCCGTCAGACTACCAAGAAGACTGGGAAGCCGGAGACATCAGCGGCTTCTGGAGCTGAAAGGAGGCCGACAGAGATCGTCGGCGGACCATCACAGGCCGCAGCAGATCACAAAGCGGTTTCGAAGGCTGCTCCACTGCAAACCGGGATTGCCAAATCCTTCGACGTGACTTTCTCTCCATCAGGAGAACCGCTCCTAAAAATTGGTGGGACGGAGGAGAAGAGTGTTGAGTCTGGGAAACCGTCCGAATTGCCGGGCAAAGTCGACTTAATCGTTGTGGATGACAATGAGCCGGAGAAGGCGCAGGAACCCGAGCGGACTTTGGTTGAACAGAGCAAGCGGACTGAAAAGGTGTTCGGCCCCCTGAAACGGCGGAAAGAAAGGAGCGAAACCCTTGACGAAAGGATGAAGAGAAAGATGAGGAAGCTGCATGCCAGAAACCGGAACATTTCCGAAAAGACCGGCGCGGACAGTCTTCAACACAGGCCGCACGAGAAGGAGGTACCCGAGAACCCGGCTACACCGGATCACAAGGCGAGCGAACTGGAGAATACGCCCGCGGTTAGCGACTCGCTCAGTGAGCTCCTGAAGGGCATGGAGACCCTCCAGCGGCAAGACGCGCTGTTGTCGACACCAGCGGCCTCTGAGGAGGTTGACCGCCCGGACATCCAGGTTATTGGGGAGAAGCCTGGCGAACCGGCTTCCGCGGCTTCTGAAGGAGCCGAGAAACTGAAGCTCCGCGAGAAGATGGAGGAGATGAAGAAACTGATCGCCGAGAAGCCGGTGGCGACCACACATCCATTGCTGCAAGGTAAACACCGGGACGTTAGGCGAATTATTAAATTCTACAAGTCGCGGTCAAGGAAGAAGGGGGCGAATATAATATTAAATCCGCCGGCCAGCATTTTCCTGACCACGGCTCAACTGAAAAGCCGAGCTAAGGAAACCGAGCGGCTATGGAAAGAAAAGCTGAAGAGGATAGATCCTGAGCGGCTCAGGCGGCCAGTGATTAAAATCCATACCGCGGCCTCTGGAGAAGATAAACATCAAACCGGCGGTCTCATCCTACCGATTTTCTTACTAGAAGGTCGCAACAATCCGGCTGAACCTGACTGCAGTTTCTCTTCTGCAGGTGTACCGGAGACCGCGATGAAACCGGGCGACTTGACGTCGTATTTGTCTATGCTGCCACCGCCTCCGCCTCCAAGTGTTCGCGAGAAGGAGATGGCCGATTTCCAGAAGGACGTCGGCATGCTGCAGGCGGCTTTGGACGCGGCCACCGAAACCCTGCGGATTAAAGACGAACAGCAGCGGGTTGCCCAGGAGGCTGCGGAAAAAAGGATCCAAGAGCTCCAAACCACCCTGGAGCAAGAGACCACAAGGTTGCAAACAGCGCTTGAGCAGGAGATCGCGAGGATGAAGACTGCGATGGAACAAGAGACTGCCCGGCTCCAGACCGCGATGAAGGAAGAGACCGCCAGGCTCCAAACCGCGAGGAAGGAAGAGACCGCCAGGCTCCAAACCGCGATGGAAACCGCTGAGGCGAAGATTGCTGAGATGCAGGCTGCCTTGGAGCAGGAAAGGGCGGAGAAGCACTTGCTGATGGCCGCGCGGCTGGAAGGAGACAGAGAACAGATCCCACATGCTGAAGGCGGCGAGAACCAAGTCCTGCTGGCGGAGACCGGCGGAGAACAGCGGCCTGCACTGCCAACTCCTGCAGAGTTGCCGGGAACTAGCCGCCCGGCCTCTGGCGAGAGTTCGCATCCGCCGGTGACCGCGGCGCCTAACCAGGTCGCAGTTCCAAGCGGTCTGGGGGTTCAGGCGATCCACATGATACCGTTTTCGAGAGTTGAGCGAGACGCTGCGCGAGTTCATCAGTCTCTGCATGCGCTTCATAATCTGGTTAGCCAGGTGTACGTTGCGATTGTGCAGACCGGTGAACAGGTCGCGCACATAGGAAGAGACAGGCCGGAAGACGACAAACGATCCTGAGCGACTTGACAGATTTAAGCCGCGCGGACAATCATATATTATGTTGTAATATATATATTTTCTCTGGATGTTGAACAATTTGATTGCTGTAAACTGTTGTATTTTATTATGCTGCAAACTGAATGCGGCTTATGCGGTTTGTATTTATAATCCACATGTCTGCTGCTTTGTTCTGAGAAATTTAAAGTTTTAGATAGTAGCCGCGCGGTCTGGCAAACAGAACGCCGGCTCGAATGGTTGATACCCACATGATTCGCCATAGAATTTTCTAAGTGCAGGGAAATAGCCGTGCGGACTGATGGGCTAAACGGCGGCTTGGTCATTAAGCTGATCTGCACTTCCAGCGGACTTAGGCCGCGCGGCGTGACAACTAGCCGCGATTTGACGTTGGGCACTGTAGCTTCACGGATTTTCTATAAATAGCACAGACCCCGTAGATTTCATCACAGATCAAGAAGGATGCGGGCTAAGTCCAAATCGTTGCGGTCTGACAAGGCCACAGCCGTTAGGACAGACGCGACCTCCGCCTTCCACTCAGCTGACCACAAAGAATGCCGGCTTACAAAAGCCGAGCTGGATGACTTTGTCGAGAAACATATGCAAGGAAGTCCGCTGATCGCGCGGCTTCCCCGGCAGGATGAGCGGATTAACTCCTCCAACACGAATCAGATCGCAGTCCCCATTGACCACTTCGACTGCGGCTTCAGCTTCCCGGTCTTGCTAGAGGCCGTAGCGGTCTTCGACCACTATGGAGTTGTGCCCGGACAACTTCCCCCAAACTCGATAGCCGCAATATACAGCTTCATCTCTTATCTGAGGTCGTAAAGAGTCCGATTCTCTATGAGGCTCTTCCGTGAGTGCTTCTCGGTGCGGTCTATCCCGGACTCCGGGACAAAGATCTTCCGGGGGCACCTCTACTTCTGCTGCAGAGGGCTGAAGATAGTCAACTTGGCCAACCAGATCGCGAACTGGCCGGAGCGGTTTCTCATATTCGAGGGAAACCTGGGGTTGCTGCCAATCGACCCCCAAATCCGCGAAGAAGCCGCCTTCGGCAGCAGCGGCTTGGACGGCATGGAGAAGGAGATTTATAATTTCTTCAAAGGAGAGCGGCTTGATGTAAACCACTACATCCTGCTGTTGCCGTCTCTAGTAGGAGTAGAGGCGGAAGACAGTAAGTTCCAAGCCGGCCGACCTGATATCTTAGCCGCACGGACTGGGAACTAACTTTGCCTTTATCTTTGCAGCTGCTGTGGCGGTCCCGCTGAACAAGCCGCAGACTCCTGGCGGCTTGACCCTCACTCAAAGAGAAAAGAGAGCGAAGCGGGTCAAGCCGACGCGAGTTGCGGAGGAGGAGGAGTCGGACTCCTCTGGAGAGTTCATGCTGCAAGGAACCGGCAGCAGCCTGAAGGATGTCCACGGCGACCCGGTCTTGCGGTGGAGTCCGGACGGCAAGTCGGTGATGATCTCCACCGCCCTCCCCTACTGGGGAGCAGAAGAAGTAAGCCGCCATGCGAGCGCGGTTGGCGGCGCGCTGTACGGCAAGCGCAACTTGAGGGCTATGCGACGAGTTCCTCCGGACGACCTGCCGCGGCTAGCCGCTCAAGTCGGCGCGAGGAGCTTCGTAGCAAGTCACTTCATGGGGCTTGCCTACAAGGAGCTGATGAAAGAGAACAGCGGCCTGAAGACGCAGTTAGGCGAACAGCAAGAAGAGAACAAGCGGCTTAAAGAGAAAGAGGCGGTAAGTCATTACCAATACCCGCGCGGTTAGCATTATATAACCGCGCGACCTTACCTTTACCTTTGCTTTGCAGTAAATGTACAACCCCGCCAACCCGATCTTCCAAGACCAAGTCTTCCCCCAACTCGTCCAAGGAATCGATGGAGCGCTTAACCGCCTCCGGGACCTTGGCGGCTTGGCCACCGGCTTCACCGACTTCACATGCGCCGACATCTACCCTTCCCTGAAGGAGCAGGTGGCCGACGTCTATAAGTCGATCAAGGGCAAGGCCAAGGTCGGGGAAGAAGTCGTCGAGGTGGTGGGAGACGCCGTGGAAGAGGTCTGCCAGGGAAGCCGGAGTCCACGCACATCTCCTGAGTCCGGCGGCCAAGAGTCGGAGACCGCGCGGCCAGACTCGACATCTTCTGATGGTTCAGCGAGCTCCGCAACTAGCAGCGGGTATTCTTTATCATCTGTCGATGTTGGCGATGGCAGTGATTTGGACTCTCCTGCGACTAAGAAGCTCAAATCGGGCGATTAGAAAATTTATAACTTGTTTTGTATTTTGAACTTTTTGAAATCCGCGGCATTTTTTTGCAACCGCGCGATTAATATTTTGTAATACTTAATGACATAGAAATGAAGGCACTTTTACCTTACTCTTTGTTACATCTTACTTTTCTTACTTGACTAAGTCCGCGCGGTCTCAGTTTAGCTTCCGATTTAAAATATAAGTATGTAAACCGGCTGAGTTTGCGCTGCGACTTCAACAAAGTTATCCGCAAGAGAGAGATATTTTCCTGCGGTTTATACCGGAGTGCACGTCGACGATAAGCCGAGCGGCTAATAACTTAAACCGCAATTTTCCTTAATGAATTATTCAACGTTATCTGATGGAAGGGCTGAATTGCCGCGGCTTGCTCATACATAAACCGTGACCGCTAAGCCGCGCGGCCACCTGTCGCAGTCGGCGGACATCCATAACATTGAAATATTATATTGCGGCTAGGGCGAACTCTGAAACGAATTTCCCATTTGATTAAAGGAACAAGAATAGAGAAACAAGCTTCGGCTTCCGATAATACAGGCCGATATAGGCATATGGAAGCCGGAAATTGTTGTGACGACAGTTCGCTGATTAGCTAATATAATTAATACCATAACCCGGCAGATCAATGCCTGGAATTAAGTGCCAGACACAGGTCGGGCGACTTCCTTTTCATATGAATAACAAACCGGCAACTGATACATTTGAGCCAAATAAGATACTGAATAGCGGATAGGCGGACGTAAGTCGGCCGAGTTCCCAAATATATTAATGATAATCCGGCAGGTAGGAACAGGAAAGTTAAAAAACTTAAGCCGGAATATGAAACCGGGCGGCTTGTGTAATTAATAATACAACCTGCACAGGCCGCTTAATAAAGCCGCGAGATAGCGGATAGGCGCGTGTTGTCTTGCAAAAATAGGTGAAGACATGCACTTATGTGTCAATGTGGGCAGGTGCGTGTGGCATTGCTTTCCACACAAAGAACACATAAGCGAGATCAAAATTCTTAAATTCCATGACCAATGTCAAGCGGGACAAGTACGCAACGTCTGCGACTGAAGTCAAGCAGGACAAGTACGCAATGTCTGCGACGAAGGTCAAGCGGGACAAGTACGTAATGCCTATCTGTGACTGAAGTCATGCGTGACGGGTACGCAATGTCTGCGACTGAAGGCCAAGCGGAAAACTCACTACACATCTGCGACTGAAGTCAAGCAGGATGTGGAGGGCTTAAGAATTCGAAAGGGGCTCTTGCCCCTACATGCATGAATATAGGCATAAAGAGTAAAGCTAAAAATAAGATTCAAATGAAAAAGTAACATTTGCATGATGTTAAGGAAGTGATAAAGGATATATATCTGTAGCTTTATCATGCCTTATTAATACCGATTGCGAAGGAGATGTCATGTATTATTCTGAACATAAGCACTTTTCATTATAGAAAGAGAGAGGAATCACTGCTTGAATTATTGAGCAAGAAATGAAAGATTGCCTTAGAGAGTCACTAAATAACATATTCTTGCAACTTTCCAGCTCTTACAAGTTGATTAGCCAATTTCCTGAGAGCTATGCAATCTTCTGCTAGATGACCAATATCTTTATGATACTTGCAAAAAAGCTGCTCGTGTCGATGCTTGATTTTGGATTTCATACGCCGAGGCTTCTTGAACTCAGGCATTCCCTGAATGATTATCAAAAGATCTTCCATAGGAATTTTGAACTTAACATACTTACCTGAATCTTTTTCATACTTTGGAGTTTTATCCTGGAGAATATAAGGAGACTTGCAATATTCAACTTGCAAAACATCTTGTGAGGAAATAGATTGTTGTTGACCAGAAGTCCCTTGAGATTGTTTAGCCATTTGATTCAGAAATGAAACATAATCTTTATTTGCCTCTTCGCCCATTATGAATGTATTAACTATATCAATAAGATCTCCGTAGCTCTTGGGATATTTTGTGGTGAGCTTGAATTTCAATGGGCCTTCTTGAAGTGCATTTATGAAAGCATACAAGTAATAGTCTTGATGGACGCTACAAATATCTAGGACCTCCTTTTGAAACCGATCAACAAAATCTGGATTAGACTCGTCAATTCCTTGCTTGATTCGGAAGAGAGCTCCAACGTCTCTTTTCCGCTTCCTGTAAATAGCGAATCTAGAAATAAATTGACTTCGAAGATCCTTAAAGCTGGTTACTGATCGAGGTGGGAGGCTATAAAACCATTCTCTTGCAACATTGCCAAAAGATATAACGAAGAGTTTGCATTTTACTCCATTTGACACTTTTCTCAATGACATGGCTGATTCAAAAGCTTGCAGATGAGAAAACGGATCATCACATCCAGAATACTCCGGGAGACGCGGTACTCTGAAGTTATCGGAGACAGTATCCCACCGAATACGATTAATGAATGGAGAAGGGGCCTCTTCTTCTTCCTCACAAAGAGGTTCATTTGCAACAGATTCTAAACCACGCTCAACACTGTTTGCAACAATTTCTTTATGAGGGTCAACAACCTCACTATTAAAATACGAGCAATCCTGCACTTCTGATAGATCTGTAGAAACTGAGATGTTGCTGGATTTATCATGACCCTTTGCAGGATTCATCCTGAAAAGAGAGAAATAGCCGAACTTTTGCAAGAGACCGCAGAACAGCGGTGGCTTAACGTGGCGGCTATACGATACTGCAAACCGATAAGAAGACCGGCTGAAAAGAGAGCGGATAGAATGCCAGGTTCCGCAGCACTGCAGGCGGGCTGAAAACCTTAGCCGGCGAAACCGCGGCTTGCCCGACAGGCCACCGAACTCTAGAGGATAGAGCGGTCTAATTAGCTAGACTGCTGATTTCATCGATTAGTCGAGATCTGAAGGTCGCGTGTTAACTGTTGATGCACGAAAACGGACAGGGAGTCGGGCACCACCAGCTAACGGTTCGAACACCGGGGAATAGGGGAGGAAAGGAGGAGACTGTCGACCAATCGGTTACTAGCGGTCGCGGCTAAAGGACCGGAGAAGGGGGCCGCTGGCAGCGGCAACAGCAGAGTTCGCCCGCCGCGGCTTAAATGCCACTCTTGCGGCGGGCTTTCCTTTACTTCAAATAAGAAACAGTTACAACGAGTAAAAGAAGAAGCCGGCCGGGCTACAAGCCGCAATACACTAGACTTGAGACCGCAGCTCTTAACAGGCGAGCTACTAGATCCCAGTCATGGTGTCTTGGGTAGTGCACCCTCCCCCTATTTATAGGCTCGGGGGCCTGCCCAAACGGGCAGGGCTAAAATTATCGGCTGCCCGGGGTACAGGAGAACCGGGCAGAGGTGAGGGGAAGCAAAAAAGAAAGAAACAAGAAAGGAGGGAAGCCGCGCGGTCTGGCGGATTCCTCCTGGCGAGCTGACGGCTGGGTCCTTGGGCCTTGTCGCTGAGCATGGTCGGCGTTGGCAGCGGCCTGACATGGAGACCGCCCGGCTTGGGAGGCTTGGCGGCTTGAGTAGGCAGGCCGCCCGGTCTGGAAAGCTGCGCGGGCAGGTCGCGGATTCCGGGCTTATCAAATATCATTTGTTGTGCTAATGAATAGAGCTAGGGCTCAGGGCATATTTGGGTGGATGCATGGCGGTTGTTGGAGATGAAGATAAAACAACATTCTTGAATGGAACTCCTTCTCCATGATTGGAATCTGACATAAAATAATGTTTTAGGGGATCGCCAAATTTAAATGTAGTGTGACATCTCGATAATATCCCATGAATGCATGTGTGCATTTTTTTAGGCCCACTCATGAGGGTATATTGTTTGCCCTTGGAGAAATAGAAGTGAAATGAAAGGTTTTAAGCATTATTCGATTGCACATGTCCAAGTGCATTGGCGTGCGTCTGGTGAAAGCTTGGCAACATGAATTGTGTTTTCAGAAATCTATAAAAATGAAAATGCAAACCCTAACGCATGACCAGAGCACACACTCGTGCATGATAATGTGTACACCAGCGATTCTAATAAAAGAATGCATAGTTAGGTACATAACAGACCTGTAGAATCATTTTCCTAAAAATTTGACGCCCGCTCACCTGTGTGATTTGAAACATCCATGTGTCTGACGGGAATTTTACTTAACTGACATTATTTTTATCCATAGATCGCGAAGGCTTCTAATCCGACGACTTAAGATCATCTTTGGAAGCCTTTTGTACACAAATTGGGGATCAGATACTTCATTCAGTTAACTCTGATTTTTGATAGAGAAAGATTAGAAAGGAGGAGTTTAAGGTATAAGGAAGAAGATGTCATTTGAGGGGCTTCAGAGCTTGGATTGATAATCTTAGTCTATAGAAATGAAAAGCTTCCTTCTCCGATCATTCCCACCAATTCTTTTAAGATTTCCATGGCTCTGAGGAGAAATTCAATAGCAACGACTCTCTCCTTCGGTCTTAGGATTGTTTTTATCATTTCTTTTATATGATTGTTGCATTGGATGAGCTCCTCTCTCACTGATAAGTGGAGGAACGACCACCTTTGGTTCTTTGGAACTCTAGTGCATGGGATTGCTTCCCCAACATGACTTGCATTAGAAAATTCATCTATCGATTCTGGATTAGTCATATTGTGTGAAACTTATCTGTCGTCGTGTGCCTAAATAGGAGATTTCTATATGATGATTGCATTTAGGGCATGCCCTAGTTCACAATATCAGAGATCAATTCATGTAGTCATTAATTTGTATATGGGACAATAAACATAGGGTTAAATATGGTTATCCCTTACGTAGTTCCTTGATCAAGAATTATAAATCGGTGAGCTTAAGTCGTTAAGGTATGAATGTATCTAGGATGCAGACATTGTTCCACCTGATGAGATAACAAATAAAATGTGTATGTTTAAATAATAGTCGTACGGGTTTTAAACGCACACCAAACTGGCTTTAAAAATTGTGGAAGAAAATTGTCATTGATCTAAATGCATGTTAGACTGGCTTTAATCTCATGTCAAATGGGCTTTAAATATTGATTTGAGAGAATAGTTTGACGAGCGCACGTTGGACGGACTTTAAAAGCACGTTGCTTGGCCTTTAAACATTTTCCTAAAAGATTATCAGAATAGGCATAAATGCTTTGTAATGTGTGGTTGTGCGACCATGAGTGCCTTCTAGTTCAATGACTGCATGCTTTGTTAGACTCATGTGATGTTTCTCTAGGGTTGCAGTGAGTCTCTGGACGAACCCAACTCAGTCATGATGCATTATATGCCCTTTTTTTACATGTTCAGCATAGTACTTGTGTGATGTTTAAGATACAACATGTGTAGAGTAGTTTGTTTACTCTATACTTGCTTTATTATACATATCGTATGCTCATTTGTTTGCATACTGGTAGAGTTTGAGATAGCTCAACCAAAATCTTCTAAAACTATCGGAAGATGAAGTCGTTACATAGTGATTGGACAGTTTTGGCTGACCCTTGTTTTCCCTCTCATGATATTTGGCTGTAGGAAAGGTGATGCTCAAAGGAGTCATACGTAAAAAACCCAAAACTAGAAGAAATATAAAGCTCTGACCCTTGTTGCTCTACTTCAAAACTATTAGCAGTCAAGTATGCTCTAATGTGTGCTTATATTAAGAGTAATGTTATGTCCAAATCACGCTATTTAGAGTCCATTGATATTTAAAGTCCAAAAAAAATTTTTGCAATCTCATATGCCACAACCTTATGGCCTTATTTATTACCTCACATATAGTCGTCACATTCCTTCCCATAGCATGCAGGTAATCAATTAAAAAATAACCAAGGTAGAGGATGACGAGGGCCTTTGGTGAGGAAGAGAAGGGAATCCATTGACAGGTGAAGAGCTGGACTAATCTTGAGTTCTTAATGTAATCCTATATAAAATTAATAATTGAATTAATGGAATTTAATTAGAAAACATGCCTCTTGGTATTCGAACTCCATTTACGTGGCTTCGGAGTTCTTCCATCGAGCATTGTATGGAAGGATTGAGGAGAAAGAGGGAAGGGGTGAGAGAGGGGGAACTTGTGGGAAATGTGAGGGATGGTTGTGAGGGATAGGTGGGAATTTAGATGGAAGAGGGAAAACAAAAGGATTGAGATCGACAGAACTTGCATCTTTGCCATAGGTGCAACAACAACATATCAGTGAGTCTATGGTCTGCAATGTCGAATATGTGCCAGGTTGCTGAAATTTGCGCCGACAATATATGCATTTTGGATGGAAATGAAATCTCCAGAGCAAGTTGTGAAGAAGATGGAGGTGCTCTGTTCCGGCTGTAGGGAGAAAATAGGGGTGTGATTAAAAACTTGTAGGAAGAGAAAAAAATTTGTTGGGGTACCCATATGAGACTCGGACTGCTTATAAATTATAACATTACTCAATATTAAATGCTTGATTTTTAATATTTTGCCATTAGAATTGCAATATTAATTGTGACAGACAACAATGAATTTTACGCAAGCACGCCAATAAAATACGGAGAGCATGATATATTTAAATGAATACAATATTATTATTTATCAAGGCTCTATTTGGGACAGTGGCGACGGGAAAAGTTCTATTCACACCCCCACCACAGCTTTTTTGGCGTTTGTTTGCACAGCGGTAGCAAAAGTGCTTCTTGGAAAAAGAAGTTTTCGAGGTTTTTTAAAAAGGTGGGGCTCCCTACATTTCATAAAGAATTAAAAAACTACTTTTCATAAGGGTCCTCATTTGAACAACATTGATATTCACTCACAAAACCCTTCGTCGAATGTTTCGGACATGTCGTCATTTTGAGATTAATCATTTTGGAACTGCGAATTCACTGGGAGGCGCAATTTCGGCGGGGTCCATGTTTTTGCATTGGTGCTTATTTTCATCCGGGCACATTTTCGCAAGGCATGCATTTTCACTCGATCGCGCATATTTTCTCTATGTCGCGCATTTTTATCACAAGTGCGTAATTTTCACTTTGGTGCTCAATTTTTGCCTAAGAGCACATTTTTCACCAGGGGGCGAATTTCCCCCCTGGCCCGTGTTTTTTGGCCCGGGAGCGCATTCTCCGCTCGGACCAGCATTTTTTCGCCCGGACGTGTGTTTCACCGCCTAGGCGTGCGTTTTTCCGTCAGGGCGGGCGTTTTTCCGTCCAAGCGTATGTTTTTCCTCCCGTGTAAGCGATTTTCTGCCCGAGCGCGTATTTTTCCACACGTGCACGCATTTTTCTCCTGAGTGCGCATTTTCCGCTCTGACGCTCATTTTCTGTTGTGCGGGTATTTTTCGCATGGTCGTGTATTATTTGCCATGACGCGCATTTTTCACTCGAGTACGCATTTTTTTACGAGGGACAAAATTTTCATCATTCTTCTCAATACCAATTCCACTATCAATTCTCTCTCCCTCTCATGCATGCTAAAAAAGTCAAAATTAAGATTTACAAAAAATTGTTATTTCAAACAAAAAAAATGTAAAACTTCTTTTTTAAAAAACTTAGATGAAGATTTTTCAAACTGTCAATAACATTTTCAAATCAGTTTGACACTATTGTGGGGGCAAATTCACCTTGGGTAGAATGTGGGCGGCCACACGCACTCGTTTTTTTAGAAAAAAAATTGATAGTATTAGACACGGTTTAAAACCGTGGCTAATAATTTTTCATCTTAATAGTATTAGCCACATATTAAAATCGTGTCTAATAGTTCATTTTTTTTCTCTCTTTTATTTTGCAAATCCCCCTCCGAATTGTTCATTCATCGTAAAATTCTTTCAAAACATGAAAGTTCAAAAATGAGTTTTGTACCAAAGTTATTTACATGTTTCTACCATTGTATGCGACTTTTGCATACTTTTTATGATATTAATGTACTTTTGACATATTATTCGATTATTATTTTTTTGCAATTTTTAATTCCGCCTAAACTTGAAAAAGTTTCTGAGTGCACCACTAGTCTAATGTCATCGTTGATTTCCGGCCACGTACTGCATTTTCCATCACCATCACCATTCCAAACAGAGCCTACGGAAAAAAAAACTTTGCATGCATTCATAAAGCCAGTAGAAAGCACATGCTGGAACGAACACATGTAGAATAATGACTAACAAAGAAATATGAGATTGTTTTAACATGGAAGGGAAGCAAAGCACAAACAAGATTTCATATGTTCAAACTGCGTACAACAGAGGGGTATAAATATACCCAAACAGAAACAAAACAATAAAGAGGCGGATAGCAGGTAACACAACAGCGCCTAAACTTTCTCTTATTAATTGGTGCAGATTTCTTTGTTCTTCAACACAAGTTTCATGCAGGCAAGCATCAGAATGCGGGCATCTCCAGCGGCCAAAACAAATTACCGTAATCCTCCAGCTTCCTTTCTATTTCCCTGGATATATGGAAGGAATCGCCTGGCTCTCTGGCACGTGGGGCGAGGTTTATTCAAGGGCTGATTTAAAGGGCAAATCACACACCTACAGGACTTTCCATCCACTTTGCAGATGGCATGGTAAAGCCTGCAATCTGGAATTGATCTCAGTAATTGATCACAAAGGTCTTCGCAGGCCACAGGCCATATTGTTTTGGCACGACAACTAGAAAACCCCGTAATGTTTACTATTTCTTCACCGCAATTCACAGGAATATAATGTCTTACGGCCATCACTGCGACCAATATCAGCACATTATTAGTTTAGTTAAGTGCGAAATTAATTCAACCAATATATTAAACACTTATATTATAATCTGTATATATCCCATGTCCTAAATTATAACCTACATAAAATTTTTAATATCATATAACTAAACAACAATTGGATCATATAATTAAGACTCCCTTTGGGGGGGGGGGGGGTGTGCTTATTTTCACGGGGGAGCATAATTAAGCTTGGGAGAGGAAGAGAGAGAGAGGAGCTAACTATATATTTCTAATCGAGGGATAGAATTAGTGATAGAAAATGCATGTTGACACTTAATTTTCTTAACAAAATTATTTGTAACAAAATATTTTTCTTGCAACAGCTCTTGTTTGCAAATATTTCTACTAGTTAAATATTTTTTTAATCTGTTATATAAAAATTTTGTGGTTATTATTTATATTTTTTATTTTATAATGAAAAGTAAATAATATTTAATGGACACATAATATTTTGTTTATAATTATAAGTTTTGATATAATCATCATTATATTATAAATCTTAGAAATTGTGATTCCCAAGAGATTTTAATTGTCTTTTATAAATAGTCTCATGCCGTTATAATCTAGGATTTTTTATTGTTAATCAAAAAAATTAAATGATTATTCATAGAGTTTCTTCTTTGAATTACTTGAAGATTAGTGTGTGTTAGAGAGAGAGAGGCAAATTACCTGAATTTGAAAGAATTATGAGTGATGCTACTAAAATCATTCTTTGATAGAACTCCATGACTAATTATGATTGAAGGATACAAGATGTGTTGTTGTTGAAGAAATGCAATTAAGGATGCACGACTCTTATAAACCTAACATCATTTATATAGTTGAAACTCTAGGGCTAAGCTAGGGGGACTTGTTCTCTGCTCATCTAATCCACAGCTGGAATGCAACTTTTTTTTTCTTTAAATTTGTCCATAGCAATACTCATTCTTAGAAGTTAATTTTGACATTGTTATGATTAAAAGATACTATTTGTGGAAGATTTATTCTTTGTTGACTTTATTTAAAATATGTATATTGTTTATCCAAGAGCCCGCTACCAATTACAAGTCAAGTACAAGTTGCCAGCTAAGTCTTTCTAACTGCATTCAACACCAAATAGGTAAGTCGTAAACAATTGAGTAGAAGTCGCTCAGGTAGCGCAGGGGCAAACCTCCTTGTCGTGTGGTCTGTCAGTTTTCTTTTAAACTTATATCCCATCACCTCTGCCATGTTCTCATGTACCCCGGGCATGCAGTTATTTTAGCCCTGTCCATTTGGGCAGACCCCCGAGCCTATAAATAGGGTGGAGCAGCACTCCAAAAGCACACTGATTCGAATGCACGAGCTCGCTTGTTGAGGGATGCAGTCTTGATTCTAGTGTCTTTGCAGTCTCCTGCTCGCGCAGCTTATTCCTTTCAATTTTTGTAACCGCATCTTTCATTCAATAGAAAGCCCGTCGCAAGAGAGGGATTCGCCGCGGCGGGTGAAGTCTGGTATCGTCACTACCAGTGGTTCTCGCTATCCGCATTTTTCGATCATCGGTAATTGACAACTTGTAGTTTTCTCCTCCTTCTAGCTTCCCTTAGCGTGTCGTTGTGGAGATGCATTTCTAGCTCCAACAAAATGAACACACAGCCTTCAGATCGCGAGTTGTCGACGAAGTCCGCGGTTAGATCGCTGACTGCGAGTTGAAACCATACTCTGGGAAGATCTCGAGCAAACTCGTCGAGAGGCCGAGCAGTATCGCATGTTTGAACTGTGATGTTTTCTAAACTTGCTTTTCTACCTTTGCTGTAGCTGCATATGAAACGATGATTTCCCCAGAACTAGACGAAATCTTGTCATTGCCTCCGCCTCTGCCACGACTGGCCAGTGAGTTGAACCAGGAGGGTCGGGGAGTACTGTAGGATCTGTTTGCCCAACTGGATGCCTTAAATGGCTTGATGGACGAAGAGCGGCAGTATGCGCGAGAAAGAGATGAGACTTTCAAGCAGCTGTTGGTCAAGGCACGAGAAGGAGAGGAGCTTCTTTGTGCCAAACTGAGAAAAGAGAAGAAGTAGTTGTTGGAGAGGGAGAAGTCATTACAAGACCAGGCCAAGGTGTTTCAAGACCAAACCAAGGCCACCCAAGACAAGGTCGCGGCTCTTTATTCCTCTCTCGAGAGTAAGAAGAGGAATAGCAGGAGGTTTTATGACAATGTCAGATATTATAAGAATAAGTACTTGAGTCTAGCTCGTGAGCCCAATAGGAACTGCCAACCTGGTGTTGTGAAAGCTAAGAGGTTGCGACAGGCAGACCGCAGGTTAGGGGCGAAACCTCCAACCCTCCTACTGTTAGGTGACTGAACAGCCCGTGCCACATAGCGAACAGGGGGTACCAGCGGAGCACATGGTTTCCTTGAATCGTATAGATCGTGATGCTTCTCGTGTTCATCTGTCTCACAACAATATTCACCATCACTTGTAGCAAATATACAGAGCTCTTCTTCAAGCTAGCGATCAAGTGGCTCATACTGGCAGAGATCGCATTGACCGCTGTCAATTGTAAATTTGAAATTGTAATATTATTTGTTGATGTTGAACAATGCTTGGTGTGTTCTAAGATAGACTTTATTTAATTGAAGTGATTGATTCTATTTTTATTTTAATGTTCGTTGAACGCTTGCTATTTGTGAAGCGCGAACTCGAATATTTGCTTGGTATATTTGCTTGTGCTGGATGACTTCCTTGCGACCAATGCGGACATGTTGCTTTAACCTCTATCTTTTATGTTATTTTTAGAAAATGTTGCAAGTGAGAGTAATGAAATCGCATAAGTGAGAGTAATGAAATCGCATGGATTGGCATACAGGTTTGCGGTTAGCTCGGTTTTACGCAGACCAAGTATTGTCTATAAATAGAACTGTCTTCCGTCTTTTTAGAAAAAAAATTTGAATGCGCCCGAAACAGAAGTACAAGAGTCTGATAAAATGATGTCCCCGTGGACAGAAGCTGCTGTCACTTTTCATTGTGTGGACCATGAGAAATGTTGTGTTTCACAAGCCAAACTTCATAGCTTTATTGAAAAACACATGCAAAATTTGTAACTTCTGGTGTGACTTCCGTAGAAACATGAGAGAATTAATACTTCTTTGGCTAATCAGATTTCAGTTCCTATCGATCACTTCAATTGGGGATCATTACAGGGTTGTTCCTGGCCAGCTCGCTCACAATGCCATTATCGCAATCTTTAGCTTTGTTTCCTATCTGCGATCTGAAAGGATAGCATTCACGTTGAACGTCTTCAGGAAGATCTTCTCAGTGCGGTCCATTATGAAGTCCGACAATACTATTTCAAGGAGAATCTTTACTTTTGTTGCAAAGGAATGGAAGTTGTAAACCTTTCCAACAAGTTTCACAACATGTCAGAGCACTATCAGATGTTCGACAGGTACCTTGGCTTGGTTCATACCAATCTGAAGGCTCGTGCGGATAGTGAGTTCAAGTCCTGCTGGCTGCTGGATATCGAGAAGAGGATTATTGAGTTTCTGTGGGGTTCGTGACTGGATATTGATTACTACCTTCCTTTACATCCAACATTGTAAGGGGTGGATCGCCAAGATAGTAAGGGACTTCATGCGATCAAATTTTTCCTAACCACATTAGTCGCATATTAACAAAAATTTGCAAAAATCCTAGTGATACCCGCGAACCTGCCGCTAACTCCTGGCGGTTTGACCCTCACTCAGAGGGGGAAAAGAGAAGAGCTTGCAAGGAAACGGAGAGAAGAGAATGACCCAGTTGTAGACTCTTCCGAGGATTCCTACCCTCTTTATGTGATTGGGGAAAAACTAAAAGACCTTCACGAAAGCCCAACCATAGCATTGGCGTGACAAACATTTCAAGGTGTCGACCACTCTTCCTTCTAGGAGGAGCGAGAAAGTTACGCGACATTCCTATGCAGCTAACACTGCCCTATACAGCAAGCACAACTTCAGAGAGTTGTCAGAAGTTTCTCTTGAAGAACTGTCGTACCTAACCGCTTAGGCTCAGGCGAACGACCTGGTTACCAGCCACTTCTTGGGTTACTCCTTGAAGAATACGATGAAGGCTAACTTGAGATTCATGCACATAATTTAATATTTGAACCATCAAGTGCTTCCCTATTCTTCTTGCAAGAGAGTTATAGAAATAATCCAGGTCTGAGATAAGTGAGATCGCAGTATTAATCGTGTTTGGGCGCAAAAAGGTTCCCGTAATTTTCAGAAACTGATTTCATGAAGAATTAATCAATCATTGAGATCGCAGATGACTATCGGTAACTTCAATGACTATTGGTAACTTCAATTCTTTGAGGAATAACTCCTAACAACATATATTTAACCTCTCTGGTTGCATAAATGATATCCCAGGAAATTATTTGAGCCTTCATGTTATTATTTATCCTAACTGATATATTGATAAGCGAACCAGTGGTTTATAGAGTAAGAGATTTGCCTGCGCGACTAGTTGTATGTGTATATTTTTGCTAAAAATATTCATAGTAGAATTGTGACCAACCCTTTGAAGGATCGAATGTCGTAATGCGAATAGGAGTCTGTACCAGTCATTAAATTCAAACCACATATTTCTAATCGCGGGATTAATAGAAATCATCCGAGTGAAAGGGCTTGATGAAATCCAAGGAATACGGTAGTTTTAGCAATCATATAAAGATGACCGAAAAATAGATCATAGTATCAATGAACTCTGGCCGCCAATTCTATCCGCATATGGCGTATTTATTAGAAATCGTGATAGAAAAGATGTTCCCAAGATAATAATCTCAACTTGATATTGTTAAATTTTTCTCAGCGTGGTCAGCAAGGTAGCCCAAACGCCAAATGAATATCTTCGACACTACCCAGTTCTCACGTTGAACCAGCGGAAAACCAAGGAACAAGGCTAATCCCAACAAACAATGGAAACACGAGCAGATCTTTTATCCATTCACTTCTTTACAAGGCGAGGTATACGTAGCGAGACATGATTTCGCTAGTATAAACAGCTGTAAATAGAAAGCACCAAAACACAAGCCGGGAGGACAGCACCGGAATCCGGCGAGACCGCCGAGGTCGCCAAGCCCGCCGAAGCCGCCCGAGCTATGCTGCAATCCGCCGAATAGACACAGAGTTCGCCGAAGCCGCGAGGCCGCGCGGACACACCGTTATTCTCCTCCTGCTAATGAACTGAGGAACAAACTGCCTACCCGCCTGAGACTGGCGGATAGGTTATTGAAGCTGGAAAAGTTGAAACAGAGAACTGACAAGCCGCAGAGTGACCTGCTGAATCCGCAGAGACCGCACACTTCCAAGTACTTGACCGAAGTCAAAGCCAAACTCCTGGCTCCTTGAAGCTACCCGCGCGACCTGCACACAGCAAACCGTCAGCCCTGAATCAATCCGCGCGGACAGAAAAACTGAGACCGCAGCACCTCACTGAACCCAACTTACTGTTCACTCTGTTACTGTAGACTTGCCAGGGGGTCCAATTTATAGGCGAGGTGAGGAGTGTGGTCACCGCCCAAGAGATAGCAACACCGCCCTAGCCCGCGCGATAGCAAAACCACCATCCGCTGAGTCCTCAAGGACTTCTCTGGTACCAAGGATCAATCTGCCAGGAGCAAGGCAACTTTGGCGAACCCACATCAGTCCGCCCGAGCTATGCGGACAAGGCATCAGCCCGCAAAGCCTCCAACCACTGTAGGACAGCAACCCCCTTCAATGGTTGTCCGCACAAACCCGAGGCAGTCTGCATAGAACAAGACAAACCTCTATCCGCCAGAAGTCCACGACCAAAGGCAGAGAGAGCACAGTCCGCCCGGTCACAGTGGACTTGGCGGATACAGCGGACACACTGGACTTGTCACAAAATGTGACCAAGTCCAGTAACGCACAAAGGGCCAACTGCGAGTACGGCGGACATAAACACCTGTCTGCCAACTGTCAAGCAGCTCGCCACACTCCTCCTGAGACAAGGCAAAGACCGCAAGAACCTCGCATGCCTGTCCAACGCAATAGCCAACTGCCGGACTCCATACAACAGTCTGCCAGACCTCCATAGCCTCTGCTGTATCACCAGAGCGCGACAAGGCCTCAGCCAAGTTCTAAGCCCAGTCCGCAACAGCCCACACCGCGGACACGGCAGTCCGCAAGCATCCCGCGGACATGAGCCAAACCTCCAATGCATAAGCTTGCAACGCGGCCACTGACCAACACACCAGTCCGCAAGCCTTTATACGCTCAGGCCGCTCCTTGGATAAACAAACCATCCAACGCCCTATCCGCAGATAACAGGCCACACTGTCCGCGGACTTTAACGTACAACCCGCTCAGAAGACAGCCAGCTTCAACTAGACTTATCACTATGCCGCAGTCCGCCCAGTCCGACCAGTCCGCTGACGCTGTCCGCTCAGGCTGACCGGCCTGTCTCGTCAACCACTTCCACTTCACAAATTTCAACACTCCTGAAAGAAAACGGTTGTCAACCTAAATCACCTAGAGGGGGATGAATAGGTGAGTTGTGCGTATTTTGCGGAATAAAAAATAATTAGAGCACAGCACAGAACTATCTACCAATATCACAGACGACACAAGATTTATAGTGGTTCCCCAACCTTGGGTATATCCACTTTCCCTCACCGATCTAGCAATCAACTAGACTCGGCTACTCCACTATCTCGGATCAAAAATCGATCCTACCCTCGGAACAAAGTTCCCACAAACTCGATCCAAACAAGGGGATCTACACCTCGGAAGATAACACTTCCTACAAACTCGGAGTGAAAAACTCCTACACTCGGAGAAACTTTCTCCTACAAAATTAATAAAGTTTTGGAAGCTTATACAAACAGTAAATCCAATCAGATCTGATGAAATGACCAGAAAACTTCTTCTTATGGACTTTGCAGCACTATCAGAAATCGGTGAAGAGAGTCTCGGCCCAGATTTGGATCTTCTTGCTTTTACAGAATCAGAGAGAGAGAAGATGAACAAAGATGTCGATCTCGATCTGTAACTTTCTTCAGAATGAATCCTCTGAACTTAGAAGCAGTGGCCGGAAATGATGGTGGCGGCGGCGGCTTCCGTTTCGTGAAAACAGGGAGGAGTCGGCTGAAGAATTTTTCTCGAAATAAAAATGACAAGAAAGCTTGGAGAATGCTTAGGGTTTGTCATTTTCTAATAAGACCTTTTATAGGAGAGACTAACGGTCATAATCGGTCATAATGGTATACACGTGGACCAATCATGTCGCGTGATTTTAAAATCCCGTCAGAAAAAGGACTTAAACAAATTTTAGAAAAGGTTCAGCCAACTACACGAGTAAGTGAATAGCTACTCGAGTAGTTGAATAACTACTCGAGTACATGAAGGAGAACATACTCGGGTATATAAAGATAGGCTACTCGAGTAGGTAGAAAACAACTACTCGAGTAAGCAGACAGAACTACTCGAGTATGTAGAGTGACTTACTCGAGTTCATAAAGGATCTACTCGAGTATAGGAAAAATTACTCGAGTATATTACATAAACTACTCGAGTACATGAAGTACTACTCGAGTGGGATACTTAGAAAAATTCTGAAGATGTCAGCAAGCAACTACTCGAGTAGTTGAACTAAACTACTCGAGAGGAAGTAATCTACTTGAGTAGGTGAAAGTTCTACCTGAGTAAAAGACTTAGAAGATTCTGGAGAGGAAAAATTTCAAGGTACACGAGTGAAACATGATCTACTCGAGTAGGTATAATGAACTACTCGAGTATGATTCTATCTACTCGAGTATGTGAGTATACTTACTCGAGTCCATGACTTAGAAAAACTTTGATGAGTGAAGCCTTTAATACTCGGGTATAATGAGTAATCTACTCGAGTATATAAACATGCTACTCGAGTATATGACTATGTCTACTCGAGTACATGGCACAGCTACACGAGAGATACACTTAAGTACTCGAGTACAAGGTTTCTTGACTCGAGTAAATTATACCCAAACTACTCGAGTAGTTATAGACCTACTCGAGTAAAAGACTTAGAGAATTTTTTTGATGTTGGAAAACTGTTTCTTTTAGAGTAGTCAACTTCCAATTCCTTTCCCAAAGTCCAATAGCTTGAATATGAAGTGTACCCCAATAGAGAGACCACACATGAGTCAACACCTTGGAATATGCAATGAGGGATTACATTGCACAGTTCCTGTGTTTGGTGACCCAATGTGGACTGACATTGGTCTACACTTCCCAGTGAAATTCCTGCAAACATATAACTCAAGCCAAGCATCAAATACAACTTAATTCATCTTAGTTCCAGGGTGACTTCATCAAATCTGGGTTAGTGTGGATGTAATACCCCACAATCTCCCCCTATTTGTTGAAGTCAGAACCCTTTACACTAAGGTGAATTATAGACATAAAAGAAACTATGTAGAAAAACATGAGCATGTTGGAACACCCTATTACTAATTTGGGTCAGGATCACTATGTCTCTAGGAACCTTTACTTGACCTTTTGTATAGCTTAATAGGTCAATTAGAATTGAGTGTAAGGGTTTGAAGTCTAGGATTGGAAGCTGCCCTGGAGACCAAGTTTTTCTGTCTGGAGACTAAGTCTGATCGTCGAGCTCAGCACGACGATTCGTCGAACTCCGATCGACGATCATCTAGCTCAACTCCGATGGATCGTCGAGCTCCACTCAACGATCGCTGAGCTCAACTTCATAATATCGTCGAACTCCATTCGACTATCGGTGAGCTCAGGTCGATGATTTTGACTCTGCATTGGATCTTTATCTCTGAGCTCAGTTCGACGATCTTTGAGCTCAGATCGACGATTATTTTGCTGCTTGAGTTTTCCAGTTCGCTGAGCTCAGCTCGACGATAGCAGAGCTCAGTTCGACGATTTCAGATAACTTCCAGAATTCAAATTCAAATCAGTCAGGAGTTATTCTGCAATTAATTCAGAGATTTGCTAGCCGTTTTCATTTACTTCTGGACCAAGTTTCAAGGGACTTTTAAAGGAATAATTCTGTGGACTTTCCTCCAGAAGAGTTTTTGCAATTAAGGATGCAATCAATGCAGACCAACGGCTATCCTTGACAGAGAATGACATTCTATTCTGGAACAGAGAATAAAAGACAGGATGTTTTTTGAATCTACATCAACCAGAAGAAAGAAGACACACTATATACAGAATACAGAAAGATACAAAAAAGTTTCTGTCAAAAAGAATTCTGAAGAACACTCATCAAAGAGATCAAGCTTTCAAAAATCTTCAGATCTCTTCAGCTCTCAAAGTGTTCGAGGCCAACATCATTTCAAGACTCCAGACACTCAACATTTCAGCTTGCTGAAATCATTTATTGCTGGAGTTCTATCCTTGAAGGCCTATCACCCTCAGCAAAGCTCTTCTTCCTGAAGATCTCAAGGATTCAGGGGGAGCTTTGACATCAATCCACTTAGTCTTCTCAGTTGGTTGAGAAAGAGAAGACTGCCATAACTCTCTCACCCCCACTCTGTAAAGGGTTTCTCAAACTCCCTTCAAAAGTTTGAATCTGATTTTTGAGCACCTTGTCAAAAGCTCATTGGTGGCAAGACACCTGATCAAAAAATCTGCTTTGGTTTTTGAGCACCTTATCAAAAGCTCATTGGTGCCCAGGACACCTGATCAACTCATCCTGCAGTGGATTCCTACCTAGGGTGGTAGAAGAGTGGATGTACCCAAGTTTGGGGAACCACTATATTCCCTTGTGTCATCTGGTTTTGGCTTGTTTTCTTTTTGTTTCTGGCGTTGATTTTTCTGTGCTTAGTATTTGCATAGCTCTGTACTGTGATTAGATTTATTTCTGCTTCCCTGCTCACACATATTACAACAATTGTTGTAAAAGTTTGCAAAAGTTTTAAAGCACCATATACTCTATTCACCCCCCTCTAGAGTATATCAGATCTAGTTGCTCTTTCAATTGGTATCAGAGGGAGGTTGGTTAAACATACCATATCTGATTGGTTGTACAGGCTAACACCTGAACCTCAAGATCCCAAACTAGATCTCTTTTTTTGTATTTTTTATTATTAGATTCTGTTTGCACAAATCATGGCCCAAAACAAAGATTATGCTAGCACCAGACCTCCAGTGTGCAATCTGTCAAAGTTTGCACTTTGGAAAGCAAGGATTAGACTCTACATGAATTCTATTGATGAAGATATATTTAATTCTGTTTTGACAGTATGTCCAAGACCCCCAGAGAGCACAAGTACAAATGCTGTTCCACCTCCATCAGGAACAGATGCTGACATCAAAAAATGGAAAGTAGCTGATGCCAAGGCTATGAACATTCTAGCTCAGACAATGTCAGATGATATTTTTCAAAAGGTAGCTGAATGTAATTCAGCCAAGGAAATTTGGGATAGACTCTCAGAAATAGTCTCAGGCTCAGCTGATGAGAGAAAGGACAGAAGATCCCATCTCATCACTCAATATGAGAACTTCAAGAAGGGAGAGACTGAGTCAGTGGGAGACATGTACAATAGACTGAGTCTAATTGTCAGTGAACTGAGGACATTAGAGAAAGAGATCTCTCTAACAGAACTTAATGACAAGATCCTAATGTGCTTCCCCAGCACTTGGGATTCAAGAATCTGGCCAATTAAAGATGCCAGAAGTCTGAATGAGATCACCACTGAAGCCTTGTTGGGTAAGCTCAAATCTTATGAGCTGCTCATCAAGAATAGAGAGGAAGAACAGAAGGCTGCTTCACCAGCCACAAGAAAAGAGAAGACCATAGCATTCAAGGCAACTGAAGATCTGCCTGAAGATAAAGCTACAGGCAATGATGAACTTCTCAGCTTGTTGGCCAAAAGATTCTACAAGATGGCCAGAAAGGACTTCAAAAGAAGATCATACAAGGAGCAGGATAAGCCAAGGTATGACAAGTCCATTGGTAATAACAAAGACATTATTTGCTTTGGTTGCAGGAAACCAGGGCACATAGTTCCTGACTGTCCAGAGAACAAGAACAAGGACAGAAGGGACAGAAAAGAAAGAAGAAAGGAGAAAGACTCCAAAAGGAATGGAAGTGGCAAACCTTCTTCAAGCAAAAATAAGCATACAAGAAAAGGGTTTGTTGCTGAATCTTGGAGTGAGACAGAAGAGGAGTCAGAAGCCTCTTCTAGCTCAAGTGATGATGAGGATGATGCAGAAGAAAAGGAGTTCTGCATGATGGCAATCAATGCCTCACAACACAACTCAGAGGAAGAGGAGTCAGAGTCAGACTCAGAGACTCAACCTGAAGAAGATCAGGTAATTAGTTCTTTTGATTTTAGTTCAGAAGATTTTAAATCTGAATTTAAAGCACTGTGTTTAGACCTGCTAAAGTCTGAGAAAGAGATTATCTCTCTCAGAAATCAATTTTCTGAACACAATGTTTTAAAGTCAGAAAACCTCAAACTCTCTCAGGAGTTGGAGAACTGTAGGGAACAAATAGCTTCACTGAAAAGTGAGCTCTCTGAGGCCAAGAAGCTTGAAGAATCCCTTAATGGGAGAAGCATCAAGCTGATGGACATCACAAGCACAGTGAACTCTAGATTCAACAGTACACTGAGCTTGGGTGCTTCATCCAGCCAACCTATAGTCCTAACAACTCCCATCAAGTTTATTTCTAACAAGGGAAAGGGAGTTGTGGAGGTTGCCAGGAAAAATTCTGATCTGCCTCAAAAAACTAAGTCCCAGCAAAAATCGTCGAACGGAGATCGACTATCGCCGAATGAAGATCGACGATCGCCGAAAGCAGCTCGACGATCTCAGGAAAAATTGTCGAACGCTGATCGACAATCTCAGCCAGAGTCGTCGAACGCAGGTCGACGATCACATATACCTGACCTCACCCATAGTCGACCGTCGAACGGAGCTCGACGATCTGACCCAAGATCGTCGAACTCAGCTACAAGATCGTCGAACAGAGGTCAGAACTCTGGAAACTTTGTCAAAGGCAAATCAAAATTGAATCCTAAGGGTTCTTCATCCCAAACCTTTAACCCTTATACTGAATGGATTATACCTCCAAGGAGATATCATCCTGAATGATATAAGAGTCAACCTAGGATGTCTTTCATTTCAGAATTCAGAGGTTATCAACCTAGGCCCAAGGTAAACTGGGTCAAAAACAAATGAATTGTTTTATGTGCAGGTAAAGACCTATCAAACATCCTACCAGCAATGGTATTTGGATAGTGGGTGCTCTAAGCACATGACAGGGAACAAGGACAACCTCACTTCCTTTAGAGCCAAGCTTGGACCCAAAGTTATCTTTGGTGATTCCAATTTTGGACAAACTAAAGGATATGGTGCAGTCCAGATTGGTTAAGTAACCTTCAAGAAGGTAGCCTATGTGGAAGGACTGAAGCACAACCTAATCAGCATCAGTCAGCTATGTGATGAAGGCTACCAGGTGACCTTCAGCAAAACCTTATGCAGAATCAAGTCAGAGGACAACACAACTGTGTTGACAGGTAAAAGGAAAGGTAACATCTACCTAGTAGATTTTCTTTCAACTAATATAGATATTTGCCTGTTTAACTCTGTCTGTAGACCAAATATTTTATGGCATAAGAGACTAGGACACCTAAACCTTAGAACTATTGCTAGGCTCTCCAAGGACAACCTTGTTAGAGGACTACCTTCTGGCCCCTTCAAGAAGGAAGGACTCTGCAGGGCTTGTCAATTAGGCAAGCAAACTAAAAACAGTTTTAAGTCACTTAATAAGAGTGATTCACCTAGGATATTGTATCTGTTACACATGGATCTATTTGGACCCATCACAGTACAAAGCCTAGGAGGGAAATCCTACACTTTAGTAGTTGTAGATGACTTCTCTAGATTCACTTGGGTGTTCTTTCTAAGGAAGAAGTCTGATAACTTTAAGTGTCTGACAGAGTTTCTCAAATGTATACAGATTGAGTTCAATACTCACATTGCCCTGATCAGAAGTGATCATGGGACAGAGTTTGATTCTCTTCTTATGCAAGAGTTCTGTCAGAGTGAAGGGATCAGGCATACTTTCTCAGCTCCTAGAACTCCTCAACAAAATGGGGTAGCTGAAAGGAAAAATAGAACCCTTATTGAATCTGCCACTACATTGTTGTCAGATGCTCATCTACCTCTATCCTTTTGGGCAGAGGCAGTGAACACCTCCAACTATGTGCTGAACAGAAGTCTGATACATAAACTAAAGGGAAAGACTCCCTATGAATTACTCAAAGGGAAGAAACCTAAAGTTGACTATTTCAGAATTTTTGGTTGTATTTGCTACATTCACAATAATGACAAGAAATATCTAGCAAAATTTCAAGCCAAAGCTGATGAAGGAGTGTTTCTGGGATACTCCATGATCAGCAAGGCCTATCGGGTCTATAATAAATCATCCTTGAAAATTGAGGAATCTGTTCATATTTCTTTTGATGAAACTAACATGTCTTTCAAGGAGAAGATTTCTTCTACCATAGAACCTTTGCAGGAACTCTCTCTAGTTGAAGATATGAACAAGTTACAGGTTGCGCAAGAAGAAGAAAGCAGTGAAGATGAAGGGAATGCCTCACATATTGAAGCACAATCTGAAGAGCCAGTTGTTGTACCACAAGAGGAAACAACAACACAGGTTGGTGAACAATCAACACCCCCTGTTGACTTAGTAACATCAAGAGACCATCCAATTTCCCAAATAATTGGAGAAC
Organism: Platanthera guangdongensis; assembly: GCA_039583875.1. NCBI lineage: Eukaryota > Viridiplantae > Streptophyta > Magnoliopsida > Asparagales > Orchidaceae > Platanthera > Platanthera guangdongensis. The sequence goes on along the minus strand of CM077160.1, from coordinate 95,883,656 downwards.
TCTAAGCTGGTGTGCAAACCAGAAATCAGGTCAACCAAAACCTGTTGCACACCTGCTTACTATCTCAAATTGAACCTCAGTCCATTCAAGATGCAGAGCAAGATCCACATTGGATCATTGCAATGCAAGAGGAATTGCATCAATTTGAGAGGAACAATGTATGGGAATTAGTGCCAAAGTCTAAGGATCATTCCATTGTTGGAACAAAATGGGTATTCAGAAACAAACTGGATGATCAAGGAGTAATTATAAGGAACAAGGCAAGGCTAGTTGCTCAGGGATATTCTCAAGAAGAAGGAATTGACTACGACCAGACTTTTGCACCTATTGCAAGATTGGAAGCCATCAGGATATTTCTAGCTTATGCAGCTCACAAAGGCTTCAAGGTTTATCAGATGGATGTCAAAAGTGCTTTCTTAAATGGAGATATCAAAGAGGAAGTCTATGTCAGACAACCTCCAGGTTTTATCTCTCCAACTCTTCCTGATTATGTTTTTAGACTGAACAAAGCATTATATGGTCTCAAGCAAGCTCCTAGAGCATGGTATGAGACCCTAGCATGCTTTCTCTTGGAAAATGGTTTTATAAGGGGTAGAGTAGACCAAACTCTTTTTATTAGAACCCATAAGTCCCATACCCTACTAGTACAAATTTATGTAGACGGTATCATTTTTGGTTCTACTGAATCAAAATTGTGCAGAAGGTTTTCTAACCTGATGCATTCTAAATTTGAGATGAGTAGCATGGGTGAGCTGTCCTTCTTCCTAGGATTGCAAGTCAAACAACATGCTGAAGGCATCTTTATTTCTCAAACCAAATATGCTAATGAACTGGTTAAGAAATTTGGTATGTTTGAGGCATCTTGTATGAAAACACCCATGCCTACCAATGCTGTATTGGATGCTGATGAACATGGGAAACCTGTTGATCAGACAACATATAGAGCAATGATTGACTCTTTACTGTATCTTACAGCTAGTAGACCAGATATAATGTTTGCTACATGTATATGTGCTAGGTTCCAAGTAAGCCCTAGAGAGTCACACCTAACATTAGTAAAGAGATTCTCAGGTATGTTAAAAGTTGTCCAAATCTAGGCCTCCGGTATCCAAAAGATTCAGCATTTGAGTTAACTGGATTCTCTGATGCTGATTATGCTGGATGCAGAATTGACAGGAAAAACACCAGTGGAACTTGTCAGTTCCTTGGTGATAGACTTGTCTCTTGATTTTGTAAGAAACAAACATCTGTGTCAACCTCAACTGCTAAAGCTGAATATATGGCTGCAGGCAGTTGTTGTTCACAAATTTTGTGGATCCAAAACCAACTCCTAGACTATGGATACAACTTAGAGAAGTCTAAAATCTTTTGTGATAACACAAGTGCTATTTCCATAGCTCAAAATCCAGTCCTCCATAGTAGGACAAAACACATAGAGATTAGGCATCATTTCTTAAGGGATAATGTTGAAAAACACAAAATTGAACTACAATATATCCCAACTGATTTACAAAGGGGAGATATTTTCACCAAGCCTTTGGATGAAAGAAACACACCTTATTCCTAAATCAGTTAGGAATGTTAGATGAAAGAAGCCTTAAATAATATCCAAGATTTTGAAAGCTTAAAAATTGACCAAGACTAGGCAAACATTCTGATTTTCCTTGGTGTCTAGAATCTTTCTGATCTCTGAACTGCGCTCGATGATTTCCCCTAAGATCGTCGAACGGAGATCGACGATTTCCAGAATCGTCGAACTGAGTTCAGCGCCTCTCAGATAGTATGAACTATCTCTTCCGGTCAACGATCGTCGAACGGCGCTCGACGATTTTGTTCACTGAACGATCGTCGAACGGAGCTCGACGCTCTCCAAGATCGTCGAACGGAGATCGACGATGTTGGAGTCTCTTCAGATTCCTTTAGAAGCCTCGATCGTCGAACTGAGTTCAACGATCTTTCCAATTCTGCGTCGAACCCTAATATAGAACTCATTTTTCGCCGTCGTTCTCTTTTGCGCTTTCATTTTCTCTGCAAGGATTCTCTTTCCCTCCAAACAGTTCTACGCTTGGTCGTTTTGTTTGTTGAATTTTTGTAGGTACAATGGCTGTGTCCGTTGCAGTTCTAGCCGCAATGAAGTTCGATGCTGGATTCGACATTGATATGGAATCTTTCAACACCACTGATCAAATCTTCCAAGATATACTGGATTTATTCAAGGATCAGAATCTGTCTGCCCTCATGACCACTAGAATCAAGCTTGCTTCAGATGAGATAAAGGAGTGGGTCTATACTGCTCATAATCAAGACAACTCCACAATAGTTGGGTCCATTGCTGGAACTCAGGTACCTCTGACCCCCACCATTTTAACAGAGGTTTTTGGACTAAGAAATGGAGATGATACTGCTGAGTTATCTGGAGAGGAGTTTTCTGACATGCTTGCCAGGATGGGTCATCCAGAGGGAAACCCTAGCAAGTTATTCAAGAGGAACCTGTCTGTTGAATACAGGTTCCTAGCAGATGTGGTAGGGAAAGTGCTGCTGGCAAAGCACTCTGCACATGATACCATATCCAGAGACCAGCTCTGCCTCATGGGAGCTCTGGTGGATAAGAGAAGTTTGAACTGGGGAGAGGTCTTCTTTGATGTAACAGCCCAAAGGTCAGAATGGGTGACACGGCCTGGGACACGGGCGTGTCCCAGGGCGTGTCAGGTGACACGGCCTGCGACACGGGCGTGTCGCAGGGCGTGTCGAAGTTGTGTCGACGATTGGGCTTTGTCTCGACGATTTTTGTTCTCGACGATTCGTCGAGAGGAGGCACACGGCCCAGGACACGGGCGTGTCCAAGGCCGTATCGCATGCTCGACGATTTTGTCTCGACGACCGTCGAGTGTCGAGACCTGAGTGTCGAGTGTCGAGAGTTTGAACACGGCCTGTGACACGGGCGTGTCACAGGGCGTGTCAAATCAGGCGGCGAGCTCAGCCCGCCGAAGGAAATTCGACAGGGCGTGTCTTTGTGCCGTGTCTGGGCACACGGCCTGGGACACGGGCGTGTCACAGGCCGTGTGAAGTCTCGGGATGATTTAGGATTTTTTTCCCCAGGTACACGGCCACAGACACGGGCGTGTCGGAAGGCGTGTTGATGACACGGCCCATGACATGGGCGTGTCCCGTGGGCGTGTCACTGGTTTGGATAAGTCGGTTGACCACCGCTTGAGGCACACGGCCAGGCACACGGCCGTGTTCGAGGCCGTGTCAGGTCAAAATAGGTGTTTTTGGCAGAATCGTGGCCGTCCATTCCTTCAGTCTAGATCCAAGGGCTGGAAGCTCTTCTTCTTTTTCCTTAAGGGCCGAAATCAGAGAAAGGAATCTCATTTTCCTTAGCCTTCATCTTTCTTCAAGAGAGAGAAAGAGAGAAAGAAAGGAAGAGGAAGAAGGAAAGGGGGCTGCTGTCGGTGGTGCTGCGGTTTCCCGACGAGAGATCCGAAGCCAGCGTTGCGGAGGAAACGCTCTCGCGAGTCGTGCAAGCTAGCTTGGAGTCCATGGCACCGAAGCGATCGTCAAGGGTAACGACTTTTCTTCCTAGCCATGTGAAGGCTTCCTTTTTGGCATATCTTTTGATTCCCCCACCAAGAGGTGGCTGCTTTTGGGAGTCAGTTGGGTGATTCTTGAAATCCCCTTTTTGTTAGCATATAGATCCGGAAATGGAGTACGGAATAGGCATGCTGTGTGAAGCCCATCTGGACAGGTTGGTCTGGATTGGTGATGTTGCATACGAACCGGAGAAGACTCTGTGATAAACGTGTAGTGTTAAGGAGTCTACGGGTTATGCCTGCGAAAAGGAGTAGCAGGAAGTACTGGGGTGGTAGCCCAGGAAAATAACCATGTTATGGTTTTGGGTCCAACCTGTGGTTATCCACACAGGAAGTACTGGTGGGATCAGGAAAGGCCCTTTTTGTGATGCTTGATGTCCTAGGGTGTCCACCTGTGGAGCGAGTCACAGGAAGTACTGGTGTGCCCAGGAAAGACCCCTGACATTTGTAATTTGCGGTGTCCACCTGTGACGGGAGTCACAGGAAGTACTGGTGTGCCCAGAAAAGACCCGCTGTTGTTGTGAGGAAATGGGTATAGTGACATACCCAGGCTTGAATGCCAGAACAGGATTGGTGAGACCGACCCGCGCCTTTGCTATAGCCATGAGTACGCTGCACGCGGAAAAGGCAAGGCGATTTGAGCAACGGGGGGATGGAGGATCCGACCTGCGCTATGTCCGTCTGACGTGAGACCAAAAAGTGCGGTCTGTTGGAGCGCATAGCAAGAGTCTTCGGCCTGCGCGCCATGACACAACGGGGGGCTACGGGCCATCCCAGTGTCCGAGGACTAACTCCGGCTGCACGCCATGGAGTAAATGCTCAAGAGTGTTCCCGTTGGGTGATAACCCTGATACGGTGGTGGGCAAGAGGTTGCCAGAACACCAAGAATGTGCCCTGAGTGCACGGACCGTTGGGCCGGGCGGCGAACGGTTGTGATGGCTTGTGTGCGTGAAAGCACCTTTTGATGATATAGTTTGCCATACTTGTGATATGATATGCCTGCAGGGAAAAATACCGCTGCCCCGAGAGAAGGGGTAGGGTCGTTATAATTTGGTCAGCTGAGCGCTGACCGTTGCTTTTGTTTGCCACCGGTGGGTGGATTGTCCTTGCACAGGTGCTGGAGAGCCGAGTGGGACGCGTTGAGGTTGATGTTCCTGCTGGTGCTGCTGCTGCTGCTAGCCCTCGAAGGCTAGTTGTGTTCTTTTGAGTGTTTTCTTTTATTGTGGCCGGCCTGCGCGCCAATCTGTTTTAGGCCACTGTTTGAAAGCCATGTAAGGCCATAAGGCCAACACTTTTGACATGTTGTAAGACATTCCTATATGTATATAAATGTGGAGTTTTATGTTTGGACATTCATGAGGAGTTCAAGTAGTTTAGGCTTCCGCTAGAATGCTTTGTGATAGGTGCGATTGCGCTACTCTGGTATCATCCTGTACCTTCACCGACTGTTTTGTGGTATATCCTGTGGGGCCCCGGCCGGACCTTCTAGAATATATCATATGAACGGATGGGGTTGTTACATTTTTGGTATCGGTTGTCTTGGTCTTTCCCTCTCGAAGTCGTGGTCGACTTCTTTTGTGGGGTGGCACGCACGGGTTTGTGCAAACCAAAGTCTACGATTGAACTCCTGAATGTCCATGATAGGAATGCAAAGTTTTGTGTTTGCGGAACCTGTGTGTTCCTATCTTGTTGCTTACTTGTGTCATTTTCTATTTGTAGGCGACGAGTGCGATGGTTTGGCAGCAGGAACCCCAACACTCGTTAGGAAGCATGACGTCAACTGTGGTACCAACCTCTCCTTCATCGATAGAAACAGCTCGACTGATTGTCGATAGGGCTTTTGCAACGCTCAAGTCTTACCATGAAGGACAAGTTTCACCCTCTGATCCGGTGATGCGTTCCATGCCGGGTAGGGAACTTGAGCAGCTAGCAAGGGGAAGTGCCTCAGCCTCGTCGGGACATATGTGTTTGAGCCAAGGAGAGAACACGGTTGCGGACTATTTTCATGCATTTGTTGCAATGAGCCAACAACCCGAGTTTATGTTTGAGACCGAGGAGATGAAGATCAATCGGTTTTATGGTGGGCTACGTCAGGAACTCCGTTTCTTGTTGATGGGTCCTAAGTTCTTGGGCTTCCAACCACTGGTGGAGGCAGCGAGACTGTTGGAAATCGACTTGAGGAGAGCCCAGCAGATGCCTGTGACTCGGAAAGTGCGCACTCCAAGGTTTGGGAAGTCGGCTCACTGGAAGAGGCGGAGACAAGAGAAGCGTACTTGTTATGCGTGTGGTCAGGTGGGACACCTTGCTCGTGACTGTGGGGATGGTGTTCAGCAGCCAAAGAAGCAATCCAAGTGTTATTCGTGTGGGAAAGCAGGACAGAAAGCCCGAGATTGCCGCGTTGGCGCGTAGCAGGCAAGAAAGGGCGACAGCACGATGTAGATAAATAAGGAGACTTCTCATGTACATAACTAATGGTGACTTATATATGTTTGATGTACAGTAAGCGTTTTTTGGATGAAAATGTTATGAGGACCTGTGTCCGATATGGATGTGTGGGATCAACGTGTGTTGTCAATTGTTGCTGTTTTCTACCATGGGGACATGTGTGCCCAAACTTGGCAAGAGTCGTCGATGTTTACGCTGATCGTCTTGCTTGTTTTTGTTTGCATCTTGTGACTGTTGGTTGTATATGTTAGGTGCACCACAGGCGCCGTTTACGAAGGATGTTTCGTCTTCTTTTCTGTCTCGTGAGTTTCTTACGCGGCTTGGGATTCCCAGGATCGCAAAGACAGATAGCGTCACCATGGTGTTGCCGAATGATTGTTGGATGCTTGCGCATCAAGCTTGCGATGTGGCGGTTCAGTTAGGAAGTCGAGATCTCAGGTTAACTGCATTTGTTTTGCCAATATCGGAATTGACGTGATTTTGGGTTGGATTGGCTTGCGGAGCAGCACGTTATGCTTGATTGCCAGTCCAAAGAAATCACGTTAGGCCAGAATACCGAACAGGCGGGACGTTGATGTCTGCACTCGAGGTAGTCAAAGCTGTTCGGAAGGGTGCGGAGTGTTACTTTGCACTCATTCGGGCTGTTGAGCCTAAGGCCACGTTGTGCGAGGTTCCGATTGTGGCAGAATTTACAGATGTGTTTCCCACGGATCTCCCTGGGCTACCACCCCAGCGGGAGATTGACTTCACAATTGAGTTGGTGCCAGGTGCGAAACCCGTGGCCCGCTCGCCATATCGCGTTGCGTCTAAAGAGATGGCGGAGTTGAAGGTTCAACTACAAGAAATGCGAGAGCAAGGTTATATCCGCCCAAGTATGTCACCTTGGAGCGATGTATTGATTACCGTGAATTAAATAAGCTGACCGAGAAGAATAAGTATCCTATACCTCGGATTGATGAATTATTTGATCAGCTAGTTGGCTCGACCGTCTATTCGAAGTTGGACCTGAAGTCTGGTTATTCCCAGTTACGAATTTGGGAAGGTGACATTTCCAAAACCGCATTTGGAACACGCTATGGGCACTATGAGTTCACAGTTATGCCCTTTGGCTTGTGCCATACGCCTTCGGTGTTTATGGATTTGATGCACCGTATTTTCCGTGAGTACCTGGATCTGTTTGTGATTGTGTTCATTGATGATATCCTGGTGTACTCGAAGTCTAAAGCTGAGCATGAGATTCATTTGCGGTTGGTGTTGAATACATTGCGGTAAAATCAGCTCTATGCCAAGTTCTCGAAGTGCGAGGTTTGGCTATCGTCAGTGGCATTTTTGGGCCATGTGGTGAATGGAGCGGGCATTGCAGTGGATCCAGCGAAGATAAGAGCCATACAAGAGTGACCAAAATTGTCTTCCGTGGCCGAAGTCAGGAGTTTCCTTGGACTTGCGGGCTACTATAGAAGATTTGTAGAGAATTTCTCGCGGATCGCTTTGCCGCTAACCACACTAACGCGAAAATATCAGAAGTTCGTTTGGACGCCAGAGTGCGCACGATCTTTTGAAGAGCTGCAGATTCGGTTGACCACGGCGCCGATGTTGTCTTCGCCATGTGGAACCGATGGGTTATGATGCCTCAGGAAGCGGCTTAGAATGCGTTCTTCTGCAAAAGTGATTGCTTATGGCTCACGCCAACTGAAGGTGCATGCGCGACACTATCCCGTCCAGGATTTGGAACTAGCGGCGGTGCTTTTTGCACTCAAGTTGTGGCGACACTACCTTTATGGTGTGAAGGTGGCGATCTATACCGATCATAAGAGCCTAAAGTATCTGTTGGAGCAGAAAGACTTGAGTATGCGACAACGACGGTGGTTGGAGTTCCTTGGGGACGACACGTTCGAGATTCACTATACACCCGGGAAAGGGAATGTTGTCGCGGATGCCTTGAGTCGGCGAGTTCCGGCTAGAGCGAATTGGTTGCAAAGGCATAATAAATGTCTTATCCAGGAGTTGGAAGCATTGGAGATCTATTGTGTTGACAAGAGTTCCACTGCCACTGCATGTTGGAACTGGACCGAGGTGCAATGTGACCTTGCGGACCGCGTTCGACGGGCAACGGAGTTGGATGAAAATCTCTTACGATATGTGAATGAAGGGCCAGAAGGCAAATTCACCTGGACTGATGGTCTTTTGCGCAAAGAGGGTCGTTTGTGCGTCCTGAATGTGGGGAAGTTGAGGGAAGAACCGATGTATGAAGCACATTATACGAAGTATTCCATTCACCCCGGGAGCACAACGATGTTCAACAATATGAAGAAATTTGTCTGGTGGCCAGGGCTCAAGGAAGATGTTGTCCTGTATGTAGCCAAATGTCAAACATGTGCGATGGTGAAGGCGGAATGCCAAAAGCCGGACGGTTATTTGAAGTCACTACCGATCCCAGTGTGGAAATTTGATGATATTTCCATGGATTTTGTGCATGGCTTGCCAAGATCGCAGCGAGGAAATGATTCCATTTGGGTGATAGTTGACCGGCTAACAAAAGTAGCACATTTTCTCCCGAACAGACGGGATGATTCGGTTGAAAATTTGGCAAATCAGATTATACGGCTTCACGGTGTTCTTCGGAGCATCGTACGTGATCGAGATAGGCAATTCACACCAAATGATTCGAGGCTAGTTCACCGACTGTTGGGCACGAAGTTGACTTTCAGTACGGCCTTTCATCCCCAAACGGATGGCCAAACTGAACGTACCAACAGAACAATGGAGGACATGCTCCGAATGTGCGCCCTTGACTTCGGAAAGAGATGGGAAGAGGCAAGCATTGGGATGCCACCAGATGAAGCCCTATATTGAAGAACGTGTCGTACTCCCTTAGCTTGGGTAGACGCGGGTGAAGCCCGGGTTGTTAAACCAAATGAGGTGGATAAAGCAAACTCAACCATTCAGACTATTCGAGAGAGATTGCTGATTGCTCAAGATCGACAAGCGAAATCCTACAACGCCAAGCACCGGAATGTCGAATTTGCGGTTGGCGATTGGGTCTACTTGAAGATCAAGCCATGAAAAGGGGTCTCCAAGATTCGACGATTGAAAAAGTTGAGTCCAAGATTTTTGGGTCCTTTTGAAGTGGTTGAGCGAATGCGCGAAGCGGTTTATCGGCTAGCTCTGTCGACGAACTTGGGTGGGTTACATGATGTCTTTCACATCTCAGTGCTTCGGAAGGCCGTGAAAGATCCCGCTCAAGTGATCGCGGATGATCGTGTGCTGGTGAAGTATGGGCTAACAACGAGAGTTAGACCCATTCAGATCAAAGATCGAGCCGAGAAACAGTTGCGGAACAAAACGGTCGGTATGGTAAAAGTCCGGTGGGACAACTGCGGCCGTGACGAGCTGACATGGGAGCACGAGCAAACCATGCGAGCAGAGTTCCCAGAGCTGTTTGTGAATGTTGGAACATAAAATGTTAGATGTTGTTACCTTTTCTTGCTGGTTTCTGTTACTTTCCTGTCGCTAAATTTCGAGGACGAAATTTCTTGTAGGAGGGGAGGATTGTAACAGCCCAAAGGTCAGAATGGGTGACACGGCCTGGGACACGGGCGTGTCCCAGGGCGTGTCAGGTGACACGGCCTGTGACACGGGCGTGTCGCAGGGCGTGTCGAAGTTGTGTCGACGATTGGGCTTTGTCTCGACGATTTTTGTTCTCGACGATTTTTGTTCTCGACGATTCGTCGAGAGGAGGCACACGGCCCAGGACACGGGCGTGTCCAAGGCCGTGTCGCATGCTCGACGATTTTGTCTCGACGACCGTCGAGTGTCGAGACCTGAGTGTCGAGTGTCGAGAGTTTGAACACGGCCTGTGACACGGGCGTGTCACAGGGCGTGTCAAATCAGGCGGCGAGCTCAGCCCGCCGAAGGAAATTCGACAGGGCGTGTCTTTGTGCCGTGTCTGGGCACACGGCCTGGGACACGGGCGTGTCACAGGCCGTGTGAAGTCTCGGGATGATTTAGGATTTTTTTCCCCAGGTACACGGCCACAGACACGGGCGTGTCGGAAGGCGTGTTGATGACACGGCCCATGACACGGGCGTGTCCCGTGGGCGTGTCACTGGTTTGGATAAGTCGGTTGACCACCGCTTGAGGCACACGGCCAGGCACACGGCCGTGTTCGAGGCCGTGTCAGGTCAAAATAGGTGTTTTTGGCAGAATCGTGGCCGTCCATTCCTTCAGTCTAGATCCAAGGGCTGGAAGCTCTTCTTCTTTTTCCTTAAGGGCCGAAATCAGAGAAAGGAATCTCATTTTCCTTAGCCTTCATCTTTCTTCAAGAGAGAGAAAGAGAGAAAGAAAGGAAGAGGAAGAAGGAAAGGGGGCTGCTGTCGGTGGTGCTGCGGTTTCCCGACGAGAGATCCGAAGCCAGCGTTGCGGAGGAAACGCTCTCGCGAGTCGTGCAAGCTAGCTTGGAGTCCATGGCACCGAAGCGATCGTCAAGGGTAACGACTTTTCTTCCTAGCCATGTGAAGGCTTCCTTTTTGGCATATCTTTTGATTCCCCCACCAAGAGGTGGCTGCTTTTGGGAGTCAGTTGGGTGATTCTTGAAATCCCCTTTTTGTTAGCATATAGATCCGGAAATGGAGTACGGAATAGGCATGCTGTGTGAAGCCCATCTGGACAGGTTGGTCTGGATTGGTGATGTTGCATACGAACCGGAGAAGACTCCGTGATAAACGTGTAGTGTTAAGGAGTCTACGGGTTATGCCTGCGAAAAGGAGTAGCAGGAAGTACTGGGGTGGTAGCCCAGGAAAATAGCCATGTTATGGTTTTGGGTCCAACCTGTGGTTATCCACACAGGAAGTACTGGTGGGATCAGGAAAGGCCCTTTTTGTGATGCTTGATGTCCTAGGGTGTCCACCTGTGGAGCGAGTCACAGGAAGTACTGGTGTGCCCAGGAAAGACCCCTGACATTTGTAATTTGCGGTGTCCACCTGTGACGGGAGTCACAGGAAGTACTGGTGTGCCCAGGAAAGACCCGCTGTTGTTGTGAGGAAATGGGTATAGTGACATACCCAGGCTTGAATGCCAGAACAGGATTGGTGAGACCGACCCGCGCCATTGCTATAGCCATGAGTACGCTGCACGCGGAAAAGGCAAGGCGATTTGAGCAACGGGGGGATGGAGGATCCGACCTGCGCTATGTCCGTCTGACGTGAGACCAAAAAGTGCGGTCTGTTGGAGCGCATAGCAAGAGTCTTCGGCCTGCGCGCCATGACACAACGGGGGGCTACGGGCCATCCCAGTGTCCGAGGACTAACTCCGGCTGCACGCCATGGAGTAAATGCTCAAGAGTGTTCCCGTTGGGTGATAACCCTGATACGGTGGTGGGCAAGAGGTTGCCAGAACACCAAGAATGTGCCCTGAGTGCACGGACCGTTGGGCCGGGCGGCGAACGGTTGTGATGGCTTGTGTGCGTGAAAGCACCTTTTGATGATATAGTTTGCCATACTTGTGATATGATATGCCTGCAGGGAAAAATACCGCTGCCCCGAGAGAAGGGGTAGGGTCGTTATAATTTGGTCAGCTGAGCGCTGACCGTTGCTTTTGTTTGCCACCGGTGGGTGGATTGTCCTTGCACAGGTGCTGGAGAGCCGAGTGGGACGCGTTGAGGTTGATGTTCCTGCTGGTGCTGCTGCTGCTGCTAGCCCTCGAAGGCTAGTTGTGTTCTTTTGAGTGTTTTCTTTTATTGTGGCCGGCCTGCGCGCCAATCTGTTTTAGGCCACTGTTTGAAAGCCATGTAAGGCCATAAGGCCAACACTTTTGACATGTTGTAAGACATTCCTATATGTATATAAATGTGGAGTTTTATGTTTGGACATTCATGAGGAGTTCAAGTAGTTTAGGCTTCCGCTAGAATGCTTTGTGATAGGTGCGATTGCGCTACTCTGGTATCATCCTGTACCTTCACCGACTGTTTTGTGGTATATCCTGTGGGGCCCCGGCCGGACCTTCTAGAATATATCATATGAACGGATGGGGTTGTTACATTTGACCTAATCAAGAAGAAAATAAACAAAAGCTTTGTTAACTTTGGAAGGATTCTTGGAATCTTCCTGCAAAAACAGGTGCCCTGCCTTGCTGGTCTCCTCTGGAGTGCACATAAATGCCTCCAAGAGACTCACCTGTGCCCTCTTTGGCAAGTGGGACAGGCAAATCAGCAAGCCTGGCAGGCCCTCCTCAAGTGCTCCTTCAGGCACCAGGACTCATAGAGTCACTCCCCCACAGGTCTCTGCTCCTGCAGCTGACCTGGCTGTTGCTGTTGCTGCCTCCTCTCCTCCTCCACTTCCAACCCTTCCTCTACCATCCACCATTCCAGCTCCATCCACCATTACCATCTCTAGCCCATCTCCAACAACAATTCCATCTCCAGAACCCATTCTGCCTCCACCAGTAGACCACTTCCACCCTATGTTCTCATACCCTCCACCAGATGTCACCTCTTCTCCATCCATTCCATCTTTCACCCTCCTGGATGACTCCTATATGGATGATTCCCCATCCTCTCCTCCAGAATTACCCTCCTCCTCAACTTCATTCCAAGATCTCCTCCACCATATCATTGACCAACCAACTTTCACCCCATCTATATCCATCCCCTTGTCCTCCATTTCCACTATCCCAACACATGAGCCATCCATTCCACTCTCCAGCCCTCCACTTCCAGCATCCTCAGCTATCCCCATTCCATCTACCTCTGCTCCTATTCTTGAGCAAGTAGACCTCTCAGCCCTAGCTGACAAGTTGTATGAGCTAATTGCCCCCAGGCTCTCTCTACTCTTGGAGACCTCATTGGCTCCTCTACACTTGTCAGTGGCAGCCCTCTCTGCCAGGCTTTCCTCCCTCCTTCCTCAGGCAGCACCACCAGCAGTTTGCCTTGATACAGCTGTATCTGCATCTAGGCAGGGGGAGATGCCATATGAAGCAAGCCTTCATGCTGCTGATGTTTCTATGCCTGCTGCCCCTTCTGCTATTGTTGCTGTGTCTCCAGAATATCAGACTCCTACTGTAGTTCTTGCAATAGACCTAAGGTCTTTGCTTTCTGCCTTTGATCCTGCCTTCTTCAGCTATCTCCCAGAGGTTAATGTTGTCCAGCCCCCAGAAGATTTGTCCAAGGCACTGGTGCCTGTCTCTTGCTGTGACCCTAGCATTATCTCTGCATTTGTACATTCAGTGATTGCTGCTTCTGAAGATGTTGTTGCTGCTGCTGCTGTTAAAGAAAACACTGACTTTGATTCTGAAATTGTTGATACTGCTGAGATTGCTCACACTGCTGCTGAAATCCTAATTGCTTCTGATGAGCCAATTTCCAAGGATCTTCTGATGACAGAGGCCACTGTTTTTGAGCCTGCTGCAGATTCTGATGATGTTACTGCTGTTACTTCTGCTGTCACTACTCCAGTATCTGTTGCATCTGCTGTATTTGCTCTTGTTGCACCCTCTGCATCTGTTGCTCCATCTGCTGCTGTCCCTGCTGCTGCTACTTCTGCTTCTGCCTCATCTGCTGCTATTCAACTGAAGAAAGATTTGATGAAGAGAATTGATGCTCTATATGATGCCCAGAGTTCTGAATCTGATGAGTTCAAGACAGACTCTGATGACTCTTCTGCCACTATTGCAAGGAAAAGGAAAGCTAGGAGCAAGGCTATGAAAAGGGTCCCTCCTGCAAAAGTCAAGGATGATAATGATATTCCTTATTACATTCTGCATAACTGCCCCATCACAGAACATTGGATGCAATATTCTAAAAATCAGCTCAAGGCCATGAAGAAGAAGAGAAAGTATGAAAAGGGCTCCTCCCAGTTCCAGCACCCTCATCCTCCTCCACCACCTCCTCCTGATGCAGGTGCAGGTGTCAGCTCTGCAAGTCAAGCCCCAGCTAGAAGCCAGGCTCCCTATCAACCCCATGCCAGATCCTACCAAAGGGAAAGCCAGTCTAGGGGTTCTTATTCTAGGAGAGGAGGATACAGGGGTAATCAAAGAGATTTTCAAGTTTATTCCAAAGGGTATTCCAGGCAGCACCCATACTCCAGGGGAGGACATGGTTCTTCTGATACATCATCAGGTCCTTTCCCCTACAAGCTCAAAGAAACTGTGTCTGCCAGGCCTCCTAAAGATAATCCTTCCAACAGGTATGAACCACCTGTACCTTTTGAGGACCCTGAGAATAATCCATCTGCTTGGACTGCTAGGATGAAGGAACTGGCTGCACTAGATCAGATCAAGAAGGCCAGAGAGCAAGGTTTAGACACTTCAAATATTTCTACAATGTCAGAGCAAAGACAAAAGCAACTAGACAAATATGCTTCCAGCAAATTCTTTGATGCTGAGAGATATATGGAGTTGCATCCTGCTGCTGTGGTCCCCAGATCTTCAAAGCAAACTTATTTGGGTGCAGCAGATGACACCAGGTCCAACAAGGAAGCTCTAAATCCAAACAGAGAAATCAAACTTGTCAAAGGCAAAGAGAAGAAGTGACAGTGTAAGGTGACAATTTCTGTGAATTCTGACTGCTATCTGGATGACATATATACATATATATATCTCTGTGATGTTTCTGCAATGTCTAGCTGTTGTTTTTATGCTTCTCTGATTGTATGTTGTTATTTGAATTTTTCCAAAGTCTGTAAATAGTCATCCTAACCCAAATAGGGGGAGATTGTTGGAACACCCTATTACTAATTTGGGTCAGGATCACTATGTCTCTAGGAACCTTTACTTGACCTTGTGTATAGCTTAATAGGTCAATTAGAATTGAATCTAAGGGTTAGAAGTCTAGGATTGGAAGCTGCCCTGGAGACCAAGTTTTTCTGTCTGGAGACTAAGTCTGATCGTCGAGCTCAGCACGACGATTCGTCGAACTCCGATCGACGATCGTCTAGCTCAACTCCGACGGATCGTCGAGCTCCACTCAACGATCGCTGAGCTCAACTTCATAATATCGTCGAACTCCATTCGACGATCGGTGAGCTCAGGTCGACGATTTTGACTCTGCATTGGATCTTTATCTCTGAGCTCAGTTCAATGATCTTTGAGCTCAGATCGACGATTATTTTGCTGCTTGAGTTTTCCAGTTCGCTGAGCTCAGCTCGACGATAGCAGAGCTCAGTTCGACGATTTCAGATAACTTCCAGAATTCAAATTCAAATCAGTCAGGAGTTATTCTGCAATTAATTTAGAGATTTGCTAGCCGTTTTCATTTACTTCTGGACTAAGTTTCAAGGGACTTTTCAAGGAATAATTCTGTGGACTTTCCTCCAGAAGAGTTTTTGCAATTAAGGATTCAATCAATGCAGACCAACGGCTATCCTTGACAGAGAATGACATTCTATTCTGGAACAGAGAATAAAAGACATAATGTTTTTTGAATCTACATCAACCAGAAGAAAGAACACACACTATATACAGAATACAAAAAGATACAAAAAAGTTTCTGTCAAAAAGAATTCTGAAGAACACTCATCAAAGAGATCAAGCTTTCAAAAATCTTCAGATCTCTTCAGCTCTCAAAGTGTTCAATGCCAACATCATTTCAAGACTCCAGACACTCAACATTTCAGCTTGCTGAAATCATTTATTGCTGGAGTTCTATCCTTGAAGGCCTATCACCCTCAGCAAAGCTCTTCTTCCTGAAGATCTCAAGGATTCAGGGGGAGCTTTGACATCAATCCACTTAGTCTTCTCAGTTGGTTGAGAAAGAGAAGACTGCCATAACTCTCTCACCCCCACTCTGTAAAGGGTTTCTCAAACTCCCTTCAAAAGTTTGAATCTGGTTTTTGAGCACCTTGTCAAAAGCTCATTGGTGGCAAGACACCTGATCAAAAAATCTGCTTTGGTTTTTGAGCACCTTATCAAAAGCTCATTGGTGCCCAGGACACCTGATCAACTCATCCTATAGTGGATTCCTACCTAGGGTGGTAGAAGAGTGGATGTACCCAAGTTTGGGGATCCACTATATTCCCTTGTGTCATCTGGTTTTGGCTTGTTTTCTTTTTGTTTCTGGCGTTGATTTTTCTGTGCTTAGTATTTGCATATCTCTGTACTGTGATTAGATTTATTTCTGCTTCCCTGCTCACACATATTACAACAATTATTGTAAAAGTTTGCAAAAGTTTTAAAGCACCATATACTCTATTCACCCCCCTCTAGAGTATATCAGATCTAGTTGCTCTTTCAGAGCAGGTAAGCAATAGACAATGAAAAGGATAATTAGACAGGAATGAAGAATTGTATATATGTAAATTTCCAAAAACATCAAGTCTACAACTTGTCATTTCAATCTCTCAACATCTTTTAGGTTTAGGCTTGGGATTGCTGTCTAAATTTTTGAAGTGGAAGTGGGTGACGGGATAGGCCGGGCGGCCTGGGGCGGACAGCTTTGGCGGACTGGGCGGACTGTGATGTGCGGCCTGGTGGAAGGTCTAGTGAGAAGCCGACTATCTTCTGAGAGGGTTGTTTGCATAAAGTCCGCGGACTATGCGGCCTGGTTTCTGCGGATAGGGTGTTTGCTGATTGGCTTTGCCAAGGAGCGGCCTGAGCGGATGGAGGCTTGCGGACTGGTGCATTGCTCAGTGGCCGCGGGTGCAAGCTTGTGCTGATAGGCGGTTTGGCTCATGTTCGCGGGAAGCTTGGGGTCTGGCGTGTCTGCGGTTTGGGCTGTTGCAGACTGAGCTTAGAGCTTGGCTGAGGCCTTGTCGAGCTCTGGTGGCACAGCAGGTGCTTTGTTGTGGAGGTCGATTGGCGGACTGGTTTTGGAGTCTGGGGATGGCTGCTGCGTTGGACAATAGTGCGAGGAGCTCACGGACTGATGGCGGTCTGTGCTAGGGTGTTTGGCGGACGGGAGTTTGTGTCCGCCATGCTCGCATTGGCCTTTGATGGTTTTGGACTTGGTCACACTTTGTGCCAAGACCATGGTGTCCGCGGTATCCTCCAAGTCCGCTGTGACCGGGCGGACTGTTGCTGTCTGCCTTTGGTCGTGGACTTGTGGCGGATTGAGGTGTGAGTCTTGCGGACTGCCTCGGGTTGGTGCGGACTGCCATTAAAGAGGGTTGCTGTCCTGCAGTGGTTGGAGCTTTGCGGGCTAATGCCTTGTCCGCATAGCTTGGGCGGACTTGAGAGGGTTCGTCAATGGTTGCCTTGCTCCTGGCGGTTTTCCTTAGTATCCGGCTAAGTCCATGCGGACTCGGCGGACGGGTTTTGCTATAGCAAGGGCTGGGGTGGTGACGCTATCTCTTGGGTGGTGACCACGCTCCTCACCTTGCCTATAAATAGGACCCCCCTGGCACATCTACAGTAACCTAAGTAACTTGAGTGAACAGTAAGTTGGGTTGAGCGAAGTGCTGCGGTCTCTGTTTGTCAGTCCGCGCGGATTGTTTCAGGCTGACGGTTTGTTGTGTGCAGGTCGCGCGGGTAGCTTCAAGGAGCCAGGAGTTTGGCTGTGACTTTGGTTAAGTACTTGGAAGTGTGTGGTCTCTGCGGACTCAGCAGGAGGTCGCTCTGCGGCTTGTCAGCTCTGTTTCATCTTTGCCAGCTTCAATAACCTGTCCGCCGGCTTCAGGCGGGTAGGGGTGTTCCTTAGTTCAGGTTCAGCAGGAGGCGAATAACGGTGTGTCCGCGCGGCCTCGCGGCTTCGGCGGACTCCGTGGCTATTCGGCGGATTGCAGTGTAGCGTGGGCGATCTCAGCGGACTCGGCGACCTCGGCGACCTCGCGGTCTCGGCGGACTCCGGTGCTGTCCGCCCGGCTTGTTTTTTGGGTGCTTTCTGTTTACAGCTGTTATACTAGCGAAATCATGTCTCGCTATGTATGCCTCGTGGTGTAAAGAAGTGAATGAATAAAAGACATGCTTGTTCTTCCATTGTTTGTTGGGATTTACCTCTGTTCCTTGGTTTCCGCTGGTTCAACGTGCGAACTGGGTAGTTCCGAAGATATTAATTTGGCGTTTGGGCTATCTTGCTGACCACGTTGAGAAAATTTAACATGGTATCAGAGCCAGGTTTCTGAGTTTCAGTTGCGTGAGCGGAAGACAGCCAGTGTTGTTACTCAGTGATTGAGTGGTGATCAACCTGTGTTGTTGCTCGGAGCTGCTGAAAGGTTGCCAACAGGTGTTGCAATGGAAGGGAGTTTTGCAAGAGGACTGGGCATTGAACTCTTAATGCAGACTAACTTCAAGAAGTGGAAGTCGTGCATGAAAAGTTATCTTCTTGGCGAGGAGCTGTGGGAAGTTGTCGGTCGTGACGACAGGCAGGAAGTCACTGCTTCTTTCGGTACTGCTGAGCAGGTTAGGCTCTGGAGAAGAACAAATGCTAAGGCGGAGTTCATTCTGAAGAGAGCCGTGTCTCCGGAACTGTTTGATCACATCGTTGGATGTGAGTCGGCTGCTGATATTTGGACAACCATTGATGAGTTGTTCAATAGGAAGAATGTGGCGCGGCTTCAGTTCCTGGAGAATGAGTTGGCCAGGGCAACTCAGGGAGACCTTTCCATCTCCAAGTACTTCTTAAAGATGAAGAGCTTGTGTGCTGAGCTGTCGGCACTGGATCATGATGAGCCTATCTCTGAGGCAAAGATGAAAAGGCACATTATCCGCGGCTTGCGGAAGGAGTATGTGGCCTTTGTTACATCTGTTCAAGGGTGGGCTACTCAGCCGTCGTTGCTGGAGCTGGAGAATCTGCTTGCCTCGCAGGAGAGCTTAGCAAGGCAGATGGCCGGAGTGAACCTGAATCAGGAAGGCAGCGAAGCTCTCTTCTCAGGCAAGAAGAAAGGATGGGAAGGGACGAAGAAGAAGAAGGTGCAGGCCGCTGGTGAGAAGGAGACTTCAACTTCATATCCGCTGGAGAGGAGCAATGCTCCTAAGGACTGGAAGAAGAATCTGAAGTGCTACCGGTGTCATCAGCGAGGGCACTTCAAGCGGGACTGCAAGGTCAAACTACAGCCTGGGCATGCTGCGGGAAAGGAGGAAGCTTGCGCGAGAAGTGAAGAAGCAGAATGGGGCGAAGCTTTTATGACAGGCACTTGTGTCCGGGCCTTGTCTGCTGAGGACTTCAACGGCGAGTGGATCATGGACTCCGGGTGTGGTCATCACCTCACAGGAGACAAATTGAAGTTCACCTCCATGCAGGCTTACTCAGGTAATGAAGCTATTATCAGTGCTGATAATACTGTTTATGCAGTAGAGAAAGAGGGGGTCGTGTCATTGGGTAGTGATCAGGGGACACTCACGTTAAGGAGTGTGTATCACGTGCCGGGCATGAAGAAAACCTCTTCTCGGTGACCAATGCGGTGGACGCTGGTTATCATGTTCTGTTTGGGCCAACAGACGTGAGGTTCCTTCGCAACGTATCAGCGGTAAAGGCTGATGTTGCTCATGTTGGGAGGAGGGTGAAGAACTTGTTTGTTCTTTCCACCAGTGCTTATGTTGATAAAATGAGAGCCAATGATAGCGCTGCTATCTGGCATGAGAGGCTGGGGCATGTTGGCATGGACAAGCTGAAGGCGATGGCGAGTAGAAGTTTGGTGAAGGGATTGCCGAAGTTGTCCTCCTTTGGTGATGGGCATGTTTGTGCGGGCTGTCAATACGGTAAGGCACATCGCCTTTCGTTTGATAAATCACAAACAAGGAGCAAGAAACCATTGGAGTGTATTCATGGCGATCTGATGGGACCAACAGTTACTGCCAGCCTTGGCGGAAGCAGATATATGCTTGTCTTGGTTGATGACTACTCAAGGTATACTTGGGTGTACTTCTTAAAGGAGAAGTCGGAAGCCTTCCGTTTGTTTGTGGAGTTTAAGGAGTTGGTAGAAGGCCGGCTTGGCTTGCGGATTAAGAAGTTTAGAACTGATAACGCGGGTGAGTTTGTCTCCTCCGAGTTTTCTAACTTCTGCAGGAAGCACGGGATCCAATGGTAGCTTACTTGTGCTCACACTCCACAACAAAATGGGGTAGCGGAGCGGAAGATTCGTCATCTAACGGAGACCTGCAAATGCTGGCTTCTTGCGAAAGATATCCCAAGGTCCTTTTGGGCGGAGGGAATGTCTTGTGCTGCTTATGTTATCAACCGGATGCCACTCAGCCCTATCAAAATGAAGACTCCTATTGAGCTGTTGCTGAAGGAGAAGCCGAGTGTGGGACATCTTCGGGTGTTCGGTTCAACTTGCTACGTGCATGTACCGGATGCTTCACAGACAAAGCTGGATGCGAAGGCAAGGAAACTTGTCTTTGTTGGCTATGATGAGCGGAAGAAGGGATGGAAATGCATGGACCCTGTGACGAAGAAGTTCGTGGTGTCAAGAGACGTTGTCTTTGACGAGCTGACGTCATATGGAGGTGGCTTGGTGGAGCTAACCGGAAGTAGCAAGGTTGATGAAGCACCGGTGGAGGCTACTGAAGGCTTGGAAGAGGAGCTTGTTGTTTCACCAGCAGCTCCTGTTGCTTCTAACTCCGAGGCTGAGCCTTCTGGATAAGGAAGCAGGGGGAGCACTGCTCAATGCTTGCCCCAGGTAGGAGTGGAGCCCGAAGAAGCAACAGAAGCCGTGAGCAAGGAGCCGTGTCTTCGGAGATCGAAGAGGGTGGTTAAGCCACCGGCTCGGTACTGTGATGGGAATGCAGTGAACTTTGTCTCCTGCTTCTTTGCAGGTCCTCTGGATGAGCGAGAGCCTGCAAACTTCAACGAGGCCACTGGAGTAAAGGAGTGGGAAGATGCCATGAAAGAAGAGATTGATGCTCTGAAGAAGAATGAAACCTGGGACCTTGTGCCCAAGGTTGATGACATTACTCCGGTTACTTGCAAGTGGGTGTATAAGTTGAAGAAGAAGGCTGATGGGAGCATTGATCGTTTCAAGGCTCGCCTGGTCGCTAGAGGATTCTCACAGCAGTATGGAGAAGACTTTGAGGAGACATTCAGTCCAATTGCAAAGATGACTTCGGTAAGAGTGGTGATCGCCTTGACTGCTAGCAAGGGATGGAGGTTGTGGCAACTCGATGTGAAGGATGCCTATCTTTACGGAGAGATTGACAAGGACATCTTCATGGATCAGCCGCTTGGTTTTGTCTCTGAGAAGCATCCGGACTATGTTTGCAAACTCAGGAAGGCTCTCTATGGGTTGAAGCAAGCTCCTAGAGCGTGGTATGGGAAGATTGCAGAGTACTTGCAATTCTGTGGATACCTTGCTTCCAACTCGGATTCAAGCTTGTTCGTCAAGAAGAAGGGGGAGCTACAAGTCTTGGTCCTGCTATATGTGGATGACATGATCATCACAGGGAACTCGGAGGGGGAAGTAGCAAGGCTCAGGGCTGAGCTTGCTATACGCTTCGAGATGAAAGACTTGGGAGAGTTGCATCACTTTCTCGGTCTGGAAGTAGAGAGGAAGGAGTGCGGGGTTCTCATTAGCCAAAAAGGGTATGCTGATCGCATTGTGAAGTGATTTGGCATGGGCGAAGGGAAGTAGTGCTCTACTCCACTGGAATCTGGGCTGAAGCTTCGACGAGATGAGGGAAGGGTTATTCATGATCCCTTGGTGTTCAGGGCTCTTGTTGGGAGCTTGATTTATCTGACGATTACAAGGCCGGATATCGCTTATAATGTTGGCCGAGTAAGTCGGTATATGGCTGAACCAAGACAATCTCATCTAGTGGCGGCGAAGGGAATTTTGAAGTATGTCAAGGCTTCTTCTAACATGGGACTCCTCTATAGAAGGGATGCGGAGTTTGCGTTGCTCGGGTACACAGATGCTGACTATGGCGGTGATTCGGATGATCGAAGGTCTACTTCAGGTTATGTGTTCACTTGCGGTTCAGCTAGCATCTCGTGGTGTAGCAAGAAGCAGGACTCGGTGTCAGTTTCAACCACGGAGGCGGAGTATAAGGCTTCGGCCTTGGCTGCTCGGGAAGCCGTTTGGTTGAGGAGGCTTATAGAGGATGTTCATGAAGAAGTGCAAGGGCCTACTTTACTCCGGGGTGACAATGAGAGTGCTCTCAAACTGGTTAACAATCCAGTGTGTCACGCCAGGACCAAGCATATAGAGATTGATCACCATTTCATCAGGGAGAAGGTGTTAGAAGGATCTCTGCTAGTCGGGCATGTTCGGAGTGAAGATAATCTTGCTGACATCTTCACGAAGCCACTGTCGAAGGGGCCCTTTGAACGCTTGCGTAGCTTGCTGGGCTTGGTCACCACTTCCCACTTCAAGGGGGAGTGTTGAAATTTGTGAAGTGGAAGTGGGTGACGGGACAGGCCGGGCGGCCTGGGGCGGACAGCTTTGGCGGACTAGGCGGACTGGGCGGACAGTGATGTGCGGCCTGGTGGAAGGTCTAGTGAGAAGCCGACTGTCTTCTGAGCGGGTTGTTTGCATAAAGTCCGCGGACTATGCGGTCTAGTTTCTGCGGATAGGGTGTTTGCTGATTGGCTTTGCCAAGGAGCGGCCTGAGCGGATGGAGGCTTGCGGACTGGTGCATTGCTCAGTGGCCGCGGGTGCAAGCTTGTGCTGATAGGCGGTTTGGCTCATGTTAGCGGGAAGCTTGCGGACTGGCATGTCCGCAGTTTGGACTATTGCGGACTGAGCTTAGAGCTTGGCTGAGGCCTTGTCGAGCTCTGGTGGCACAGCAGGTGCTTTGTTGTGGAGGTCGATTGGCGGACTGGTTTTGGAGTCCGGGGATGGCTGCTGCGTTGGACAGTAGTGCGAGGAGCTCGCGGACTGATGGCGGTCTGTGCTAGGGTGTTTGGCGGACGGGAGTTTGTGTCCGCCATGCTCGCATTGGCCTTTGATGGTTTTGGACTTGGTCACACTTTGTGCCAAGACCATGGTGTCCGTGGTATCCGCCAAGTCCGCTGTGACCGGGCGGACTATTGCTGTCTGCCTTTGGTCGTGGACTTGTGGCGGATTTAGGTGTGAGTCTTGCGGACTGCCTCGGGTTGGTGTGGACTGCCATTAAAGGTGGTTGTTGTCCTGCAGTGGTTGGAGCTTTGCGGGCTGATGCCTTGTCCGCATAGCTTGGGCGGACTGGAGAGGGTTCGTCAATGGTTGCCTTGCTCCTGGCGGTTTTCCTTGGTATCCGGCTAAGTCCATGCGGACTCGGCGGACGAGTTTTGCTATCGCGCGGGCTGGGGTGGTGACGCTATCTCTTGGGCGGTGACCACACTCCTCACCTTGCCTATAAATAGGACCCCCCTGGCACATCTATAGTAACCTAAGTAACTTGAGTGAATAGTAAGTTGGGTTGAGCGAAGTGCTGCGGTCTCTGTTTGTCAGTCCGCGCGGATTATTTCAGGCTGACGGTTTGTTGTGTGCAGGTCGCGCGGGTAGCTTCAAGGAGCCAGGAGTTTGGCTGTGACTTTGGTCAAGTACTTGGAAGTGTGCGGTCTCTGCGGACTCAGCAGGAGGTCGCTCTGCGGCTTGTCAGCTCTGTTTCATCTTTGCCAGCTTCAATAACCTGTCCGCCGGCTTCAGGCGGGTAGGGGTGTTCCTCAGTTCAGGTTCAGCAGGAGGCGAATAACGGTTTGTCCGCGCAGCCTCGCGGCTTCGGCGGACTCCGTGGCTATTCGGCAGATTGCAGCGTAGCATGGGCGATCTCAGCGGACTCGGCGACCTCGGCGACCTCGCGGTCTCGGCGGACTCCGGTGCTGTCCGCCCGACTTGTTTTTTGGGTGCTTTCTGTTTACAGCTGTTATACTAGCGAAATCATGTCTCGCTATGTATGCCTCGTGGTGTAAAGAAGTGCATGAATAAAAGACCTTCTTGTTCTTCCAATGTTTGTTGGGATTTACCTCTGTTCATTGGTTTCCGATGGTTCAACGTGCGAACTGGGTAGTTCCGAAGATATTAATTTGTCGTTTGGGCTATCTTGCTGACCACATTGAGAAAATTTAACAATTGCTGCTTATCCATCTTTTCTTGCTGTCTCCTTAGGTAGTTGAAAGGCTTAGGGAAATATTTAGGAGGCCTTGGAGGAGCAGCAGGATTATTTCTCCCAAACTCTCTATCATGGATCTTCCTTTTTAGCATTGATTTCTCATATAACTCCCATTCCTGGGAACTGTAGTGAATGCTCATGTTCTCATTGTGATCCATAACTAGCCTGAGTGTGTCCAAAATTAGAGTCTTTGAGGTTGGAGACCAAGGTTCAGCATGTTCAGTGGCTTTGGAAGGAGCAGTCCTGCTAGCAGAGGGGCCTTCACCATACATCCTTTTCTTCTTGTAGGTTCTGATCTCTGGAGGAGCTTGAAGGAATATATAAGCAGGATCTTCTTCCCAGCCTGGAACATAAGTGTCTGGAGTAGCAACTGAGTCTCCAGGCCTGGGAGAGAAGGTAGGTTGCAGAGGAATAGCTGGGGTAGTGACATCTGTAGCTAGAGGGTTGAGATGATGGGGAATGATGTTTGGGTCAACTGCAAGGTCTGGCAAGATCTGATTGTGCATCCAGACAGCAGTGTCATATGTGTGAAATTTGACACTCTGTATCTGGGCTAGCACATCAGCATGAATGGTCTTCACATGAGCTTCCCATTCATCTGTCTTCTGAGCAGCAGATTTTTCTACCTGTTCTTCGAGTTCTTTTATCATACCCTCCCCCTTTCTGATTTCAATAGATAGTTTCTCTATGGTGTCATCTTTGAAGATGCCAACTTCTTCACAGATTGTCATTTTGTTAGCCTCATTTTTCTTTTCTAGTTCTATCTGATTGTTTGTCAGGGTGACACCTTGTTGAAATAAGTACTTGAGCCTATCAGTGTTATGCTGAATTTCAGCAAAGCCTCTGCTCATCTCAGTCTCAAGAGCAGTTACCTTGTCAGTGACTACCTTTAGAGAGGTGTCAAAATAATTTCTCTGTTCTTGAAGAAGAAGTGCAATACTTTGCAGCAAATCTGAGGAGGAAGAGACTGTAGCAGCAGCAGAGGGAGCAGCAGTAGGGATAGGAGGAGTTACCCAAGGAGTTATTTCTTCAATGATGACAGAGCTGAGAGCTCTGGTGGTATGAATTATAGCATCCCTTTCTTTTGTATCATGGGGAAGGGAGAAATCTAGGTTTCTGAGAGGGGCCTCAGCAGGCTCTGGAGTGGTCTCATCAGAAATAAGAATGGTGTCTTGCCCGTCTTTTGGGGGATTTGGAGATGGTGTTGGAGTCCTGGCTGGAGAATGGGCAGGAGACTGTGCTGGAGTGGAGTCCTGGGGACATTCAGAGGTTGGAGCTGGAGGAGATAGAGGAGGAAGGGGCATCACTTCTTCAGAAAGCTCTGCAATCATAGCATCTATGGCAGCAGCTGTGGACAGAAGAGTGTCTTGAGGTATTTGATCTGAAGGAGTGGCTGGACTCTGTGGAGTATGAGGTAGGGATGGAATTACTGGCTGAGGAGAGGGCTGCCTGACTTGGCTAGAAGGAGCAGGCTCCCCCTCACTTGGTGCACCTGAGGAGATGGCCACATGATGAGGAGAGGGAGATGGAGTCATGTCCTCTACAGCTGGAACTTCTGGAACTTCTGAAAGCTTGGTAGCTTGGGCAGAATTCTTTAGCTTGAGATCTCATCTCTGAATGGAAGAGATGGAGACCTTATTCATGTGGTGAAGTGGGGTCCCTTTGGAGAAGTTGAAGACCTCAGGATTTGTTGCATGGAGGAGCAGAGAGATAATTCTGGCATAGTTGGGGATTTCAAGCTGTCCTTGATTTTATCCAGAATCAGCATACCAAATTGATATTTCTTGCGGCAGACAATTGCTTGCATTATATCGAAGAAATATAAGGGAATGTCTCTGATGGAGTGAGTCTTGCACAGTAGAATTTTGACAATAATGTCAACTAGAAATTTTCCTTCAGCGTTCATGTCTGACCTTTTAATATACTGAGCGTCAGGAGAAATGCCACAGAAAAGGGCTGTTCGGTCAGAGTCTTCATCATCTAACTCATCATCTTCATCGACAATCGACATTCGGAGAAGCTGAGAGACAGAGTTCTTGGTGAACTTAAGTTTCAAACCGTTCACTTTGGATTTTAGGACTTTCCCATTCCTTCTGACCTTGAGACTGGAGAAGAATTCGGCAACTTCGGGGAATAAAATGCGAACGGGTTCCTGGAGAATGAAGGAGAGACCGGCGATGTCGAGAAGGATGAGGAGGTTTTGGAAGTCATCGGAGAGCTCTGCAATACCGGCGGTGACTAGTTCTGAGCCGACGCCGATCTTGGAGTAAGCCGCCATGGATGCGATTGACTGGAAGAAGTGAGAGAGGCGGCTCTGCAACAACGGCGGAGGAGAGTAGGCGAATCGGCAGAGTAGACGAAGTGGCAGAGGGTACTCGAGAGAAATAAATAATGTCGTGTAGGTTTGGGTTTTCGGAATTTCATATATATAATTCTTAAATTACCGCTAATTAATTTAACGGAAGAGGCGGCATTTAGCCTTGGGTGGCGAATAGAACAAATTTCAAAATCTGAGAAACAGCACACGAGAAAGAGATAGACTACTCGAGTAGGTAAGAGGTTACTCGAGTTGGTCTGTAGAGAGTATTCGAGTAGGTGGAGAAAAATACTCGGGTAGATAGGTGACTTACTCGAGTAGGTAAGTGACTTACTTGAGTAGGTAAGTAGGTACTCGAGTAGGCACACTCTTATACTCGAGTAAATAGAGAAGAGTACTCGAGTATGTCAGTTGTTACTCGAGTAGGTCTGCCTTGACTCGTGTAGGGAAGTCACATACTCGAGTATGTCTTATGCTTCTCGAGTTGAATTTTGAAAAAGTGGAGAAGAAGTAGATTTTGACTGACCCCTTACAATTACTTGCTTCTTAGTCATTCAGCCTTCTTTAGTCATCTTTGTTGAGCATCCCAAGCTCTGTCTTGAAGAACGAGAACTTGGTCTCGTCCAGCGGCTTTGTGAAGATATCTGCAACTTGCCTATCTGTAGGCGCATATTGGAGATCTATGTCTCCATGCTCCACATGTTCCCGGATGAAGTGATACCTTAACTCGATATGCTTTGTCCGGCTGTGGGAGACTGGATTGTTGGCTATTACAATTGCGCTGGAGGAGTCACAGTACACGGGAATCCTTGAACTGCAGGTTGTAGTCCTCGAACTGATTCTTTATCCATAGTAACTGTGCGCAACAACTGCCTGCAGAGATATACTCTGACTCGGCCGTTGAGATTGCGACACAGTTCTGCTTATTGCTACTCCAGGAGATTAGCCATCTTCCGAAGAATTGGCAAGTCCCTAAGGTGCTTTTCTGGTCGTCTTTGCTACCTACAAAATCTGCATCTGAAAATCCAATTAGTTCGCTGTCATTACTTCTTGGGTACCATAAGCTAAGATTTGGTGTGCCTTTAAGGTATCTCAGGATCCGCTTTGCAGCAGCGTAATGAGATTCCTTACTGTTCACCTGAAATCTAGCACAGACACATGTTGAAAACATTATGTTAGGCCTACTGGCAGTAAGGTAGAGCAAGGATCCAATTATGCTTCTGTACTTGGTTTCATCAATAGGTTTCCCTTTTTCATCCTTATTCAGAGACATAGTTGAGCCCATTGGAGTCCTCATAGAGGTTGCGTTCTCCATTCCGAATTTCTTAATTAGCTCTTTTGTGAACTTGGTCTGTGAGATGAAAATTCCATCTTCAGATTGTTTCACCTGAAGCCCTAAGAAATACTTCAGCTCGCCCATACTGCTCATTTCAAACTTCCCTTGCATAAGTTTTGAGAACTTTTTGCAGAGGTTGTCATCTGTAGAGCCAAAAATAATGTCGTCGACGTAGATTTGCACTAGCAAAATCTTGCCTTTTATTTCCCTAAGAAATAATATCTTGTCTATCTTTCCCCTTGTGAACTTATTCTCAAGTAGAAAGGTAGACAGTGTTTCATACCAAGCTTTAGGAGCTTGTTTCAGACCATATAGGGCCTTGTGCAGAAAATAGACATGATCAGGAAAGTTAGGATCAACGAAACCTGTGGGTTGTTCCACATACACTTCCTCCTTTATGTTACCATTTAGGAAGGCTGACTTCACGTCCATCTGATAGACGGTGAAGCCCTTGAAAGCAGCATATGCTAGGAATAACCTTATTGCCTCCAGCCTCGCCACTGGAGCATATGTCTGGTCGAAGTCGATTCCTTCTTCTTGACGATAGCCTTTAGCGACGAGTTTGTCCTTATTCTTTATGATAGTTCCGTCTTCGTCCAACTTGTTTCTGTAGACCCATTTTGTTCCAATGATGTTCTTTCCTTTGGGTCTTGGAACCAGCATCCACACATTGCAGCGCTTGAACTGATTTAGCTCTTCTTACATTGCCATTATCCATGATGCGTCTGAGTTTGATTCCTCAAATTTCTCTGGTTTAACCTGTGAGAGAAAACTCAGATGAAGATTCTCATTAGTTGTACCTCTCCGAGTTCTGACACCATCCCGGGGATCTCCTATGATCTGGTCCATGGGGTGATCCTTCAGATGTTTGAGCTCTAGAGTTCTTGCATCTGGATTATCTTCAAGCACTGGAGTGATTTCTTCATCCTGGATGACTTCTTCATTTTGATCATCAGCCTCTCCAATAGGAGTTGGAGTGGTGATCTTAATGAACTTCTCGCCTTTGTCTTCGGACGGATCATCAAAGCTAGCTTCTTTCAGCTTTTCACCTGCATTTTTAATGAGCATACTAGACGGATTGCTTTGCAGCAAGCTCGTCTCATCAAATATAACATGTATCGATTCTTCCACCACCAGGGTTTTTCTATTAAATATCATATATGCCTTTCTATGGCTACTATATCCTACAAAAATACCTTCAAAGCTCTTTTCGCTGAACTTGGTGGTATGATACTTACCATTGTTATGTACGAAGCATTTACAGCCAAAGATTATAAAGTATGAGACTGTTGGTTTCCTGCCTTTCAGAAGTTCGTAAGGTGTCTTATTGTGGTCTTTGTTTATGAGTGCTCGATTTTGCACGTGGCATGCAGTGTTGACGGCCTCAGCCCAGAAGTACTCTGGTAGTGAAGCGCCACTCAACATGGTCCTGCAGGCCTCTATGAGTGTTCTATTCCTTCTCTCTGGCACTCCATTCTGTTGTGGAGTACGAGGAGAGGAAAACTCATGAAAGATACCTAAGCTTTCACAGAATTCTGTCATGGCCCCAGATTTGAACTTTGTTCCGTTGTCACTTCTGATTTTGACTATGGAGCAGTTGTATTCATTCTGCACTTGCCTGACAAAATTAGTAAAGATGTCGAAGGTATCTGACTTGTGTTTCAGAAAGAACACCCACGCGAAGCGCGAGTAGTCATCAACAATTACCAATGTATAGTCCTTACCTCCCAAACTTCTAATCTGCAGTGGACCAAACAAGTCCATGTGCAATAGATGGAGACATCTGTTAGAGTCTTTGCCAATAATGCTTTTAAAGGTAGCCCTTGTTTGCTTGCCTTTTACGCATACATGACAAGGTCTGTCTTTGACGTATTTGACATTTGGGGCATCACGTACTAAGTTCATTGAAAATAGTTTATTAATAGTTTTGAAATTAATATGTGCGAGTCTCTTGTGCCATTGGTCACCAAGATACGCACTATCTTTTGCTAAAAGACACACTGGTGTAGAGGAATCTATACAGATTAAATTTAAACAGAAAATATTCTTGCTTCGAGTGCCTGATAGAATCGTTTCCATATTGTCAACGGATTTTATCAAGCACTTATCAGCATGGAACTCAACTATGTATCCTTTATAGCAGAGTTTGCTTATGCTAATGAGATTGTGTTCCAATCCTTCGACATAGGCCACATCCGAGAAGGATACATTGTCGTTAGTAATCATACCATATCCTCTAGCAATTCCATGGTCTGAACCTCCAAAGATGACCTTTGGTCCGTTCACGACTGGAGTAAAGTTCTGAATGAGGCTTCTAGTCCCGGTCATATGCCGAGAGCATCCGCTGTCCAAGTACCAAATAGGCGTTTTCTTGGCCTTTGGACATCCCTGCAATCATAATCAATTTGCCTTAGGAACCCAAACACGTTTGGGTCCTTGGTCTCGGGTTAGAGTGCTACCCCTATGAGTGTTAGCATTATGAGCGGTCTTTCTCATATTGCTGACATGAGGGGTTGCAGCATTTCTGGAATTGAACCAGCAATCTATGGCGAAGTGACCAACCTTGCCACAGTACCAACAGTCAAATCGGTTGTACCTTTGCCTCAAGATCTCCTGCTTGACCTTTTGGAACTTTGGTCTAGAAAGGGTAGCATTCTTGGAGGAAGATGCCTCATGATTATGGCAATCACATGGCTTCTTCTCCTTTATGGGCTTCTCTACAACAGGCTTTGTCTTTGATGCCTTCTTGAAGTTATGCCCATAATTAAAAGGGCCATAGCTCTGAAGAATAACTTCTTCATAAGGTGCCTTAAAGGTACTTTCGCCAAAGTTTCGGGGTCGAGCCCATCCTTGATAGCGGGACTTTGGCTCTACATAAGTAGGCCTAGCAAAGTGCCCGTATGATGAGTCAAAATCAAACTCATTTGATGGAAAGATGACCTTTTTGAATGTAGTTTGATTTTGAGGGGCTTTTCCCTTTTCTTCGGCTGAGGCCTTTTTGGCGGCCTTATTTTTTCGTTGATTCTTGTTTCTCCTAGAGGATTTTCTAGGAGCTTCTTCATGGCTTAGTCCAGCTCCATTGCCCTTTGCTGAGAATTCAACAACGAATGGAAGAACTGTCTTGGGCTTCGAGAAACTCTCAACAAGTTTCCTTTCAGCTGCAAGTTCGGCTTCCAATCCCTTGGTGATCTCCTTAAGGTCAAGGTGCTCAAGAGCCTTGTTGTATTCTTCAATAGCATTATTGAAGTTTTCTTCGAGGGAGTCAGTCTTTGCGACTTTCTCTCTCAAGATGCTCTCTTCGGTTTTTAGAGACTTGATCTCTTTAGCCTGGGTCTTCACGACTCGACGACATATGTCGTAAGCCATGATTAACTCCTTGTACTGGGCCATTAATTCTGACTCATCGTCAGAGGAACTACCCTCGCAATCATGTTCAGAGACTTCAGACTCTGAAAGAGGGGTATGAGAGTTTACCTTCCCAGTGAACTGGGGCTCTTGTTCATCATCTGTTTGAGCCATTAGCCCAAAGTATGCTTCTACTTCTTCGCTTGACTCAGATGAGTCGGAGTCGCTAAGAGTCTTGCTCCTTTTGGCTATGAGGCTCTTCTCTTTCCTCTTCTTGTTGCGTGAGGATTTCTTATCTTCTCTTCTACCACCCTCCTTCTTCTTGTGAGGGCAGTCAGCAATGACGTGACCTGACTTATTATAGCAATAGAAAATGATGTCAGTTGAAACGTATTTGTTATGTTTAGTATTATACCTTTCGTGGCTGCTTGAGCCTTTTCTTTGTCGATCGTCATCGCGTCGCGATCTTCTGTATGAGGCATCCTTGCCTTTCCATTGTTTCTTTTTATTAAGAAAGTTCTTGAATTGCCTTAAGAGTAAGGAGAACTCTCCTTCAGATAGTTCAGAGCCTGAGGTGCTAGGCTCTGATGTTTCTTCTTCTTCATCAACTTCTGGAGCTGGAGAGGGGGAGGCAGCCTTAGTCTTTCTGGAGGTGTCCTCCTTCAAAGCGACAGATTTATCCTTGAGTGCAGACTTACCTTTCTCTTCTTCAGCTTTTCTTGTATTGATTTGGAGTTCATAAGACATAAGCTTTCCAAAGAGATTTTGTGGGCCCGTTTTAGCTAGCTTCCCGAACTCCCTGATGGCGCATACCTTGTTATCCCATTCCTTGGTTAGGGATCTCAAGAACTTGTCGTTCAGTTCTCCGTTAGTGAAGACACGGCCATACACCCTTAGGCCATTCACAATTTTGAAGAAGTTTTCAAATGTGTCGGCAATTGTTTCCTTGTTCCCTTGTCGGAACGCTTCATATTTTTGGTTGAGAAGGGATCTCCGATCATCCCTTACTTCTTCAGTTCCTTCCATCAAAGTGACTAAGGAATGACACATCTCCTTAGCTGATTGACAGTGAATCAAATTCTGCAGCATTGAGTCATCGACTGCACTCGCTATAATGTTCTTAGCTTTCTTGTCGAGGGAGACAAGTGCAATCTCGTCTTTGTCGAGATCCATTAGCTTTTTGGGAACTTTCTTGGTAGGGTCGATAGTGGACACAGTCATGGGAATGTAAGGACCTTCTTCAACGATCATGAAGATCCTTGGATCCACAGCTTCCATGAAAAATTTTATCCTTTCTTTCCATATGGGAAAGTTATTTTTGTTGCACAGTGGAAGCTTGGCGAAATCTTTGCCCTTGTCCATTTTATGGTAGAATCTTTCAGACAACAGATTTGGATCTGATCAAGGTGTTAACCTTTTGACGATCAACCTGGCTTTGATACCAATTGAAAGAAAACGGTTGTCAACCTAAATCACCTAGAGGGGGCTGAATAGGTGAGTTGTGCGTCTTTTGCGGAATAAAAAATAATTAGAGCACAGCACAGAACTATCTACCAATATCACAGATGACACAAGATTTATAGCGGTTCCCCAACCTTGGGTACATCCACTTTCCCTCACCGATCTAGCAATCAACTAGACTCGGCTACTCCACTATCTCGGATCAAAAATCGATCCTACCCTCGGAACAAAGTTCCTACAAACTCGATCCAAACAAGGGGATCTACACCTCGGAAGATAACACTTCCTACAAACTCGGAGTGAAAAACTCCTACACTCGGAGAAACTTTCTCCTACAAAATTAATAAAGTCTTGGAAGATTATACAAATAGTAAATCCAATCAGATCTGATGAAATGGCCAGAAAACTTCTTCTTATGGACTTTGCAGCACTATCAGAAATCGGTGAAGAGAGTCTCGGCCCAAATCTGGATCTTCTTGCTTTTACAGAATCAGAGAGAGATAAGATGAACGGTGATGTCGATCTCGATCTGTAACTTTCTTCAGAATGAATCCTATGAACTTAGAAGCAGTGGCCGGAGAAGATGGTGGCAGCGACGGCTTCCGTTTCGTAAAAACAGGGAGGAGTCGGCTGAAGAATTTTTCTCGAAATAAAAATGACAAGAAAGCTTGGAGAATGCTTAGGGTTTGTCATTTTCTGATAAGACCTTATATAGGAGAGATTAACTGTCATAATCGGTCATAATGGTGTACACGTGGACCAATCATGTCGCGTGATTTTAAAATCCCGTCAGAAAAAGGACTTAGACAATTTTCAGAAAAGGTTCAGCCAACTACACGAGTAAATGAATAGCTACTCGAGTAGTTTAATAACTACTCGAGTACATGAAGGAGAACATACTCGGGTATATAAAGATAGGCTACTCGAGTAGGTAGAAATCAACTACTCAAGTAAGCAGACAGAACTACTCGAGTATGTAGAGTGACTTACTCGAGTTCATAAAGGATCTACTCGAGTACAGGAAAAATTACTCGAGTATATTACATAAACTACTCGAGTACATGAAGTACTACTCGAGTGAGATACTTAGAAAAATTCTGAAGATGTCAGCAAGCAACTACTCGAGTAGTTGAACTAAACTACTCGAGAGGAAGTAATCTACTCGAGTAGGTGAAAGTTCTACTCGAGTAAAAGACTTAGAAGATTCTGGAGAGGAAAAATTTCAAGGTACACGAGTGAAACATGATCTACTCGAGTAGGTATAATGAACTACTCGAGTATGATTCTATCTACTCGAGTATGTGAGTATACTTACTCAAGTCCATGACTTAGAAAAATTTTGATGAGTGAAGACTTTAATACTCGGGTATAATGAGTAATCTACTCGAGTATATAAACATGCTACTCGAGTATATGACTATGTATACTCGAGTACATGACTTAGCTACACGAGAGATACACTTAAGTACCCGAGTACAAGGTTTCTTTACTCGAGTAAATTATACCCAAACTACTCGAGTAGTTATAGACCTACTCGAGTAAAAGACTTAGAGAATTTTTTTGATGTTGGAAAAATGTTTTTTCTAGAGTAGTCAACTTCCAATTCCTTTCCCAAAGTCCAATATCTTGAATATGAAGTGTATCCCAATAGAGAGACCACACATGAGTCAACACCTTGGAATATGCAATGAGAGATTACATTGCACAGTTCCTGTGTTTGGTGACCCACTGTGGACTGACATTGGTCTACACTTCCCAGTGAAATTCCTGCAAACATATATCTCAAACCAAGCATCAAATATAACTTAATTCATCTTAGTTCCAGGGTGACTTCATCAAATCTGGGTTAGTGTGGATGTAATACCCAACAACTCCCCCTTGAAGTGGGAAGTGGTGACCAAGCCCATCAAGCTGCGCAAGCGCTCAAAGGGCCCCTTCGACAGTGGCTTCGTGAAGATGTCAGCAAGATTATCTTCACTAAGAACATGCCCGACCAGCAGAGATCCTTCCAACACCTTCTCCCTGATGAAATGGTGATCAATCTATATATGCTTGGTCCTGGCGTGACACACTGGATTGTTAACCAGTTTGAGAGCACTCTCATTGTCACCCCGGAGTAAAGTCGGCCCTTGCACTACTTCATGAACATCCTCTATAAGCCTCCTCAACCAATGGCTTCCCGAGCAGCCAAGGCCGAAGCATTATACTCTGCCTCCGTAGTTGAGACGGACACCGAGTCCTGCTTCTTGCTACACCACGAGATGCTAGCTGAACCGCAAGTGAACACATAACCTGAAGTAGACCTTCGATCATCCGAATCACCGCAATAGTCAGCTTCCGTGTACCCAAGCAACGCAAGCTCCGAGTCCCTTCCATAGAGGAGTCCCATGTCAGAAGTAGGCTTGATATACTTCAGAATACTCTTTGCCGCCACTAGATGAGACTTCCTTGGTTCATCCATAAACCGACTTACTCGGCTAACAGCATAAGCAATGTCCGGCCTTGTAATCGTCAGGTAAATCAAGCTCCCAACAAGAGCCCTGAACACCAAGGGATCATGAAGAACCCTTCCCTCATCTCGTCAAAGCTTCAGCCCAGGTTCTAGTGGAGTAGAGCACTTCTTCCCTTCGCCCATGCCGAACCGCTTCACAATGCGATCTACATACCCTTTCTGGCAAATGAGAATCCCGCACTCCTTCCTCTCCACTTCAAGACCGAGAAAGTGATGAAGCTCTCCCAAGTCTTTCATCTCGAAGCGTATAGCAAGCTCAGCCCTGAGCCTTACTACTTCCCCCTTGGATTTCCCTGTGATGATCATGTCATCCACATACAGCAGGACCAAGACTTGTAGCTCCCCCTTCTTCTTGACGAACAAGCTTGAATCCAAGTTAGAAGCAAGGTATCCACAGAATTGCAAATACTCTGCAATCTTCCCATACCAAGCTCTAGGAGCTTGCTTCAACCCATAGAGAGCTTTCCTGAGTTTGCAGACATAGTCCGGATGCTTTTCGGAGACAAAACCAAGCGGCTGATCCATGAAGATGTCCTTATCAATCTCTCCGTAAAGAAAAGCATTCTTCACGTCAAGCTGCCACATTCGCCATCCCTTTCTAGCAGCCAAGGCGATCACCACTCTATCTGACTTCATCTTCGCAACTGGACTAAACGTCTCCTCAAAGTCTTCTTCATACTGTTGTGAGAATCCTCTAGCGACCAGGCGAGCCTTGAACCTATCAATGCTCCCATCAGCCTTCTTCTTCAACTTAAACACCCACTTGCAAGTAACCGGAGTAATGTCATCAACCTTGGGCACAAGGTTCCAGGTTTCATTCTTCTTCAGAGCATCAATCACTTCCTTCATGACATCTTCCCACTCCTTCACTCCAGTGGCCTCATTGAAGTTTGCAGGCTCTCGCTCATCTAGAGGACCTGCAAAGAAGCAGCAGACAAAGCTCATTGCATTCCCATCATAGTACCGAGCCAGTAGCTTAACACCCCTCTTCGATCTCCGAAGGGTCGGCTCCTTGCTCACTTCCTCCGTTGCTTCTTCGGGCTCAACTCCTACTTGGGGCAAGCATTGAGCAGTGCTCCCCTGCCTCCTGAGCCAGAAGGCTCAGCCTCGGAGTTAGAAGCAACAGGAGTTGCTGGTGAAACAACAAGCTCCTCTTCCAAGCCTTCAGCTACCACCACCGGTGCTTCATCAACCTTGCTACTTCCGGTTAGCTCAACCGAGCCACCTCCATACGACGTCAGCTCGTCAAAGACAAGGTCTCTTGACACCACGAACTTCTTCGTCGCAGGGTCCATGCATTTCCATCCCTTTTTCCGCTCATCGTAGCCAAAAAAGACAAGCTTTCTTGCCTTCGCATCCAGCTTAGTCCGTGAAGCATCCGGAACATGCACGTAGCAAGTCACCAAACGAGGATAACTTAGGCAACCCTCTCACCAAACTTCTACTAGCCATCGCCTTCAGCTTGTCCATGCCTACATGTCCAAGCCTCTCATGCCAGATAGCATCGCTATCATTGGCCCTCATACGATCAACATAAGAATTGGTGGCAAGAACAAAAACGTTCTTCACCCTCCTCCCTACATGAGCAACATCAGCCTTAACCGCTGATACGTTGCGAAGGAACCTCACGTCTGTTGGCCCAAACAGAACGTGATAACCAGCATCCACCGCATTGGTCATCGAGAATAGGTTCTTCTTCATGCCCAGCACGTGATACACACTCCTTAACGTGAGTGTCCCCTGATCACTACCCAATGACACGAACCCCTCTTTCTCTACTGCATAAACAGTATTATCAGCACTGATAATAGCTTCATTACCTGAGTAAGCCTGCATGGAGGTGAACTTCAATTTGTCTCCTGTGAGGTGATGACCACACCCGGAGTCCATGATCCACTCGCCGTTGAAGTCCTCAGCAGACAAGGCCCGGACACAAGTGCCCGTCATAAAAGCTCCGCCCCATTCTGCTTCTTCACTTCTCGAGCAAGCTTCCTCCTTTCCCGCAGCATGCCCAGGCTGTAGTTTGACCTTGCAGTCCCGCTTGAAGTGCCCTCGCTGATGACACCGGTAGCACTTCAGATTCTTCTTCCAGTCCTTAGGAGCATTGCTCCTCTCCAGCTGATATGAAGTTGAAGTCTCCTTTGTTGGGTTTCTCTATGAGGATGGCACAACGCTTGTGCACGCAGTGGAAAATTAAACATCAAGAAAAACCCAAAGAGATGTGGATCGGGCCATGAACGTTGAATTAAGAAGTTAGTAAAAACTAGGCAAAAATTACCTCGGTGGCGTTGAGTCACAACTCAACGGAGATGCTCCAAACTTTGATTTCTGCTGGTGGCGAGTTCTACGTGGAATAATGTCCACGTTTCTGCAGAAGTCCACACGAGCGGGAGAACACCGGTCTTTCCGTCACACGGAAAGATGGGGATGGAGAAGACCGCACCTCTGCTATTCAACGGACTGCTAGGTTCGCGCCAGGAAGAGCAGCACCATCGACAGTCGCCGAAGAAAAGGAGGTCGACGGAGTGAACACGGCGGCGGAACTCTTCCGGCGGCGGGAATCGGGATCGGCGGAGCGAACGAGCGGAACTCTTCCATCGGGTTCGATTCGCTACAGGAGAAAATCGCGAGAGAGAGTTCCCGAAAACCCTAAGTGTCCTATTTATACCAAAGGGATAAATAAACCCAGGAAAATCGCTATCCGCAGACCACCCGAAAATAGGGTTCAGAATCGGCGAGTATCAATCGGTGAGAATCGGCGACAATCGGCGAGAATCACTGAGCAGGTTCGGCGAGAATCAGTCGACGAGTATCATACAGGATCGGCGAGAATCAGAGTACAATACTCGACGATTCTCGCCGATCGTCGAGCCGCGCTCGACGATACACAACGATACTCGACGATCATCGAGCCGCGGTCGACGACAATTGTCGAAGTAGTCGATCGTCGAGAATCAACAATTGATTCTCGACGATTCTCGTCGATCGGCGAGAATCAGAGAGACGATTCTCGCCGATCGGCGGGAATCAGAAGACGATTCTCGACTAATGTCATCGACCCTCGGACGACAATCCCAACCAGCCCTTCAAGGCAACATTTGCCCAAACCGATGATCCTATAAGGCAACACTTTGCCCATAACCCTATTCAGGTCGGTGATTGGTAACCTTTACCAACACAGTCAGTCATCCAACTTCTCCACATCTCTTATGTGCGACCCTGCAGGCTCATATCGCGTTGGCAGTGAGATTACATGCTTGATCACTTCCAGATCACAATGGTAACTCCAACAGACTCCCACTTGATCTCGAAAGTATCAAAGCAAAAACCTCACAAACAATGAGCGACATCTAGCAATGCATCATTGCTCCCCAAGCAATAAGAGTTTATAACTCATAAGCCTTTATGACCAATGTATCAGCGTTGTCTTTGTCCCTTTGTCCCTTACATCCGGAAAGAACAAGAGGCATGGACCGTGTCACCCTCGTAATAGCTCAATCCTAGTTTCTTGATCCAGGACGGACTTCCAGAGAATGGTGAGTCCAATATCACATATTGACTCAACCAAGCATGGCCATGCATTTCTCAGTCCAGTTCCATCAAGGGGCCCATGGATGCAACTCCTGTCATACAGGAGGACAAATCCCATATCTGCTCACACACAAACACCCAAATGATTCGTAACATGCCCAACAACCACCCTTATCATCAACCTTTCTCAAGGAAGACTTTAGATGGCATCAAAGCATGCTCTTCCTCACTTGATGAATGCTGTGACTTCAGGTCAAAGGATCACAACACCATTGTCAATTGAGACCTACTCGTGACACGATTGGATGACAATCCACAGAGTAGTCTCAGGTTGGGTCTGTCCAGTACAACTTGTTCACTAACAAGTACCCACGTGATGACTTGATATCACAATATCATGACCTGTGAGAACCAGTCATCAGTCAACACACGTGCTAGTCTTCATGTACCATCATCACCCTTAGCTTCTATGATGATACTCGACTAGGGACCTTTAAGAATGGAGCTTCAAATAAATCATGGGCTCTCACATTCAAGTCACGTACTTGATGTCCCATGGAAGCGAACATTCTAAGGGTATCTATTATGTTATCATTTAACTATCATATATAGAAAAATTCATAATAAAAGAATTTGCCATTAATTATAAAAGAAAAACTAGGTACACAGTTCATCATATGAACAAACGGCCAACAAAATACAAAATTACATGCAACCCACAAGATTCTCGCTAGAGTTGATCATTTAGGTATCGTATACCCATCGATCTAGTATGACCATCATGCTTTCTCTGCGCAAGAGGCTTTGTCAGCGGATCCGCAATATTTTCCTCAGTCGGCACTCTGCAAATGTTTACATCTCCTCGTTCGACAATCTCACGAATAAGATGAAAACGCCGGAGTATGTGCTTGGAGCGCTGATGAGATCTAGGTTCCTTAGATTGTGCAATTACACCATTGTTATCACAGTAGAGAACTACGGGACCAACAATGCTAGGAACTACATCAAGCTCGCCGATGAATTTCCTAATCCATACAGCCTCCTTCGCCGCATTAGCTGCTGCGATATACTCGGCCTCTGTTGTAGAATCAGCAACTGTCTCTTGCTTGGAACTCTTCCAGCTCACAGCTCCTCCATTCAGGCAAAACACAAAACCTGACTGAGACTTGGAGTCGTCTCGATCAGTTTGGAAGCTAGCATCCGTGTAACCACTTACAACGAGCTCTTCCTCTCCACCATACACCAAGAACACGTCCTTAGTCCTTCTCAAGTACTTCAGGATATTCTTGACTGTAACCCAGTGACACTCACCGGGGTCTGACTGATACCTGCTAGTCATGCTCAAAGCAAAGGAGACATCGGGTCGAGTACATAACATCGCGTACATAATTGATCCAATTGCCGAAGCATATGGAATCAACTTCATGCGGTCCTTATCTTCACAAGACTTTGGACACTGGTCCTTAGAGAGATTCACACCATGAGACATGGGCAAAAATCCTTTCTTGGACTCAAGCATGTTGAACCGCTTCAACACCTTTTCGATGTACGTACTCTGGGTCAAACCCAGCAACTTCTTCGATCTATCTCTATAGATCTTAATACCGAGTATATAAGTCGCTTCACCCAAATCCTTCATTGAAAAGCAGTTCCCTAGGTTTTTCTTAACAACTTTCAGGGTAGGAATGTCATTCCCAATCAACAGTATGTCATCTACATACAATATCAGGAAGACAACAATGCTCCCACTGATTCGCTTGTAAACACAAGGCTCATCTTCATTCTTGATGAAACCAAACTCTTTGATTTTCTCATCAAAACGAAGATTCCAACTTCGAGAGGCCTGTTTCAGTCCATAAATGTACTTATTCAGCTTGCATATTTTAGTGGCTTCATCTGGGGATACAAAACCCTCGGGTTGTGTCATATACACTTCCTCAAGGAGGTTTCCATTAAGGAAAGCCGTTTTAACATCCATCTGCCAGATCTCATAGTCATAATACGCAGCAATAGCAAGCAATATCCTAATGGACTTTACCATGGCAACAGGGGAAAAGGTCTCATCATAGTCAATACCATGAATTTGCTTGAAACCCTTAGCCACTAGTCGCCCTTTGAATGTCTGTACATTCCCATCCATGTCGGTCTTCTTCTTGAAGACCCACTTGCACCCTATGGGTCGTACCCCTTCAGGTGGTTCCACCAAGTTCCAAACTTGATTTGCATACATGGAGTCCATTTCAGATTTCATAGCCTCAAGCCATTTGTCGGAGTCCGGTCCATTCATAGCCTCTTGGTAGGTTGCTGGTTCATCATCATGATCCATGAGCAACACATTACCTATTTGAGACACGAGAAATCCATATCTCTCAGTCTCAAACCTCGGTCTACCATATCTACGTAGGACTTGTGTTCTCTGAGCAGGTTCTCTAGCTACAACATCTTGTAGTCCTGACTCAGAATCCAATTCCGGTTCATTCACTACATGTGGTTCTTGAACTTCTTCAAGTTCTACCTTTTCAGTCTTTCTTGATAAGAACTCTTTCTCCAAGAAGACACCAGTCCTTGCGACAAACACTTTGCCCTCGGACGGTAGGTAAAAGTAATACCCTTTCGTTTCCTTAGGATATCCCACCAGATAACATTTATCCGATTTGGGTTCCAGCTTGTCAGGCATTTGACGTCTCACGTATGCCTCACAACCCCAAATTTTAATGAACGACATACTAGGACGCTTCCCAGTCCATATCTCATATGGTGTCTTCAGAACCGTTTTCGTTGGAGCGCGATTCAATGTCATTGCAGCAGTCTCTAAAGCAAAACCCCAAAAGGAAACAGGCAAGTCTGCATGACTCATCATCGAACGTACCATGTCTAACAGAGTACGATTTCTCCTCTCAGACACACCATTATGTTGTGGTGTTCTAGGTGGAGTGAGCTGTGATACAATACCACACTCTTTCAGATGATCACGGAACTCATGACTCAGGTATTCGCCACCTCGATCAGATCGGAGTGCTTTAACCCTTTTACCCAACTGGTTTTCTACTTCATTCTTGAACTCTTTGAACTTTTCAAAGGTCTCGGATTTGCACTTCATAAGATACACATATCCGTATCTACTGAAATCATCAGTAAATGTAACAAAGTAGAAATACCCTCCTCTAGCCATGGAACTCATGGGTCCGCATACATCACTATGTACAACACCCAAGAGATCCCCAGCCCTCTCAGTATAACCAGTGAAAGGAGCTTTAGTCATCTTGCCTAACAAACAAGATTCGCATCGCTCAAATGATTCATAATCAAATGAGTCCAAAAGTCCATCTCTATGGAGCTTGGATATGCGCTTCTCGTTGATATGGCCCAAACGACAATGCCAGAGAAAAGTAGGGTTCGAATCATTTGTTCTTAGTCTTTTATTGTTTTCTACATTACAGATCAGATGGTCCAAGTTCAAAACGTAAAGACCATTAAATAATTGGGCTACAGCATAACAAACATCATTCTTAAATATAGAACAACAATTTTTCTTAATTATAAAAGAAAATCCAATCATGTCCAAACATGAAATAGATATAATGTTTCTAGTTATCGCCGGAACAAAATAACAGTTATCTAGTTCTATTACAAGCCCACTGGGCAAAGAAAGACGGTAAACTCCTACGGCTACAGCAGCAACTCTTGCTCCATTGCCGACGCGGAGATCCACCTCCCCTTTACTCAGCAATCTTCTCCTTCCCAGTTCCTGCACATTTGTACAAATGTGAGAACCACATCCGGTATCCAATACCCAAGATGAAGGAGCAGAAAGGTTTATCTCTATAATGTAGATATTAGAAGCGGAAGTCATACCTCCCCTCAATTTCTGCAGACCCTCAATATACGAAGGACAGTTCCTCCGCCAATGACCAGTCTTGCCACAGTGGTGGCATTTCCCATCCTTCACCGTGCTCTTCTTTTTCATCAGTGCTGAAGACTTGGGCTCAAGATATGACTTAGGTCCTATCTTCGTCTTCTTGGAGCCCTTGGTTTTGCCCTTGCCCTTATGCACCATCAGTATGGGGCTGGCAGGGTTGGCCTTCTTCATATTGATTTCGGCAGTTCTCAACATGCCTAGGAGTTCGGGCAGTGTCTTGTCTATCTCGTTCATGTTGTAGTTCAAGACGAACTGCTCATAACTGTCCGGCAACGATTGCAGGATCAGATCCGTGGCCAACTCTTGACCAAGAGGAAAACCCAGCCTTTCAAGGTTCTCTATATACCCAATCATCTTGAGTACGTGAGTCCCTACTGAGTCTCGAACTCCCATCTTGCACTGAAACAACGCTTTCGTGATGTCGAACCTCTCTTGACGAGCCTGCCCTTGAAACATTTTCTTGAGATGCTCGTCAATCTCCTTGCACCCCATGTTCTCATGTTGCTTCTGAAGCTCAGAATTCATGGTGGCAAGCATAAGGCACTCGACATCCAAAGCATCGTTAGTATACTTCTTATAAGTATCTTTCTCAGCACGGGAAGAGTTCCCGGTCGGCACCTCGGGAGCTTCTTCTTCTAAGACATAGAGCTTTCGCTCTTGCCTGAGAACAATTCTCAGGTTCCTATACCAGTCCATGTAATTTGTCCCACTGAGCTTATCCTTCTCAAGGATGGCTCTCAAAGACAACGTGGAGTGCGCAACGCTTGCCATGGAATTCTACAAGAATTTATGCAGAATAAAATCAGTACCTAAATTTCAATTACAATTTATTCTAATTAGGACTTCAATTAAAATACTCCCACTATTTTATTCGAAATGATAGCCCTCACTAACAATTCGGAGAGTTCATGCGAGCTACTCTCTTAGTGGACAAGATCCGTATTTCACCAACACTATGAGTCTGCTTTGGCGTTCCTCTCACGATGCAGTTATTTAGGTAGGCAACGCTTGCCAATTGCATCTTCATGCAATTCTTGTATGGTTGGTGAATAACTCCTTATTCGCATCCATCATATGGTGCATGCCAACCCTATGCCTCTAGGCACTCAACCTTTGAGGTCACCTAGTTAAGCTGGACCCGATGTCGACAGTGGGATATCACAATTATCCGCTCGCACCCTTACCAGGATAGATTAATGCACCTTGCTTTGGCAAGCCCACACTTCATCGATCGAGGCAGGAAGAGTGTCATCCATCGGAAGGCATCCGAACACTTAATATTTGATGAAGGGATTTCAAATATAAGTTAACAATTAACCATGATCAACATTTGATCGACGTGCACATCCAAAGAAAAACAATTCTTCTAAAACCACATGCATCCCTTATGTGCACATCCTGACACCATCAACATTTGATAGAAGGAAGGGCTAAATCTGAACATCCGGAAATTTCCAAATCCTCAGGTTTACATGCATTGGACAAAGGCAAAGACAGCTCAACTTAAAGCAGTAGACAAGCTCATCTCTCTTTGTTGGATTCAAAATCCAAAACAAAATCGAGGGATGGTTACTGCTAAGGAGATCACAATTTCTAACACTTAGAAATCCACCGAAATTCCAATCGTTCTTGGCGAGGTACCAAGACTAAATCTAGACATTTAGAACACTTCTAAATCCCTAGATTTACACGCACTGGAATAACAAACTTCCAAAACAACGATCATGGCCGAAACCTCGCTCTGATACCACTGTTGGGTTTCTCTATGAGGATGGCACAACGCTTGTGCACGCAGCGGAAAATTAAACATCAAGAAAAACCCAAAGAGATGTGGATCGGGCCATGAACGTTGAATTAAGAAGTTA
Organism: Platanthera guangdongensis; assembly: GCA_039583875.1. Taxonomy (NCBI): domain Eukaryota; kingdom Viridiplantae; phylum Streptophyta; class Magnoliopsida; order Asparagales; family Orchidaceae; genus Platanthera; species Platanthera guangdongensis. Next base: position 95,839,383 of record CM077160.1, on the reverse strand, counting down.
GTAAAAACTAGGCAAAAATTACCTCGGTGGCGTTGAGTCACAACTCAACGGAGATGCTCCAAACTTTGATTTCTGCTGGTGGCGAGTTCTACGTGGAATAATGTCCACGTTTCTGCAGAAGTCCACACGAGCGGGAGAACACCGGTCTTTCCGTCACACGGAAAGATGGGGATGGAGAAGACCGCACCTCTGCTATTCCACGGACTGCTAGGTCCGCGCCAGGAAGAGCAGCACCAGCGACAGTCGCCGGAGAAAAGGAGGTCGACGGAGCGAACACGGCGGCGGAACTCTTCCGGCGGCGGGAATCGGGATCGGCGGAGCGAACGAGCGGAACTCTTCCGTCGGGTTCGATTCGCTACAGGAGAAAATCACGAGAGAGAGTTCCCGAAAACCCTAAGTGTCCTATTTATACCAAAGGGATAAATAAACCCAGGAAAATCGCTATCCGCAGACCACCCGAAAATAGGGTTCAGAATCGGCGAGTATCAATCGGTGAGAATCGGCGACAATCGGCGAGAATCACTGAGCAGGTTCGGCGAGAATCAGTCGACGAGTATCATACAGGATCAGCGAGAATCAGAGTACAATACTCGACGATTCTCGCTGATCGTCGAGACGCGCTCGACGATACACAACGATACTCGACGATCGTCGAGCCGCGGTCGACGACAATTGTCGAAGTAGTCGATCGTCGAGAATCAACAATTGATTCTCGACGATTCTCGTCGATCGGCGAGAATCAGAGAAACGATTCTCGCCGATCGGCGGGAATCAGAAGACGATTCTCGACTAATGTCATCGACCCTCGGACGACAATCCCAACCAGCCCTTCAAGGCAACATTTGCCCAAACCGATGATCCTATAAGGCAACACTTTGCCCATAACCCTATTCAGGTCGGTGATTGGTAACCTTTACCAACACAGTCAGTCATCCAACTTCTCCACATCTCTTATGTGCGACCCTGCAGGCTCATATCGCGTTGGCAGTGAGATTACATGCTTGATCACTTCCAGATCACAATGGTAACTCCAACATCCTTCTCACCAACGACCTGCACCTTCTTCTTCTTCTTCTTCCCTTCCCATCCTTTCTTCTTGCCTGAGAAGAGAGCTTCGCTTCCTTCCTGATTAAGATTAACTCCAGCCATCTGCATTGCCAAGCTCTCCTGCGATGCAAGCAGATTCTCCAGCTCCAGCAAAGACGGCTGAGTAGCCTAACCTTGAACAGATGTCACAAAGGCCACATACTCCTTCCGCAAGCCGCGGATTATGTGCCTTTTCATCTTAGCCTCAGAGATAGGCTCATCAGGATCCAGTTCCGACAGCTCAGCACACAAGCTCTTCATCTTTAAGAAGTACTTCGAGATGGAACGGTCTCCTTGAGTTGTTCTAGCCAACTCATTCTTCAGAAACTGAAGCCGCGCCACATTCTTCATATTGAACAACTCATCAATGGTTGTCCAAATATCAGCAGCCGACTCACATCCAATGATGTAATCAAATAGTTCTGGTGGCACGGCCCTTTTAGGATAAACTCCGCCTTAGCATTTGTTTTCCTCCAGAGCCTAACCTGCTCAGCAGTACCGAACGCAGCAATCACTTCCTGTCTGTCGTCACCACCGACGACTTCCCACAGCTCCTTACTCAGAAAATAACTCTTCATGCACGACTTCCACTTCTTGAAATTAGTCGGCGTTAAGAGTTCAATGGCAAGACCTCTTGCAAAACTCCCTTCCATTGCAACACCTGCTTGGATAAGCCTTCAGAAGTACAGAGCACCAACACAGGTTGATCACCACTAAAACATAGAGCACAACACTGGTTGAAGACCGCTCAAGCAACTGAACCTGCCTCTGATACCATGTTAAATTTTTCTCAGCGTGTTTAGCAAGGTAGCCCAAACGCCAAATGAATATCTTCGGCACTACCCAGTTCTCACGCTGAACCAGCAGAAAACTAAGGAACAAGGCTAATCCCAACAAACAATGGAAACACAAGCAGATCTTTTATCCATTCACTTCTTTACAAGGCGAGGTATATGTAGCGAGACATTATTTCGCTAGTATAAACAGCTATAAACAGAAAGCACCAAAACACAAGCCGGGAGGACAGCACCGGAATCCGCCGAGACCGCCGAGGTCGCCAAGCCCGCCGAAGCCGCCCGAGCTATGCTGCAATCCGCCGAATAGACACGGAGTCCGCCGAAGCAGTGAGGCCGCGCGAACACACCTTTATTCCCCTCCTGCTGATGAACTGAGGAACAAACCGCCTACCCGCCTGAGACTGGCGGATAGGTTATTGAAGCTGGAAAAGTTGAAACAGAGAACCGACAAGCCGCAGAGCGACCTGCTGAATCCGCAGAGACCGCACACTTCCAAGTACTTGACCGAAGTCAAAGCCAAACTCCTGGCTCCTTGAAGCTACCCGCGTTACCTGCACACAGCAAACCGTCAGCCCTGAATCAATCCGCGTGGACAGAAAAACTGAGACCGCAGCACCTCGCCGAACCCAACTTACTGTTCACTCTATTACTGTAGACTGCCAGGGGGTCCTATTTATAGTCGAGGTAAGGAGTGTGGTCACCGCCCAAGAGATAGCAACACCGCCCTAGCCCGCACGATAGCAAAACCACCGTCCGCTGAGTCCGCAAGGACTTAGCTGGTACCAATGATCAATCCGCCAGGAGCAAGGCAACTTTGGCGAACCCACATCAGTCCGCCCAAGCTATGCGGACAAGGCATCAGCCCGCAAAGCCTCCAACCACTACAGGACAGCAACCCCCTTCAATGGCTGTCCGCACAAACCCGAGGCAGTCCGCATAGAACAAGACAAGCCTTCATCCGCCACAAGTCCACGACCAAAGGCAGAGAGAGCACAGTCCGCCCGGTCACAACGGACTTGGCGGATACAACAGACACACTGGACTTGTCACAGAATGTGACCAAGTCCAGTAACGCACAAAGGACCAACCGCGAGTTCGGCGGACATAAACACCTATCCGCCAACCGTCAAGCAGCTCGCCATACTCCTCCTGAGACAAGGCAGAGACCGCAAGAACCTCGCATGTCTGTCCAACTCAATAGCCAACTGCCGGACTCCATACAACAGTCCTCCAGACCTCCACAGCCTCTGTTGTATCACCAGAGCTCGACAAGGCCTCAGCCAAGCTCTAAGCCCAGTCCGCAACAGCCCACACCGCGGACACGGCAGTCTGCAAGCATCCCGCGGACATGAGCCAAACCGCCAATGCACAAGCTTGCAACGCGGCCACTGAGCAACGCACCAGTCCGCAAGCCTTTATCCGCTCAGGCCGCTCCTTGGCTAAACCAACCATCCAACGCCCTATCCGCAGATAACAGGCCGCACAGTCTGCGGACTTCAACGTACAACCCGCTTAGAAGACAGCCAGCTTCCACTAGACTTATCACTAGGTCGCAGTCCGCCCAGTCCGCCCAGTCCGCCCAGTCCGCTGATGCTGTCTGCTTGGGCAGCCCGACCTGTCTCGTTAACCACTTCCACTTCACAAATTTCAACAGATATTGGATGTCTAGATCCCATATATGAAAATATCCTGGAGAATAGAGAAATCTAACTGCCCTTATGGTTTTACAGCCTAAGACGATCAGTCAGGCAGGTGCGCGAAGGGATGCATTGCTTTTCTCAAGAGTTCTTCAGAGTTGTAACGTCCACAATACGGTCTCTGAGGCTAGAAAAAGCTATCCGCTCAAGTAGTTTACAATCATGGACGACCAATTGGGAAGTTGTGCGCAGGGCAGCAATGCATTCCTCAAAAGGTCGTCAAATTTGTAAGCTTCCCTAAAGCTACGAACTAAGCGGTCAACAAAGTATAACCATGCAAAATAAAAAAAACTTGAGGGCGACAGACTAGAGCGACTAATTGAGCATATGTGTGTAGAGCAGCATTGCTTTCCTCAAGATGTCACGGAAGTTGTAACATCATCCCCAAAAATACACGACATAGCCGATCAACTACCTAGACTTCAATCAGATGCAGAGGTGTTGTTAGATGTCGGCAGGGATCCTCAAGAAAACAAAGGGGCTGCACAGTTCGAGATGATCAATCGGGTAAATGCGCATAGGGCAACATTGCTTTCCTCAAAAGATCTTCAAGGTTGTCCCATCTTAACGAGCAAATATTATCCACTACTCAAATTCCTAGGGTTTCAGACTAAGTTAATCACTTGGGCAGGTGCGCACGAGGCAATATTGCTTTTCTCAAGAAATCAACAGAGATGTGAGCTCTCTGTAGGCACCACCGCTTGAGAGTACTAAAGAGTGTTTGAGGGTTACATACTGGAATGATTAATTGGGCAGGTGCGTGTACATCCACATTAATTTCCTAAAGAGATTATTAAATCTGTAACGATATCCCTATCGAAGCATGGTAGAACTAAAGAACACTCTGACCCTCAATGCAAATGTGTGTTAGATATCAACTGGGATCTGAGATCCTGAAGTCCTCACGAGAACCTGCAAGCTCCCACTACGCGGTGTGAAACCTACCCGCTATACGTATCCATCATGGTGTTACGTTAATGATAACAATTCCGCAGGGGTTCAAGCAGGATCCGGTGATTTCTCCCGGTTCAGTGACCCTTAAATATAGATATACATATTTATATATATAAGTGTTAGTACTGGGATCTCTGTTCAAATGATTTGAGGTAAAAGAAGAAATACAGGAGAAGACAACGTTCAGAAATAGAAGCGTTTTAGATCATCACCACTCCACACTACAAGAAAATAGATTTTTTGTAAGTGCAAATTGCACTGGCTAAAAGTCCAAAACCGTGGCTAAAATGTATTTGCCACGGTTTAGCCACGAGAAAATATGTGGCTAAAGGTCGCGTGGAGAAAGGTTTTAGCCATGAAATTGCAGTGACAAATATTAGCCACAAAGAAATAATACCGTGGCTAAAACATGCACGTTTAACCAAGTTTCATGCCCCCTGCAAAAGCTTCTCAATTACATTAAATAAACTATTTGCTACGACTTGTCTGTGACAAATAATTTGACTATGACCCACGGTTTGATACCCGGCTAATTGGAAGTTCATTTTTTTAAAAAAACTATTTTCCACCGTTTTAAACCATGACAAATAATATTTTATGTATTAAAAAAATAAATTCACATATCATTTACAATAACTCCTCACACATCAGGTTTTCAAGCTAAAAGCGTATGAGCTTTCATAAACGGATCGAGGCGGCTCATATCTTTAAAAACCCAACAAATAAAATGGTACAATATCCATAAATTTACAGCAAAACAAAATTAGAAGTAATTGTCATATGCCAAATACAAAAGTTTATCATATAAAATTTGAAGAATTGTTATCTAAAAATATACTAGTTTAATTTCAAGACTTGAACTTTAAAGGAAAAAAACAGACAATCAGAGCTAATATTTGTGCAAATTTTCACCTAATTCACAAGAAGAAATATAAACTTCTAAAAGCAGTGAATCTGTGTACTTACAAAATTTAATACATGACATTGACAGGTTAGGCAATTCAATACAATGACACACATGCCATTTTTTCTAAGATCATGTTTCTAGGATAAGTTTTATGAGACAAAGGAACAAAAGGAAATCCCTCTCACCAATGATGCCAATGAGTAGGCATTGCAGGGCTGCCATGGAAGAGAATAACAACAAATCAGCGTGTAAACTCATATTAATGATATCAGAATGACTGACAACCTAGATCATTCATATAAATAAACAGAAAGAACTTCCCTTGTAAGAAAAAGAGAAAAAAAGGATCGGAAAGAATTTCATACCCTTCTCAAGCCAACAAAGAGCAAAAAAAGCTGAAGTTCTTCTTGTGGAATACCAAGAAGAACAACTATTTAGGTTCCAACAGCGACACAAGTTTACTCACTCGAGACCTGCGAGAAGCCCCATAGTTAGCATCATGAAAGTAGTACAGGGATATAAAAGGTCATGAGTTTCTTAAAGTTTCAATAGACAAGCAACCAAATGATATAATTAATTTGGAGGAATTGTTGTCATCGTCAAATACAGTTCATGTACAACCTCGGGCTCGCAAGAAGCCCTCAAAGATCAAATAAGTCGAGGCAGGCGAATGCGACCAGGGGGTCCACTCGCAAAAGGCGAGATGATTGTCTCTTCAGTAAGCAAGGTACCCCATTTGGGGCGAGGAGACCTCCAGAGGCGAGAGGGCCTCCAGAGGCGAGAGGGACTCCAGCGACGAGAAAACCATGTAGCGAAGGGCGCCGGCGAGACGGGCAGTGGAGTCCATATCGCTGACAGGCTCTTCTCCACTCGCTAGGGCAAGAAGAGACCATTTTTATATTTTCCATGTCGACAGGGGTTTTTACTCTTCCACCCCGTGTATTTTTACCCTCTTACCCTTAGTGGCCTGCGTATAGCTCCTCAGAACAGCGGAGTTTGGCTGTTGGCAGACCCAGGTAGGGGTACCCTGGTAATTTCAGACCGGTACCATTTTGTTATTGGCAGTTCAGTTTCCGAAATCTATAAATAAGCTCATAGGGGCTCTTCAGAAGGGGCTTCTTTTTTCGACTCTGAGGGAATCATCGGCATTGTCTTCTGAGGAACTCCAAGCCCAGCTTTAGGCTTTGGAGGGGAAGCTCTCAGTGACCTTCCGGGTAAGCGGTGGGACCTCCCTACTGCGGCTTTGGGCCAGTTTTCTAGTCCTTCACGACCAGTCGGAGGTCGGAGCCTAGGCCAAGTAGGTGTCGGTTATGCCCCTGTTTTGCGAACATTTGTCGGAGTCAAATTTTGGCTTCAACAGTTCTGGTGCGGTGAGCGTGGAAGGTAGTCGGCGCAAGAAAAGTTTGAGGTTTGGTCTTATGGCAGGAGGTGAAGGTGAAGGATCTGGTTCCGGAGGTTCCCCCTCCCAGGTAGAAGAGGCGACAAGGAAGATGCTGGAGGACTTCAGGCGAGAGGTTATGCAGACCATAAGCTTGGCCTTCTCTGCAAGGAGCGAGTGGGAGACGCCTCAGGTCCCGATCGAAGAGGTCCCGCTCTTAGGCGAGAACGCCCCTGGTCAGCGCCCGGGGAAGGAGGTCCCGGCGGAGGCTGGCGAGAGGGACGTGGCGGCGCGAGAACTCTTCCCAGGCCAGCGTCCCGAGAAGGAGATCCAGGTAGAAGACGACGAGAAGGAGGCAGCTGTGCGAGAGCTCTTCCCTGGGCATGGTCTCGCGGATCAGGCCAGCCAGCCGAGGCCGCGAGACGTGCCCTCTCGACAAGCAGCCGGTGAGAGCCCGTTCAGTGAACTTGTCATCTCGGCTCCGGTGCCGGAGGGGTTCCGGGAGCCCGACATGTCCTACTACTCGGGGAAGGATGATCTTGTACATCATGTGCAGTGGTTTGAAGATGTGGTTTCGATAAGGCAGATGACGGATGCGTTTAAGTGTCGGCTGTTTGCCATCACCTTGAAGGAGAAGGCGAGAGACTGGTTCCACCAGTTACCGACGAGGTCAATCTATTGTTTTGAGGATCTGCGGAGGGGTTTCTTGATGAGGTTTTCAACATCGAAGAAGCGTAAGAAGGAGGCGGAGTGCCTGTTCTCGGTAAGGCAGAGGCAGGATGAGACATTGGGACACTACGTGGATCAGTTTCAGGAGGAGATCCTCCTGGTCCAGGAGGTCCCCGGATATACACTGATGTTTGCGTTCACCCTAGGACTGAGGCCAGGCTTCTTTGGTATGGAGTTGAAAAGGGTGCCCTCCCTCTCTTTTGAGGAGCTCATGGAGAGGGCGGCGAAGGAGACAGATTTTGAGAGGGCCAATCCGGCGTTTGCAAGGAAGTTAGCCAGATTGGCAGAAGACGATGTAAAGGAACCAGGAGCGGGAAAGCAGAAGGAGCAAAAAGAGTAGAGGGAGCAGAGAGAAGAGAGAAGACGAGAGGAACCCCGAAGTCCGGGGCAGCAAGGACAGCATCATCGGGGGGCCCGAGAGCCGCACAACCGGATAGGTTGGAGGCCTCAAGAGGGTCACCCCCAGGAGTTAGGAGGAGGCTTCCAGGGAAAGGATAACTTCCGTGAGCCAAGGAGGTTTGACCAACCGGCATGGAGACAGGGGGTGAGGGATCGTTTTCAGCATCAGCAGGAGGCAATGGGGATCGCTCGAGGAAGAGGAGCTCGAGGAGGAGGAAGAAGAGGAAGAGGAGAAGGAAGAAGGGGTGGGGTGGCGTTGCCTTTCTATGACTTCCATCAGGAGGAAGGTCACGCAACGGTCACCTGCCTAGAGTTCTTGGAGATGAGAGAGGCCAAAGGATTGAGGAGGCAGGATCCGCCAGTAAGGATCGTGGAAGTGCAGCAAGGGGAGACGGAGGATAGGTGCGAGGACCGGGTGGATGTAGGAACCCGGGGAGGAATCGGGGCAATCCACGGAGGGATTGGGATCGAGGACACCCGAAAGAGGAGCCTCCAGACCATGTTCCGAAAGGGGGTAGCCTCGACCTCCCAAACCCCGCCCCCACAAGAAAAAATTACCTTCTCTTCAGAGGACATGCCGGAGTATGAGGACCCGTTCTGCGATGCCTTGGTAATCCAGACGGTGGTGGAAAACTTTACGGTCTCCAAGATCCTGGTAGATAATGGGAGCTCTGTAAACGTGATTTTCAAGAGGGCCTTCGATGAGATGCAGGTGGAAGCCAAAAGGATCTTGGCCTCGGATGGACCGTTGTTCGGGTTCTCCGGAGAGAGGAAAGAAGTGGAAGGGGGAGTGGGGCTGCACGTGAGGTTGGGGGGCGTATCACGGAACTGTAGGTTCGTGATTGTAGATGCCCCGAGCAGCTACAACGCCATCTTTGGACGTCTTCTCATCAGTGCCTTTCGCTGCGTCCCCTCCTCTTTTCATCAATGTCTCAAGTTCAACAACGGAGGGGTACAGGTCAGGGTCAGGGGGGATCCGAAGGTGGCAAGACAGTGCTACGTCACAGCGGTCAACACCATATCTTGGATGACAGAAGCAGAGAAGTGGGAGAAAGAGATGGCAGCGCGTGAAGAAGCTATCAGGGAAGAGGAGGTGAGCCCAGAGAAAACAAGAGAAGGAACCGAAGAAGCTGTCGGGGGAGAGGAGACTGAGAAGCAACAAGGAGGAGGTGTGCAGGAGGCCCAAGGGGGTGTAGAGGTCGAGCAGCAGCAGGAGAGCCCGGAGGGGGCAATGGAGATTGAGGAGGAGCAGAGGGGAGGAGATGTGCAGGTGGGCCGGAGGAGCGGGGAGTTGGAGCCACAGGAAGGAAGGCAACAGGAAGTGGAAGGAGAAAGGGCTAAAGAGGAAGCCCGGAGAGGCGTGGAAATTGAGCTGCAGCAGGGTGAGGTGATGGAAGTTGAGAGAGCAGGAGGTGAGGAAGTGCCGGAGCTGGAAGAAGGAGCAAGGGACGGCTGGGAGCAGTCGCGGCTGGAGGTGGCCGAGGAAGTGGTGGAGATGGAGGTGTACACCAGCCAAGGGCAGGTACAAAGGGTGCAGATCATCGGGGGCTTGAGCCACGAGGACCAGGTGCAGATGCGGGCCTGCATTCAAAGCAACATCGACGTCTTCGCTTGGAGCGCGGCAGACATGCCGGGTATCGATGCGGACGTGGCCTGCCACAGCCTGAATCTGGACCCCCGAACGCGCCCCATACGCCAGAAGATGAGGACCATCGCAACAAAGCTAGAGGAGCCAATACGCGAGGAGGTCAAGAAGCTCCTGAAGGCGGGCTTCATCTCAGAGATCCAGTACCCAGGCTGGATCTCCAATGTGGTAATGGTGAAGAAGGGAGGTGGAAAATGGAGAATGTGTATCGACTTTTCTTTATTAAATAAATCATGCCCTAAGGATTGCTACCCCCTGCCTCGAATCGACGCGTTGGTTGATTCAGCCGTCGGTTTTTCTATTATGAGTTTTCTGGATGCTTTTTCAGGTTACCATCAGATCCGGATGAACCCTCCTGACGTCAAGGACGTCTCCTTCATCACAAGGGAAGGGTGCTTTAGCTATAACATGATGCCCTTTGGGTTGAAAAACGCAGGGGCTACCTACCAACGGATGATGGATCGAGTTTTCCAAGGCCAGAGGGGCCGAAACATAGAGGTATACGTTGATGATCTCATGGTAAAAGGCAAGGGAGTGAACTCACATCTCCAGGATCTGGAGGAGACGTTCGCCACCTTGAGGAAGTTCAAAATGAGGTTGAACCCCTTAAAATGTGTTTTCGGGGCAAGTCGTGGGAAATTCCTTGGGCACCTTCTGACCCCGGCAGGGGTAGAGCCTAACCCAGATAAAGTAAAAGTCATTCTAGAGCTAGAATCACCGTGAAACGCTAAGGAGGTGCAGCGCTTGACAGGAAAGCTGGCCGACCTTAGCAGATTCCTCTCCAGGTCAGGGGAGAAGTGCTCACCTTTCTTTAAAGTGCTACGAGGGAATCAGAGGTTTGAGTGGACCGCGGAGTGTGAAGAAGCTTTTCAAAAGCTGAAGGAGCAACTCTCCCTGGCTCCTCTGCTTCAAAGCCCAAAGGAGGGGGAGGATCTGACCTTGTACCTAGGAGTAGGAGCAGAGGCGGTGAGCTCCGTCCTAGTCAGAGAAGAGGGGAAAAAGCAGCTGCCCATTTATTATGTTAGCAGGATCCTAAAGAAGGCGGAGCTTCGTTACCCTATCCTAGAAAAGTTGTCATACGCGTTGATTGTTTCGGCCAGGAAGCTCCGGCCATATTTCCAAGCACATTTGTTCAGAGTGGTGACGGACCATCCTCTCCGTAAGATTTTCGAAGGAGTGGAGCACTCGGGTAGGCTGGCCAAGTGGTCTATCGAGTTGAGTGAGTTCAACATTTCATTCGTACCAAGGCTCTCCATTAAGGCACAGGTAGTGGCCGACTTCTTGGCAGACTACGTCACAGAAGTCGGGGCTAGGGAGTCGCGGCCACAGGAAGCATGGAAGATGACGGTTAACGGGGCCTCGAGAAAGCACTCCATCGCAGCGGGGGTGGTACTGACAAGCCCTCAAGGGGTGACCATAGAACAAGCGGTCGCTTTGCATTTCCCCACAACCAACAACCAAGCAGAATACGAGGCAGTGATAGCCGGCCTTCGCTTGGCAAAGGAGCTCGAGATTAAGTACGTTGAGGTTTTCACGGATTCATTGGTGGTGGCATCTCAGATTCGAGGGGTGTTCGAAGCTCGGGAGCCCACCCTTGTGAAGTATTTGTCCAAGGTGAGGGCAATCATCGGGGGGTTCCGGACGTTCTCCATTCAGCACGTCCCCAGAGAAGAGAGTGCAGCTGCCGATCGATTGGCTAAGTTCGGACCTTGGGGAGGGGGTACCCTGACTGATTTATTCCATCCAGCGATCGAAGAGGGGGAGCTAATGGAGGTCGATCGGCGACCCTCGTGGGTGGATCCCTTCGTTACCTTCTTCTTGACAGGAACCCTCCTCGAGGGGATCAAGGAGGCAAGAAACTTCCGGCATAAGGCAGCTCATTATCTCGTGCATGAAGGAGGATTTCACCGAAGGATGCTCTCGGGTCTCCTAGCTCGATGCGTGTCGGAGGAGGAGACCAGACACGTTTTGGAGGAGGTGCACTCTAGGGAATGTGGTAGTCATTCCAGAGGGAGGACGTTGGAAGCAAGGGTGGTCAGACAGGGGTACTTCTGGCCCACCCTGAGGAAGGACGGGACAGAGTTTGCAAGGAAGTGCAGAAAATGCCAGCTCTATGCCTCCCTCCAGCTCGTGCTGCCTCAAAGGCTCCGAAGTATCACAGCACCATGGCCCTTCACCATTTGGGGGATGGATTTAGTTGGGCCTTTCCCTCCAGCTAGTGGACAGAGAAGATTCCTCCAAGTTATGATAGATTACTTCTCCAAGTGGCTGGAGGTTAAGGCGCTAGCAAAGGTAACATCCCAGGTCATCAGGAACTTTGTCTGGGGAGAGATCATCTGCAGGAACGGATTGCCTCAAGCCATCGTCATGGATAACGGTCCTCAGTTTGCTAGTGAAGAGTTCATCAGCTTCTGCACTCAGTTCGGCATCGACCTCAGGTTTGCCTCCGTCCACCACCCTAGGAGAAACGGTCAGGTGGTAGGCGGCAAACAAGATTATCGTAAACCTGCTAAAAAAGAAGGCGGAGAATTTGAGAGGTAATTGGGTAGAGCAGCTCCCCTCGGTCCTGTGGGCTTTGAGAATAACCCCGAACACGGCCACTTGCGAGACTCCCTTCAAACTTTCCCATGGATGTGAGGCAGTCCTACCAGTGGAGTTCGAGGTCCGATCCACACGAGTTGTGGCTACAGGTGATGGGGACGAGGCGTGGAGGACGGAAAATGAAGAAGGCCTGCGCCTCTCACTAGACCTGGCAGAGGAACTGCGAGACATAGCAGCCATCAGACAAGAGGAGATCAAGCGTCGAATGGCAAAGCACTTCGACAAGCATATCAGGATAAAGCAATTCGCGGAGGCAGATCTGGTGCTAAAAAAGGTTGATGCGGCAGGGAGGTCCGCCCCGGTGGGAAAGCTCAATCCAAATTAGGAGGGACCTTATATTGTAGAGAGAGTTTTAAAAGCAGGAGGCTACTACCTCCAGGATGTGGAGGGTAGGACCTTGAGCCACTCCTGAAGTGGAGATGACTTAAAACGCTTCTACCCATGAAAAGGAGGAGCGGTAGATATGTACTCAAAGCATGGTTAATATAATATACTTCTCGAATTATTTCCTGTCTATTGTTTATTGTAAAGTCCTAATGACAGGAAGAGGTATCTTCATCGGCACCTCGAGCTCGGCTCGGCCCCAGGTAGACCCACTGCGCAGGCTCTCATCTAGCTGGCAGGTCCGAATGCTCGCCTGTGGGGGATAGGTTTGGTTTGAGGTATCTTCATCGGCACCCCGAGCTCGGCTCGGCCCCTGGTAGACCCGCTGCGCAGGCTCTCATCTAGCTGGCAGGTCCGAAGGCTCGCCTGTGGGGGATAGGTTTGGTTTAAGGTATCTTCATTGGCACCCCGAGCTCGGCTCGGCCCCAGGTAGACCCGCTGCGCAGGCTCTCATCTAGCTGGCAGGTCCGAAGGCTCTCCTCTGTGGGATAGGTTTGGTTTGAGGTATCTTCATCGGCACCCCGAGCTCGGCTCGGCCCCAGGTAGACCTGTTGCGCAGGCTCTCATCTAGCTGGCAGGTCCGAAGGCTCGCCTGTGGGGGATAGGTTTGGTTTGAGGTACCTTCATCGGTACCCAGAGCTCGGCTCGTCCCCAGGTGGACCCGCTGCGCAGGCTCTCATCTAGCTGGCAGGTTCGAAGGCTCGCCTATGGGGGATAGGTTCGGATTGAGGTATCTTCATCGGTACCCCGAGCTCGGCTCGGCCCCAGGTAGACCCGTTGCGCAGTCTCTCATCTAGCTGGCAGGTCCGAAGGCTCGCCTGTGGGGGATAGGTTTGGTTTGAGGTATCTTCATCGGCACCCCTAGCTCGGCTCGGCCCCAGGTAGACCCATTGTGCAGGCTCTCATCTAGCTGGCAAGTCTGAAGGCTCGCCTGTGTGGGATAGGTTTGGTTTGAGGTATCTTCATCGGCACCCCGAGCTCGGCTTGTCCCCAGGTAGACCCGCTGCGCAGGCTCTCATCTAGCTGACATGTCCGAAGCGAAAGTGCGAGTTAGATCTGATATACTGTAGAAGGGGGGTGAATAAAGTATGTTGCTTAAATACTTTTACAACAGTTGTTGTATTCTAAATGTGAACAGAGAAGCAAATAGTAAATCTAACCACAGAATAATCATAGTCTACAAAAGAAACTAATCACAAGCCACAGCCAGAAACAAAAGAAACACAAGCAACCAGAAGACACAAGGAGCTATAGTGGTTCCCCTAAACTTGGGTACATCCACTCTTCTACCACCCTAGGTAGGAATCCACTGCAGGATGAGTTGATCAGGTGTCCTGGGCACCAATGAGCTTTTGATAAGGTGCTCAAAAACCAAACCAGATTTTTTTGATCAGGTGTCTTGCCACCAATGAGCTTTTGATAAGGTGCTCAAAAAGCACACACAAACTTTTGAAGGGAGTTTGAAAAACCCTTTACAGAGGTGGAGATGAGAGAGTGATGGAAAGTCTTCTCTTTCTCAAAGCAGCTGAGAAGACTATGTGGATATGATGTTGTCAAAGCTCCCCCTGCGATCTGTAGTTGTTCAGGAAATGAAGCTTTGCAGTAGGGTGATAGGCCTTCAGAAATTGATCTCCAGCAAATGATGATTTCAGCAACAGCTGAAATGTGAGATGTCTGGAGTCTTGAATAATGATGGCCTTGAACACTTGAATTAAAAGAGATCTGAAGATTTCAGATGGTTGATCTCTTTTAGTGATGGTGTTCTTGTATGAATCCTTTTAGACAGAGAATGTCTACAGCTCTCTTTCTTTTTCTCTTGAGTGATTGTTGTTGAGAAAGAAGTTGTTCCAGAGAAGAGTTGTTGCAGAGAATATTTTTTTCTTCTTCTTCTTGTGCACTCTCTTCTTGTCAGCAATTCAAAAATCTTATCTTTTATTCCTTTGTTCTGAATAGAAATGATCCATTGTCAAGATAATCGTTGGCCTATCATAAATGACTTCCTTAATTGCTTTTGTCTTCTAGGGGAAAGTTCAATGAAACATTCTTTGATAATCCCTTGAAACTTGCTCTAGAATAAACGAAAATGACTACAAAATTTTCTGAATTAATTGCTGAGAATAACTCTTTAACTGTTCTGAATTTGAATCTTGAAAGTCGTTGAACTCTTCAGAAAAACGTCGAATTGAGTTTACTATCGTCGAACTGAGCTCAGCGATTTGGACTTATACAGCAACAAAGATCGTCGATCTGAGCTCAACTATCGTCGAACTGAGCTCAGAGATTGCGGAACAAACTGGAGTCAAGATCGTCGAACTGAGCTCGAAGATCGTTGAATGGAGTTCGACGATTTGTTGAAGTTGAGCTCAGCGATCGTCGAATGGAGTTCGACGATCCGTCGAAGTGAGCTCAACGATCGTCGATAGGAGTTCGACGATTCGTCGTACTGAGCTCGACGAAATGACTTAGTCTCCAAACTGAAAAACCTTGGTCTTGAGGGAAGCTTCCAAACCTAACTACTAACCCTTAGACTCAATTCTAATTGACCTTTAGATTTATACAATGAGGTCAAAAACAGGTTTCCTAAAGACATAGTGATCCTGACCCAAATTAGTAATAGGATGTTCCAACAATCTTCCCCTATTTGGGTTAGGATTACTATTTACAGAAATTGGAGAAATTAAAAACATCATATAATGCAACAATATAACAAACAACAACATTGCAGAATCACAGATAAAATATCTCAGACAGATTAGAAATCAGAATAATTGTCACCTTACAGAATTACTCTTTCTCCTTGCTCTTTATAAGTTTAATTTCTCTATTTGGATTAAGAGCTTCCTTCTTTGATCTTCTGTCATCAGCTGCACCTAGAGATGTTTGTTGTTTAGGCCTTGGTACCACAGCTTCAGGGTGCAGCTCCATGTATCTTTCAGAATCAAAAAACTTGTTGGAAGCATATCTTTCAAGTTACTTCTTTCTTTGTTCTGACAAGGTAGTAATGATGGAGGTGTCCTTGCCTTGCTCTCTGGCTTTCTTAATTTGATCCAAGGCAGCTAATTCTTTCATTCTAGCAGTCCATGCAGTAGGATTATTCTCTGGATCCTCAAAAGGCACTAGAGGCTCATATTTGTTGGAAGGATTATCTGGAGGAGCTCTGGATGAGACTAATTCTTTCAACTTGTAGGGAAAAGGACCTGAAGTAGTGTCAGATGAAGCTTGTCCTTCCCTTGAGTAAGGATGTTGCCTTGAATAGCCTTTTGAATAGACTTGAAGTTCTCTTTGGTTTCCTCTATAATTTCCTCTCCTTGATTGAGAACCTCTGGATTGGCTTCCCCTATATTGAGATCTTCCATGAGGCTGATAGGGGGTTTGGCTTCTAGCAGAAGGATGAACAGCAGAGCTACCACCTGCACCTGCATCAGGAGGAGGAGGTGGAGGAGGATGATGGAACTGAGAGGAACCTTTCTCATATTTCCTCTTCTTTTTCATAGCCTTTAGTTGATTCTTGGAATATTGCATCCAATGTTCAGTTATAGGGCAGTCATGAAGAATGTAGTAGGGAATGTCATTGGTATCTTTTACTTTAGCTAGAGGAACTCTTTTCATTACCTTGCTTCTTGCTTTTCTTTTCCTTGCTATAGTAGCTGAGGAATCATCAGAATCAGTTCTGAACTGATCACTTTCAGAGCTTTGTTCATCATATAAAACATCAATCCTTTTCAGATAATCTTTCTGTTGTTGGGTTGGAGTAGAGGTAACAGTAGTGACAGCAATTGTAGCAGTAGCAGTAGAAGTAGAAATAGCACTGGCAGAAGTTGTAGCAGCAGCAGAAGATACAGCATATACAGAAATTTTAGAAGCAATACTCTCAGAAGATATAGCAGCAGTAGTAACAGCAGCAACTGGGGCAGCAACAGATTCAGATAAAAAAGTTTCAGACACACAAGCATCAGCAGGGGCAACAACAGCAATGACAGCAGGCTCAAAATCATATGCCTCTGTCATATGTATATCATCAGAATTGTTAGCAATAACAACAGTATCAGCAGCAGCAATAGAAACAACAACATTATTGGCAACAGGAGTAGCAGCAGCAAGATCACTGGAAACAGAAGGCTCAGTAGTATATAGGGAAGTTATATAAGAGCTAATTAAGCTGGTATCACAGCTTAAGAAGGGCACAATGGCCTTAGATAGATCTTCAGATGGCTGGACTGCAATGCTTACTGGGAGGCAGCTGAAATAAACTGAATCAAAAACTGATAAAAGTGACCTGAGGTCCACTGAGAAAACTGCAACCTGAGATGGTGTTGAAGCTTGAGCTTGAGTTGAAGTAATAGCAGCAGTAGCAGCAGGCAATCTAACATCTTCATGAGGCATCTCCCCTTGCCTGGATTCAGAGACAGCTGGATCAAGGCACCCAAAGGAAGGGATTGTCTGAGGAGGAAAGATGGAGGAGAGCCTGGCAGATAAGTCTGCAACTGACTTGAAGAGTGGAGCCAAGGAGGTCTCCAACAGAAGTGAGAGCCTGGGAGCTATCAGCTCTTACAGTTTGGCAGCTAATGCTGGAATATCTACATGCTCAGCAGGGACTTGAGCAGAGGTAGAGAAGGATGGTGGAGCAACTGGTGATGTTGGTGGAGAGCTGGTGTATGGGGGAAAGGAAGGTTGAGGTGTGGGGATTGTGGAAATGGAAGAAAGTGGTATGAAGATAGAATGTGTGAAGGAGGGTTGAGAAATGATGTCTTGCAGAAGCTGTTGATATGATGTGGATGAGGAGGGTAGATCGGGAGGGGATGAAGGTGAATAATCCATGAAGGAATCATCTAGAAGATTGAATGATGGAATGTTGGATGATGTGGCAAGATCTGGTTGAGGGTAGTGATGTAGAGGGTGGAAGATTTCTTATGTGAGAGTAGGGATTGGAGATGGAATTAAAGTAGGAGAGGGGCTGGAAATAATGATGGTGGATGAGATTTGAGTGGTGGAGGTGACTGGTGGAGATGAAATAGGAGGAGGAGGAGAAGCAGCAGGCAAGTCTTCTGCAGGGGCAGAGACTTGAGGGGAAGTGACTGTTACAGTCCTTGTGCCTGAAGTAGTGCTTGCAGAGGGCCTGCTGGGCTTCACTATCTGTCTGTCCCACTTGCCAAAGAGGGCACAGGAGAGCCTCTTAGAGGCATTGATATGCATCCCATTTGATACAAGCAAGGCAGGGCATCTGTTTTGGAGAAACAACCCTAGAATCCTTCCATAATTCACAAAATTCTTATTGATCTTCTTCTTAATCAGGTCAAAGAAGATCTCTCCCCAGTTTAATTGTTTCTTATCCACTAAGGATCCCATCAAGAACAGTTGATACCTGGAGATGGTATCATGGGCTGAATGCTTGGGCAAGAGAACTTTTCCCACTACATCAGCTAAAAATCTATATTCAACAGCTAAGTTTTTTTTCAGCAGCTTGCTAGGGTTTGCATCAGAATGACCCGCTCTAGCAAGTAAATCAGAAAATGCTTCTCCTGACAACTCAGCAGAATCCTCTCCAAAATTCAATCCAAAAATCTCTGTCAGAATAGTAGAAGTCAGAGGGACCTGGGTTCCAGAAATTGAACCAACCACTGTGTTTTGGTCCTGGTTGTGGGCAGTATAGACCCACTCCTTGATCTCATCAGTAGCCAATTTGATTCTTGTGGACATGATAGTAACAAGCTTTTGTTCCTTGAACAGTTCCAGAATGTCATGGAAGATTTGATCACTGGTGCTGAAAGACTCCATGTCTATATCAAATCCTGCATCAAACTTCATTGCGGCTAGAACGGCAACTGAGACGGCCATTGTTACCTGCAAAAATCAACAAACAAATGACCAAATGTAGAGAGGTTTGGAGGGAAAGAGAATTTTTGCAGAGAGAACGAAGACGCAAAGAGAGAATGACGGCCGAAAAATGAAATTTATATTAAGGTTCGACGCAGAAAAGGAGAGATCGTTGAACTAAGTTCGACGATCGGGGCTTCTAAAGGAATCTGAAAGGTCTTCAATATCGTCGATCTCCATTCGATGATATTGGAGAGCGTCGAGCTCCGTTCGACGATATTTCAGAAAACAAAATCATCGAGCGTCGTTCGACGATCGTTGACCTAGAGAGATAGTTGAACACTATCTGAGATGCGCTGAACTCAGGTCGATGATTTCGGAAAGCGTCGATCTCCGTTCGACAATCTGGGGGAAAATCGTCGAGTGCAGTTCAGAGACCAAAAATATACTCTAGACACTAGAAAAATCAATATGTTTGCCTAGTCTTGGTCAATTTTTAGAGTTTCAAAATCTTGGATATTATTTTATACTTTCTCCATCTAACATTCCTAACTGATTTAGGAAGAAGGTGTGTTTCTTTTCATCTAAGGGTTTGGTGAAAATATCTCCCCTTTGTAAATCAGTTGGGATATATTGAAGTTCAATTTTATTCTTCTCAACATTATCCCTTAAGAAGTGATGCCTAATTTTTATGTGTTTTGTCCTACTATGGAGGACTCGATTTTGAGCTATAGAAATAGTACTGGTATTATCACAAAAGATTTTAGACTTATCTAAGTTGTAGCCATAGTCTAGGAGTTGGTTCTGAATCCACAATATTTGTGAACAGCAACTACCTACAGCCATATATTCAGCTTCAGCAGTTGATGTTGACACAGATGTTTGTTTCTTGCAAAACCAAGAGACAAGTCTGTCACCAAGAAATTGACAAGTTCCACTGGTGCTTTTCCTGTCAATTCTGCATCCAGCATAATCAGCATCAGAAAATCCAGTTAAGTCAAATGCTGAATCTTTTGGATACCATAGACCTAGATTAGGACAACTTTTAACATACCTGAGAATCCTTTTTAGTAATGTTAGGTGTGACTCTCTAGGGCTCACTTGGAATCTAGCACATATGCATGTAGCAAAAATTTTGTCTGGTCTACTAGCTGTAAGGTACAGTAAAGAGCCAATCATTGCTCTATATGTTGTCTGATCAACAGGTTTCCCATGTTTATCGGCATCCAATACAGCATTGGTAGGCATAGGTGTTTTCATACAAGATGCTTGAGACATACCAAATTTCTTAACCAATTCTTTTGCATACTTGGTTTGAGAAATAAAGATGCCTTCAGCATGTCGTTTGACTTGCAATCCTAGAAAGAATGATAGCTCACTCATGCTACTCATTTCAAATTTAGAATGCATTAGGTTGGAGAACCTTCTGCACAAATTTGAATCAGTAGAGCCAAAAATAATATCATCTACAGAGATCTGTACTAGTAGGGTATGGGACTTATGGGTTCTAATGAAAAGAGTTTGGTCTACTCTACCCCTTATAAATTCATTTTCCAGAAGGAAACATGCTAGGGTCTTATACCATGCTCTAGGAGCTTGCTTGAGACCATATAATGCTTTGTTCAATTTAAAAACATAATCAGGATGGGTTGGAGAGATAAAACCTGGAGGTTGTCTGATATAGACTTCTTCTTTGATATCTCCATTTAGAAATGCACTCTTTACATCCATCTGATATACCTTGAAGCCTTTGTGTGCTGCATAAGCTAAGAAGATTCTGATGCCTTCCAATCTTGCAACTGGTGCAAAAGTCTGGTCATAATCTATGCCTTCTTCTTGAGAGTATCCTTGAGCAACTAGCCTTGCCTTGTTCCTTACAATTACTCCTTGATCATCCAATTTATTTCTGAACACCCACTTTGTTCCAACAATGGAGTGATCCTTAGGCCTTGGCACTAGTTCCCAAACTTTGTTCCTTTCAAATTGATGCAACTCTTCTTGCATTGCAATGATCTAGTGTGGATCTTGCTCTGCATCTTGAATGGATTGAGGTTCAATTTGAGATAGGAAGCAAGTGTGCAACAGGTTTTGGTTGACCTGATTTCTGGTTTGCACACCAGCTGAGATGTCTCCAATTACTTGGGAAATTGGATGGTCTCTTGATGTTACTAAATCAACAGGGGGTGTTGATTGTTCACCAACCTGTGTTGTTGTTTCCTCTTGTGGTACAATAACTGGCTCTTCAAGTTGTTTCTCTTCAATATGTTGAAGGTTTTCTTCATCTTCACTGCTTTCCTCTTTTTAAGTAATCTGTAACCTGTTCAAATCTTCAGCAAGAGAATGTACCTGCAAAGGTTCTATGGTAGAAGTATTCTTCTCCTTGAAAGACATGTTAGTTTCATCAAAAGATATGTGAACAGATTCTTCAATTTTAAGAGATGATTTATTATAAACCCTATAAGCCTTACTGATCATGGAGTATCCCAAAAACACTCCTTCATCAGCTTTGGCTTGAAATTTTGCTAAATACTTCTTGTCATTATTATGTATATAACATATACAACCAAAAATTCTAAAATAATCTATTTTAGGTTTCTTCCCTTTGAGTAATTCATAGGGAGTCTTGCCCTTTAGTTTATGTATTAAACTTCTGTTCAACATATAGTTGGAGGTGTTCACTGCCTCTGCCCAAAAAGATAGAGGAAGGTGAGCATCTGACAACAATGTAGTGGCAGATTCAATAAGGGTTCTATTTTTCCTTTCAGCTACCCCATTTTGTTGAGGAGTTCTAGGAGCTGAGAAAGTATGTCTGATCCCTTCATTCTGACAGAACTCTTGCATAAGAAGAGAATCAAACTCTGTCCAATGATCACTTCTGATCAGGGCAATGTGAGTATTGAACTCAATCTGTATACATTTGAGAAACTCTGTCAAACACTTAAAGTTATCAGACTTCTTCCTCAGAAAGAACACCCATGTGAATCTAGAGAAGTCATCTACAACTACTAAAGTGTAAGATTTCCCTCCTAAGCTTTGTAATGTAATGGGTCCAAAAAGATCCATGTGTAGCAGATACAAAATCCTAGGTGAATCACTCTTATTAAGTGACTTGAAACTATTTTTAGTTTGCTTGCCTAATTGACAAGCCCTGTAGAGTCCTTCCTTCTTGTAGGGGCCAGAAGGTAGTCCTCTAACAAGGTTGTCCTTGGATAGCCTAGCAATGGTTCTAAGGTTTAAATGTCCTACTCTCTTATGTCATAAAACATTAGGTCTACAAATAGAATTAAACATGCAAATATCTACTTCTGTTGAAAGAAAATCTACTAAATAGATGTTACCTTTCCTTTTACCTGTCAACACAGTTGTGTTGTCCTCTGACTTGATCTTGCATAAGGCTTTGCTGAAAGTCACCTGGTAACCTTCATCACATAGCTGACTGATACTTATCAAATTGTGCTTCAGTCCTTCCACATAGGCTACCTTCTTGAATGTGACTGTGTCAATTTGGACTGCACCATATCCTTTAGTTTGTCCAAAGTTTGAATCACCAAATATGCCTTTGGGTCCAAGCTTGCCTTTAAAGGATATGAGGTTGTCCTTGTTTCCTGTCATGTGCTTAGAGCACCCACTATCCAAATACCATTGTTGGTTTGATGTTGGATAGGTCTTCACCTGCACATAAAATAATTCATTTGTTTTTGACCCAGTTTACCTTGGGCCTAGGTTGATAACCTTTAAACTCAGAAATAAATGACATCCCTGGTTGACTCTTATAACCTTCAGGATGATATCTCCTTGGAGGTATTATCCATTCAGTATAAGGGTTAAAGCTTTGGGATGAAGGACCCCTAGGATTAGATTTTGATTTGCCCTTGAAAGAATTTCTAAAGCTCTGATCTCTGTTCGACGATCGTGGAGCTGCGTTCGACGGTCTTCGGTCAGATCGTCGAGATCCATTCGACGGTCGACTGTGGCAGAGTTCAAGAATTAGAGATCGTCGACCTGAGTTCAACGATCTTGCCTGAGATCGTCGATCTGCGTTCGGCGATCGTCGAGCTCCGTTCGTCGATTTCTGCTGGAACTTGGTTTTCTTAGGCAGATCGGAATTTTTCCTAGCTACCTCTACAACTCCCTTCCCTTTATCAAAAATAAACTTAATTGGGGTTGTTAGAACTATAGGTTGGCTGGATGAAGCACCCAAGCCCAGTATACTATTGAATCTAGAGTTCACTGTGCTTGTGATGTCCATTAGCTTGATGCTTCTCCCATTAAGGGATTCTTCAAGCTTTTTGGCCGCTGACAGCTCACTTTTCAGTGAAGCTATCTGCTCCCTACAGCACTCCAACTCCTCAGAGAGTTTGAGGTTTTCTGATTTTAAGGAACTGTGTTCAGACAATTGATTTCTGAGAGAGATAATTTCCTTCTCAGATGTTAATAAGTCTAAGCACAGTGCTTTAAATTCATACTTAAAGTCCTCAGAATTGAAATCAAAAGAACTAATTACCTGGTCCTCTTCAGGTTGAGTATCTGAGTTTGACTCTGAGTCTTCTACATCAGAATTGTGTTGAGAGGCATTGATTGTCATCATGCAGAACTCCTTCTCTTCAGCATCATCTTCATCATCACTTGAGCTGGATGAAGCTTCTGAGTCCTCTTTAGTCTCACTCCAAGATTCAGCAACGAATCCCTTCCTTGTGTGTTTGTTCTTGCTTGAGGAGGGTTTGCCATTGCTACTCTTCTTGAAGTACTTATCTTTTCTTCTTTCTCTTTTATCCTTTCTGTCCTTGTTTTTGTTCTCTGGACAGTCAGACACAATGTGGCCTGGTTTCCTGCAACCAAAGCAGACAATTTTTTTAATATTTGATCTATCATACCTTGGCTTGTCATGCTCTTTGTATGATCTCTTCCTGAATTCCTTCCTGTCCATCTTGTAAAATCTTTTAGCCAATAGACTAAGTAGCTCATCATTGCCTGGGATT
The DNA here is from genome assembly GCA_039583875.1 of Platanthera guangdongensis. NCBI lineage: Eukaryota > Viridiplantae > Streptophyta > Magnoliopsida > Asparagales > Orchidaceae > Platanthera > Platanthera guangdongensis. The sequence continues at coordinate 95,816,013 of CM077160.1, read as the reverse complement.
TTATCTTCAGGATGATCTTCAGTGGCTTTGAAAGCTATTGTCTTTTCCTTTCTAGTGGCTGGTGAGGCAGCCTTCTACTCTTCTTCTCTATTTTTGATGAGCAGCTCATAAGATTTGAGCTTGCCCAAGAGAGCTTCTGTGGTGATCTCATTCAGACTTCTGGCATCCTTGATTGGCCAGATCCTTGAGTCCCAAGTGCTTGGGAAGCACATTAGGATTTTATCATTTAGCTCAGTCAATGAGATCTCCTTGTCCAGAGTCTTCAGTTCATTGACTATCAGACTGAGCCTGTTATACATTTCAGCTACTGGATCAGCTTCTCCTTTCTTGAAATTCTTATATTGGGATATGAGGTGGGATCTCCTGTCCTTTCTTTCATCAGCTGATCCTGAGACTATTTCAGAGAGCTTATCCCAAATTTCCTTTGCTGAATTACATTCAGCCACCTTTTGGAAAATGTCATCAGACATAGTCTGGGCTAAGATATTCATAGCCTTTGCATCTGCTACCTTCCACTTCTTGATATCAGCATCTGTTCCTGATGGAGGTGGAACAGCATTTGTACTTGTATTCTCTGGAGGTCTTGGACAAACTGTCAAAACAGAATTAAAAATGTCCTCATCAATAGAATTCATGTAGAGTCTAATCCTTACTTTCCAAAGTGCAAACTTAGACAGATTGCATACTGGAGGTCTGGTGCTAGCATAATCTTTGTTTTGGGCCATGTTTTGTGAAGAACTAATTCTAATAACAAAATCTACAACAAGCAGATCTAACTAGAAATCTTTGGGTTCAGGTGTTAGCATGTGCAACCACCAAGGTGTGGTATGTTTAACCAACCTGGCTCTGATACCAATTGAAAGTGCGAGTTAGATCTGATATACTCTAGAGGGGGGTGAATAGAGTATGTTGCTTAAAAACTTTTACAACAGTTGTTGTATTCTAAATGTGAACAGGGAAGCAAATAGTAAATCTAACCACAGAATAATCACAGTCTACAAAAGAAACTAATCACAAGCCACAACCAGAAACACACGCAACCAGAAGACACAAGGAGCTATAGTGGTTCCCCTAAACTTGGGTACATCCACTCTTCTACCACCCTAGGTAGGAATCCACTGCAGGATGAGTTGATCAGGTGTCCTGGGCACCAATGAGCTTTTGATAAGGTGCTCAAAAACCAAACCAGATTTTTTTGATCAGGTGTCTTGCCACCAATGAGCTTTTGATAAGGTGCTCAAAAACCACACACAAACTTTTGAAGGGAGTTTGAAAAACCCTTTATAGAGGTGGAGATGAGAGAGTGATGGAAGTCTTCTCTTTCTCAAAGCAGCTGAGAAGACTATGTGGATATGATGTTGTCAAAGCTCCCCCTGAGATCTGTAGTTGTTCAGGAAATGAAGCTTTGCAGTAGGGTGATAGGCCTTCAGAAATTGATCTCCAGCAAATGATGATTTCAGCAACAGCTGAAATGTGAGATGTCTGGAGTCTTGAATGATGATGCCCTTGAACACTTGAATTAAAAGAGATCTGAAGATTTCAGATGGTTGATCTCTTTTAGTGATGGTGTTCTTGTATGAATCCTTTTAGACAGAGAATGTCTACAGCTCTCTTTCTTTTTCTCTTGAGTGATTGTTGTTGAGAAAGATGTTGTTCTAGAGAAGAGTTGTTGCAGAGAATATTTTTTTCTTCTTCTTCTTGTGCACTCTCTTCTTGTCAGGAATTCAAAAATCTTATCTTTTATTCCTTTGTTCTGAATAGAAATGATCCGTAGTCAAGATAGCCGTTGGCCTGTCATAAATGACTTCCTTAATTGCTTTTGTCTTCTGGGGGAAAGTCCAATGAAACATTCCTTGATAATCCCTTGAAACTTGCTCCAGAATAAATGAAAATGGCTACAAAATCTTCTGAATTAATTACTGAGAATAACTCCTTAACTGTTCTGAATTTGAATCTTGAAAGTCGTTGAACTCTTCAGAAAAACGTCGAACTGAGCTCTACTATCGTCGAACTGAGCTCAGCGATTTGGAATTATATAATAACAAAGATCGTCGATCTGAGCTCAGCTATCGTCAAACTGAGCTCAGAGATTGCGGAACAAACTGGAGTCAAGATCGTCAAACTGAGCTCGAAGATCGTCGAATGGAGTTAGACGATTTGTTGAAGTTGAGCTCAGCGATCATCGAATGGAGTTCGATGATCCGTCGAAGTGAGCTCAACGGTCGTCGATAGGAGTTCGACGATTCGTCGTACTGAGCTCGACGAAATGACTTAGTCTCCAAACTGAAAAACCTTGGTCTTGAGGGCAGCTTCCAAACCTAACTACTAACCCTTAGACTCAATTCTAATTGACCTTTAGATCTATACAATGAGGTCAAAAACAGGTTTCCTAAAGTCATAGTGATCCTGACCCAAATTAGTAATAGGGTGTTCCAACACGAAGGCTCGCATGTGGGGGATAGGTTTGGTTTGAGGTTTCTTCATCGGCACCCCGAGCTCGGCTCGGCCCCAGGTAGACCCGCTGCGCAGACTCTCATCTAGCTGGTAGGTCCGAAGGCTCACCTGTGGGGGATATATTTGGTTTGAGGTATCTTCATCGGCACCCCAAGCTCGGCTCGGCCCCAGGTAGACCCGCTGCGCAGGCTCTCATCTAGCTGGCAGGTCCGAAGGCTCTCCTGTGGGGGATAGGTTTGGTTTGAGGTATCTTCATCGGCACCCCGAGCTCGGCTTGGCCACAGGTAGACCCGCTGCGCAGGCTCTCATCTAGCTGGCAGGTCCGAAGGCTCGCCCGTGGAGGATAGGTTTGGTTTGAGGTATCTTCATCGGCACCCCGAGCTCGGCTCGGCCCCAGGTAGACCCGCTACGCAGGCTCTCATCTAGCTGGCAGGTCCGAAGGCTCGCCTGTGGGGGATAGGTTTGGTTTGAGGTATCTTCATCAGCACCTTGAGCTCGGCTCGGCCCCAGGTAGACCCGCTGCGCAGGCTCTCATCTAGCTGGTAGGTCCGAAGGCTCGCCTGTGGGGGATAGGTTTGGTTTGAGGTATCTTCATCGGCACCCTGAGCTCGGCTCAGCCCCAGGTAGACCCGCTGCACAGGCTCTCATCTAGCTGGCAGGTTCGAAGGCTCACCTGTGGGGGATAGGTTTGGTTTGAGGTATCTTCATCGGCACCCCGAGCTCGGCTCGGCCCCAGGTAGACCCGCTGGGCAGGCTCTCATCTAGCTGGCAGGTCTGAAGGCTCGCCTATGGGGGATAGGTTTGGTTTGAGGTATCTTCATCGGCACCCCGAGCTCGGCTCGGCCCCAGGTAGACCCTCTGCGCAGGCTCTCATCTAGCTGGCAGGTCTGAAAGTGCAACTAGATGTGATATACTCTAGAGGGGGGGGGGGGGGGGGGGTGAATAGAGTATATGGTGCTTTGAAACTTTTTACAACAATTGTTGTAATAGGTGTTAGCAGGGAAGCAATAATAAACTTAATCACAGCACTAAGTTAAGCAAAAACTAAGCACAGAAAATCAAGGCCAGAAACAAAAATGAAAGCAAGCAAAACCAGAAGACACAAGGAAATATAGTGGTTCCCCAAACTTGGGTACATCCACTCTTCTACCACCCTAGGTAGGAATCCACTGCAGGATGAGTTGATCAGGTGTCCTGGGCACCAATGAGATTTTGATAAGGTGCTCAAAAACCAAAGCATATTTTTTGATCAGGTGTCTCGCCACCAATGAGCTTTTGACAAGGTGCTCAAAAACCAAGCTCAAACTTTTGAAGGGAGTTTGAGAAACCCTTTACAGAGAGGGGGTGAGAGAGTGATGGCATTCTTATCTTTCTCAAGCAACTGAGAAAACTAAGTGGATTGTTGATGTCAAAGCTCCCCCTGAATCCTTGAGATCTTCAGGAAGAAAGGCTTTGCTGAGGGTGATAGGCCTTCAAAGGTTGAACTCCAGCAATAGATGATTTTCGCAATATCTGAAGTGTTGAATGTCTGCAGTCTGGAAATATGTTGGCCTTGAACACTTTGAAAACTACAGAGATCTGAAGATTTTTAGAAAGCTTGATCTCCTTGGATGAGTGTTCTTCAGAATTCTTTGTGATAGAAGATTTTTGAATGTGTCTCTGTAATCTGTATTCTCTCTCTATTTTGTGTGTGCTATTCTAAGAGATTCAAAAACATTCTGTCTTTTATTCTCTGGTACAAAATAGAGTAACATTCTCTGTCAAGTATAGTCGTTGGCCTGCATTAATTGCATCCTTAATTGCATAATCTCTTCTGGAGGAAAGTCCACAGATATATTCCTTGAAAAATCCCTTGAAACTTGGTCCAGAATTGAATGAAAACGGCTAGGAAATCTCTGAATTAATTGCAGAATAACTCCTAACTGATTTGAATTTGAATTAAGAAATATCCCGAAAGTTATCTGAAATCGTCGAACTGAGCTCTGCTATCGTCGAGCTGAGCTCAGCGATCTGGAGATATTCAGCAGCATAATATCGTCGATCTGAGCTCAAAGATCGTCGAACTGAGCTCAGAGATAAAGTTCCAAGGCAGAGTCAAAATCGTCGACCTGAGCTCACCGATCGTCGAATGGAGTTCGGCGATATAGTGAAGTTGAGCTCAGCGATCGTCGAATGGAGTTCGACGATCTGTCGAAGTTGAGCTAGACGATCGTCGAGTGGAGATCGACGATCCGTCGAGGTTGAGCAAGACGATCGTCGATCGGAGTTCGACGAATCGTCGTGCTGAGCTCGACGATATGACTTAGTCTCCAAATACAAAATCTTGGTCTTCAGGGCAGCTTCCAAACCTAGACTTCTAACCCTTAGACTCAATTCAAATTGACCTATTAAGCTATACATGAGGTCAAGCAAAAATTCCTAGAGACATAGTGATCCTGACCCAAATTAGTAATAGGGTGTTCCAACAATCTCCCCCTATTTGGGTTCGGATTACTATTTACAGACTTTGGAATAATTTAAATAACAACATACAATCAGAAAAACATAAAAACAACAGCTAGACATACAGAATCACAGAGATATATAAATCATCCAGATACCAATCAGAGATCACAGAAATTGTCACCTTACAATATCATTTCTTCTCTTTGCCTTTAACCATTTTAATCTCTCTGTTAGGATTGAGGGCTTCCTTCTTAGATCTGGTATCATCTGCTGCACCTAGAGATGTTTGCTGTTTAAGCCTGGGAACCACTGCTTCAGGATGTAATTCCATGTATCTGTCAGCATCAAATAATTTACTTGAAGCATATCTCTCTAGTTCTTTTTGTCTCTGTTCAGACATAGTAGAAATGTTGGAAGAATCTATTCCTTATTCTCTGGCCTTCTTAATCTGATCCAGTGCAGCCAATTCCTTTAATCTGGCAGTCCAAGCAGCTGGATTATTTTCAGGATCCTCAAAGGGTACAGGTGGCTCATACCTGTTGGAAGGATTGTCTTGAGGAGGCCTGGCAGACACAGTCTCTTTCAGCTTGTAAGGGAAAGAACCAGATGTTGTATCAGTTGAAGTTTGTCTTTCCCTGGAATATGGGTGCTGTTTGGAGTAAACTTTAGAATAGACTTGAATATCTCTCTGATTACCCCTATATCCTCCTCTCCTAGAATGTGAACCCCTGGATTGGCTTTCCCTTTGGTAAGATCTGGCATGAGGTTGATAGGGAGCCTGACTTCTGGCTGGGGGTTGACTTGCAGAGCTTCCACCTGCACCTACATCAGGAGGAGGTGGTGGAGGAGGATGAGAGTGCTGGAATTGGGATGAACCCTTCTCATATTTTCTCTTTTTCTTCATTGTTTTTAGCTGATTTTTAGAGTATTGCATCCAGTGTTCAGAAATAGGGTAGTTATGAAGAATGTAATATGGGATATCATTATTATCTTTAACTTTAGCAGGAGGTACCCTCTTCATAGCCTTGCTCCTTGCCTTTATTTTCCTAGCAATGGTAGCAGAAGAATCATCAGAGTCTGTTTTAAATTCATCAGATTCAGAACTCTGGTCATCATAGAGAGCATTTATTTCCTTCATTAAGTCTTTCTTAAGCTGAACAGAGGCAGATGAGGCAGAAGTTGAAACAGCAGCTGCAGCAGCAGGTATTGAGATGGTAACAGCAGGGACAGCAGCAGATGGAGAAGGTGAAGCAGAAACAACAGCAGTAGCAATAGGCTCTGGACAGGTGACAACAGCAGCAACTTCACTAGCAACAACAGAAACAGCAGATTCACTAACAACAGAAATAGAAGGAACATCATCAAAGACTGCAGAAGGCTCAAATTCAGTGGCCTCTGACATCAGAATGTCCTTGGAAGATGGTTCATCAGAAACAGCAGAAACTTCAGCATCAGTGTTGACAATCTCAGCAGCAGTATCAACAATCCTTTCTTCAGATGAGGCAGCAGCAGCAATGACTGAAGTTGCAAAAGCAGTGATAATGCTAGGGTCACAGCAAGAGAAAGGCACAAGTGCCTTGGATAAGTCTTCTGGGGGCTGGACAGCATTACCCTCTGGCAGACAGCTGAAGAAGGCAGAATCAAAAGCTGATAGCAAAGACCTGAGGTCTATAGCAAGAACTGGAGGTGAAATCTGACTCTCTGGAGGCACAGCAACAGCAACAAGAGGAGGAGCAGAAGAAGCAGAACTAACAACAGTAGTAGACAGAGAGCTTGCAGAAACACCAGCAGCAGCAGCAGCATGAAGATTCTCTTCATATGGCATCTCTCACTGCCTAGATGCAGACACATCTGGATCAAGGCACACTGCTGTAGGTGCTGCCTGAGGGAAGAGGGAAGAGAGCCTGGCAGAAAGGGCTACCACTGACAGGTGGAGTGGAGCCAAAGAGGTCTCCAACAGCAGAGTTAGCCTTGGGGCAAGTAACTCATACAGCCTGTCTGCTAGGGCTGAAAGGTCTACTTGCTCAAGAGCTGGAGCAGAGGTAGAAGGAATAGGAGCAGCTGAAGGTTCTGGAAGTGGAGAGCTGGAGAATGGTGGAAGGGATGGCTCAGGTGTTGGGAGGGTGGAAATGGAGGATAGAGGAATGGATATGGATGGGGTGAATGTTGGTTGGTCTATGATGTGGTGTAGGAGATCTTAAAAGGAAGTGGAGGAGGAAGGTAACTTTGGAGGAGATGATGGGGAATCATCCATAAAGGAATCATCCAGTAGGGTGAAGGATGGAATGGAGGGTGAAGAGGTGACATCTGGTGGAGGGTAGGAGAACAATGGGTGGAATTGGTCTTCTGGTGGAGGTAGAATAAGTTCTGGAGAAGGTGTTGATGTTGGAGATGGGCTGGATATGATAATGGTGGATGGAGCTGGAATGGTGGATGGTAGGGGAAGGGATGGAATTGGAGGAGGAGGAGAGGAGGCAGCAACAGCAGCCAGGTCATCTGCAGGGGCAGAGACCTGTGGAGGAGTGACTCTTTGAGTCCTTGTGCCTGAAGGAGCACTGGAGGAGGGCCTGCTAGGCTTGCTGATTTGCCTGTCCCACTTTCCAAAGAGGGCACAGGACAATCTCTTGGAGGCATTGATATGAACTCCAGAGGAGACTAGCAAGGCAGGACACCTGTGCTGCAGAAATACTCCAAGGATTCTCCCAAAGTTAACAAAACTCTTGTTTATTTTCTTTTTGATGAGGTCAAAGAAAACCTCTCCCCAATTCAGATTCTTCTTATCCACAAGAGCTCCCATGAGACAGAGCTGATATCTTGATATAGTATAATGGGCAGAGTGCTTTGCCAGTAGCACTTTCCCAACCACATCTGCCAGGAACCTATATTCTACAGACAGATTCCTCTTAAAGAGCTTGCTAAGGTTTCCCTCTGGATGACCCATCCTGGCAAGCAATTCAGAATATTCCTCTCCAGATAGCTCAGCAGAATCTTCTCCATTTCTCAATTCAAAAACTTCTGAGAGAATGGTTGGGGTCAAGGGTACCTGAGTTCCAGCTATTGACCCAACTATGGTGCTATTATCTTGATTATGGGAAGTATAAACCCACTCCTTGATCTCATCAAAAGCCAGCTTGATCCTGGTGGTCATTATAGCAGTCAGATTCTGATCCTTGAACAAACCCAGTATATCTTGAAAAATCTGATCAGTCGTGCTGAAGGATTCTATATCAATATCAAAACCGGCATCAAACTTCATTGCAGCAAGAACAGCAACTGACACAGTCATTGTACCTGCAAAAACTCAACAAACAAAACGACCAAGCGTAGAACTGTTTGGAGGGAAAGGAAAAATCTTGCAGAGAAATCGAAAGCGCAAAAGAGAACGACGGCGAAAAATGAGTTTTATATTAGGGTTCGACGCAGAATTGGAAAGATCGTTGAACTCACTTCAACGATCGAGGCTTCTAAAGGAAACTGAAGAGTCTTCAACATCGTCGATCTCCGTTCGACGATATTGGAGAGCGTCGAGCTCCGTTCGATGATCGTTCAGAGAACAAAATCGTCGAGCGCCGTTCGACGATCGTTGACCGTAAGAGATAGTTCATACTATCTGAGAGGCGCTGAACTCAATTCGACGATTTTTGTAAATCGTCGATCTTCGTTCGACGATCTTGGGGAAAATCGTCGAGCGCAGTTCAGAGATCAGAAAAAAATTCTAGACACTAAGAGAAATCAGGATGTTTGCCTAGTTTTGGTCAATTTTTAAGCTTTCAAAATCTTGGATATTATTAATGACTTCCTTCATCTAACATTCCTAACTGATTTAGGAAGAAGGTGTGTTTCTTTTCATCCAATGACTTGGTGAAGATATCTCCCCTTTGTAAATCAATTGGGATATATTGTAATTCAATTTTATTCTTTTCAACATTATCCCTTAAGAAATGATGCCTGATCTCTATATGTTTTGTTCTACTATGGAGGACTGGATTTTGAGCTATGGAAATAGCACTAGTATTGTCACAAAATATTTTAGACTTCTCTAAGTTGTAGCCATAGTCTAGGAGTTGGTTTTGAATCCACAAGATTTGTGAACAACAACTGCCTGCAGCCATATATTCAGCTTCAGCAGTTGAAGCTGACACAGATGTTTGTTTCTTACAAAACCAAGAGACAAGTCTGTCACCAAGGAACTGACAAGTTCCACTGGTGCTTTTCCTGTCAATTCTGCATCCAGCATAATCAGCATCAGAGAATCCAGTTAACTCAAATGCTGAATCTTTTGGATACCAGAGACCTAGATTTGGACAACTTTTAACATACCTGAGAATCCTCTTTACTAGAGTTAGGTGTGACTCTCTAGGGCTTACTTGGAACCTAGCACATATACATGTAGCAAACATTATATCTGTTCTACTAACTGTAAGATACAGTAAAGAGCCAATCATTGCTCTATATGTTGTCTGATCAACAGGTTTCCCATGTTCATCAGCATCCAATACAGCATTGGTAGGCATGAGTGTTTTCATACAAGATGCCTCAGACATAACAAATTTCTTAACCAATTCATTTGCATATTTGGTTTGAGAAATAAAGATGCCTTCAACATGTTGCTTGACTTGCAATCCTAGGAAGAAGGATAGCTCACCCATGCTACTCATCTCAAATTTAGAATGCATCGGGTTAGAAAACCTTCTGCACAGTTTGGAGTCAGTAGAACCAAAAATAATATCGTCTACATAAATTTGTACTAGTAGGGTATGGGACTTATGGGTTCTAATGAAAAGAGTTTGGTCTACTCTACCCCTTATAAACCATTTTCCAAGAGAAAGCATGCTAGGGTCTCATACCATGCTCTGGGAGCTTGCTTGAGACCATATAATGCTTAATTCAGTCTAAAAACATAATCAGGAAAAGTTGGAGAGATAAAACCTGGAGGTTGTCTGACATAAACTTCCTCTTTGATGTCTCCATTCAAGAAAGCACTTTTGACATCCATCTGATATACCTTGAAGCCTTTATAAGCTGCATAAGCTAGAAATATTCTGATGGCTTCTAATCTCGCAACAGGTGCAAAAGTCTGGTCGTACTCGATTCCTTCTTCTTGAGAATATCCCTGAGCAACTAGCCTTGCCTTGTTCTTTATAATTACTCCTTGATCATCCAGTTTGTTTCTGAATACCCATTTTGTTCCAACAATGGAGTGATCCTTATGCTTTGGCACTAGTTCCCATACTTTGTTCCTCTCAAATTGATGCAACTCTTCTTGCATTGCAATGATCCAGTGTGGATCTTGCTCTGCATCTTGAATGGACTGAGGTTCAATTTGAGATAGGAAGCAGGTGTGCAACAGGTTTTGGTTCACCTGATTTCTGGTTTGCACACCAGATGAGCTTTCTCCAATTATTTGGGAAATTGGATGGTCTCTTGATGTTACTAGATCAACAGGGGGTGTTGATTGTTCACCAACCTGTGTTGTTGTTTCCTCTTGTGGTACAACAACTGGCTCTTCAAGTTGTGCTTCAATGTGTTGAGCATTCCCTTCATCTTCACTGCATTCATCCTCTTGAGTAACTTGTAACCTGTTCAAGCCTTCAACTAGAGAATATTCCTGCAAAGGCTCTATGGTAGAAGAGTTCTTCTCCTTGAAAGACATGTTAGTTTCATCAAATAAAATGTGAACAGATTCCTTAATTTTCAAAGATGATTTGTTATAGACCCTATAAGCCTTGCTGATCATGGAGTATCCCAGAAACACTCCTTCATCAGCTTTGGCTTGAAATTTTGCTAAATATTTCTTGTCATTATTGTGAATATAGCAAATACAACCAAAGACTCTAAAATAGTCAACTTTAGGTTTCTTCCCTTTGAGTAATTCATAGGGAGTCTTTCCCTTTAGTTTATGTATCAGACTTCTGTTCAGCACATAGTTGGAGGTGTTCACTGCCTCTGCCCGGAAGGATAGAGGTAGGTGAGCATCTGACAACAATGTGGTGGCAGATTCAATAAGGGTTCTATTTTTCCTTTCAGCTACCCCATTTTGTTGAGGAGTTCTAGGAGCTGAGAAAGTATGCCTGATCCCTTCACTACGACAGAACTCTTGCATAAGAAGAGAATCAAACTCTGTCCCATGATCACTTCTGATCAGGGCAATGTGAGTATTGAACTCAATCTGTATACATTTGAGAAACTCTGTCAGACATTTAAAGTTATCAGACTTCTTCCTTAGAAAGAACACCCAAGTGAATCTAGAGAAGTCATCTACAACTACTAAAGTGTAGGATTTCCCTCCTAGGCTTTGTACTGTGATGGTTCCAAAGAGATCCATGTGTAACAGATACAATATCCTAGGTGAATTACTCTTATTAAGTGACTTAAAGCTGTTTTTAGTTTGCTTGCCTAATTGACAGGCCCTGCATAGTCCTTCCTTCTTGTAGGGGCCAGAAGGTAGTCCTCTAACAAGATTGTCTTTGGATAGCCTAGCAATAGTTCTAAGGTTTAGGTGTCCTAGTCTCTTATGCCATAAAACATTTGGTCTACAGACAGAATTAAACAGGCAGATATCTACATCAGTTGAAAGAAAATCTACTAGGTAGATGTTACCTTTTCTTTTACCTGTCAACACAGTTGTGTTGTCCTCTGACTTGATTTTGCATAAGGCTTTGCTGAAGGTCACCTGGTAGCCTTCATCACACAGCTGACTGATGCTGATTAGGTTGTGCTTCAGTCCTTCCACATAAGCTACCTTCTTGAAAGTTACTGAACCAATCTGGACTGCACCATATCCTTTAGTGTAACACCTCCCCTGTAGTGGACGTATAATATGGGTCTGGCCGGGGCCCCACAGCATATGAACGCCACAGCTTTAGTATTATATGTTGATATAACTATCCAAACTCAAAACACTTGCACAACACAGCGGAAACAAACAGGACTAGAAGCTATCCACCACTAAAGAGTAAAAGAAATGGCCTTAAGGCCTAACATCAAGTGTCCAAAAGAGACATAATACATCAATCATGAATGTGCTCAGCACTCCTAGTCTACCTCGGCATGCAAGCCGGACAAAAGAGTCTCAAACAAACATCATCATCAATGTAGTGCTACAAAAGAGGGAAAAACACTTCATGGGCTTAGGCCTTTTTGGCCGGCGTGCTAGCTCCTTCATGCGATCCTTGCCCTGTAAATATTTTTAGTAACGTGGGTCAGTAAAGGCTGACCTCAAACTGTGTAACAACACATCTCCTCCCGGCCGCCCCTAACGGACCCCGGGGAACCCTCCAACCTGCAAGTCAACACTTCATATGCAATAAAAATAGCTATAAACAGAAGAACATTAAAATAGGCTTGGATGTCTCAATCATCAAACATGTTCTCTATTGGTTGAGCATATAAAGAAAGGGCCTACTATGCAACATGAATGCAACACCCGGGCTTCACCCAAGGTACCCTACTGCGTATGCTTCTATCACAACATCACATCATTTGGGTACTCACATTTCCCCAATTGGCATAAGGCCGCAAACACTAAGGGAGACACCTCTCCCTCAAACGGCGCACAGGCCGCCACAAGGAATTCTTGCCAAGGCCCCACCCGCTCGTGGGCTTAGCCCCGGGCTTGCCTGCAAGCTCTGACGTCTCATGTCAGGATTCCAACAAATACAGACCGACCGATTCTAAGAAGCCTTGCTGGACCCCACCCTATCATGGCCTCTTTGCCCGGGCTTGCCCCAAGCTTGGCATTCTCGTCAGTCTCACAGAAGGGGACTAGTCTCGCCGGGACACTCTCCACACATGACGCACATGTCACGGGATAGCCAGCCGACCACGGAGACATAGCCACGCCTTGGCACAACACAAACCAAGACTAAATACATCGTAATCCCTCTTTGTACTACAGCGTTCCCGCGCACCAAGGAAACCATCTCCAACTCGTGCGGAGCTAACCTTGTCCACCAAGGAAACCATCTCCAACTCATACGGAGCTAACCTTGTCCCTCAAGGAAACCATCTACCGCCACGAGGAGCTAACCTTGTCCAGGTTCGACTACACGTACCTTTTCAAGTAAACGAGACAATCACCACCACAACACAAACGGCATCTTGCCGCAACGAAAATCTCTACGAATCCCTAAGTTCGTATGCAACATCACCGAGTCGGACTAACGGTCGCGACTACGGCTTCACCCACCATGCCTAATCCACTAGCGAAGCGGATCTCTAATGCAAAATATGCCGGGGACGGACTCAATCAACCCGGAGGTTCCTCTTGAACCTTGGCAAACCAAAACCCCTCTCATTTGAGAGTTTGGTGCCCATAAATTAGAAAGAAAAAAATACATGATGCTAAGACATGCATCCTAAGGACCGAGAGGAGAGATGTCGTTACCTTCCGACTCCTCTTCCTTGCCATGGCAAAATAGCCGGATGGAAATCTTCGCAATGCTCTAAGCTTCACGGATCCGGACTCGGCTCGCGATTTGGAGCACCGAAACTCTCCCTACAGCCCAAGACCTTCTTCTCCTTCCTCCTTGCTCTAGTTTCTCTCAAGAACTTAGAAAGAGAAGACTTGGAAAACAAATGAGAGTTTCCAACTCTAAAATCAGACTTAACTTCCCAGGAGATGGCCTGAACCGTTAGATCCCAAAACCAGAAAAAGAATGGCCGCGATTCGCCTGGAAAATAGTAAATCTTGGCCGAACACGGCCTGGCACATGCCCATGTCCAGGGCCATGTGCCTCATTCGCCGTCTCAAATCGACGCGCCTGGAATCGCACACGGGCATCCGACACGCCCGTGTTCAATCCGACACGCCCGTGTCCCCAGTGACACGGCCGTGTGGTCGGCCGTGTGCCTCCAACAACACAGCCCGGAAACCAACCCGAGAGATGACACGGCCTGGGACACGCCCGTGTCCAAAGCCGTGTGCCAAGTCTCGACACCCGTCGACAGGCTTTGTGTCGACACCGCGGAAAAATGTCGAGCGAAGATCGTCGACCAAGCGGGACACGCCCTGTGACACGCCCGTGTCACAGGCCGTGTGCTCCAGTCTCGACACCCTGTCGAGCAAAAGCGTCGACACTTGGGACGAGTGTCGACACGGCCTCGACACGCCCTGCGACACGCCCGTATCGCAGGCCGTGTGCCACACTCTCGACACTTTGTCGAGCGAAAGTGTCGACACTTGGGCCGAGTGTCGACACGGCCTCGACACGCCCTGCGACACGCCCGTGTCGCATGCCGTGTGCACCACTCTCGACACTTTGTCGAGCGAAAGTGTCGACACTTGGGCCGAGTGTCGACACGGCCTCGACACGCCCTGCGACACGCCCGTGTCGCAGGCCGTGTGCCTCCTTCCAGAAACCCAAAAATATTTCCAGAACTGCAGACTGAACCTCTTGCAAAACTGGGGTGTTACAACTCTCCCCTACTTAACAGAATTTCGTCCCGAAATTTCGAAACAAAAGGGCACAAAACTTAAATTTACTTGACATGAAGACTTCTGGATAATCTTCTAGCATGGCCTGTTCTCGTTCCCAAGAGAACTCCTCGCGACCGCAGTTGTCCCATCGAACTTTTACGAGTTTGACTTCTTTATTCCGCAACTGCCGAGTCTCCAAATCCTCTATAGCAATTGGAAGGGCTCGCATCCTCAAGTCTTCCTCAATCGGCACCGATGCCGGCTCAATCACTACGCTAGCCTCTACCAAGGCCTTTCTCAAAACGGAGATGTGGAAGACGTCATGTAATCCACTCAAATCTGCGGACAGCGCCAACCGATAAGCTGCTTCTCCTACCCGCTCAATAATTTCAAAAGGCCCCAAAAATCTTGGACTCAGCTTCTTGAGTCGGCGAACCCGTGAGACGCCTTTGAACGGCTTGACCTTCAAATAAACCCAATCACCAACTGCAAATTCCAACTTCCGGTGACGAGCATTAAAATATTTTGCTTGCATTTCTTGCGCCACCTTCATACGCTCTTGGATGGTCCGTACCAACTCACAAGCATCAACCACCGCATCCTTTCCCAACAGTTTGGTGTCTCCCGCCTCTGCCCAAGACATTGGCGTTTGACACCGCCTCCCATACAAAGCTTCGTATGACGCCATCTTTATGCTGGCTTGAAAACTATTGTTGTACGCAAATTCTACCATGAAGAGTTGATCCTCCCACCTCTTGCCAAAATCAAGAACGCACATTCTCAACATATCCTTCATAGTACGGTTCGTTCTCTCCGTTTGCCCATCAGTTTGAGGTTGAAATGCCGTACTGAACTTTAGCTTCGTGCCCAAACTCTTCTGAACCAATCTCCAGTCCTTAGATGTAAACCGTCCATCTCGATCACTGACTATGCTCTTAGGAATTCCGTGCAGTCGCACAATGTTGCGAACATACAACTCCACCAGCTTCTCCACGCTGTCCTCTTTCCGATTTGGGATGAAGTGAGCCACCTTGGTTAGGCGATCCACGATCACCCAAATAGCATCATTACCATGCTGCGATCTAGGCAAACCATGCACAAAGTCCATGGAGATGTCCTCAAATTTCCACTCAGGAATTGGAAGGGGCTTCAGGAACCCGCCCGGTTTCTGACATTCGGCCTTCACCAAGGCACATGTTTGGCAACGACTCACATACAAAGCTACATCTCGCTTCAACCCCGGCCACCAAAAGGATTTCTTCATATCCAAGTACATCTTTGTACTGCCTGGGTGAATGGAGTACTTTGAGAAGTGAGCCTCAAACATCAACTCCTCACGGAGATTGCCAAACTGCGGTACACAAACTCTTCCATCCTTTCTCAAGATTCCCCCAATCATCTCCCATGCGCTGCTCTCGCCCTTTTGAGCCTCCAACACAAAAGGTTGAAACTCCACATCTAATCGAGTCGCTTCCCGAATACGATCGGACAAGTCGTTTTGCACTTCAATTCAGTTCAACCGAGCCACGCTAGACTCGCCTCTCACAACACATTCCAATCCAAGGGACTCCCATTCCCGTACCAACCGCTCATCATGAGCTTCGATCTAATTTCCTTGCCCCGAGTACTTTCTACTCAACGCGTCTGCCACCACATTGGCTTTACCCGGCGTATACTGAATCGCAACTTCGTAGTCTCCAAGAAACTCAACCCATATGCGTTGCCGCATGTTCAAGTCCTTCTGATCCAAGAGATACTTCAGGCTTTTATGGTCCGTGAAGATCTCCACCCTTGCGCCATACACATAGTGTCGCCATATTTTCAACGCGAAGATTACCCACGCCAACTCCAAGTCATGGACGGGGTAATTCCTCTCATGAGGTTTCAGCTGTTTAGACCCAAAAGCTATCACCTTGCCATGTTGCACCAACACGCAACCCAAACCCCATCCCGATGCGTCACTGAAAATCTGAAATCCATCGGTCCCTTGTGGTAAACTCAGGATTGGAGCCATCATAAGCCTCTCCTTCAGGGCCTCAAATGCTTGACTGCACTCTTGGGTCCACACAAACTTATGGTCTTTGCGAGTGAGTGAGGTGAGGGGTAGAGCTATCTTCGAGAAATTATCCACGAATCTCCTATAATACCTGGCTAGTCCAAGAAAACTTCGGACTTCCGCCACGGTCCTCAACACCGGCCAATCTCTGATGGCCTCCACTTTCGCTGGATCCACTGCCACCCCATCACCACTAATCACGTGGACCAAAAACGCCACCTTGGCTAACCAGAACTCGCAGTTTGAGAACTTTGCAAACAATTGGTTCTCCCTCAACACTTGCAGGACCACTCTCAAGTGGGTCTCATGCTCCACTTCAGACTTGGAGTACACCAAGATATCATCAATGAAGACAACCACAAACGAATCCAAGTAATCCCGAAATACTCGATTCATCAGATCCATGAACACCGAGGGTGCGTTCGTCAATCCGAATGGCATCACCGTAAATTCAAAGTGTCCATACCTTGTACCAAAGGCAGTTTTGGGTATGTCCTCATCTCGAATTCGCAGTTGATAGTAGCCTGACTTCAAGTCCAGTTTCGAATATACCACTGACCCCACCAATTGGTCGAACAAATCGTCTATCCGAGGGATCAAATACTTATTCTTGACGGTCAATTTATTCAGCTCTCGGTAGTCTATGCACAGGCGCATGCTACTGTCTTTCTTCTTTACAAACAACACCGGTGCGCTCCACGGTGAAGAACTGGGTCTAATATACCCTTGCTCCAACAGTTCCTGTAACTGTACTTTAAGTTCCGCTAACTCCTTTGGTGCCATCCTAAATGGGGGACGCGACACCGGTCTAGCCTCCGGCACTAACTCGATCGAGAAGTCGATCTCCCGCCGAGGAGGCGCTCCAGGAAGTTCATCCGGAAACACATCCCTGAACTCTGCCACCACAGGCACTTCCTCAATAGATAGCTGGGAGAGACGAACCTCCAACAACGCTACCAGCGCCACACCTCCCTGGTTAACCGCCCGCATCATTTGCATGGCCGTAATTAGGGAATGGGCTACTCCACAAAGGCCCACAAATTTGACTTCTGATTGCCCCTTACTCTTTAGGGTCACTACCTTGGACAAACAATCAATGCTGGCGCGCTGCTCTGCAAGCCAGTCCATGCCCAAAATGACATCGAACTCTACTAACGGCAACACTGCCGCTTCCAAAACGAAGTCAACTCCGTCTAGCTCCCAACAGATGCGCCCTTTAGCCCCGGTGGTCATAGATGACCCATTGGGCATGCGCACTTTCAATTCCGCGTCCGCCGAGAAATACTCGACTCCTACCCTTCGGATGAAACTCTCCGCAAGAAAAGAGTGCGAAGCCCCAGTATCGAACAATACCCTAGCGGGGTATCCAGAAACTAACACGAAGCCTACAACAAGACAACACACGGAAAGGGAGTCTAAAAGTATGAAGCACAAATGCAAACTTAAATTTTCTTCATACCTGTCACCACGTCGGTTTGGCGGATCTTTTCTTGCTGTCCAAGGTTGTAAGCCCTTGGTTGCACCGGTTGGAACCGAGAAGCGCTCGACTCCGCCATCTTTCCTTTCTCTGCAGTACTGGGGCCCGAGCGCACAGACTGCTCCTGTTTTGCATCTTGCCCCACTCCCCCTTGCTGACAAGCACGGGCTATGTGCCCAACCTTCCCGCAATTGTAACACGTCGGCGGTCCCCTAGAGGGAGAACCCCCAGGCGTCCAAGTGCTCCTCTCACCCGACCTGGAAGTGTGAGGCTTCCTCCTCCACCTACTCCCATCAGACTTTACATGAGATTGGGAGGGCTTCCCTTCCCCATGCTTGGGAGTAAAACCCTTTCGACGCTTGGTTCGCTCCAGATCATTCTCCAAACTCCTGGCGGCTTCAACTAGCTCATTAAATCCCGCCCTCTTCATGGAGATGAGGGGCTGTCTCAGATTCTCCCTCAACCCTTGGTAGAAGAGGTTATCCCTCTCTACATCATCCGCCATTGTCGTTCCCGCATAACGACCCAAACGGGTGAACTCTTGCATGTACTCATCCACTGTCTTGTCTCGCTGCATTAGATGCAGAAACTGCCTCTGCAGGGCCAACCGTGTTGAAACTGGAATATACCTCTTAAGAAAAGCGTCCCCAAACTCTTCCACTGACGGGGTGCGTCCCGGGAACAGGCGGCCGCTATGGCTCACTCACCACAATTTGGCGTCTCCTTCCAACATGAACGTCGCATACTCAGCTTTCTTTTCCTCTGGCATCTCCGCTGCCTTTAACAGTTCTTGAATACGAACCCACCAATCCTCTGCATCTGTTGGCGTTCCAACACCCTTGAAGGACGGGGGATGGAAACTCAGGAAATACTTCATGTGTCGGTCTCCATGTCCTACCACCACCCTTTCTGCCAAAGGCTCCACTCGCCTGGCTTCTCTGCCTGGCACGGCCGTCGCCGTGTCCGGTGTAGAAGGGGTTGCTACCTGGGCTGCAGCCGCCGCTTGGGCTGCCACCATCGCTTCTGCAAGCATACGACAGAAGTCGGCCGGGTTTACACCCGTGCCCAAAAGGCCTGGAGCAGTAGCACTGCTCGCCGAGAGATCATCCCTTGCTCTTGAAGTGCCCTCCTCGTTGCTTGCACTCTTCAGGAAAACAAGAAATAAGGGATTAGTCTCCAATCTCAAGACTAAAACATACGGACACTCACGGTCCCGCGTTACTCTTATGTGGATAGCTTCTCTATGCACTAACCTTGAATCAAACCTCCCTCTGATACCAAATTGTAATACCTCCCCTGTAGTGGACGTATAATATGGGTCCGGTCGGGGCCCCACAGCATATGAACGCCACAGCTTTAGTATTATAAGTTGATATAACTACCCAAACTCAAAACACTTGCACAACACAGCGGAAACAAACAGGACTAGAAGCTATCCACCACTAAAGGGTAAAAGAAATGGCCTTAAGGCCTAACATCAAGTGTCCAAAAGAGACATAATACATCAATCATGAATGTGCTCAGCACTCCTAGTCTACCTCGGCATGCAAGCCGGACAAAAGAGTCTCAAACAAACATCATCATCAATGTAGTGCAGCAAAAGAGGGAAAAACACTTCATGGGCTTAGGCCTTTTTGGCCGGCGTGCTAGCTCCTGCATGCGATCCTTGCCCTGTAAAAATTATTAGTAACGTGGGTCAGCAAAGGCTGACCTCAAACTGTGTAACAACACATCTCCTCCCGGCCGCCCCTAACGGACCCCGGGGAACCCTCCAACCTGCAAGTCAGCACTTCATATGCAATAAAATAGCTATAAATAGAAGAACATTAAAACAGGCTTGGATGTCTCAATCATCAAACATGTTCTCTATTGGTTGAGCATATAAAGAAAGGGCCTACTATGCAACATGAATGCAACACCCGGGCTTCACCCAAGGTACCCTACTGCGTATGCATCTATCACAACATCACATCATTTGGGTACTCACATTTCCCCAATTGGCATAAGGCCGCAACACTAAGGGAGACACCTCTCCCTCAAACGGCGCACAGGACGCCACAAGGAATTCTTGCCAAGGCCCCACCCGCTCGTGGGCTTAGCCCCGGGCTTGCCTGCAAGCTCTGACGTCTCATGTCAGGATTCCAACAAACACAGATCGACCGATTCTAAGAAGCCTTGCTGGACCCCACCCGATCATGGCCTCTTTGCCCGGGCTTGCCCCAAGCTTGGCATTCTCGCCAGTCTCACAGAAGAGGACTAGTCTCACCGGGACACTCTCCACACATGACGCACATGTCACGGGATAGCCAGCCGACCACGGAGACATAGCCACGCCTTGGCACAACACAAACCAAGACTAAATACATCGTAATCCCTCTTTGTACTGCAGCATTCCCGCGCACCAAGGAAACCATCTCCAACTCGTGTGGAGCTAACCTTGTCCACCAAGGAAACCATCTCCAACTCATACGGAGCTAACCTTGTCCCTCAAGGAAACCATTTACCGCCACGAGGAGCTAACCTTGTCCAGGTTCGACTACATGTACCTTTTCAAGCAAACGAGACAATCACCACCACAACACAAACGGCATCTTGCCGCAACGGAAATCTCTACGAATCCCTAAGTTCGTATGTAACATCACCGAGCCGGACTAACGGTCGCGACTACGGCTTCACCCACCATGCCTAATCCACTAGCGAAGCGGATCTCTAATGCAAAATATGCCGGGGACAGACTCAATCAACCCGGAGGTTCCTCTTGAACCTTGGCAAACCAAAACCCCTCTCATTTGAGAGTTTGGTGCCCATAAATTAGAAAGAAAGAAAATACATGATGCTAAGACATGCATCCTAAGGACCGAGAGGAGAGATGTCGTTACCTTCCGACTCCTCTTCCTTGCCATGGCAAAATAGCCGGATGGAAATCTTCGCAACGCTCTAAGCTTCACGGATCCGGACTCGGCTCGCGATTTGGAGCACCGAAACTCTCCCTACAGCCCAAAACCTTCTTCTCCTTCCTCCTTGCTCTAGTTTCTCTCAAGAACTTAGAAAGAGAAGACTTGGAAACAAATGAGGGTTTCCAACCCTAAAATCGGACTTAACTTCCCAGGAGATGGCCTGAACCGTTAGATCCCAAAACCAGAAAAAGAATGGTCGCGATTCGCCTGAAAAATAGTAAATCTGGGCCGAACACGGCCTGGCAAACGCCCGTGTCCAGGGCTGTGTGCCTCATTCTCCATCTCAAATCGACGCGCTTGGAATCGCACACGGGCATCCGACACGCCCGTATTCAATCCGACACGCCCGTGTCCCCAGTGACACGGCCGTGTGGCCGGCCGTGTGCCTCCAACAACACGGCCCGGAAACCAACCCGAGAGATGACACGGCCTGGGACACGCCCGTGTCCAAAGCCGTGTGCCAAGTCACGACACCCGTCGACAGGCTTTGTGTCGACACCGCGTAAAAACGTCGAGCGAAGATCGTCGACCAAGCGGGACACGCCCTGTGACACGCCCGTGTCACAGGCCGTGTGCCCCAGTCTCGACACCCTGTCAAGCAAAAGCGTCGACACTTGGGACGAGTGTCGACACGGCCTCGACACGCCCTGCGACACGCCCGTGTCGCAGGCCATGTGCCACACTCTCGACACTTTGTCGAGCGAAAGTGTTGACACTTGGGCCGAGTGTCGACACGGCCTCGACACGCCCTGCAACATGCCCGTGTCGCAGGCCGTGTGCCCCACTCTCGACACTTTGTCGAGCGAAAGTGTCGACACTTGGGCCGAGTGTCGACACGGCCTCGACACGCCCTGCGACACGCCCTTGTCGCAGGCCGTGTGCCTCCTGCCAGAAACCCTAAAATTTTTCCAGAACTGCAGACTGAACCTCTTGCAAAACTGGGGTGTTACATTTAGTTTGTCCAAAGTTTGAATCACCAAAGATAACTTTGGGTCCAAGCTTGGCTCTGAAGGATGTGAGGTTGTCCTTGTTCCCTGTCATGTGCTTAGAGCACCCACAATCCTAATACCATTGCTGGTTAGATGTTGGATATGTCTTCACCTGCACATAAGACAATTTATTTGTTTTTGACCCAGTTTACCTTGGGCCTAGGTTGATAACCTTTAAATTCTGAAATGAAAGACATCCATGGTTGACTCTTATATCCTTCAGAATGATATCTCCTTGGAGGTATAATCCATTCAGTATAAGGGTTAAAGATTTGGGATGAAGGACCCTTAGGATTCAATTTTGATTTGCCTTTGAAAAATTTTCCAGAGCTCTGACCTCTGTTCGACGATCTTGGAGCTGCGTTCGACAATCTTGGGTCAGATCGTCGAGCTCCGTTCGACGGTCGACTATGGCTGAGGTCAGGTATTTGAGATCGTCGACCTGCGTTCGATGACTTTGGCTGAGATCATCGATCAGCGTTCGACGATTTTTCCTGAGATCGTCGAGCTGCGTTCGGCGATCGTCGATCTTCATTCGGCGATCGTCGATCTCTGTTCGACGATTTCAGCTGGGACTTAGTTTTCTGAGGCAGATCAGAATTTTTCCTAGCAACCTCTACAACTCCCTTTCCTTTGTCAAAAATGAATTTGATTGGAGTTATTAGGACTATAAGTTGGCTGGATGAAGCACCCAAGCCCAGTGTACTGTTAAACCTAGAGTTCACTGTGCTTGTGATGTCCATCAACTTGATGCTTCTCCCATTAAGGGATTCTTCAAGCTTCTTGGCCTCAGAGAGCTCACTTTTCAGTGAAGCTATCTGTTCTCTACAGCACTCCAACTCCTGAGAGAGTTTGAGGTTTTCTGACTTTAAAGTATTGTGTTCAGATAATTGATTTCTGAGAGAGATAATCTCTTTCTCAGACTTTAGCAGGTCTAAACACAGTGCTTTAAATTCAGATTTAAAATCCTCTGAACTAAAATCAAAAGAACTAATTACCTGATCTTCTTCAGGTTGGGTCTCTGAGTCTGACTCTGACTCCTCTTCTTCTGAATTGTGCTGTGAGGCATTGATTGCCATCATGCAGAACTCCTTTTCTTCTGCATCATCCTCATCATCACTGAAGCTGGATGAGGCTTCTGACTCTTCTTCTGTCTCACTCCAGGATTCAGCAACAAACCATTTTCTTATATGCTTGTGTTTGCTTGAAGAAGGTTTGCCATTGCCATTCCTTTTGGAGTCTTTCTCCTTTCTTCTTTCTTTCCTGTCCCTTCTGTCCTTATTCTTGTTCTCTGGACAGTCAGGAACTATGTGCCCTAGTTTCCTGCAACCAAAGCAAATAATGTCTTTATTATTACTAATGGACTTGTCATACCTTGGCTTGTCCTGCTCCTTGTAAGATCTTCTTCTGAAGTCCTTTCTGGCCATTTTGTAAAATCTTTTGGCCAGCAGACTGAGTAGTTCATCATTGCTTGTAGCTTTATCTTCAGGCAGATCCTCAGTTGCCTTGAATGCTATGGTCTTCTCTTTTCTTGTGGCTGGTGAGGCAACCTTCTGTTCTTCCTCTCTATTTTTGATGAGTAACTCATAAGATTTGAGCTTACCCAATAGAGCTTTAGTGGTAATCTCATTTAGACTTCTGGCATCCTTAATTGGCCAGATTCTTGAATCCCAAGTGCTGGGGAAGCACATTAGGATCTTGTCATTAAGTTCTGTAAGAGAGATCTCTTAGTCCAATATTCCGAGTTCACTAACAATTAGACTTAGTCTGTTGTACATATCTCCCACTGACTCAGTCTCTCCCTTCTTGAAATTCTCATATTGAGAGATGAGGTGGGATCTTCTATCCTTTCTCTCATTAGCTGAGCCTGAGACTATTTCTGAGAGCTTGTCCCAAATTTCCTTGGCTGAATTACATTCAGCTACCTTTTGAAATATGTCATCAGACATTGTCTGAGCTAGGATGTTCATAGCCTTGGCATCAGCTACCTTCCATTTCTTGATGTCAGCATCTGTTCCTGATGGAGGTGGCACAGCATTTGTGCTTGTGTTCTTTGGGGGTCTTGGACATACTGTCAAAACAGAATTAAAGATATCTTCGTCAATAGAATTCATGTAAAGTCTAATCCTTGCCTTCCAAAGTGCAAACTTGGATAGATTGCACACTGGAGGTCTGGTGCTAGCATAATCTTTGTTTTGGGCCATGATTTGTGAGAACAAAAACTGATAATGAAATACCAAAGAAAAACACATCTAATTTGGGATCTTTGGGTTCAGGTGTTAGCCTGTACAACCAATCAGGGATGGTATGTTTAACCAACCTAGCTCTGATACCAATTGAAAGTGCAACTAGATCTGATATACTCTAGAGGCGGGTGAATAGAGTATATGGTGCTTTGAAACTTTTTACAACAATTGTTATAATAGGTGTGAGCAGGGAAGCAATAATAAATTTAATCACAGCACTAAGTTAAGCAAAAACTAAGCACAGAAAAATCAAGGCCAGAAACAAAAATGAAAGCAAGCAAAACCAGAAGACACAAGGAAATATAGTGGTTCCCCAAACTTGGGTACATCCACTCTTCTACCACCCTAGGTAGGAATCCACTGCAGGATGAGTTGATAAGGTGTCCTGGGCACCAATGAGCTTTTGATAAGGTGCTCAAAAACCAAAGCAGATTTTTTGATCAGGTGTCTTGCCACCAATGAGCTTTTGACAAGGTGCTCAAAAACCAAGCTCAAACTTTTGAAGGGAGTTTGAGAAACCCTTTACAGAGAGGAGGTGAGAGAGTGATGGCAGTCTTCTCTTTCTCAAGCAACTGAGAAGACTAAGTGGATTGTTGATGTCAAAGCTCCCCTCTAATCCTTGAGATCTTCAGGAAGAAAGGCTTTGCTGAGGGTGATAGGCCTTCAAAGGTTGAACTCCGGTAATAGATGATTTCAGCAATATCTGAAGTGTTGAATTTCTGAAGTCTAGAAATATGTTGGCCTTGAACACTTTGAAAACTACAGAGATCTGAAGATTTTTAGAAAGCTTGATCTCCTTGGATGAGTGTTATTCAGAATTCTTTGTGACAGAAGATTTTTGAATGTGTCTCTGTAATCTGTATTCTCTCTTTATTTTGTGTGTGCTATTCTAAGAGATTCAAAAACATTCTGTCTTTTATTCTCTGGTACAGAATAGAGTAACATTCTCTATCAAGTATAGTCGTTGGCCTGCATTAATTGCATCCTTAATTGCATAATCTCTTCTGGAGGAAAGTCCACAGATATATTCCTTGAAAAATCCCTTGAAACTTGGTCCAGAATTGAATGAAAACGGCTAGGAAATCTCTGAATTAATTGCAGAATAACTCCTAACTGATTTGAATTTGAATTAAGAAATATCCTGGAAGTTATCTGAAATCGTCGAACTGATCTCTGCTATCGTCGAGCTGAGCTCAGCGATCTGGAGATATTCAGCAGCATAATATCGTCGATCTGAGCTCAAAGATCGTCGAACTGAGCTCAGAGATAAAGTTCCAAGGCAGAGTGAAAATCGTCGACCTGAGCTCATCGATCGTCGAATGGAGTTCGACGATATAGTGAAGTTGAGCTCAGCGATCGTCGAATGGAGTTCGACGATCTGTCGAAGTTGAGCTAGACGATCGTCGAGTGGAGATCGACGATCCGTCGAGGTTGAGCAAGACGATCGTCGATCGGAATTCGACGAATCGTCATGCTGAGCTCGACGATATGACTTAGTCTCCAAATACAAAATCTTGGTCTTCAGGGCAGCTTTCAAACCTAGACTTCTAACCCTTAGACACAATTCAAATTGACCTATTAAGCTATACAGGAGGTCAAGCAAAGATTCCTAGAGACATAGTGATCCTGACCCAAATTAGTAATAGGGTGTTCCAACAAGGTCTGAAGGCTCGCCTGTGGGGGATAGGTTTGGTTTGAGGTATCTTCATCGGTACCCCGAGCTTGGCTCGGCCCCAGGTAGACCCGCTGCGCAGGCTCTCATCTAGCTGGCAGGTCCGAAAGCTCGTCTGTGGGGGATATGTTTGCTTTGAGGTATCTTCATTGGCACCCCGAGCTCAGCTCGGCCCCAGGTAGACCCGCTACGCAGGCTCTCATCTAGCTGGCAGGTCCGAAGGCTCGCCTGTGGGGGATAGGTTTGGTTTGAGATATCTTCATCGGCACCCCGAGCTCAGCTCGGCCCCAGGTAGACCCGCTGCGCAGACTCTCATCTAGCTGACAGGTCCGAAGGCTCGCCTGTGGGGGATAGGTTTGATTTGAGGTATCTTCATCAGCATCCCAAGCTCGGCTCGGCCCCAGGTAGACCCGCTGCGCAGGCTCTCCTCTAGCTAGCAGGCACGAAAGCTCGCCTGTGGGGGATAGGGTTGGTTTGAGGAATCTTCATCGGCACCCCGAGCTCGGCTCGGCCCTAGGTAGACCTGCTGCGCAGGCTCTCATCTAGCTGGCAGGTCCGAAGGCTCGCCTGTGGGCAATAGGTTTGGGTATCTTCATCGGCACCCCGAGCTCGGCTCGGCCCCAGGTAGACCTGCTGCGCAGGCTCTCATCTAGCTGGCAGGTCCGAAGGCTCGCCTGTGGGGGATAGGTTTGCTTTGAGGTATCTTTATAGGCACCCCGAGCTCGGCTCGGCCCTAGGTAGACCTGCTGCGCAGGCTCTCATCTAGCTGGCAGGTCCGAAGGCTCACCTATGCGGGATAGGTTTGGTTTAAGGTATCTTCATCGGCACCCCGAGCTCGGCTCGGCCCCTGGTAGACCCGCTGCGCAGGCTCTCATCTAGCTGGCAGGTCTGAAGGCTCGCCTGTGGGGGATAGGTTTGGTTTGAGGTATCTTCATCGGCACCCCGAGCTCGGCTCGGCCCCAGGTAGACCCGCTGCGCAGACTCTCATCTAGCTGGCAGGTTTGAAGGCTCGCTTGTGGGGGATAGGTTTGGTTTGAGGTATCTTCATCGGCACCCCGAGCTCGGTTCGGCCCCAAGTACACCCGCTGCGCAGGCTCTCGTCTATCTAGCAGGTCCGAAGGCTCGCCTGTGGGGGATAGGTTTGGTTTGAGGTGTCTTCATCGGCACCCCGAGCTCGGCTCGGCCCCAGGTAGACCCGCTGCGCAGGCTCTCATCTAGATGGCAGGTCCGAAGACTCTCCTGTGGGGGATAGGTTTGCTTTGAGGTATCTTCATCGGCACCCTGAGCTCGGCTCGGCCCCAGGTAGACCCGCTGCGCAGGCTCTCATATAGCTGGCAGGTTCGAAGGCTCGCCTGTGGGGGATAGGTTTGGTTTGAGGTATCTTCATCGGCACCCCGAGCTCGGCTCAGCCCCAGGTAGACCCGCTGCGCAGACTCTCATCTAGCTGGCAGGTCCGAAGGCTCGCCTGTCGGGGATAGGTTTGGTTTGAGGTATCTTCATCGGCACCCCGAGCTCGGCTCGGCCCCAGGTAGACCCGCTGTGCATGCTCTCATCTAGCTGGCAGGTCCGAAGGCTCGCCTGTGGGGGATAGGTTTGGTTTGAAGTATCTTCATCGGCACACCGAGCTCGGCTCTGCCCCAGGTAGACCCACTGTGCAGGCTCTCATCTAGCTGGAAGGTCTGAAGGCTCGCA
This sequence comes from Platanthera guangdongensis, assembly GCA_039583875.1. Lineage (NCBI taxonomy): Eukaryota > Viridiplantae > Streptophyta > Magnoliopsida > Asparagales > Orchidaceae > Platanthera > Platanthera guangdongensis. Next base: position 95,788,607 of record CM077160.1, on the reverse strand, counting down.
TGTGGGGGATAGGTTTGGTTTGAGGTATCTTCATCGGCACCCCGAGCTCGGCTCGGCCCCAGGTAGACCCGTTGCGCAGGCTCTCATCTAGCTAGCAGGTCCGAAGGCTCGCCTGTGGGGGATAGGTTTGGTTTGAGGTATCTTCATCGGCACTCCGAGCTCGGCTCGGCCCCAGGTAGACCCGCTGCGCAGGCTCTCATCTAGCTGGCAGGTCCGAAAGCTCGCCTGTCGGGGATAGGGTTGGTTTGAGGAATCTTCATCGGCGCCCCGATCTCGGCTCGGCCCTAGGTAGACCCGCTGCGCAGGCTCTCATATAGCTGGAAGGTCCAAAGGCTCGCCTGTGGGGGATAGGTTTGGTTTGATGTATCTTCATCGGCACCCCGAGCTCGGCTCGGCCCCAGGTAGACCCGCTGCGCAGGCTCTCATCTAGCTGGCAGGTCCGAAGGCTCGCCTGTGGTGGATAGGTTTGGTTTGAGGTATCTTCATCGGCACCCCGAGCTCGGCCCGGCCCCAGGTAGACCTGCTGCGCAGGCTCTCATCTACCTGGCAGTTCCGAAGGCTCGCCTGTGGGGGATAGTTTTGGTTTGAGGTATCTTCATCGGCACCCTGATCTCGGCTCGGCCCCAGGTAGACCCGCTGCTCAGGCTTGCATCAAGCCGACAAGGTAGTAAATTCACTTTGGCAGACTAGTGTGGAAAGTCTTCTTAAAAGCAACATTACACCTTAGCATCTCAGCTTAGCCCTAGGGAGCAAAAAATAAACTAAGGCAAAAGGTGGAAGAGTAAGGTGAGTGGCAGCACTCGCAGCGGGCGGTCTCGAGGATCGTCTCGCCATTTGCGAAGGGACACTAGCGAGACAAGGTATCGCGCCGTCTCGCGGGTGTGAGCGCATCAAGGAGTCGTCTCGCGTAAATCAGAGAAAAAGACAATACGGAAAGAGCTAGGCGGCGAGACGGAGGGGTAGCACCGTCCCGCAGGACGGAACAAGCCACGGATTAATTTCACAAAATAAAGAACAAAAAATAGAGACAGGACAAAAATGTGCATTCGCTCGTCACTTGACAGATACCACAAAAAATATGTATGATTTAAAGTTTTACAACAATGAAAGGTGGAGAGAGTGATTATAAATCTTGGAAGTTAATCCTCGCCAGATGAAGAATCATCGCTCTCCTCGCTATAGAGTTCTGGGACCAAGTCGCGAGCAGTCACAGTATCAGAATCATCTTTCACAACCCCCAGATCCTTCATCATTTGCAGCACCAGCTCTGCCGCCCGAACGCCAGCATCTCGGCATTGCTCCTCGACTTCCTCATGAGTGTAATGTGGCGGAGGCGTCCGGAAGGGATAGCGGCGAGACGATGACGCAACGTCAGCCTGAAGACGGGCATTCTCAGCTGTCATGAGCGTAGAGACGGCAAATAGCGAGACGCGAGAACGAAAGAACGAGAATACCTTCACCAGGGAGCACAGGGGGAAGCGAGTCGAGACCTCGCCGTAAGAAGTTGGCGAGAGAAGCGAGAGAGAGGAGCGAGAGGGCTCGGCGAGACAAAAGAATCAGAAAGGCAAGAGTTTGGGTAGCGGCAGGAGTGAAAAGTGCGATATCTATCTGATCCCGATCCAGGCATATTTATAACCGATATAGAGCAATGATTGGTGGGCGGGAAAAATATAAGGGGAGACGAAGAGTCGGCGTTCAATTCTCTCTCCTAAAAATCTCGATCGGCGCGACCCATCACAATAAAAAAAGAATATATGAATAATATAATCAAAAAAATAATAAGGGAATAAAAATCAGCAGTAAAGATATGTATTCCGAGATCGTCCCGCATACAGCGGGCACCGAGTTCCCTAATATTTTTGGTGAGACAGTGCTACAAGACCGCTATTATTACAACTTTCAAACACAGAAGAAAAGGGAAGCGGCGAGACGGACGTCCTTCAATACGGGCGCCATTCCCAGCGGCCACCGCGAGCTCCCGCACAGGGAGGTCTACTCCGCGAGCTGAAGGCGCGAATGGATTCGAGACCACGGCGCGCGAGACGGAGCTGCATATCAGTCTCATTAATGAATGCTTCAGGGTTGGTGCCATCGACATCTAGCTCGGCATTAGCTTCGGAGGATAGGCGAGCGCATTCGTTCTCCAGCAATTCGATGCGCCTCTTCGCGGCCTACTTATCCTGCACCAAGGAGTGGATGATGCGCGCGTGCTTCCAAAAAAGCTCAGCTGTCTTGCGCTTCATTTCCGCTGGATTCGAAGGGTCACCCAGATAGTCTTCAATCCCATCTACAGGAGGAGGCGAGACAGGGAGTCGCTTTGGTTGCTCCTCAGCAGGCAAGTTGGCCCGAGAATCTGCGCAAGGGGTGCAGAGGCAGGGTGGAAGAGGCACTCGCAGAAGGGTGTGAGAATAGCGAAGAGGATTCAAAAGGGCGAGGGAAGGTCCCTTACCAGGAAGGCGAGAGGTCTCAGCAGCCGGGGAGGGGTCGTCGATCCTCTCGCTGGGAGTAGTTGGGGGAGTATAAGAGGGCTACGAGTCGTACTCCTCGCGGTGGACGGTGGAACCATTTCGCGGGCTCTCCGGGTGCTGCGAAACCACAAGAATTCCCTGAAAATACACTAGTCGACAAAAGAGAGCACACGATTGCAGAGATGACAGCGGCAGAAGCAAGTACCCACCTCTTTCTCCTTGGAAGATGCATGAGGAGTGGGGACGGTTTCCAAGGAGGCTCGAGACAGATCTCCTGCGGCAGGCAACGGACCACCAGCCTTCATCTTTTTCAGGCGAGACGACGGGGGGAGAGGGCGAACTAATGAAGAGGTAAAAGAGGCCACGTTGGCCTTGTGCTGCTCTCGCACCAGTGCGAGACGTTCACGAAAGCTCTGACTATGCGTCATGACGAAGGTTTCAAGCTGGGGAGGAAGGATGTGCAGAGTAGGACGCCCGGTGTGCGGGGCAGGAATCCTATATTTATAGGCCCCGGTGGGGGCCTCATAAAAGATTCCTCATAAATACGTTTTTTAATGCGCCTTAAATAACGAGCCTCGGTTGGACATTCTTTTCGAGCTTAGAATAATCTCGAAAAGAGCGGGGATTATGTACAACCTCGGGCTCGCAATAAGCCCTGAAAGAGCAAATAAGTCGAGGCAGGCGAATGCGATCAGGGGGTCCACTCGCAAAAGGCAAGATGATTGTCTCTTCAGTAAGCAAGGTACCCCATTTGGGGCGAGGAGACCTCCAGAGGCGATAGGGCCTCCAGAGGCGAGAGGGCCTCCAGCGGCGAGAAGACCTCGTAGCGAAGGGCGCCGGCGAGACAGGCAGTGGGGTCCATCTCGCCGGCAGGCTCTTCTCCACTCGCCAGGGCAAGAAGAGACCATTTTTATATTTTCCATGTCGACAGGGGTTTTTACTCTTCTACCCCAGGTATTTTTACCCTCTTACCCTTAGTGGCCTGCGTATAGCTCCTCAGAATAGCGTATTTTGGCTGTTGGCAGACCCAGCTAGGGATACCCTGGTAATTTCCGACCGGTACCGTTTTGTTATTGGTAGTTCAGTTTCCGAAATCTATAAATAAGCCCATATGGGTTCTTCAGAAGGGGCTTCTTTTTTCGACTCTGAGGGAATCATCGGCATTGTCTTCTGAGGAACTCCAAGCACAGCTTTAGGCTTTGGAGGGGAAGCTCTCTGTGACCTTCCGGGTAAGCGGTGGGACCTCCCTGCTATGGCTTTGGGCCAGTTTTCTAGTCCTTCACGACCAGTCGGAGGTCGGAGCTTAGGCCAAGTAGGTGTCGGCTACGCCCCTGTTTTGCGAACATTTATCGGAGTCAAATTTTGGCTTCAACAGTTCATTTGTTTTTATGCTTATGTGCACCCGTGGATGCTCACAACAAAAGAAGAACATGAAGCTTTCTCTGTATTTATATTTCTATATCAATTTGTTAGAGAATATGAGGGAAAATGATGCATAAGGCTCATCTATAGGTTCGCTTGTTTTTTTTTTCTACTAATCTCGCATCTTTTGTGTAAGATTCTTTCTTCTTCTCTTCTCCTATATATTTGTACTCACTCTTATATTTTGATCATGAAAAAAGAAAATACAAGATTAGACTCAATTTTTCTACTTAGTATCAGAGCCAGGTTACGATCCCGGGCAGATACCTGTTTTGTAACCACACCTATCTGCACGACTTCCTCTCCTCTACCCGCCTCTGATCTGCGGTCTCTCCTTTTCGGACCGCCTCTACTCTTCTCTCTTTGTGGATTCCACTTCTCTTCCTCTCCCTCCCTCTCTTGTATAGCCCCTGATCTGCGCTCTACCCATTGTTCGTTCCTCTTGCCGCTGCGGGTTTTTTGTCCACTACTTCTGGCCGCTTCGTTTGGTCGTCCGGCCTTTTATTCTTGCCGCGGTCTCGCCTTATCCGCTGGCCCCTTTGTGATTTCATCTAATCGTTTCGGTGTCGCCTTAATCGCTGCTTCTGTCCGCAGCGGCGTGGTGTTCTACTCGCCGCGCGCTCTCTTAGCAGCAGCCTCTCTTACCTTTTCCTTCTCGTCGTGGTCCTGTCTTAACCGCTGGCCTAGTGTTCTGTTTGGCAATTTATTCTGATCGTTGTGGACTCGCCTTAACCGCTGCTTCTATCCATGGCTTTTATCCGCTGCTTCTGGCCCTTGGCGATTTCTTCTAATCGCTGCGACGGTCTCTGTCCGCAGCGGCCTGGTGCTCTACCCGCAGCACGATCTCTTAATCGCGCCCTCTCTTACCTTATCCTTCTCCTTGCGGTCTCGTCTTAATCGTTGACCCTTGGCTCTCTGCAATCTCTTCTAATCGCTGCTCGCTGCGCGCTCTCTTTGTTCGCGCTCTTTTAGCCGCAGCGGCCTGGCCTTCTAATCACACAGATAGTTTTCCTAGTCGCTGATTTTGGCGTTGTCCACATGGCTTCCGAGTCGCCTACGACTTTCGATTCAACTATTCTTCCCGGACATCCTCATGTTGCTCCCATGTAGCTTCGTGATGAATTACGAATTACCACCATTTCTCTTCGTGGCAAACCAAATTTTGTTGAATGTGTTCACTCAGTTCGTCGTGTGCTACAAACTAAAGGTCTCCTTAATCACCTGACAAGGCCTCCTCCCTCTAAACCTACTAACGAGTGGATCTGAGACGATGGGCGTGCCAATCTTGGCTTCTCAATTCTCTTGACACTGAGCTGTATCGGATGACCATGTATCATGAGACAGCTCATGTAACACCCCCACTCGTCACATGGAATATAACGGTGGGTCCGGCCGGGGCCCCACGCCATATGTCACAGACAAGCGGCGGAATTACTTGTGGAAATCAAAATCTACTCGCATCCTATCTCAAAACATTCTAGCTCAGCATTTTACGTTAACATGAACTCAACTCAGAGAATGTCCACTACTATATAAACTCCGCATTTATATATCAAAACTAGGAATGTATACAACTCACACATACTGGCCTTAAGGCCTTACAGATTTCTCTTTGCACAAATTCATTTTCGTAAATCGGCGCAGGCCAGCAACACATGAAATCCAACCACGTTTCTTCGCACAGCCTTCAAGGGACTTTAGCACCAATCCTTCCATTCCGCACATTGCCATTCCAGTAGCAACACCTGCAATGCACCATCCAATCTAAACAGAAAACAAAGTAACAGTCAGCATTAGCCGACCACTTATAACAACCCCACCCCTTACCCGGGGCAGTGGTTCCTTCCCTGTATAGCCATCATCATTTCTTTCAATATATCAATCACAGTCCATATCACAAACGCTGGTCTCTATCGGACGCTCCATGCACTCAGGGCACCTTCTGGGTGTACCGAATATACCAGTCGTACACCGCTGATCGACTCTTCACTTGTTGGTTGGGCAGTTCAATCCTAGTCCACCAATCTCACTATTGGCAACATCCCGTCCATACCACTCAGAGGTACTACCTCGCAGCATTCACAAACAACCAGAGCAGATCGACCCACACCATGTGGTGTGGTAGCCAGGTATAGCAAGGGTCCCCTGGCATTGCCACCCATTAACCCCTCACCTATATCCGATCGACCCACACTATGTGGTGCAGCAAGTTGGGTCCACCTCACTTCCTCCCAAATATTGACACCCATCGATCCTCCCTAATCCAGATCAACCCACACCATGTGGTGTAACATGCTAGGTTCATTCCACGTTTCCCCCAGTCATGCTACCCATTGATCTCTCCATATAACCAGGAGCTTAACCAAAGCCTCCATACATCCATAACCAATATTCATTCATCCATACACAACCATGCAATCAAAGCATAAACCTTTCACAGCATCAAATCCACGGAGTCGTCTCCGGTTTACCCATGATCATCACCAATCCAGACTATCCCTCCAGATGGGCTTCACATAGCATGCCTATGCCGTACTCACACTTCCGGCTCTAGATGCAAACTCAACCAACGAATCACTTCCGCGATCCACCTCTTGGTGGAGGATTCCACGCACATGCATAAAGAAAGGACTTCAATGTCCAAGAAGGAGATCGTTACCCTTGAAGATTGCTTCGGCACCATGAAGTAGCCGGATGGAAGTCACCGTCTCGTCTTTGCCTTCACGAAACCGCTCTCGGATCTCCAATCCGCACTCCGCAGCTCCTTCAGGAGCTGGTTTCCTCCTTCCTCCTTTCCTTCCCTTGCCCTCTCTCTCTCTTTATCTCTCTTGGAATGAGAAGATGAAGAAGAAGAAGAAAAATGAAGGGATAATCCTCATTTCTCGGCCAAATAATAACAAGGAGCAATCTAAGCCATCAGATCACATATGAAGAAAAGGAACCACAAGAAAATTCCCTGAAAATAGCTCTCTCGGGTCTGACACGCCCTGTGACACGCCCATGTCACAGGCCGTGTCCCCTAAGTGGTGCATTAACCGCCTTATCCAACCTTATCCACACCAAGGTGACACGCCCATGTCACGCCCGTGTCAGCCTAGTCATGCTTGTGACACGGGGCGTGTAACCCACTTGAGACCTACTCGAGAGGACTTACTCGAGAGAAAACTAACTACTCAAGTACCCAGCCAGGACACGCCCTTGTCACAGGGATGACACGCCCGTGTCACAGGGATGACACGCTCGTGTCACCCCCTCTTACTCGAGTACTTTTCCACCTACTCGAGTACATTTCGATCTACACGAGAGCTACTTGAGTATGAGCAGGACACGCCCTGTGACACGCCCGTGTCACAAGCTGTGTACCCTCTACCCGACGATCATCGAGCGCAGTTCGTCGACCTAGAGAGAGTCGTCGACCAGGGGAGGACACGCCCTGGGTCACGCCCCCAACACGCCCGTGTCACAGGCGTGTACCTCCCGAAAATTCGTCGACCGAACTTCGTCGAACGCAATCGTTGAACGTACTCAACCCAAACAGGACACGCCCTGGGACACGCCCGTGTCCCAGGACGTATCAACCAATCTTTTTCTGTTTCTCAAATTTGGGTTGTTACAACCCTCCCATCCTTCAAGAAATTTCGTCCACAAAATTGCACAGAAAACAGCAACCAAATGGTTATAACATCAAAAACATATGTTACACCATTCACACCCATGCATGCGAACAAAGCGAGCCGGATTTGAGCTCAGCGGCCACGACTTGTCTCACCTCAAGGCATCGCACAAACAAACCAAACATACAACACAGACAACAACACATCCCTCACTTCCAACTGTGCACATGCATCCACAAAATTGATAAAGTGATCGAAAACAAACACATCATTCGAGCGATATCACAATCGAGCAATCACTTCCATATCACAAGTGTGCACCAACAAGTCAACATGTAACATGACAAATACAACATGATATGTACAATAATATCCTCAGTAGGTACATTATCAGGAACATTACTCGTAAGTCATCATATATATCCATGTCACTATCCTTACTTTCGCTCAGCCTCACGATTTTGCATTTCTCGCGAAAGAGCCAAATTAAACACTCGAGGATGAATTTCACCAAGTGAGCTTTGCGGCTCTTGCACTTCCAAATTATGTAATCGAGGTTGCGTCCGAGATGCAGATGATTCAGCCACTGCTTTACCTTTTTCTTCATAAGACGCACCTGTCTTTTTCTCACTTCCAGCAGGGGCATTCCAACAAAATTTGGTTGTGTCCTTGCTTATCGCATTTATAGCATATACGTGTATCAACACGTCCTGGCCCATAAGCCGCCCCCGAAGAAACAATCGACGGAGCTGATTCCATCGACCTAAACTTTTTCTTTTCTCGTCTTCTAAACTCAGATTGCTTCGACTGCGGCACTTTAAACTCTGGCTTTTCCACTGCCAGTCTCTTCTTCTCTTGTACCCGCTTCAAATCTTTCTCCAAAGCACGGGTTGTATCTACCAATGCTTGGAAGCCTTGGCTAACCGAACTCGGGAGTGCCAACCGCAACTCGTCGCGCACTCCCTCATAAAATTGATTCGTCTTTCGTGCTTCCACGATTGGGAGAATTCGTCCATTGAAACCTCCGCTAATCCACGACCTGCCAAGTGATGCACCTCCATATCGTCCCACCACAGTCTCGCATCGCCTTCCAACAGAAAAGTGGCTAATGTCACTTTCTTCTACTCTGTCGTCCTGATCACAGTCAGGATCCTCTTTACTCGAGCCAACCAATCTTCCTCCTGCGTTGGGGAACGTGCTCCACCAAACGTAGGTGGATGAAACTCCATAAAGCTTTTCAATGACTCGTCTATTGCTTGCACCTCCACCACAGCTGCAACACGCTCTTGCCGTGCACTAGTCTATACTAGTACTCCTGCAGGCCTTGCTTGTCCAATAGGCTGTCCCTGTAACACCGCAAGCATAGTCTCCGTCACCACCCGTATGGTCTCCGCCGAAGGAGGCGTAGGTGTTTCAACGGGTGCTGCTCTCTAATCCGATCGCTGGGGCTCCGACTGCCCAGCACCACTCCTCGCCACCTATCAATGTACAAAACACTATTAATCAATCATATCATAACGATCCTTATACATTGACTACACACTCACGCACTTCACATACATGAAATACATTCCTAGTGAACATTCATGAGTTCAATTATGTTCTCTCCTCCCAAACAATCTCAACCTGGCTCTGATATCACTTTGTAACGCCCCCACTCATCACATGACATATAACGGTGGGTCCGGCAGGGGCCCCACGCCATATGTCACAGAAAAGCGACGGAATTACTTGTGGAAATCAAAATCTACTCGCATCCAATCTCAAAACATTCTAGCGCAGCTTTTTACGTTAACATGAACTCAACTCAGAGAATGTCCATTACTATATAAACTCCACATTTATATATCAAAACTAGGAATGTATACAACTTCCACACTCTGGCCTTAAGGCCTTACATATTTCTCTTTACACAAATACATTTTCGTACATCGGCACGCAGGCCGACCACACATGAAATCCAACCACGTTTCTTCGCACGGCCTTCAAGGGCCTTTAGCACCAATCCTTCCATTCCGCACATTGCCATTCCAGCAGCAACACCTGCAATGCACCATCCAATCCAAACAAAAAACAAAGTAACGGTCAGCATTAGCTGACCACTTATAACAACCCCACCCCTTACCCGGGGCCGTGGTTCCTTCCCTGCATAGTCATCATCATTTCTTTCAATCTATCAATCACAGTCCATATCACAAACGCCAGTCTCCACCGGAGGCTCCGTCCACTCAGGACACCTTCTGGGTGTACCGGATGTACCAGTCGTACACCGCTGATCGAGGCTCTTCAGTTGTTTGTTGGGCGGTTCAATCCTAGTCCACCAATCTCACTATTGGAGACATCCCGTCCATACCATTCAGAGGTACTACCTCGCAGCATTCATAAACAACCAGAGCAGATCGACCCACACCATGTGGTGTGGCAGCCAGGTATAGCAAGGGTCCCCTAGCATTGCCACCCATCGACCCCTCACATATATCCGATCGACCCACACTATGTGGTGTAGCAAGTTGGGTCCACCTCACTTCCTCCCAAATATTGCCACCCATCGATCCTCACTAATCCAGATCAACCCACACCATGTGGTGTAACATGTCAGGTTCATTCCACGTTTCCCCCAGCCATGCTACCCATTGATCTCTCCATATAACCAGGAGCTTAACCAAAGCCTCCATACATTCATAACCAATATTCATTCATCCATACACAACCATGCAATCAAAGCATAAACCTTTCACAGCATCAAATCCACGGAGTCGTCACCGGTTTACCCATGATCATCACCAATCCAGACTATCCGTCCAGATGGGCTTCACACAGCATGCCTATGTCGTACTCACACTTCCGGCTCTAGATGCAAACTCAACTAAGGAATCACTTCCGCGATCCACCTCTTGGTGGAGGATTCCACGCACATGCATAAAGAAAGGACTTCGATGTCCAAGAAGGAGATCGTTACCCTTGAAGATTGCTTCGGCGCCATGAAGTAGCCGGATGGAAGTCACCGCATCGGCTTTGCCTTCACGAAACCGCTCTCGGATCTTCAATCTGCACTCCGCAGCTCCTCCAGCAGTTAGTTTACTCCTTTCCTTCCCTTGCTCTCTCTCTCTTTCACTCTCTCGAAATGAGAAGATGAAGAAGAAGAAGAAAAATGAAGGGATAATCCTCATTTCTCAGCCAAATAACAGCAAGGAGCAATCTGAGCCATCAGATACCATAGGAAGAAAAGTAACGGCCAAAAAATTCCCTGAAAATAGCTCTCTCGGGTCTGACACGCCCTGTGACATGCCCGTGTCACAGGCCGTGTCCCCTAAGTGGTGCACGAACCGCCTTATCCAACCTTATCCACACCAAGGTGACACGCTCATGTCACGCCCGTGTCAGCCTAGTAACGCTCGTGACATGGGGCGTGTAACCCACTTGAGACCTACTCGAGAGGACTTACTCGAGAGAAAACCAACTACTCAAGTACCCAGCCAGGACACGCCCGTGTCATAGGGATGACACGCCCGTGTCACCCCCTCTTACTCTAGTACTTTTCCACCTACTTGAGTACATTTCGATCTACACGAGAGCTACTCGAGTATGAGCGGGACACGCCCTGTAACATGCCCGTGTCACAGGACGTGTACCCTCTACCCGATGATCGTCGAGCACAGTTCGTCGACCTAGAGAGATTCATCGACCAGGGGAGGACACGCCCTGGGTCACGCCCCCGACACGCCCGTATCACAGGCGTGTACCTCCCGAAAATTCGTCGACCGAACTTCGTCGAACGTAATCGTCGAACGCACTCAACCCAAACAGGACACGCCCTGGGACACGCCCGTGTCCCAAGCCGTGTCAACCAATCTTTTTCCATTTCTCAAATTTGGGCTGTTACAGCTCACGCTATATGGACGGACCTTCATTCTCACTACTCCGGGAAGTACAGTCTTCAGCACTTATTCAACATTCTTATTGATCTTCAGTCCCTCGACCCTGGAGCTACTGGTGACTTGACATCCTTTGTTGCTCGGGTTAAAACTCTTGTGGAGACTTGGATCCAGCATCAGCCACCCACCACAGACTTGGTTACTCAACAGCGGCATCAATTGCATACCCTCGTCTATCCTCCACTTTGTGGCTCCCATCACTCTCTTTTACTCATTCAAGGCTCTCTTCTCTCTCACTCCTCGTGTGCTTGGATGTACATATTATGTTCATCACCTTGGTCCTCCAAATGACAAGTTAGCCTCACGTACTACCAAAGCTATGTTTGTTGGGTACTGTCGCACTCAGAACAAGTATGTTTGCTTTTATCCTACCACTAGGAAGGTGGTTGTCTCTGTTGATGTCTCCTTTCATGAAGACCAACCATATCACATCAATCCTACTGATCCTCTTCCTCCTCCGCTACCTCGGCCCACAGTTCCAGTTACATCCCCACTTCCACCCATTCTACCAACTCCTCTGCTTCCAATACCTACCCCACCACCAGTCCCCTCTAAACCTCCTATCATTTAGATTTAAACTCGTTGTCCTCCACGTCCAGATGCCCTGCAGCAGCTTCCCTCTACTGATGTATCCTCGTGGCTTGTTGATTCTGCATCACCCTCGATGGCTCATCCCTTGGCCAATTATGTCTCTTTACATCGGCTTTCTCCACCTCTTTTTACATTTTCTCTCTTTTTCTTCTATCTCTATACCTAACTCTGTGCAGGAAGCTCTCCAGCATCCGGGGTGACATGCAGCCATGGATGTAAAAATGACTGCTCTGTGGGGTAATCAGACTTGGGAACTTGTCTCTCTTCCTCCTGGCCAAAGTTGTGTAAGCTACAAATGAATTTTTACAATCAAACATGCGGCGGATGGGACAGTTGATCGCTTGAAAGCTCGGCTTGTGGCAAGGGGTTTTACTCAACAATACGGTCTTGATTATGATGAAACATTCTCCCCTGTCACAAAATTAAATTCAGTTCGGGTTCTGCTCTCCTTAGTTGTTCATTGCCAGTGGGCCCTCCATCAGCTGGACGCCAAAAATACCTTTTTGAATGGTGATCTTATTGAGACTGTTTACATGCATCAACCGCAAGGGTTTGAGACCATGGGGGAGTCTCGTGTATATTTGCTTCGAAAATCTATCTATGTTGTCAAACAGTCTCCTCGGGCATGGTTTGAGAAATTCAGCAAGCTCGTTCGTGAGGTTGGTTTCGAACGAAGCTCAGCAGATTTCTCTTTTTTCACTCGTCACCAATCAATTGGGACTGTAATACTTCTGATTTATGTGGACGATATTTTGATCACTGGTGATGACTCCGCTGAGATACAGTATGTTAAGCAACATTTAAATTCTCTCTTTCAGATCAAAGATCTAGAAAACCTTCGGTATTTTCTTAAACTAGAGATTGCACGGCGACCTAATGGCCTTGTCTTATCCCAGTGCGAGTATTGTATTGATCTTCTGCAAGATGTTGGCCTCTCGGGTGCAAACCTGCGGAGACTTCGTTGGAAGTCAAGCACAAGTTGTGTGCTCAGGGATCTGAGTCTGAAACTCTACTTCCAAATCCGGAATACTATCGACGTCTTGTGGGAAAATCGATATACCTAACAGTTACAAGACCAGATATCTAATTTGCGGTTGGAGTGATCAGCCGCTTTATGCACACTCCACGGGTTTCTCATCTTCAGACAGCGCGTTCTCAGATACCTGAAGATTGCTCCTGGATAAGGACTTGTGTATAAACCATCTTCGGAGCTTTCTCACTTCTTACTCTGATGCGGATTATGAGGGTTCGTTGGACGATCGACGATCTACAAATGGTTTCTATACTTTGGAGGAAATCTTATCACATAGTGGAGTAAGAAGCAGTCGGTGGTTTCTCGCTCGTCTGCTGAGGCTGGTTATCGTACCATGGCGATTGTTATATCAGAACTCACCTGGCTTGAAAGTCTTCTTATGGATTTGTGAGTTAAATTATCCTCACCTTCAACTTTATTTTGTGACAGTTAGGCTGCAATCCATATTCCAAAGAATCTTGTGTTCCATGAACAGACCAAACATATTGAAGTTGACTATCATTTCGTTCGAGAAAAGGTCCAATCGAAGATGTTAAAGCTTGAACATGTTCCTGCTTCTGGGCATGTTGCTGACATTCTTACCAAGGCATTACCTCGGAAAGTGTACCATTAGTTGTCGTCCAAGCTTGGTGCCTATGACTTGTACGCTCAAGCTTGCAGGGGAGTGTTAGAGAATATGAGGGAAAACGATGTATAAGGCCTATCTATAGGCCCGCATATTCTTTCTTCTATTAGTCTCACATCTCATGTATAAGATTATTTCTCCTTCCCTTCCCCTATATATTTGTACTCTTGTATTTTGGTCATGACAAAGTATATATAAGATTTGGCTCTATTTTTCTACACAGTTAAATAGTTTTGTTTTTATCCAATTAAACATAAATTCATCCTTCTATATAAAGAGGGCTAGGAGTAGTTAAAATGATATCCAATTTAAAGCATAGATGATCACTGTGGACATTGTTATCCCTTTGAGCGTCGGGCTTTGGAGGAACACTTCATGGAAGTTCAAGGATTCACCATCCAAGTCAGAATCAAAAAATAAAACCCGCAACAACAACGATAGCAAGCAGAAGAATGTTATCAACGCATGTTCAAATTCCTTACAAGACAATCATTGAACCGCAAAAGGTGTATATTAATTGCACAATTGGAATATATTAAAGCAAGGATGTGATATCTGAATATTTTCAAAAGGGGATATCTATAATAAAATCTAAATAAAATAAAATAAAGTGTATTTTATGACAGATATCTATAACAGTTTCCAAAATCATTTTCCATACTGCAGCACAAGATCTTGCTTCAAAATAGAATTCACTAATGTCATCCATTAAGCTACAAGGCCATTAAAAGGCCCTCTTTTTGTAGGACCAACAAGGCCAACCCAGATATGATTGAAGATGATGAAGAAGACATATTCCCAGAGGATTTCATATTTGTAATGCTTGCAATAGAAATGGGACTGCCCACAAAGAGCCTTGAGCATCCCTTGTTGTCAATCACACCAGCTATGCCTCCATCCATAAACAAAAAAACACCAGAATAATATGTGCCACTGATTTCAACTTTGAAAAAGAAGCCCTATAGTATCAGCAGAACTTGTAGGATGATTCATTACAGAGCATGTCTAATGCTACATCTGGAAAATTATAGAGGTCAAATTCACTAATCAAACTGAGAGCCCATCACCCAACCTCACAAAATGGCAATCTATTGCTGATGAATTATATAAGAATACATTTAGTCCACCCAGTTCAAATATGGTTCCGTGAATTTATCATACAGAAAGGGGGGAATTCCAAACATCGCCTTCATATAAGAAAAGTAAACCCTAGGAAAAGAATTTTATGCCAATGTATTTAAAGATTGCACGAAGGGCAAACATCTTAATGGAATTATTACAGAACTAACCCATTCATTATCAAAACTTAGGCTGCGTTTGGCGCGGCATATCGCGACATATTTGCGACATATTTGCTCCGGTGAGGTTTGACAAAAATGTCATTGTCATATCAAAATCTTATACCTCAAACTAGTTTTTTTTTGTAACATTTGTGATATTAAACATACATTCTATGACAATGATGTTTTTGTCCAACCTCACCGGAACAAATAAGCTACGATAAGCCGCTCCAAACGCAGCCTTAATCACTTAGTAAGCTTAATCAAGTTAAATTTCGTGAGAAAACAACCTCAAAAAGCATATGAAACAGCTGGTGCAACAAAACCCGATGAAAAAGAACCTGCCCAATAAATAATTCATAAATAAAATAAAATAAATTCATTAATTAATGTATATTGCAAACTAATAACTCCAGAAAAAAGATGAATTGACGCAAAAATTTTAAAATATATATATAACAAATTAAAAATCACAACACATGAGTGCTGCTATTTTAAGCCTAATATTCCAGCCAACAATAGAATGCCCCAAACTCAACATCGATACATTATGGGTCTGTTTGGCGCAGCTCTGGCGGCTGGAAAATCTCTATTCCAGCCGCCAGAGCTGTTTTATATGTGTTTGAGACAGCTCCCTGTGAAGAGCTTTTCAATCCGCCAGAGCTGTTTTGCAGCTTTTCAGAAATCTCCCTCCCCCCAGCTTCTGCTCTTGCAAAATAGCTTTCTCTCTCACAGGTTTTGGAAATCTAATGGTTTCTTCAGATGGAACATGCTTAGAGGTCGGACGGCCTTCCTCCGGCGATTCCGAGCCCCTGACGGCCTTCCTCCGGCGATTCCGAGCCCCCGACGTCCTTCCTCGGGTGATTCCGAGCGCACTTCTGCACAGAATACCCAAACACTCTGCAGCTTTTCAAAACTGCTCCCCATAAATCTATTTTAAAACAGCTCTATCCGGACAGCAGCTTTTCAATCCGCCAGAGCTGTCCCAAACAGAGCCTAACTTATTAAGAGCGTCTCCCGACAATAGTATTCAGAACCAAGATCATAAGAATGTTTCATGAAATTAAAAGATAAACTTATCTAACCATAATAGTATTTGTCCAAAAAAAGGACTTGAATCACTGCTCAAACAACAATAAAACCATCAAAAAACAATCCGGAAGCAAGACAGGAAGAAGACGAATAGCGGAGAATCTGGCAGGAGCTAATATTAGAGGCAAAATAGAGCGCCACCGACTCGTAGAAACAAAATCAGAAGAAAATCTTCCCTGTCGTCTGGTGATCGAGATCCAAGAGAGTGATAGAGAGTTCAGAGATAAAATTTAATTTACGCGATAGGGAGAGGATTGGAGATCCGGAGTTCCTGGGAACAAGAAATTTTCAATCAAATAGTTTTCAATTAATTTGGTGCAGGAGAGCACAAACTAAACCCAGACTTTCCTGAGTGCAAGAAATTTCTCTATTAACTTAACCTAAATGAATGACAGGGGAGGTTCAAATTGATCGCATTCAACAGCCCAATCCTGAATGCAATTTGCTCTCTAATAGTCTAATGGCAGAACTATCCTGAATGCCAGGGGAGGTTAAATTTGCACTGATGGAAGGAATCAATGTCAGCTGACTTATTCAAAGTTTCAAACCACATGCATAAATTGATGGCACAACAGCCGCAGATTCAAAGTTTCAATCTATCCTGAATGAAGAAAAATAAATCTACTTTCGACGAATCATCTAGATTTCGTCGCATAGATTATCTATTTTTGTTGGAAAAAAACATTTCCCCTACGACCTCTTAGCCCAAGAAATCTGCCATGGACTACATGCAGGATAATTTCATCGCAAGAAATCTGCCATATATTCGAAGTTTCAAATCTTTCTGAAGTGTCATATTGGCACTCATGGCGGAAATCAGATACCACTTGAAGAACTGGAGCAAAACCAAGAGTAGATGATGTAGGGTATGCTACGTGGTGCGTAAAACCTAGGACTCTAGGTGGGAATGCGAGTGTGCCACGTTAATCTGACTCTAAATGCAATGCGGTCGTCAGTGATGACGACAATTAATTATGAGCAATGATAACTTATATTTAATACCACACAAATATTTAGAATTGAAAACAACTAATTAATTTGGCAATTTTATAACGGCTTTCCTCCGCTCCGAGGGCCAAAGCAAAGCGTGCGACGAATAGCTACACCTGCAAATTATTAGTGTACCGAAACAATTTCTACTACCCAAAATCACAGCACATACATTTATTCACCTATGAAAATATCAAATTAAATAAGCCAATACCACAAAATAAACTCACAAATTAACGGGCTGAATCGATGAACTGAAGAATTAGGATCCGGGTGTGTGGATTGGCGATCGGAGGTGGAACCAGCGGCGAGACAACGATGGCGGTGGCTGCCCTTGGCGGTAAACTATGAGATCGGACAAGAAAACGGTGGATCCGGCCACATATAAGTAGATCCGGGCCGAGGAAGGGTAGATCCGATGTGAAAGAACGGATCCGGGCTAAAATGGTAATATGAGGGGAGGGAAACGACAGATCAGGGGGTGAAATTCTCAGATCTAGATTGATCTTGAGAATAGAGGCTGTTTGGTGGTGGATCCACGGAAGGGGATGGAGGTGGTTGTCGGCTAGGGCTAAAGGGGCTTGGGTGGTGGCCGGTTTGAGAGGTGGGGGGGGGGCAGCGGGCAGCTTGCTGGAGGGTGGGGGAGGCCGGCGGCCTGGAATAGGAGAGGGGAGGCGGCAGAACAGTGAGGGAGAGGGAGGGCGGCTGCTGGGGTGCAGCAGGCCGGTGGTTTTGGGGGGTGTTTGGATGGTGGTCGGCGGTGGGAGGTAGGGTTTGAGAGGTGGAAAATAAGGGTAAGAGTAGGGGGTACCTTGGGGGGAAGAACGAGCACCTAGGAGTCGTCACCTAGGGTTCCACGACGTCGGCACCGGGGAGGAATCGTTGGAATAAAGTTCTCCAAATTCTGCAGTGGCCTCATTTCAGCTTCTACACATTTATTTATAAAAAATGAAAAACTAGGGCATCCCCATCAACGGCTGTGATTGGCTGGTGGGGTCGGCCACAAAATACATTAAAATAAAATCAAAAAATACACTAATATATGTTTTTGTCTCTCGGTGACGTGTCGGACGCAACTGCGGAGTCGGATCGGCAATCCGATCAAGCCTTCTTGCGCGAATAAATGAATGTGGGTCCCGCCTTGCGGCGAACCCCTCCAGGTGCATGAGTTGATGAATCCCCATCAACTCCCCCTGACTGAACAGCATTCATCTCCGATGAATGGAGGTGATCGTACTGAGGTCGAAGTCCAGGGGCGAGTCGAACAAGCTCTGCTGGTAATATCCAAGTGTCGTCTGCATCGGGGCGGCCAAGCCAATGTACCAAGTAGAGACATCGTGGTCCATCCGTGGTGGGAACAAACTGATGGAATCTGACCTCTGTGATGCACGCATCTCTCATCTCTCGAAAGGTGGATCCCGGTGCGGTCGGTGGTGTCGGTGGTGAAACCAGAGAAAACGAGTCCCCAGGTGGGTGGGTAGTAGCACAGGGTGGGTTGTGGTGGCCAACAGTCGTAGGTGGGGTAAGAGAGTGGTAAGGCAACGAAAGTAGCGGTTGTGGCGGCTGGGAATCACCACTATTCAGGTCCACATACTCGTGAGACTCATAATACGGCGTCAGATCCTCGACATTAAACACCGAGTGAATTCCCGTACTAGCCGGGATATCGAGCCGGTAGGCATTTGTCCCAATACGACTAATAATAGAGTAGAGAGTCATTCATCTTGCGCTTAACTTTTTGACAGGCCCTGAGGGGAGTCTCTCTGGGCGGATTTGCACCATTACTTGCTCGCATGTATTAAATATTTGTTCTCGCCTTTCCTTATCTGCATGAGTTTTATAACTTTCATTGCTCATTATTATTTGTTGGCGAACCGACTCATGCAACTCATGCAAATAATGTGCAAATGACTCAGCAGACTCACTAGGGCGCACCTCTAAAGGACTTGAGACAAGGTCAATGGGCTTCCTAAGGTCGTATCCTGATACTACATGAAATGGACTCAACCCAATGGACCTATTGACTAAGCTATTGTAGGCGAACTCTGCAATGGGAAGATCTAAGTCCCAACTACCGACATGCTCTCCTACTAGACACCGCAAGATATTCCCTAGGCTCTCGTTCACTACTTCGGTCTGCTCGTCCGTCTGCAGATGATATGCCGAGGAGAACCTAAGGATGGTGTCGGTCTTATGCCACAGGGTCTTCCAGAAGTAACTCATAAACCTCACATCGCGGTCTGACGTGATCGACTTAGGTAGGTCATGCAAACGAAAAACATCTCTCATGAAGATAGATGCAACATGAGTCGCATTTGTCATCT
The DNA here is from genome assembly GCA_039583875.1 of Platanthera guangdongensis. Lineage (NCBI taxonomy): Eukaryota > Viridiplantae > Streptophyta > Magnoliopsida > Asparagales > Orchidaceae > Platanthera > Platanthera guangdongensis. Next base: position 95,769,233 of record CM077160.1, on the reverse strand, counting down.
TACGGCAAGCGATAAATTGTGTCATCTTCGAAAAAAGATCGACCACCACGAAGATGTAGTCATGTTTTTGTAGGGTGCGGGGAAGTACGAGAACAAAATCCATGCTAATGTCCTCCCGAGGGCGGTGGGGGACAGATAAAGGCGTGTATAGACCCGTGTTCTGTTGGGTACCCTTCGTCGTTTGGCAGATACAACAGTGGCGGACAACGCGAGGGACGTCCTTCTTAAGGCTAGGCCAATAAAGACGGTCCTTGGCAATGGCTATGAACTTACCTCGCCCAAAGTGCTCTGCGGCTCCGCCCGCGTGCAATTCTCAAATCAAATAATCATGGTATGATGTCTGGAGAATGCACGGGCGGGAGCACCCGTACAGATATCCATCAAAGATCTGATATCCCTCAACAGGGTCGAGTGGGTCTCGGGACAGGACGGTATAAATTTTTCCAAAGTCTGGGCATGTCGGATAATCCAGAATCAATCTCTCAAGCCCATATACGCTAGCAGTCATCGTCTGCAACAGGAAAACGCGGCGACTCAATGCATCAGCCGGTTTGTTCTCAACACCAGCTCAGTGTTTTAGAACATAATGGAAGTCCTACAGATACTCGACCCACTTGGCATGTCGGTGCCTCGGCTTGCGTTGCGAGTCGAGATAAGGTAAGGCCTGGTGGTCAGAATACAACACAAACTCCCGGGGATGGAGATAGTGTCTCCAGTAGCGTAGAGACTGAACAATAACATAAAATTCTCGATCATAGTTCGAGTATTTCTGCTTGACCTCGTTCAGCTTCTCACTAAAGTAAGAAACCGGGTGTCCCTCCTGTCTCAATACGCCACTGATGTCGACACCAGACGCATCACACGTGACCTCGAAAGCACGGCTAAAGTCCGGCAACCTCAGAACAGGCGTCGTCGTCAGTCTCTCCTTAATCTCATTGCAGGCTCTCGTGGCTGCGGGTGTCCACTGGAATTCTCCCTTCTTGAGACAGCTCGTGAAGGGGGTCATGACCGTACTAAACCCATGGACAAACCTCCTATAAAAGGTGGCAAGTCCGTGAAAACTGCGAGCCTTGTGGATGTTCGCCGGCATGGGCCAGTCACGAATGGATTTGACCTTCTCATGGTCAACAGCTACTTCAGTCGAGGATATAATAAATCCTAAGAAGTGAACGGACTCAGAGAGGAATGAGCACTTCTTCAGATTGACATACAGTTTCTCTTAGAGGAGGGTGCCAAAGAGAAGCCTCAAGTGATCGAGGTGAGCAGCCTGAGTCTGGCTATAAATCAGTATATCATCGAAATACACAACCAAAAACTTGCTCATGTAGGGTCGTAACACCTGTGTCATAACTCTCATGAATGTACTGGGGGCGTTAGATAGCCCAAATGACATGACTAGCCACTCATAAAGATCGTTTTTAGTCTTGAATGCGGTCTTCCACTCATCGCCCTCACAAACTCGTATATGATGATACCCACTGCGGAGATCGATCTTGGACAAAATTTGGGCACCGGACATAGTATCCAGCAGATCGTCAAGTCGAGAGATAGGGAAGCGATACTTGACCGTGATCTTGTTAATGGTGCGGTTATCGATGCACATACACCAACTACCCTCCTTCTTAGTGGTCAGAAGGGCGGGAACCGCACATGGACTCATACTCTCACGAATAAACTGCTTCCGAAGAAGCTCGTCAACCTGCCTCTTAAGCTCAGCATGCTCATCCGGAAGCATACGATAATGGGGCAAGTTCGGGAGGGAAGCCCCGGGGACCAAGTCAATAGCATGTTGAATGTCCCGTGGAAGGGGCAGCTCATCGGGGAGCTCGTCAGGCATAATGTCCACAAACTCATCTAAAAGGGGACGCACCGCTAGTGGGTGGTCAACTGAGGTATCCTCAGATGTCTGTGTGGCAGCCACAATGTAGATGATATTCGTTTCAGCACTATCTCGCAGAAACTCGCATCGCCTCAAAATATGCAAGGGTAAAGATAGGGATAGATCTGATTACTCTAGAGGGGGGTGAATAGAGTATGTTAAAACTTTTGGCTGTTTTTAAATATACATAGTAATAAAACAGGTGATACTATAGTAGTAACAGAAAATTGAAAATAGACTAAGCAAAACTACCACAGCATTCAGCACACAGCAATAAGAAAACAAAGAGCAACCAGACGACACAAGAAATTTATAGTGGTTCCCCTAAACTTGGCTACATACACTCTTCTACCACCCTGGTAGGAATCCACTACAGGTTTTTGATCAGGTGCCCTGCCACTAACAGGTTTTTGCTCAGGTGCCCTGTCACCACAAGATCTATTTGAAGGGAGATCTCACAACCCTTTGAGATTTTGATCAGGTGCCCAAAAACCAAGCATAAATTTTTGAAGGGAGTTAATAAACCCTTTTACAAGTGGGGGGAGAGAGATTTGATGGTGTCTTCTCATTTTCTAATCAACAGAGAAGACTAGTGGATTATTGTTGTCAGGGCTCCTTCAGAAATCACTTGGAGTCTTGCTCAGGGTGTAGGTGTAACACCCCAGTTTTGAAAGAGGGTCAATTTTGCGTTTCTGGAAATTTTTGGTTTCTGGCAGGGGGCACACGGCCTGCGACACGGGAGTGTCGCAGGGCGTGACGAGCCGTGTCGACACTCGGCCCGGGGTGTCGACACTTTCGCTCGATAGTGTGTCGAGACAAGGCACACGACCTAGGACACGGGCATGTCCAAGGCCGTGTGGGTCTGTCGATGATCTTCAGTCGACGATGTTCACTCGACGAGTGTCGAGTGTCGAGTGTCGAGACTGGGGCACACGGCATGTGACACGGGCGTTTCATAGGGCGTGTCCCGCTTGGTCGACGATCTTCGCTCGACGTTTTTCCGCGGTGTCGACACAAAGGCTGTCGACGAGTGTCGAGACTTGACACACGGCTTGGGACATGGGCGTGTCCCAGGCCGTGTCACTTCTCGGGTTGTTTTCGGGGCCGTGTCGATGGAGGCACACGACCAGCCACACGGCCGTGTCATTGGGGACACGGGCGTGTCAGATCGAACACGGGCGTGTCAGATGCCCGTGTGCTGTTCCAGGCGCGTCGATTTGAGACGGCGAGTGAGGCACACGGCCCTGGACACGGGCGTGTGCCAGGCCGTGTTCGGCCCAAGTCTTTTATTTTTCTGTCGGATCGTGGCCTTTTCTTTCCCTGGTTTTAGGATCTGATGGTTCAGATCATTTCTTTAGGAGTTAAGTCCGAGAATAGGGTTGAAAACCCTCATTCTGCTCCAAGCATTCTCTTACTAAAGATCTAGAGAGAAGTGTGAACAAGGAAGAAGGAGAAGGAGAGTTTGGGCTGTATGAGAGGTTGCGGTGCTCCAAATCGCGAACCGAGTCCAGATCCGTGGAGGTTAGATCATTGCGAAGGCTTTCATCCGGCTATTTTGCCATGGCAAGGAAGAGGAGTCGGAAGGTAACGACACTTCTCCTCTCGGTCTTAGGATGCATGTTTTTAGCATCTTTTCTTTCTAGCTTTTGGGCACCAAACTCTCAAATAAGAGGGGTTTTGGTTTGCCAAGTTTCAAGAGGAACCTCCGGGTTGATTGAGTCCATCCCCGGCATGATTTGCATTAGAGATCCGCTCCGTTAGTGGATTAGGCATGATGGGTGAAGCCATAGTCGCGACCGTTAGTCCGACTCGGTGATGTTGCATACGAACATTAAGGATTCGTAGAGTTTCCGTTGCGGCAAGACGTCGTTTGTGATGTGGTGATGTTTTTCCCCTTTTTCTCGAGTGAGTACGTGTAGTTGGAACCAGGCAAGGTTAGCTCCTCGTGGCGGTAGATGTTTTCCTTGGTGGTCAAGGTTAGCTCTGCATGAGTTGGAGATGGTTTCCTTGGTGCGCGGGAACGTTGCAGTACAAATGAGGGACTAGGGTGGATTTGTCTTGGTTTGTGTTGTGCCAAGGCGTGGTTATGTCTCCGTGGTCGGCTGGCTATCCCATGACGTTCACGTCATGTGCGGAGAGTGTCCCAGCGAGACTAGTCCCCTTCTGTGAGACTGACAAGAATGCCAAGCATGGGGACAAGCCCGGGCAATGAGGCCATGAGCGGGTGGGGTCCGACAAGGTTCTTAGAATCGGTCAGCTTTGTGTTTGTTGAAATCCTGACATGAGACATCAGAGCTTGTAGGCAAGCCCGGGGCTAAGACCTTGAGCGGGTCGGGCCTTGACAAGAGTTCCATGAGGCGGCCTGTGAGCCGTTGGGGGAAATGGTGACCCCCCCTTTGTTTGCGGCTTTATGCTAGTGGGGAATCGATGAGTACCCATATGATGTGATGATGTGCTAGATGCATACGAGTTAGGGTGCATTGGGTGAAACCCAGGTTATTGCATACATGATTGCATAAGTAGGCCCTTTTATTATATGCTCAACCAGTAGAGAACATGTATGATGTGTGTGACATCCAAGCCTGTTCTGTAGTTGCTTTTCTTGCTTATGATTATTGCATACGAAGTGCTAACTTGCAGGTTGGAGGGGTACCCCGGGGTCCGTTAGGGGCGGCCGGGAGAAGATGTGTTGTTACACAGTTTGAGGTCAGCCTTTGCTGACCCACGTTACTAATAAATTTTACAGGGCAAGGATCGTATGCAGGAGCTAGCTCGCCGGTTAGAAAGGTCTAAGCCTCATGAAGTGCTTTTCTTTTTGTAGCTCTACTTATGTGATGTTGTATGTTTGAGACTCATTTTGTCCGGCTTGCATGCCGAGGTAGAATAGGAGTGCTAAGCACATTCATGACTGATGTATTATTTGATTTTGGACACTTGTTGTAAGGCCATAAGGCCATTTGTTTTACTCTTCTAGTGATGGATAACATCTTGTCTTGCTTGTGTTTCCGCTGTGTTGTGCAAAGTGTTTTGAGTGTGTGTAACTATATCAACTTATAATACTAAAGCTGTGGCGTCCGTATGTTGTGGGGCCCCGGCCGGACCCATATTATACGTTCATTACAGGGGAGGTGTTACAATTTTAGTATCAGAGGGAGGTTTGATTCAGGATCAATGCGTAGAGAAGTTATCCACATAAGAGTAATGCGGGACCATGAGTGTCCTTATGTTTAAGTCTTGAGATTTGAGACTGATTCCTTTTTTCTTGTTTCTTAAAGAGTGCAAGCAACGAGGCGGGAACGTCGAGAGCAAGAGAAGATCTTTCGGCGAGCAGTGCTACTGCTCCAGGTCTTTTGGGCACGGGTGTAAACCCGGCCGACTTCTGCCGCATGCTTGCGGAAGCGATGGTGGCAGCCCAAGCTGCAGCGGCAGCTCAGGTAGCAACCCCAGCTACACCGGACATGACGACGGCCGTGCCAGGCGGAGAGGCCAGACGAGTGGAGCCTTTGGCGGAAAGGGTAGTTGTCGGACATGGAGACCGACACATGAAGTATTTCCTGAGTTTCCATCCCCCGTCATTCAAGGGAGTTGGTACGCCAACGGATGAAGAGGACTGCTGGGTTCGCATTCAAGAGCTTTTAAGGGCGGCAGAGACGGCAGAGGAAAAAAAAGCTGAGTATGCGGCTTTCATGTTGGAAGGAGACGCCAAGTTATGGTGGGTGAGACATAGCGGCCGCTAGTTCCCGGGACGCACCCCATCAGTGGAGAAGTTTGGGGATGCGTTTCTAAAGAGGTATAATTCAGTTTCTACACGATTGGCCCTTCAGAGGCAGTTTCTACATTTAATGCAGCGAGACAAGATAGTAGATGAGTATATGCAGGAGTTCACCCGTTTGGGTCGTTACGCTGGAACGACGTTGACAGATGATTTAGAAAGGGATAACCTCTTCTACCAGGGGCTGAGGGAGAACCTGAGACAACCCCTCATCTCCATGAAGAGAGCGGGATTCAATGAACTAGTTGAGGCTGCCAGAATTTTGGAAAGTGATTTGGAGCGAACCCAACGCCGTAAGGGTTTTACTCCCAAGCAAGGGGAAGGGAATCCTTCCCAATCTCATGGAAAGTCTGAAGGGAGTAGGTGGAGGAAGAAGCCTCACACTCCCAGATCCGGTGAGAAGAGCAATTGGATGCATGGAGGTTCTCACTCTAGGGGACCGCCGACGTGTTACAACTGTGGTAAGGTGGGGCACATAGCTCGTGTTTGTCCCCAAGGAGGAGCGGGGCAAGAGGCTAGGCAGGAGCAGACTGTGCGCTCCGGCCCCAGTGCTGCAGAGAAAGGGAAGATGGCGGAGTCGAGCGCTTCTCGGTTCCAACCGATACAACCAAGGGGTTACAACCTTGGACAGCAAGAAGCGATCCGCCAGACTGATGTGGTGACAGGTATGAAGAAAATTTAAGTTTAAATTTTGTGCTTCATACTTTTATACTTTTGTGTGATGTCTATGTTGTAGGCTTCGTGTTAGTTTCTGGATACCCCGCTAGGGTATTGTTTGATACGGGAGCATCACACTCCTTTCTTGCGGAGAGCTTCATCCAGAGAATAGGAGTTGAGTCTTTCTCGGAGGGCGCAGAGTTTAAAGTGTGCATGCCTGATGGGTCATCCATGACCACTAGGTCCAAAGGGCGCATCTGTTGGGAGCTAGACGGAGTTGGCTTCGTTTTGGTAACAGCGATTTTACCATTGGTTGAGTTCGATGCCATTTTGGGCATGAACTGGCTTGCAGAGCAGCGCGCCAGTATTGATTGCCTATCTAAGGTAGTGACCCTAAAGAGCAAAGGGCAGACGGAGGTCAAATTTGAGGGCCTTTGTGGAGTGGTCTGTTCCCTGATCTCGGCCATGCAGTTGATGCGGGCAGTTAACCAGGGTGGTGTAGCGCTGGTAGCGTTATTGGAGGTTCGTCTCTCCCAGCTGTCTATTGATGAAGTGCCCGTAGTGGCAGAGTTCAAGGATGTGTTTCCGGATGAACTTCCTGGAGCGCCTCCTCGGAGGGAGATCGATTTCTCAATCGAGTTAGTGCCGGAGGCTAGGCCGGTGTCACGTCCTCCGTTAAGGATGGCACCAAAGGAGTTGGCTGAACTTAAGGTACAGATACAGGAATTGTTGGAGCAAGGATCGTATGCAGGAGCTAGCTCGCCGGTCAGAAAGGCCTAAGCCTCATGAAGTGCTTTTCTTTTTGTAGCTCTACTTATGTGATGTTGTATGTTTGAGACTCATGTTGTCCGGCTTGCATGCCGAGGTAGAATACGAGTGCTAAGCACATTCATGACTGATGTATTATTTGATTTTGGACACTTGTTGTAAGGCCATAAGGCCATTTGTTTTACTCTTCTAGTGATGGATAACTTCTTGTCTTGCTTGTGTTTCCGCTGTGTTGTGCAAAGTGTTTTGAGTGTGTGCAACTATATCAACTTTTAATACTAAAGCTGTGGCGTCCGTATGTTGTGGGGCCCCGGCCGGACCCATATTATACGTTCATTACAGGGGAGGTGTTAAAATTTTAGTATCAGAGGGAGGTTTGATTCAGGATCAATGCGTAGAGAAGTTATCCACATAAGAGTAACGCGGGACCATGAGTGTCCTTATGTTTAAGTCTTGAGATTTGAGACTGATTCCTTTTTTCTTGTTTCTTAAAGAGTGCAAGCAACGAGGCGGGAACATCAAGAGCAAGAGAAGAGCTTTCGGCGAGCAGTGCTACTGCTCCAGGTCTTTTGGGCACGGGTGTAAACCCGGCCGACTTCTGCCGCATGCTTGCGGAAGCGATGGTGGCAGCCCAAGCTGCAGCGACAGCTCAGGTAGCAACCCCTGCTACACCGGACACGACGACGGCCGTGCCAGGCGGAGAGGCCAGGCGAGTGGAGCCTTTGGCGGAAAGGGTAGTTGTCGGACATGGAGACCGACACATGAAGTATTTCCTGAGTTTCCATCCCCCGTCATTCAAGGGAGTTGGTACGCCAACGGATGAAGAGGACTGCTAGGTTCGCATTCAAGAGCTTTTAAGGGCGGCAGAGACGGCAGAGGAAAAGAAAGCTGAGTATGCGGCTTTCATGTTGGAAGGAGACGCCAAGTTATGGTGGGTGAGCCATAGCGGCCGCCAGTTCCCGGGACGCACCCCGTTAGTGGAGAAGTTTGGGGATGCGTTTCTAAAGAGGTATAATCCAGTTTCTACACGATTGGCCCTTCAGAGGCAGTTTCTACATTTAATGCAGCGAGACAAGATAGTAGATGAGTATGTGCAGGAGTTCACCCGTTTGGGTCGTTACGCTGGAACGACGATGACAGATGATGTAGAAAGGGATAACCTCTTCTACAAGGGGCTGAGGGAGAACCTGAGACAACCCCTCATCTCCATGAAGAGAGCGGGATTTAATGAACTAGTTGAGGCTGCCAGAATTTTGGAAAGTGATTTGGAGCGAACCCAACGCCGTAAGGGTTTTACTCCCAAGCAAGGGGAAGGGAAGCCTTCCCAATCTCATGGAAAGTCTGAAGGGAGTAGGTGGAGGAAGAAGCCTCACACTCCCAGATCCGGTGAGAAGAGCAATTGGACGCCTGGAGGTTCTCACTCTAGGGGACCGCCGACATGTTACAACTGTGGTAAGGTGGGGCACATAGCTCGTGTTTGTCCCCAAGGAGGAGCGGGGCAAGAGGCTAGGCAGGAGCAGACTGTGCGCTCCGGCCCCAGTGCTGCAGAGAAAGGGAAGATGGCGGAGTCGAGCGCTTCTCGGTTCCAACCGATACAACCAAGGGCTTACAACCTTGGACAGCAAGAAGCGATCCGCCAGACTGATGTGGTGACAGGTATGAAGAAAATTTAAGTTTAAATTTTGTGCTTCATACTTTTATACTTTTGTGTGATGTCTATGTTGTAGGTTTCGTGTTAGTTTCTGGATACCCCGCTAGGGTATTGTTTGATACGGGAGCATCACACTCCTTTCTTGCGGAGAGCTTCATCCAGAGAATAGGAGTTGATTCTTTCTCGGCGGGCGCAGAGTTTAAAGTGCGCATGCCCGATGGGTCATCCATGACCACTGGGGCAAAAGGGCGCATCTGTTGGGAGCTAGACGGAGTTGGCTTCGTTTTGGTAGCAGCGATTTTACCATTGGTTGAGTTCGATGTCATTTTGGGCATGGACTGGCTTGCAGAGCAGCGCACCAGTATTGATTGCCTATCTAAGGTAGTGACCCTAAAGAGCAAAGGGCAGGCGGAGGTCAAATTTGAGGGCCTTTGTGGAGTGGCCTGTTCCCTGATCTCGGCCATGCAGTTGATGCGGGCGGTTAACCAGGGTGGTGTAGCGCTGGTAGCGTTATTGGAGGTTCGTCTCTCCCAGCTGTCTATTGATGAAGTGCCCGTAGTGGCAGAGTTCAAGGATTTGTTTCCAGATGAACTTCCTGGAGCGCCTCCTCGGAGGGAGATCGATTTCTCAATTGAGTTAGTGCCGGAGGCTAGGCCGGTGTCACGTCCTCCGTTTAGGATGGCACCAAAGGAGTTGGCTGAAATTAAGGTACAGATACAGGAATTGTTGGTGCAAGGGTATATCAGATACAGTTCTTCACCGTGGAGTGCGCCGGTGTTGTTTGTAAAGAATAAAGACGGTAGCATGCGGCTATGCATTGACTACCGAGAGCTGAATAAATTGACCGTCAAGAATAAGTATCCGATTCCTCGGATAGATGACTTGTTCGACCAATTGGTAGGGTCAGTGGTGTATTCAAAATTGGACTTGAAGTCAGGCTATTATCAGCTGCGAATTCGGGATGAGGACATCCCCAAGACTGCCTTTGGTACAAGGTATGGGCACTTTGAGTTTACAGTGATGCCGTTCGGGCTGACGAACGCACCATCTGTGTTCATGGATCTTATGAATCGAGTATTTCAGGAATACTTGGATTCTTTTGTGGTTGTCTTCATTGATGACATCTTGGTGTATTCCAAATCAGAAGTGGAGCATGAGACCCACTTGAGAGTGGTCTTGCAAGTGTTGAGGGAGAATCAGTTGTATGCAAAATTCTCCAAGTGCGAGTTCCGGTTAGAGAATGTGGCATTTTTGGGCCACGTGATTAGTGGGGATGGGGTTGCAGTGGATCCAACAAAAGTGGAGGCCATCAGAGATTGACCAGTCTTGAGGACCGTGGCGGAAGTCCGAAGTTTTCTTGGACTAGCCGGGTATTATAGGAGATTCGTGGAGAATTTCCCGCGGATAGCTCTACCCCTCACCTCACTCACACGTAAAGATCACATGTTTGTGTGGACTCAAGAGTGCAGCCAAGCATTTGAGGCACTGAAGGAGAGACTGATGATGCCTCCAATCCTAAGTCTACCGCAAGGGACCGAGGGATTTCAGATTTTCAGTGACGCATCGGGATGCGGTTTGGGTTGCGTTTTGGTGCAACATGGCAAGGTGATAGCTTTTGGGTCTAGACAACTGAAGCCCCATGAGAGGAATTACCCCATCCATGACTTGGAGTTGGCGGCGGTAATGTTTGCGTTGAAAATATGGAGGCATTATGTTTATGGTGCAAAGGTGGAGATCTTCACGGATCATAAAAGCCTAAAGTATCTCTTGGATCAAAAGGACTTGAACATGCGGCAACGCAGGTGAGTTGAGTTTCTTGGAGACTACGAGGTGGCGATTCAGTATATGCCAGGTAAAGCCAATGTGGTGGCGGATGCCTTGAGTATGAAGTACTCGGGGCAAGGGAGTTGGATCGAAGCTCATGATGAGCGATTGGTACGGGAATGGGAGTCCCTTGGTTTGGAATGCATTGCGAGAGGCGAGTCCAGCGTGGCTCGGTTGAACTGGATCGAAGTGCAGAACGACTTGACCGATCGCATTCGGGAAGCGACTCGGTTGGATGTGGAGTTTCAACCATTTGTGTTGGAGGCTCAAACGGGAAGAGAGCAGCGCCTGGGAGATGATGGATGGGATTCTGAGGAAGGACGGAAGAGTTTGTATACCGCAGTTCGGCAAACTCCGTGAGGAGTTGATGTTTGAGGCTCACTTCACAAAGTACTTCATTCACCCGGGCAGTACAAAGATGTACATGGATATGAAGAAATCCTTTTGGTGGCCGGGGCTGAAGCGGGACGTAGCTTTGTACGTGAATCGTTGCCAAACTTGTGCCTTGGTGAAGGCCGAATGTCAGAAGCCGGGCGGGTTCCTGAAGCCCCTTCCAATCCCTGAATGGAAATTTGATGACATCTCCATGGACTTTGTACATGGGTTGCCTAGATCGCAACAGGGTAATGATGCTATTTGGGTGATTGTGGACCGCTTAACCAAGGTGGCCCACTTCATCCCAAATCGGAAAGAGGACAGCGTGGAGAAGCTAGTGGAGTTGTATGTTCGCAACATTGTGCGACTGCATGGGATTCCAAAGAGTATAGTCAGCGATCGAGATGGGCGGTTTACGTCCAAGGACTGGAGACTAGTTCAAAAGAGTTTGGGCACGAAGCTAAAGTTCAGTACGGCGTTCCATCCTCAAACTGATGGACAAACAGAAAGAACAAACAGTACTATGGAGGATATGCTGAGAATGTGCGTTCTTGACTTCGGCAAGAAGTGGGAGGATCACCTCTTCATGGTGGAATTCGCGTACAACAACAGTTTTCAAGCGAGTATAAAAATGGCGCCATACGAAGCTTTGTATGGGAGGCGGTGTCGAACACCAATGTCTTGGGCAGAGGCGGGAGACACCAAAATTTTGGGAAAGGAGGTGGTAGTTGACGCTTGTGAGATGGTACGAACCATACAAGAGCGTATGAAGGTGGCGCAAGACCGTCAAGCAAAATACTTTAATGCTCGTCACCGGAAGTTGGAGTTTGCGGTAGGTGATTGGGTCTATTTGAAGATCAAATCGTTCAAAGGCGTCTCACGGATTCGCCGACTCAAGAAGTTGAGTCCAAGGATTTTGGGGCCTTTTGAAGTTATTGAACAGGTGGGAGAAGCAGCCTATCGGTTGGCGTTGTCCGCAGAGCTGTGTGGATTGCATGACGTCTTCCACGTCTCCGTTTTGAGGAAAGCCTTGGTGGAGGCTAGTGTGGTGATTGAGTCGGCATCGGTGCCGATTGAGGAAGGCTTGAGGACGCGAGTCCTTTCAATTGCTATAGAGGATTCGGAGACTCGGCAGTTGCGGAATAAAGAAGTTAAACTCGTGAAAGTCCGATAGGACAACTGTGGTCGAGAGGAGCTCTCTTGGGAGCGAGAACAGGCCATGCTAGAAGAGTATCCAGAACTCTTCATTTCAGGTACAAGTTAAGTTTTTGTACCCTTTTGTTTTGTAATTTCGGGACGAAATTCTGTTAAGTGGGGGGAGAGTTGTAACACCCCAGTTTTGAAAGAGGGTCGATTTTGCATTTCTGGAAATTTTTGGTTTCTGGCAGGGGGCACACGGCCTGCGACACGGGCGTGTCGCAGGGCGTGTCGAGCCGTGTCGACACTCGGCCCGGGGGGTCGACACTTTCGCTCGATAGTGTGTCGAGACAAGTCACACGGCCTAGGACACGGGCGTGTCCAAGGCCGTGTGGGTCTGTCGACGATCTTCAGTCGACGATGTTCACTCGACGAGTGTCGAGTGTCGAGTGTCGAGACTGGGGCACACGGCCTATGACACGGGCGTGTCACAGGGCGTGTCCCGCTTGGTCGACGATCTTCGCTCGACGTTTTTCCGCGGTGTCGACACAAAGGCTGTCGACGAGTGTCGAGACTTGGCACACGGCGCGGGACACGGGCGTGTCCCAGGACATGTCACTTCTCGGGTTGGTTTCGGGGCCGTGTCGATGGAGGCACACGGCCAGCCACACGGTCGTGTCATTGGGGACACGGGCGTGTCGGATCGAACACGGGCGTGTCAGATGCCCGTGTGCTGTTCCAGGCGCGTCGATTTGAGACGGCGAGTGAGGCACACGACCCTGGACACGGACGTGTGCCAGGCCGTGTTCGGCCCAGGTCTTTTATTTTTCTGTCGGATCATGGCCTTTTCTTTCCCTGGTTTTAGGATCTGATGGTTCAGATCATTTCTTTAGGAGTTAAGTCCGAGAATAGGGTTGAAAACCCTCATTCTGCTCCAAGCATTCTCTTACTAAAGATCTAGAGAGAAGTGTGAACAAGGAAGAAGGAGAAGGAGAGTTTGGGCTGTAGGAGAGGTTGCGGTGCTCCAAATCGCGAACCGAGTCCAGATCCGTGGAGGTTAGATCATTGCGAAGGCTTTCATCCGACTATTTTGTCATGGCAAGGAAGAGGAGTCGGAAGGTAACGACACTTCTCCTCTCGGTCTTAGGATGCATGTTTTTAGCATGTTTTCTTTCTAGCTTTTGGGCACCAAACTCTCAAATAAGAGGGGTTTTGGTTTGCCAAGGTTCAAGAGGAACCTCCGGGTTGATTGAGTCCGTCCCCAGCATGATTTGCATTAGAGATCCGCTCCGTTAGTGGATTAGGGGTGGGTGAAGCCGTAGTCGCGACCGTTAGTCCGACTCGGTGATGTTGCATACGAATATTAAGGATTTGTAGAGTTTCCGTTGCGGCAAGACGCCGTTTGTGATGTGGTGATGTTTTTCCCCTTTTTTTCGAGTGAGTACGTGTAGTTAGAACCGGGCAAGGTTAGCTCCTTGTGGCGGTAGATGTTTTCCTTGGTGGTCAAGTTTAGCTCCGCATGAGTTGGAGATGATTTCCTTGGTGCACGGGAATGCTGCAGTACAAATGAGGGACTAGGGTGGATTTGTCTTGGTTTGTGTTGTGCCAAGGCGTGGCTATGTCTCCGTGGTCGGCTGGCTATCCCGTGACGTTCACGTCATGTGCGGAGAGTGTCCCGGCGAGACTAGTCCCCTTCTGTGAGACTGACAAGAATGTCAAGCATGGGGACAAGCCCGGGCAATGAGGCCATGAGCGGGTGGGGTCCGACAAGGCTTCTTATAATCAGTCAGCTTTGTGTTTGTTGGAATCCTAACATGAGACGTCAGAGCTTGTAGGCAAGCCCGGGGCTAAGACCTTGAGCGGGTGGGGCCTTGACAAGAGTTCCATGAGGCGGCCTGTGAGCCGTTGGGGGAAATGGTGACCCCCCTTTGTTTGCGGCTTTATGCCAGTGGGGAATCGATGAGTACCCATATGATGTGATGATGTGCTAGATGCATACGAGTTAGGGTGCCTTGGGTGAAACCCAGGTTATTGCATACATGATTGCATAAGTAGGCCCTTTTATTATATGCTCAACCAGTAGAGAACATGTATGATGTGTGTGACATCCAAGATTGTTCTGTAGTTGCTTTTCTTGCTTATGATTATTGCATACGAAGTGCTAACTTGCAGGTTGGAGGGGTACCCCGGGGTCCGTTAGGGGCGGCCGGGAGGAGATGTGTTGTTGCACAGTTTGAGGTCAGCATTTGCTGACCCACGTTACTAATAAATTTTACAGGGCAAGGATCGCATGCAGGAGCTAGCTCGCCGGCTAGAAAGGACTAAGCCTCATGAAGTGCTTTTCTTTTTGTAGCTCTACTTATGTGATGTTGTATGTTTGAGACTCATGTTGTCCGGCTTGCATGCCGAGGTAGAATAGGAGTGCTAAGCACATTCATGACTGATGTATTATTTGATTTTGGACACTTGTTGTAAGGCCATAAGGCCATTTGTTTTACTCTTCTAGTGGTGGATAACTTCTTGTCTTGCTTGTGTTTCCGATGTGTTGTGCAAAGTATTTTGAGTGTGGGTAGCTATATCAACTTTTAATACTAAAGCTGTGGCGTCCGTATGTCGTGGGGCCCCGGCCGGACCCATATTATATGTTCATTACAGTGGAGGTGTTACAGTAGGTCTTCTACCTTGTCTTGAAATGATGTCCAAGAACTTCTGACTGATAGAATGATTGTTGTTCTTGAATGTTCATGGAGAGAAGTTGAAGAAGACTCTTGATCTTTGTTTGTTGTTCTTCTTCAGTCTTCAGTAAGCACAAGGAGAAAACTGAATATTTTCTACACAGAGAAGAAGCAGATGATCTTATCTGTGTTTCTGTAAATCTTCTCTTGTTGTTATCTCTATTTTCTTTCTACTGAAAAGAGAAAAATCTCTTTTATATTCTCTGTCCAATTCTCCTTTGAATTTTGAATTCTCTGCATTGAATGCTGATTGCCTGGAGAGAATGAAATACGGCTGGAGAATATTTACTTTAATGAGTTTCCCAACTATCCCAAAAAATTAAGCAAGTAATTAACCTGATGAAGACCATAATCAATGTTGCCAATAACGGCTATATTCAGGGGAATATATGCATTAATTACTCAGGAAATTACTGCTAAATATTATAAAAAAATAAGGACAGAAAAGGGGAAAAACTCTAAGTCAGGCTTGGACAGAAATCATCGAGCTCTGAACAGATTTCGTCGACTGGAGATTCAAGTTCGTCGAGTTGAGAAATCTTGTTCGTCGATCTGCGCTCAGCGAACTGCATTCTGCGAATAATTTGCCAATTCTGCGGTCCAAGTTCGTCGAGCTGATAATCTGTCTTCGTCGAGCTGAGTTTAGCGAAAATAATCTGGAAAGAATGTGTTGAAGCTGAACTCCAGAATTTGTCGATCTGAGCTCGAATATCGTCGAGCTCAGCTCAGAGAATGTTTTCTGAGTTCGTCGATCTGCGTCGATGATCGTCGAGCTGAGTTCGAAAAATTTCGAACTGATAATTTAAATTCTAGATTCTTCTAAGTCTTGAGTCTCCTGAAGTCTCCTGCTGGTTGGTCTATCAAGGTTGAACCTAATGACTTAGCCTAAACTATAGGACTCAAGGACATGACCCTAGCTATACATTGTGAGTCAAACTCAACCTAATTAGTGAACCTAGCCCAAATCCAACTAGGGATCCAACAATCTCGCCCTATTTGGGTGAGGTCATTAATAATCTAAAACGAAAATAATCATAAAGTAACATAAAATATATCTGGCAGAAAATTATAAATATCTAGCAGATATATACATGGCAATAGCTTTGTGACAAATATAACAAATAGAGTTCAGACAATATAAAAAATAAACATAATGTTCATTTATTCTTCTTTTGCTTTCCTTTATCAGCTGGCTCAGAGGGCTGTCTGAATTTAATTTCTCTGTTGGGGTTGGCTGCTTCTCTTCTAGACATTGTCATGTCAGTAACTCCAATTATATTGAGAGAAGTGGCTCTGGGAACTACAGCCTCTGGATGCAAGTTCATATAAGCATCTACATTGAAGAATTTATTTGCCTTATCATAACTTTTAAGTTCTTCTTTCCTGTAGGTTGACATTGTAGTGTACTGTGATGGATCTCTGCCTTCAGCTTTGGCTTTATTAATCATGGAGAGTACAACTAGTTCTTGAAATCTGGTCATTCTTGCAGTTGTATCTTGTTCAGGTTCCACAAAGGGGACTGGAGGAGAATCTGGCTTTTTTGAACTTTCAGCTTTTTCAGTTTCAGATATTTTCTGTTGTTGTTGTTGCTGTATGCTGCTTGAAGAATATCTCTGGTGACTGCTTTCTTGAGATTTTTAAGATCTACCTTGATGTCTTTGATAAGTTTGAGCATAGGAGGTATATCTCTGAGAAATGCTTCCTGAAGCACCAGCTGCTGGAGGAGGAGGAGGACCCTTCCAATTCCTTTGAGAAGGAGGTGGAGGAGAGTACCTTCTACTCTTCTTCCTGGCTTTTTGCTCATTTTTGGATAGCCGCATCCATGAGGGCATCCCTGGGTAAGGTGTGATATTTTGCAAGATGTAGTAGGGAGTATCATGGGTGGGATTTGGTTTGGGAGCAGCTTTAGGAACAGCCTTCCTTTTTGCCTTAGCCCAATTTCTGAACTTAGTTCGACTAACTTAACTGAGTTCAACGAATGTCGAACTGAGCTCGACGAATTCTGAATCCCAAGCTTTTGACTTTAGCTCAGTGACTGGTGAGCTCAGCTTGACAATTGGTGAGCTGAGCTCGACGAATTCTGAGTCCCACACTTCTGCGTTAAGCTCGACGAATGACGGGCTGAGCTCGACGAATTGCGAGCTGAGCTCGACGAACTCTGAACTTAGATCGACGAATTTTGAAGTTCTACTAGGTTCAACTCATAGACTTTTTGTTGTGATCTTAGCTCGACGAATGGCGAGCTCCGCTCGACGAACTCTGAACTCAGTTCGATGAATTTTCTGAACTGAGTTCTACTCACAGCTTTTTGTTGTATGGTGTTGAGTGTGTCTTCATCACTCAACGTCTGTGGACTTAGACAGATTTCTGTCAGCTCACAACATAGGTAAGATTTTACCTGAGTTGGCCACTTAGGCTACTTCCTGCATTTCCAGCATCTTCACTGTGTGACCACCTGTCACATCACTTAGACAACCTGTCTAGACTTGTTCCATGGAACATCCTACATATGATGAGCTTAAACAACATCAAATACAACTATTCTCTTAGTGTTGATGGAGATGTCTCTTCAAATCCAATCAAGGGAACATTGTGGGCAATGAACCCAACACGATTTGGATGTTAGATCGTAGAGTTGGCATAATTGCGCGGACCGGTTGCCTGGAGGTCGTGCAGACTGATGGAGCAGTATGCATAGTGACGTACTGGAGTTGTTCAGTAAGACGCGATCTTGGTATCAGGTGGAGCAGTTACGATTGGAGACCATGAATTTTGGTGGACTTGGTCTGGGGTGAACTAAGTCCAGCTAGTTACTTAGCTCGACGAGTTCGCCTAGTTGCGGGCAACTTGATATTCGTCGAGTTCGCTTGGTGCGGACTGCTCGGTATTCGCCGAGTTCGCCTGGTGCGGACTGCTCCGTTATTCGTCGAGTTCGGCAGTATTGACTGTATGGATTTTGTCCAAGTCACGGGCTGCGGGATGCACGGACTTGTAGCAGTGCCCGTAGAGTTGGCGGACTGGTCGTCTATCCGGCAGTATTGATAGGCGCGACCTAGCGATCTGGTGTTGGTGTCCGCACTGTGCGGATACAAGTGTTAGCCGACAGGTTTGATGTACGTTTATCCTATCGGTGGAGGTGGTGACGGTACTCATCCTCCTAACTATAAATAGGACGCATCAGCTCATCATAAATAAGTAGTGAACAGTAAGAATGAGTTCGCGCTTGATTTTGCGATTACAGTTTTCTAACCGCTGCGACTAAGGAAGTTGATTCTGTGCAGGTTGTACGGCTAACACCCGCGGCTAGTCGAGTAGTGGAACGTTGGTGTGGAACAGTTCGCGGATTCAGTTAGCGGTTAAGCAGCAGGTCGCGGTCTTTGCGGCTGATCTCTTCCTCGGAGTTGCGGATAAGCAGAGCAGTTCGCCCGGTCAATCAGTGGGTTCTGTTCTTGGCTCAGCATTTCAATAACAACAATCCACGTGGTTAGCTGCGGATAGGCAGCTTCGACGGTCTCGGCGGACTCAGTCCGCGCGGTTATTTCTTGTTGCTATTTTTTTGGTTCTCTGGTTTACATTGTAAAATCATGTCTTGAAATGTATACCTCGCCCTGTAATATAAATTAATTTCAATTGAAAACCCTTGTGCTACTGTTGTTGCTGTCTTTTACTTGACTTCGGTTGTGATTGAGTGTTCCTGCGACCTTAGTTAGCTCCCACTTTATAAATTTTTACAATTTCAAAAAATAAAAGAGGGAAGACTTGTGTAATTTCAAAATTAAGTGCGGTGCAACATGTAATTTGGTAAAATTTGAGCGGTGATCTCGGTAATTATCCTTTTTTTAAGTGATGTTTAACTAATTCTCATGAGCAATAGTCTTATCCCAAATATTATTTAGTCTTGAAATAGTCATCTGTTAAATAGTGTAGCTTGGAAGAATGGATTTGATGAGAGTGAGTCTTTCAGCTTGGTTGTGTGTTTTTGAGCCCCACTGTTTCCTTCATTCTGAATCTAACATATGAGAGAGTTTTAAAAAATACTGAATGTAAATTGAGGCGTTACAATTTGCAACAGCTACCTGTTGAGGAGCATGAATAATAATACCCCACTAATGAAATAATTAATTATGAGTTCATCAAACAAAACTTTTGAAAAAATGATAGGGAAAGTTTTGGTAATTATTCATTAATGTTGTATGAAACACCAAAATTTAAGAGTTCATTCAACAACACTTTTTCAAAGTAAGAGCTATTATATTTCGAACAAATATGTTAAATCAATGTAACAAAGTATGATGTCATTAAGCCATCATCATAATCTTAAACTCTTCAAAACTAAGAACACCGTCACTATCCATATCAAACTCACTGATCACCCCACGACAAATTTCTATATTTCTGGAAAAACCCAATCCGCTCAACATCCTCTTGAGGCTCATGACCGTGATATATCCCTGACTATTCATCTCGTATATTTGGAAAGCCTCCCGCATCTCTTTTTCATTTTGATCGGTCTTTTCTCCGGTTTCAACAAATTTGATGAAGTCATCTAACCCCAGCAACCCATCGCCATCGGCATCCAACAGCTCAACCAAGGCCTTAGCTTCTTCCAAAGATAGCTCGTCATTGATCACAGTCATACACGCCCTAAGCTCAGACGACGTGATCTTTCCATCATTGTCTTGGTCGAAGTAACATAACACCTTCTCGAGAGCTTTGTGGTTGAGGTTCATGGTGTTTAATTTTGGGTGAAAAAAAGTCAGCTTTGGAATGAAAGAAGAAGGTAGAAATGGGAGCTTGTGTTTTTACTGCTCTGGATTTGGGTTAGTGGGCAATATAGGGAGAGATTTGTAGATGTTTCACTTCTTTAATCTTCTCTATTTTATTAGATTATTATAAATTATTTTTTTCAGGCCGTGATGATAAAGCTTGAAATTCTTTCTGCGTGTTATTTTTGCATAACAATTAATATAATGTAGACTCACTTTTAATTTATTCTACTGTTATTTGCTTGATTCAGCACAAAATAATAATGAAATTAATTTTTTAAGTTCAACTTTAGCTTCTCTTTAAAAGAGAGAATATTCGGAACTATTCTTATCAGGTCATGTGGCCAGCCTGACTGCGTTTGACACGGCTTATTTGCTCCGGTGAGATTGCACAAAAATATTATTGTCATACCAAAATCTTATGCCAAAAACTAATTTCATTTTTTGGTAACGATAGTAACATTTGTCATACCAAACATATATTTTATGATAATGACGTTTTTGTCCAACCTCACCGGAGCAAATAAGCTGCGTCGTACAACCTCACCGGAGCAAATAAGCTGCGTCAAACGCAGCCTCAGAATCTCGGCTCAAAATGTATTTCAATTTTTCCGAATCTTTGTTGACTCCTATTAAAACCTGAACTTAGATTTGGAAACTGAGCAATGATTATTCTATGCCAAAACAAGTTTGGGGAGGCAGAAATAGAGAAGAACTACAGTGATTGCCAAATCGAGAATCACTACAAAAAATAATGGGCTATTACCGCAATTTTTTCATCCATAGATGAGTTATTACAAAAACGCAATGCCAAAAACACAATAGTTCGTAACCACTGCGTTCACAACCGCCACCATCATGCCAAACAAACCATCAATTTTAGGGTTATAAGCAAGATTTTGTATTTCATAACTGCAATTATGAAACATGAGTTAATGCTACACTAATGCATGAGCAAACCAACTCTTGTTGCTCATGCGCTTATTAACAGCAACACATTACACATTACTGATATGAAAACATGATGCAAATATTAGTGCAACATTGGTACTGAATACTCATCTAGCAATCAAAAGTCAAGTGGTCAATATGGTAAATTAAAGTGACAAGTAAATTTTAGGAAGTGAGATGCACTGATTGAAAAGGCTTGAAGTTGTAATGTAGAACTTGTAGCACAAATGAAAGAAGAAAGATAAAACAAAAAAAAATTACAACACAAGACATTTACATGATTCACCCCAAGATGGACTACGTTCACGAGCAGCGGCATTCTAGTTTTTCACAAGATCAAAAAAGAGACGGTTATAGAAAGCGGATTTCCGAATTTCAGAATAATCCAAACCCTAAAACGACAAAGTTTATATAATAGATCGTACATTCACAAAATATAACACTCAGTACATTTACAAAATACACAAAATTAATAGAACTTAGATTTGAAAATCTTGCATCTAAAGAATGAAATTACATGTGTAATGATCCCGTGAGCCAATTAAATAATTAAGTTAATTTTAAACAATTGAGACCATGCTACTATAGATTATAGAATTATAAGTGCAGAGCCTTATCGCATAACGATAGCACCTATCGACCACAACAATAATCAAAACTTTGTTCAATACCACCACATGATAGTTCATATTGACCTAATCATCTACAATTTTATTCAAGAGAGAGCACCTACTCGATTGTATTGTGATAAGCAACAAACAAAAAAAAATAAACACAAAAAAATAAATTGACACATCAAATTTTTACATGGAAACCCAAATTAGAAAAAAAAACTAGAGGATGATCAGGCTCCCATCCGGAAAACCGCCACTAAAAATATTTAATGAAATACACAATAGAATGACTTTCCCTCTCGACCAACAAATAATTCTTCACCACTTGGCTACAAAACAGATTTACTCAAAAATAAAAATAAACTTCCTAAGTGAGTGACATCTTTTTAATATGAATATCCAACATGGAAGTAATTCTCCAAGCTCTATCTTGTGGAATGATGTTAAGAGATACATGAACTGCTCTTTGACTTATGTGTTCATAAGTTGACACGAGGCATTCTCATTCTGCTCGGTGAACCTCCCAATAGCCCCGGTAGATTTGACATCTACAACAAATAAGTTATAAGAGAACATAGGCTCTCTAGAATAAGCATTGTAGTACTTTGCATCTTCTTTATGAATCTCCGTCAGGCCCTTACTCATAACCTCCACTATGAAAAAAAGCATAGGAATTGTTATGAAATATAAACTTACAGAAGAGGTTTTGTATTTCAAAAGCAAGAGGAGTGCAATCTGTAATTTGGTACTTAGAGGGGAGCTCTCGGGGCTCATGTGTTGATGTGGAACAAGACATCTCTTGACATGACATAGCATACAAACATGGTGGGCATGGGAGAGCAATGTGAGCCAAGCATAGCTCTTATGTGGAGGTGTCTATTATCTATATTAAGTGCACAATATTTCTAACACTCCTCTCCAATGCAGTGCTTTTGTCCAGTAACATGTAGATTTTTCCCCTCAAATGAGGGACATTGGGAGTTATATGTTGGCCTAGAAGCTATGATACTCAAATTAAACCTAAAAAACTATAAGAACATATAAGAACACGACACGTAGAACTAAATAGTCATTTCTTTATTGCAGGTACTTCTTTTACAAAGCAAACTTGAACTCTTTCGCAAAGTAAACTTGAACGGTACCTTCCCAAGACCCGAAGATAGTGCCATTTTCATAATCAATCGATCACAATCATAGAGGTCGGTCACATGTAGCGCACATGCCATATTTTGGAGGAATAGAATCTTCTAGAATCATCCCGGGAACAAAGGGACAGCTTGCTAAAGAAATCAAATTTGTGCTCAAGGTCTTTGTCACTTTAACAAAAGGAGACCACCAAATGTGAATGCCAAATATAGCATGTCGGAGTCTGTATTATAAGCTGCCAAATTAGGTTACTTCCACGTCAAGATAAAGAGAAAATATCTAAAGAGAGCACTGAAAGTGTTGTACCCCGAGAGAGATCTATCTACTCCCACTTTAGCCAATGAATAGATTTGAGGAAAGCCTCAAAGTGGTAGATGTAAACCTAATAAACTAAGAAAAACAATCAAACCACCTTGATGTAGGGGTAGGCTACGGGTGCACAAAACCTACGACGCTAGGTGGTTGTGCAAGGGTGACACGCTAATCTGGACCTAAATGTAATGTAATCGTCGATAACTCGACAAATAAATTTGAGCAATGAGAATTCTAACTCCACGCAAATATTGGAAATTGAAAACAGTTAATTAATTTTGGAAATTTAAAAGGGCTTCCTCCGCTCAAAGGGTCAAAGCTAAGCACGCGGCGAATGTCTCCTCCTACAAATTATTAGTCTACTAAAGACAATTTCTACTAGCAAGAGTCATAGCAAAATATAGTAATTCACTAAATGAAAATGTAAATTCAAATAATCCAATACCACAATAACTCACAAAGTAGAGGAATGAACCGAGACACTGAAGAATTTGGATCTGGAAGTGTAGATCGGCGATCGCAGGTGGAACCGGTAGCATGACAATGATGGAGGTGGCTATCCTTGGCGGTAAACGGTGAGATCGGGCAAGAGAGTGGAGGATCCGGCCACGTTTAAATAGATTTAGACTGGGTAAAGATAGATCTGATGTGTAGGAGCGGCTCTGGGCCAAAATGGTAATATAAGTGGAGGGAAATGCCGGATCGGGGGTTGGAATTCTCAGATATAGATTGATCTTGAAAATATGGGATGCGGGAAGTGGATCCACGTGAGGGGTGGCTAGAGAAGGGGTCGGTCTGGGCTGCCGGGTGGTGGTCGGCGGGAGGTAGGTTGGCCGGCGGACTTGCTGGAGAGTGGAGGAAGGTTCAGCGGCAGTGTTGGGGGTGGAGGAAGGGGCAGAAGTGGGAGGAAGGCGGCGGGAGGCTGGTGGCGGCCGGTTCACAGCAGGCCGTCCACTTTAGGGCTGCAGGTTTGGGGCCGACGGTGGTTGGAAATGAGGAATTAGGGTTGGAAAATGATGGGAAGGGTTAGGGGAAGGGTTAGGGGAGGAGAAACCAACGTAGGAGTCATCACCTAGGGCTCCACGACGTCGGCACTGCGGGGTGAACACTGGAATCCAAGAATACTTTTCCAAAATTCTGCAATGAGTTGGTTCAGCCTCTTAGACCAATATTTATAATAAAAAGAAACATTAGGGGCTAGGGCATCACAATCAACGACTATGATTGGCCCGTGAGAGAGACCACTAAAATACATGATTAATGAACCATAAATAATAAACTAATATATGTTTTTGACTCTACGCGGATTCGGACACATCTGCGGAGTTCGATCGTCGATCCGGGCACGTCATATATAGTAAGTCGCCAAATCAGCCCCAAACGGGCCCAAAGCTCGTTCTCGTCTCTGCTCCGCATCAATCTCCCCATCTTGAAAGAACTCATCTTCTGATGAATTGAGATCAGAATTCTCTCGATGAATGTCAGATACAACTCGAAGAGGTCCGCCAGGAGTCGTCCAAGTGTCGTCGATAGAATAGTGTCCTCGCCTATGAAGCACCGACACTCTCGGGGAGTCAACGTGTCCGTGTCGGACTCTCCGACACGCGCCCGACACGTCGACATGCTCGGACACGCATGTCCACGTGCCAACACGTGCTCATTTCCGACACGTCTTCCACCAGCGAAGATCGCTTTCCAGGTTTGTCAATCTTCGACGTGATTGAACGCGGGTCCA
The DNA here is from genome assembly GCA_039583875.1 of Platanthera guangdongensis. Classification (NCBI taxonomy): domain Eukaryota; kingdom Viridiplantae; phylum Streptophyta; class Magnoliopsida; order Asparagales; family Orchidaceae; genus Platanthera; species Platanthera guangdongensis. The sequence goes on along the minus strand of CM077160.1, from coordinate 95,744,911 downwards.
GGTCCCTTGACATAGGACTCTCTGACAGCTCCAGGTGGAAGGCAGGCTTCCAGTCCCGCTCCGATTCTTTTTTTAGCTCCAGGTGGCAATTCTTCCATCCCGAGCTCCGATTGCTTAGGTTACTTTATGCTATAGTGAATATGTTAACATCCTAATTCTTTACACAATGTTGGTAACCTATACATATTTTATACATGCTTTATCCATGATCTTTCTTAATTACATGAAACATCCTAATTCTTTTCACAATGAATATCTATGAATATTGATGTACAATGTAATGCTGCCTTTTTATGTGCATTTGATGTAATAAGATAATTGTGTAACAATGAATATTCTATGAGTGTGTTAACTCTAACTATGAATAAAGCTATGAATATTTGTGCTGTCATTCTTCATTTCTTTGATTATAGTATGACTAGACAAATGGCTTTTTAGATGAATCTTGTTAGCTTTTGGTTTATTTTAAAGGTGTTATTTCCTTGCTCCAAGGGTAGTAATAGTGGTTCACAAGAGCCTTCTGATGATGTGAATAAACGAATATGGAGGTTTGTCTAAGCGCTACACATTGAGGCGGGAGGCTTCATGGAAGTGTAATTTTTTGCGAAAACATTTTTTACAAGTTCAATCAAGAGTGAGGCACATTTGTTAATACTCAGTGGAAAAGGAATTGGAAAATGTCTCAAAGTAGAAAAGAGTGACACCAAAGCATGCAGAAGATCTGGTGTTCATACACAGCAATCTCGCCTACTTTCAAGAAAAAATCCACAATATACATAACGAGAAACAAAGATGTGGGATATTGGCAGAGATGCTTTTGATACATTCGAAGAAGTTGGTATGCTGGAAATTGCAAATCTCTCATTGGATGAGCCAGACATGGAATTAGTTGTTGTTTTAGATGATATATAACATGTAAGTATGAGTATTACATTTTTATATGCCAAGTTTGTTCATTTCTTGTCTATTTATTAGTATTTTATAATTTTTATAATTATAAAATATGAATTTAACAAACGTGTCCGAACGTGTCGAATATTACTAGTTTACGAGAATGGACGAGTCGCGTATCGTGTCGTGTCGTGTCGCGTGTCGCGTGTCGGTGTCAGTGCAACATAGGTCCTCGCCCATCAACTCCCCCTGACTGAAAATCTATCATCTCCGGTGAATGGAGACAGTCGTGCTGAAGTCGAAGTCTAGGGACAAATCGATCAAGCTCTACTGCAAGTATCCAAGCATCAACTGTATTGGGGTGGTCTTGTCAATGTACCAAGTAGCGACAACGCGACCCATCTAAAGTAGGAACAAACTGGTGGAATCTGAACTCTGTGATGCTCTCATTGTTCATCTCTCAAAGGGTGGAACCTGGTACGATCGATGGTGCCGGTGGTGAAACCAAAGAAGACAAGTCCCCAAGTGGGTGGGTAGTAGTACGGGGTGGGCTGTGGTGGCCGCCAGACGTAGGCGGGGTCAGAGAGTGGTAGGGCAACAAAATCCGCGGCAGCGGCTGGGCATCTCCTATAACACCTCTCCTGTAATGACCGTATAATATAGGTCCGGCAGGGGCCCCACAACATACAGATGCCAGAGCTTCAATATAAGATGATATAAACTACCCAAACTCAAAACTCAGATTACAACAGCGAAAACATACAACTAAACAGGAAGTTATCCACTAATCCAAGAGTATCAAATGCCCTTAAGGCCTTACACATCATAAGTCCAAAAACTGAATGATAATAATATCAATCATCAACGTGCATAAGCACTCCTAGTCTATCTTGGCATGAAAATCGGATATATAGATCAATGAGCAAAACATTCAAAAAGGTATAATCCACTAAGCATAGAAGTCACTTCATGAGGCTTAGGCCTTTTTGGCCTGCGAGCTTGCTCTCACTTGCAATCCTTTCCCTGTAAAAATTGGTGGTAACGTGGGTAAGCAAAGGCTGACCTCTACTGTGTAACCAACACATCTTCTCCCGTCCGTCTCTAGCGGACCACGGGGTACTCCATCATCTTGTAGGTCAGCACTTCGTATGCAAAAATACAAGTACATTAAAAGTAGTAAAACAGGTTTGGATGTCTCATACATCAAACATGTTTCTATGTTAAGCATATAATAAAAGTGGCCTATAATGCAACGTGTATGCAAACCTGGGCTTCACCAAATGCACCCTAAAGCATATGCTTCTAACACATCATCAATAAGGTACATCTAATTTCCCCACCGGCGTTCAAGCCGCAATCACAATGGTACTTCCAATTTCCCCATCGACGTTCAAGCCGCAATCACAAGGGTACTTCCAATTTCCCCAAACGACATGCAAGCCGACACTCGGAACACTCGCCTAGGCCCCACCCGCTCATGGGTCTCAAACCCCGGGCTTGCCTGCAAGCTCTGACTCCTCACATCAGGAATCCGCCACACAAACAAACCGATGCTAAGAACCCTTTCTAAACCCCACCCGTTCGCGAAGACCCAGGCCCGGCTCCAATATCGGGACCATGTCCATCGAAGGAGACCTAGCGGGACCAAGCTGGGATCGTCCGGGCTTGTCCAAAGCTTGTCGTTCTCGTCAGTTCCACAGAAGGGGACTTGTCTCGCCGGGACACTCTCCACACGTGACTTTGCAATGTCACGGGCTAGTCAGCCGACCACAGAGAAAAATCACACATTAGCACACCACAACCCATAGCCTTCCCACCCTAATCCAACTTTCATACTGCAATGTTCCCGTGCGCCATGGAAACCATCTACCGTCACAACAGTGCTAACCTTGTCTGGTTCCGACTACACATGCTTTCGTGAAATAAGGGGGACATACATCACAAACGACATCTTGCCGCTAATGAATTTCTATAAAATCCTTAAGGCTCGCTATGCAACATCACCGAGACGGACTAACGGTCGCGAGTACGGGTTCACCCACAATGCCTAATCCACTAACGGAGCGGATTTCTAATGCAATATCATGTCGGGGACGGACACAATCGACCCGATGACTCCTCTTGAACCATGGCAACCCGAATCTCTCTCACTTGAAATATCTGTTGCCTAGAATGCTTGAAAGAAAGCAAGAAAAGAGTAGATGTCATGCATGCATCCTAAAACCGAGAGGAGAAATATCGTTACCTTACGACTCCTCTTTCTAGCCATGAAACCCTTGTCTTGCACGAAAGAAAACGAGCGCCTCAACGTCCTCTCCACGAATCTGGCCTCATAACGACGATCGGAGGTCTGAAACTCCGTCAGTGGCGGAAGAAAGCTCTCTTCTTCCTCCTCCACTCTCCTTCTCAAAAACCCTAACTCCCACTTCTCAAATGAGAAAAATGAGGGGAAACAACCGTTCAACCCTATAAAAGCACTCTAGAGGGAGAGTCTTGGGCCTTAAGATCAAAACCTAAATGAAATCGGACGGCTAAAAAGCCAAACGACGGATCTTCTTTCCGTCCGCTACCGCAGGGCGCTAACACTAACGCCGAGTGATAGCTTCCCGAGCCGCAAGTCAGAAAAATAATGTCGCACTAACGTAGGTGGTAAAACTAACGTCGCGTGGTAACTCAGCGTTCGACGAACGGGGCCCTTTGTTCGACGTTCGACGAAACAGGGCTACCGCCGGGCGATAGCTACTATCGTCGGGCGGTAGTCCTCCAGCACTCGACGAACGGGCCTTTCGTTTGACGTTCTACGAAACAGGGCTATCGCCGAGCGGTACCTAGCTAACGTCGCGCGCTAGCATTCAACGCTCCCAACACCTGTCCACTCAGCGTCAGTCCACTCAACGCTCTCAGCGCCTGACCACTCAACGCTAAGCTACCGTATGGCGATAACAGCTATCGCCGGGCGATAGCTTCCAGAGACTCAAGTTCTGAAAACTGGGGTGTTACAACTCCTCCCCCCTTAAAAGAATTTCGTTCTCGAAATTTAGTATGCACACAAACAATAAACATACATGAAGTAAAGAGTTCCGGGAAGTCCTGCCGCATTGCTTGCTCATGCTCCCAAGAGAACTCATCTCTCCAGCAGTTGTCCCAGTGCACCTTTACAAGCTTAACTTCTTTGTTCCGCAACTGCCGAACTTCTGAATCCTCTAAGCTGACGGGGCGGACTTTTGTCCCCATGTCCTCTTCTATCGACACTGTCGCCGACTTGACCACAACGCTTGCCTCCACCAAGGCTTTCCTCAAGATGGAGACATGGAAGACATCATGTAATCCACTCAGCTCTGCAAACAATGTTAACTGGTAAGCGGCTTCACCAATGCGTTCTGTAATTTCGAATGACCCCAAAAATCTCGGACTCAACTTCTTGAGTCGGCGAATCCGTGAAACGCCTTTGAACGACTTAATTTTTAGATATACCCAGTAGCCAACCACAAACTCCACGTTCTTGTGGCGAGCATTGAAATACTTCGATTGTCGATCCTAAGCAACCTTCATGCACTCTTGAATGGTCCGCACCAACTCACAAGCATTAGCCACCGCCTCGTTTCCCAAAAGTTTGGTGTCTCCCTCCTCTGTCCAAGACATCGGTGTTCGACACCGCCTTCTATACAAAGATTCGTATGGCGTTATCTTAATACTTGTCTGGTAACTGTTGTTATAGGCAAACTCCAACATGAAGAAGTGATCTTCCCATTTCTTTCCAAAATCGAGGGTACACATCCTCAACATATCCTCCATTGTATAATTCGTTCTTTCTGTTTGTCCATCAGTTTGAGGATGAAACACCATACTGAACATGAGCTTCGTGCCCAGGCTCTTCTGTACCAACCTCCAGTCTTTGGACGTGAACTGTCCATCGCGATCACTAACGATACTCTTAGGAATCTCATGCAGTCACATAATGTTTCAAACATAAAGCTCTACCAGCTTTTCCACGCTGTCCTCTTTCCGATTTAGGATGAAGTGAGCCACTTTGGTCAAACGATTCACGATCACCCAAAGCACGTCATTGACCTGCTGCGATCGAGGTAACTCATGCACAAAGTCCACGGAGATGTCATCAAATTTCCACTCGGGAATAGGAAGAGGCTTCAGGAACCCGCCCGGCTTCTGACACTCGGCCTTCACTAAGGCACAAGTTTGGCACCGACTCACGCACAATACAACGTCCCGCTTCAGACCAGGAAACCAAAAGGATTTCTTCATATCCAAGTACATCTTTGTACTGCCCGAGTGAATGGAGTACTTCGTTAAATGAGCCTCAAACATCAACTCCTCACGGAGCTTGCCGAACTGCGGTACACATATCCTTCCGTCCTTCCTCAGGATCCCATCAATCATCTCCTAGGCGCTACCTTCGCCCTTTTGAGCTTCTACCACAAGCGGACAAAAGTCTTCATCCAAACTAGTCGCTTCCCGAATACGATCAGATAAGTCATTTTGCAATTCGATCCAGTTCAATCGAGCCATGCCAGACTTGCCTCTTGCTACACACTCAATGCCAAGGGACTCACAGTCCCGCGACAACCGCTCATCATAAGTTTCGATCCAACTCCCTTGACAACAGTATTTCCTACTCAAGGCATCCGCCTCTACGTTGGCTTTGTCTGGAGCATACTAAATCGCCATGTTGTAGTCCCCAAGGAATTTGACCCATCAACGCTGCCTCCTCGTCAAGTCCTTTTGATCTAGAGGATACTTCAGACTTTTGTGGTCCGTGAAGATCTCTACCTTCGCACCATACACATAGTGCCGCCACAATTTCAACGCAAAAATTACCGCCGCCAACTCCAAGTCACGGATGGGGTAATTCCCCTCATGAGGTTTCAACAGCCTAGACCCAAAGGCTATCACTCTGTCATGTTGCACTAACATACAACCCAAACCGCATCCTGATGTGTCACTGAAAATCTGAAATCCTTCAGTCCCTCTAGGTAGACTTAGGATTAGAGATGTCATTAGTCTCTCCTTCAGGTTGTCAAATGTTTGACTGCACTCTAGTGTCCATACAAACTTCTGGTCCTTGCGAGTCAGATGAGTGAGAGGTAGAGCTATCCGCAAAAGTTTTCCAAAAACCTTCTATATATAGTACCCGGCTAGTACAAGGAAACTCTGAACTTCCGCCACGGTTCTCAAAATCGGGCAATCCCTGATGGCTTCAACTTTTGTCGGATCCACTACAACCCCATCACCACTAATTACATGGCCCAGAAACGTCAACTTCTCTAACCAGAACTCGCACTTCGAGAACTTTGCATAAAGCTGGTTCTCTTTCAACACTTTCAAGACTATTCTCAAATGAGTCTCATGCTCCACCTCCGATTTGGAGTATACCAAAATATTGTCAATAAAGACAACTACAAAAGAGTCCAAGTATTCCCGAAATACTCGATTCATCAAATCTATGAATATTGATGCCGCGTTCGTCAACCCAAACGACATCACCGAGAATTCGAAGTGACAATACCTCGTACCAAAAGCTTTCTTGGGTATGTCCTCATCTTGATTCCGCAACTGATAGTACCCTGACTTCATGTCCAACTTAGTGTACACCACTGACCCCACCAACTGGTCGAACAAGTCATCTATCTATGGAATCAGATACTTATTCTTGATGGTCAGTTTATTCAACTCTCGATAGTCTATGCATAACACATACTACCATCTTTCTTCTTCACAAAAAGCACTGACACGCTCTATGGCGAAGAACTGAGTCTAATATACCGCTGCTCCAATAGTTCCTGCAACTACACCTTGAGTTCGGCCAACTCCTTTGGTGCCATCCTAAAATGAGACGTGACACCGGCCTAGCCTCTAGCACTAACTCAATCGAGAAATCAATCTCCCGTCGAGGAGGTGCTCCAGGAAGCTCCTCGGGAAACACATCCTCGAACTCTGCCACTACCGGCACATCTTCAAGTGATAACCTGGAACGACGAACCTCCAACAATGCTACTAGAGTTACTCCTCCCGGGTTAACTGCCCACACCAACTGCATGACCAAAATCAGGGAACAGGCCACTCCACTAAGGCCCTCAAAAATAACTTCTGTATGCCCTTCGCTTCTCAGGGTCACCACCTTAGATAGGCAGTCAATACTGACACGGTGTTCTGCAAGCCAGTCCATTCCCAATATTACATCGAACTCAACCAGCGGTAGAACCGCTGCGTCCAACGTGTAGTCAACTCCGCCTAGATTCCAACAAATGCGCCCCTTCGCCCCGGTAGTCATGGAAGACCCATTGGGCATGCGCACCTTCAGCTCTGCATCCGCCGAGAATGTCTCAACTCCAATTCTCCGGATAAAGATTTCCGCAAGAAAGGAGTGTGACGCTCCCGTATCAAACAATACCCTAACAGGGTATCCGTAAACTAGCACAAAGCCTAAACATAAGCAACATACATAAACAGTCTTGAAAGTCTAAAGCAGCAATTAACTACACTTAAACTTTCCATACCTGTCACCACATCGGGTTGGCGGATCGCTTCCTGCTGCCCAAAGTTATACGCCTTTGGCTGCCCAGGTTGGAAACGAGAAGCGCTAGACTCCGCCATCTTTCCTTTCTCCGCTGCGATGGGCCCGGAGCGCACCGACTGCTTTTGCCTTAGCTCCTGCTCAACGCCACCTTCAGCACAGAAATGAACTATGTGGCCCGGCTTGCCACACTTGTAGCACGATAGTGGTCCCTTGAAGCGAGACCCCCCTGACGTCGTCGTCATACTATTCTTCTCTCAAGTCTTGTAGGGATGGGACTTCTTCTTCCACTTACTTCTGTCAGACTTTCCATGAGATTGAGAAGGCTTTCCTTCTGCCTGCTTGGCTGCAAAACCCTTCTGACGTTGGGTTCGCTCCATATCGCTTTCCAATATACTAGTGGCCTCGACCAACTCGTTGAAGCCCGCTTTCTTCATAGCTATGAGAGTTGTCTCAGATTCTCCCTCAATTCATGGTAGAAGAGGATGTCCCTCTCCTCATCATCATCCATGGTCGTTCCAGCATAACGACCCAACCGAGTAAACTCCTGAACATACTCGTCTACCATCTTGTTCCGCTGCACCAAGTGCAGAAATTGCCTCTGAAGGGCTAACCTTGTCGATGCGAGAATATAATTCTTCAAGAAAGCATTCCCGAGCTATTCTATGGACGGGGTGCGTCCAGGAAACTGGCGACCGCTAAGACTTACCCACCACAGCTTAGTGTCACCTTCCAACATGAAACTTGCAAACTCGGACTGCTTCACTACTGGTTCCTTTGCCGCCCTCAGAAGTTCTTGAATCCTTGTCCACCAATCCTCTGCATTGATCGGCGTGCCGACTCCCTTAAATGTTAGATGATGAAAGCTTCGAAAATATTTCATTTGTCGGTCCCCGTGCCCGATAACCACTCTTTCAGCCAACGACTATGCTTGCCTGGCTCCTCCGCCTGGCAGGACTGTTGCCGCATCCGGGGTAGCAGGAGTTGCTACCTGTACAACAGGGGTCACAGCTTGCGCGGCAGCAGCAGCTTGGGTTGCCACCATTGCTTCTGCGAGCATGCGACAAAAATCGGCCGAGGTTACCCTCATGCCCAAAGAACCCTGAGCAGTAGCACTGCTCGCCGAAGGCTCTTCTCATGGCCTCGACGTCCCCACCTCGTCGCTTGCACCCTTCACAAAAGAAAAGTAAAACAAGAATCAGCTTCTAGTCACAAAACTAGACACAAGAACACTCATAGTCCCGCGATACTCCTAAATGGATAACTTCACGACGCGATCCGATTACGACATTCGACCACGAATCTTTACCTTGGAAAGTAACCTGCCTCTGATAAAAAATTCTAACATCTCCACGATAATGACTGTATAATATAGGTCCGGTCGGGGCCCCACAACATACAAACGCCACAGCTTAAGCATTATAAGATGATATAAACTCAAAACTCAGATTGCAACATCGGAAACATACAACAAAACAAAAAGTTATCCACTAATCCAAGAGTATCAAATGACTTTAAGGCCTTATACATCATAAGTCCAAAAACTGAATGACAACAATATCAATCATCAACGTGCATAAACACTCCTAGGCAACATCGACATACACGCCAGAAATATAGATCATGGAGCAAAACATTCAAAAAGGCATAATCAACTAAGCATAAAAGTCACTTCATGAGGCTTAGGCCTTTTTGGCCGGCGAGCTTGCTCCCGCTTGCAATCCTTGCCCTGTAAAAATTGGTGGTAACGTGAGTCAGCAAAGGCTGACCTTAACTGTGTAACCAACACATCTCCTCCAGACCGTCTCTAGCGGACCCTGGGGACTCCATAACTCTACAGGTCAGCATTTCGTATGCAAAAATACAAGTACATTAAAAGTAGTAAAACAGGTTTGGATGTCTCGTACAACAAACACGTTTCTATGTTGAGCATATAATAAAAAAGGGGCCTACAATGCAGCATGTTTGCAAACCTGGACTTCACCCAAGGCACCCTAAAGCGTATGCTTCTAACACATCATCAATCAGGTACATCCAATTTCCCCATCGGCGTTTAATCTGCAATCACAATGGTACTTCCAATTTCCCCATCGGCGTTCAAGCCGTAATCACAAGGGTACTTTCAATTTCCCCAAATGACATACAAGCTGCCACTCGGAACATTCGCCTAGGCCCCACCTGCTCATGGGTCTCAAACCCCGAGCTTGCCTGCAAGCTCTGACTCCTCACGTTAGGATTCCTACACACAAACAAACCGATGCTAAGAACCCTTGTTAGACACCACCCATTCGCGACGACCCAGGCTCGGCTCCAATATCGGGACCATGTCCACCGAAGGAGACCCAGCGGGACCCAGCTGGGATCGTCCGGGCTTGTCCAAAGCTTGGCGTTCTCGTCAGTTCCACAAAAGGGGACTTGTCTCGCCGAGACACTCTCCACACGTGACTTTGCAACGTCACGGGCTAGTCAGCCGACCACAGAGACAAATCACACTTTAGCACACCACAACCCATAGCCTTCCCACCCTAATCCACCTTTCGTACTGTAATGTTCTCGTGCGCCAAGGAAACCATCTACCGTCACAACGGAGCTAACCTTGTCCGGTTCCGACTACACATACTTGCGTGAAATAAGGGAGACATACATCACAAACAGCGTCTTGCCCTAACGGATTTCTACAAATTCTTTAAGGCTCACTATGCAACATCACCGAGTCAGACTAACTGTCGCGACTACGGATTCACCCACAATGCCTAATCCACTAACAGAGTGGATTTATAATGCAATATCATGCAGGAGACGAACACAATCGACCCGGTGGCTCCTCTTGAACCATGACAACCCGAATCCCTCTCACTTGAAAGATCTGGTGCCTAGAATGCTTGAAAGAAAGCAAGAAAAGAGTAGATGTCATGCACGCATCCTAAAGCCAAGAGGAGAAGTGTCGTTACCTTACGACTCCTCTTTTTAGCCATGAAACCCTTGTCTTGTACGGAAGAAAAAGAGCGCCTCAACTTCCTCTCCACAGATCTGGCCTCAGAACGACAATCGGAGGTCTGAAACTCCGTCAGTGGCGGAAGAAAGCTCTCTTCTTCCTCCTCCACTCTCATTCTCAAAAACCATAACTCTCACTTCTCAAATGAGAAAAATGAGGGAAAATATACTCATGAGGCTCATAGTACGGCGTCAGATCCTCGACATTAAACATCGGGTGAATTCTCATACAAGCTGGGATATCGTGCCGGTAGGCATTTGTCCCAATACGACTAATAATAGAGTATGGACTCATTCGCCTGACGCTTAACTTTTTGGCAGGCCGCGAGGGGGGCCTCTCTGGGCGGACTCGCACCATTACTTTCTCGCCTTCATTAAATAATTGTTCTCGTCTTCGCTTATCCACATGGATTTTATAGTTTTCATTGCTCGTTATTATTCGTCGGCGAACCGACTCATGTAATGCATGCAAATGATGAACAAGTGACCCAACTGACTCATACAAATGAAGCGAATGATGCACATGAGCATAATATACTCAACACACTTCCTAAGAGAAGGCATGGTAATGATTTGGATATTACTAACACGGGGTGGCCTATTAAGAGGCTTACCGGGTGGTCGATAAAAAAATCTGGGGTGACCGACGTCATCGCCCGTGGGGACGACATAAAGGGTGACAAAATAGTATGGAGCTCTGGTGTGATGGGTACCTCTCAAATGATATAGCCCATCAAGTGGCTCACCAGGAGGTGTATACCAAAAGTCATCACGTCTGAGATGATCATTAGTGCGGATACACGATCCATCTCACTCAAGTGTAAGAGGGAAGACTTGTCAAATGAGCCTCTCGGGGACTTGATCCTGAAGAGGTCGATAATGATAGGATAGTCCACCACAAGGAGGGCACCAATAACAATAGGTCTATTTCACCACCGACACGGGCATTCGGTCGGGTCATCCCGAGGGACATCCACCCCCACCTGTCCGTAAACTATCTCGGGAAGAGATGATAGAATTATGTGCTAAGGGGTTATGTTTCAACTGCGATGTGCCGTACATGCGCGGACACAGATGCAAACGACTTTTCCATCTACAAGTCGATGACTCTGATGATGAGGGTATCGACTGACGCAGACACCATTGACCTCCCTCGAGCTTGAGAACAAACTCTTTTTGCTAGTCGGGAGTGATGTTAGGTGTCTAAAATGACATTACATATTATTATTTATTTCTGAATATGCTTTTATTGTGAGAGTCACATCCTTATATGACGTCGGTAATTGTTCATGTCTTTTTTAGTCGCATATCCAAGTCTGTCATTATTTCTTTAATACTCTTTCATGTTTGATGTCGATTGTAAGTCCTATTTAAGGGACCAGTTGCTCTTGTATCGGTATGAATGAATAAAGTTCTAGTCTTATTCTCTTGTGCGAGATCTTTGTGGTCTCTCCTCCAACGAGCAACCCCGCTTAGGCAGCCGCGGTTTCGGCTCTATTCTTGTGTGAGATCTTGGTGGCTCTCTCCTCCAATGAGCAACCCCGCTTAGGCAGCCGCAGTTTCGGCTCTTTGGTATCCTCCACCACCGCCATCTTCTCCACCTCCGGTCTGTCCACCGGCAACATTCTTAGACCCGTAACAGTATCTGTAATGCCCCTGATTTTTCGATAATTATTTAATCCTCTCGCTGACGTCATAATGACGTAAGGGGCGTTACGTTATCGTGGAGTTGACGGCACATTGCCGTTAGTGCGTTTTTGCGTCTGTTCGGTCGAGTCGGCCAAATTCGTGAATCCTTGTCGAAAATGGAAAATTTCAACGTTAGAAAATTAAATTAATTAATTTTTGACATGCTTCTCAAGTTTCGTCGCGATACGAGCGATATTCGAGCCTCGGCGAATTTCCGAAGTTTTGTAGAATTTATGTTCACCGTAGAATTTGAAAATTCATATCTCGAGAACGGCATGTCGGAATTTGGTTCCGTCTTCGCCATTGGATTCGTAGCGTCATTGTTCGTCTACGGTGCGAATTTCGTTTAATTCGGCACACGTTTGGCCCTCCGTTTTGTACTTGTGTTTCCTTGTTCAAAAAATATAAATATGATTATTTTAATATTAAAACACTATTCAAAAATGTCTTTTCCTATTCATCTCTATAGTTTAATTTTTGGTTATATTTGTAAAAACCACTATTCATGAGGACAAAAAACAACTGTTTGCAACGAGTTTATCTGGCTAGTTCTCGAGTATTCCATTTCTTCTTCTCGAGTACTCAGATTTTTCTTCTCGAGTACTCAGGCTCTTCTTCTCGAGTAGTCCGATTCTTCTTCTCGAGTACTCGGATTCTTCCTCTCGAGTGCTTGTTTTCCTCTTCTCGAGTACTTCTAAACTTGTTCTCGAGTAGTCGGTCGTCCTTCCCGAGAAGTCTGTTTCAGTCTGCGTTCGGGCGCTAATTTGAGGGTCAAAACGGTGATGTATAGAAAAATGATTAACATGAAATTTGTTTGTCTCGACGAGAGCTACAGCTTTCATGTTGAGCACTTTTCGATTTGGACCCATCTTAAATCTCTATTTTTGTTTTCCGCGCGCTCGCACTTAAATGAAGGCTTTCTAACCCTCGCCACTCACGCCGCTTACACCAAGGAAAAACACCTGCCGCTCTTCATCCACCGCTTGAAAGCAGTGCCGCTCTTCATCACCGCTTGAAAGTTAATATAAACTGACAGAGAGTGGGAGGGCAGCGACAGGGCCGGGGAGAGAACAGAGCGGGAGAGAGAGCGGGGAGAGAACAGAGCGGGAGAGAGATTATCTGGAGAGAGAGGGGAGAGAGAGAGAGAGTATTTGTTTTTTACTTTTCTTTTATTAATGAATTGATGAAGGGCAGTGGGAGAGGAAGAGAACAGAGCGGGAGAGAGAGCGGGGAGAGAACAGAGCGGGAGAGAGATTATCTGGAGAGAGAGGGCGAGAGAGAGAGAGAGAGAGAGTATTTGTTTTTTACTTTTCTTTTATTAATGAATTGATGAAGGGCAGTGGGAGAGGAAGAGAAGCAGAGCTTGGCCGCCTCCAGTGTACCATGATAAATCTCCGCCGCCCCCAGTGTACCATGGTAAATCTCCGCCGCCGTCTGTCTACTCTCCCCCGCCGGTTTATCATTATAAATCACCGCCACCGCCGGTTTACCAATACAAATCCCCGCCGCCCTACCGACAAAGTTTCAAGATGGAGAAACCGCTTGAAAGGTAATATAAATTGACAGAGAGTTGGAGGGCAGCGACAGGACCGGAGAGAGAACAGAGCGGGAGAGAGAGCGGGGAGAGAACAGAGCGGGAGAGAGAGCGGGAGAGAGAGAGAGAGAGAGAGAGAGAGAGAGAGAGAGAGAGAGAGAGAGAGAGAGAGAGAGAGAGAGACGGGGAGAGAGAGAGAGATGGAGAGAGATTATCTGGAGAGAGAGGAGAGAGAGAGAGAGAGAAAGTGTTTGTTTTTTACTTTTCTTTTATTAATGAATTGATGAAGGGCAGTGGGAGAGGAAGAGAAGCAGAGCTTGGCCGCCTCCAGTGTACCATGATAAATCTCAGCCGCCCCCAGTGTACCATGATAAATCTCCGCCGCCGTCTGTCTACTCTCCCCCGCCGGTTTATCATTATAAATCACCGCCACCGCCGGTTTACCAATACAAATCCCCGCCGCCCTACCGACAAAGTTTCAAGATGGAGAAGGTTTGGAAATCTGATAATCTTTTTTCATTAATAAAATTTAACAAATGATTTATTATGGTTATTTCTTATAATATTTTATATATTTGCAGGAAACGCGGTGGTGATTCTGATGACAATATTGAGAAAAAGTCCAAAGAAGCCCGCAATGCAAGATGTTGTGAAAGAATCTCTCTCTTCATATTTTTAATACATCTTTTCACTCTTCTCTTAACCGTATGGTAACAATAAAGAGGAAATTTTATTTCTTTTTGGATTGTAGGAGATCAAATAACTGCATGAAATGTTTTTTTATTAAGCCTAATTTTCATTGTGGTGTGGCTATTTTCTGTAATTTCCATTGGCGCCATGAAGGCTGAGGTGAGAGAGTTGGCGAAGCCGAGCAGCAATCTGAGACGCGGAAGTGCGAAAGCCAGCGGAAGTTGCAAGTCCGTGTCGGTCGCGCGTGACGGGGTCGACGGAGCCGGCGACTGCGGCTGTTTGTATAAAAGCAATAAAACATTTAATACGCCACCGCTGTCGGCGGATCCGGCTGCAGCCTGACCGGTCTCCACCGACGGGGTCGCCGGTCGCCGACGAACCCGGCGGGGGTAGGCCAGACAGGCCGTCGCCAGCTCCGACGGCAGCGGTGACGTGTGAAATTTTTTATTATTATGCACGAAAAATCAAACCGCACAGAATATTATCCACAAATATTGCAGGATTTTTTTTTCATTCATGTGCTTAAGCATGGTAGATTTACAGCCTTTGTGAGTAGTTGACAAATCAACCCTTCATATTTTGCCCTCAATCTCCAAGTTCTCCTTTTTTTAAACCTTATATTGAAATAATTTTCCTTTCCTGTACAAATTTCTGAAATGAGAAGGTCCTAATAAACCGAGTGCAGGCAAGCATAAGATGAAGGTCTGAAGTTCTCTGATATATCAACTATTCAAAAGCCAATTTCCTTCTCTAAAGACTTAGGTTAAAATAATACATCGCCTATGTTTGCCGCAACGATGTTTTCGCTCCGGTGAATTTGGAGAAAAACACCACTGTCATACGATGTGTTTGGCATGACAATTGACAACAACAATGACCGCCATCAAGTAAAAAAAGCTAATTTTGAACATAAAAGTTCATGACCTATAGTTCCTAATCACCGTGTTCATGACCACCGCCATCATGCCAAACGGAACCTAAGGCCTCCCTCTGCTTTCAATAATGTTTAGTCGTATTAGTGATAGAATTCAACAAAATAGCAGAGCCAATGTGTATAGCGATGGAGTGATTGTTAAGATTCTGGTTCATGATGAGACGACCTGCAAGTGCCAAGATCTCAACCACGTGCTCCGGGGGTTCTTAACAGTGTGAATCTTACTCAATCCTTTGTATGTAATAAAAAAAAATCTGGGAATTTTGATGTATGAATTAGTTCTTAATTGCTATTTATAAGTGATGTACTGGTTCTCTACTCATTTCAAATGTCATATAGGAGCAATCCTATTTTGATTCATCATTGGAAAACTAAATCATAGTAGAAATCCGATTTTCGCTTAAATATGATTCAAGCATAGATAATTGTGGCAATCATAGTGGGAATCATAGTGGAAATCATAGGCAAAAACTGCACGGTACGGGTCTCTGTGCTTGAATGCGGGTACGGGGCCAAGCATGTGAATTACGTGGAAAAATCTCCACGTAATTCACCAGCTCGGCTCATTTAGTGGAAATCATAGGCAAAAATACCAATTGTTTGCATATGCGCGGCGGGTTGGTGAGTAACGTTTGCAGTGCCGAGTCGGTTAAATGCGGGGACACGAGTGGCGGTTGCGGCGTCGAGTGGGCGAATTGCGTGGAAGCGGTGCCCGCTTTTATGCGGCTGAAGGCCTCCCGGAGCATTAAGCACGGGCTAAGCCCGTGTGCAGGCGGGCGAAGCCCGCCTGATGCGGCCGCAGGCCGCCCGAGAGAATCGAGCACGGTCTACGCGAAGATGCTCGTATTTAATAAGTCTCTTTGTATTCTCTCCATCACGCAAGTGATTTTCCCATAATACCCTTTTTTCTGCTTTCAGCCACTGTTCTGCAATTGCTGTTGTCTTCGGTCACGTACTTGAATTTCCCATATTAGCCTTTCTCTGGTCTGTTGTTCAGCCGCTGTTCTGAAATATTATATTATATGATATTAATATTATATGCCATGGTATCTATATTATATTCTTTCTCGGCCCTGCTGTTCAGCCGCTGTTCTGCAATAGTATATGATATGATATTAATATTTTATGCTATAATATCTATATAATATGATATAATATTATATATATATTAATGTAAAGCGGCGGATGACAGAGCCGCTGTTCATCCGCCGCTTAAAATTATGATATATAGATAACAGAGCTGCTGTTCATCCGCCGCTTAAACATTATGATATATATATTGAGAGATACCAGGAGAGTCAGGGGACATCGGGACGAGGCGACGGAGGGCAGCGACAAGGAGAGGAAGAGAAGCAGAGCTTGGCCGCCGCATGTCTACCATGATAAATCTCCGCCGCCTCCAGTTTACCATTATAAATCTCCTCCGCCGTCTGTCTACTCTCCCCCGCCGGTTTATCATTATAAATCACCGCCACCGCCGGTTTACCACTACAAATCCCCGCCGCCCTACTGACAAAAGTTTCAAGATGGAGAAGGTTTGGAAATCTGATAATCCTTTTTCATTTATAAAATTTAACAAATGATTTATTGCGGCTATTTCTTATAATATTTTATATATTTGCAGGAAACACAGTGGTGGTTCTGATGACAATATTGAGAAAAGGCCCAAAGAAGCCCGCAATGCAAGCTGTTGTGAAAGAATCTCTCTCTTTATATATTTTACCTCTCTCTTCACTCCTCTGAGTTGTACGGTAACAATAAAGAGAAAATGTTATTCTTTTTGGATTGTAGCAGATCAAATAATTGCATGAAATATTTTTTATTAAGTAAGACTAATTTTCATTGTGGTGTGGCTATTTTCTATAATTTTCATTGGCGCCGTGAAGGCTGGGGTGAGAGAGATGGCGAAGCCGAGCAGCAATCTGAGACGCGGAAGTGCGAAAGCCAGCGGAAGTTGCAAGTCCACGTCGGTCGCGCGTGACGGGGTCGACGGAGTCGGCGACTACGGCTGTTTGTATAAAAATAATAAAAAATTTAATACGCAACCGCTGTCGGCGGAGCCGGCTGCAGCCTGACCGGTATCCACCGACGGGGTCGCCGGTCGCCGACGAACCCGGCGGGGGTAGGCCGGACAGGCCATCGCAAGCTCCGCCGGCAGCAGTGGCGTGTGAAATTTTTTATTATTATGCACGAAAAATCAAACCGCACAGAATATTATCCACAAATATTGGAGGATTTCTTTTTTCATTCATGGGCTTAAGCATGGTAGATTTACATCCTTTGCGAGGTAGTTGACAAATCAGCCCTTCATATTCTGTCCCCAATCTCCAAGTTCTCCTTTTTTTAAACCTGATATTGAAATAATTTTCCTTTCATGTACAAACTTCTGAAATGAGAAGGTCCTAATAAACCGAGTGCAGGCAAACATAAGATGAAGGGCTGGAGTTATCTGGTATATCAACTATTCGTCAGCCAATTTCCTTCTCTAAAGACTTTAGGTTAAAATAATACATCGCCTATGTTTGCCGCAACGACGTTTTTGCTCCGGTGAATTTGGAGAAAAACACCACTGTCATACGTTGTGTTTGGCATGACAATTGACAACAACGATGACCGCCATAAAGAAAAAATGCTAATTTTGAACATAAAAGCTCATGAACTATAGTTCCTAATCACCGTGTTCATGACCACCGCCACCATGCCAAACGGAACCTAAGACCTCTCTCTGCTTTCAATAACGGATTAGTGATAGAATTCAACAAAATATCAGAGCCCATTTGTATAACAATGGAGTGATTGTTAAGATTCTGGTTCATGATGAGACGACCTGCAAGAGCCAAGATCTCAGCCAAGGGCTACAGGGGTTCTTAACAGTGTAAATCTTACTCAATCTTTTGTATGTAATAAAAAAAAATATCTGGGAATTTTGATGTATGGATTAGTTCTTAATTGTTATTTATAAGTGATGTACTGGTTTTCTACTCATTTCAAATGTCATATAGGAGCAATCCCATTTTGATTCATCATTGGAAAACTAAATCATAGTAGAAATCCGATTTTTGCTTAGATATGATTCAAGCACAGATAATTGTGGCAATCATAGTGGGAATCATAGTGGAAATCATAGGCAAAAACTGCAGAGGTATGGATATCTGTGCTTGAATGCGGGTACGGGGCCGAGCAGGTGAATTACGTGGAAAAATCTCCACGTAATTCACCAGCTCGGCCCATTTAGTGGAAATCATAAGAAAAAATACCAATTGTTTGCATATGCGCGGCGGGGAGCCGAGTAACGTTTGCGGTGCCGAGCCGGTGAAATGCGGGGACGCGAGTGACGGTTGCGGCGTCGAGTGGGTGAATTGCGTGGAAGCGGTGCCCGCTTTTATGCGGCCGAAGGCCGCCCGGAGCATCAAGTACGGGCTAAGCCCGTGTGCAGGCGGGCGAAGCCCGCCTGATGCGACCGAAGGCCGCCCGAGAGCATCGAGCACGGGCGTAGCCCGTGCGAAGATGCTCGTATATATATGTACATAATCATATACTTAAGGATAAATAGAAAAAAAACTTCATCTTCTTCCTGAAGTTTTGACCGAACCAGAGAAGCAAGAGCGAGAGATAGAACGTCCGTTCTTGAATTTTCCGGTGGTCGCCGACGATGCTCCGGTGCTCGAAATCTTCAACGGGATATAGATCCGGAAAGCTCTCGATGTGATCTTCACGTTCGTGGTATGTATTTCTCGTTTCGTGGAAGTTTTCCGTTAGGGTTTTCGGCCCTAACCTCTCTTTTGGCCAAATCCTTGTAAATTTCACTTCCCCGCGCCTTCTTTTGGCTAGATCCATGACGTGGAGTATATTGGAAGACCGATTGGTGTAGAAACCGAGGCAAGTGGTGTTCTTGCTCTCTTCTTCCAATTTCTAGCCCCTTTTTCTTGGAATCGATACATTTAAATTTCCTAAAACTTTTATCCCTAAATTGCTCCATAAATTAGGTAGAAATGTAGTCGCATCATTTTAATTGTCATGTCATTTTGATCGTTGCGTTATCTTGTGCGTCCTGATATTTTTGATCATCCCCTACCTTGTGTGACCCTTTGCAGTCTTCATCTATTAGTCCAAGTCATTTGTTAACCCCTTTGAAATTTCGTCGGGTATGTCCAATTTGTCAAGTGCCCTTTCAAGTTGTAAATTTCGTCAAAAAAATCAAGTCATTTTCTGTTTACCTGATATACTAAGTTTAATGAAAGAACTCTAAATATTTATATATGTAACTAAAGAAAACTCTGATGGATTGTGCTCGTTGGGGTTTCTCCCTCGCCATAGTGCCTTATGGTTGAGTCTGTGCGCGTTGTGGATTTTCATCCCCGACACACTACAATAGCTGTTGGTCTCTGCGCATTGGGGTTTCTCCCTCGGCATAGTGCCCTTTTGGCTTGGTTTGTACGCGTTGTGGATCTTTTTTCCTGGCATAGTACTATTTTTTCCTGTTGAGTTGATCAGTCTCATTTAATTGATGAATAACAAGAATTATTAAGAAAGATAAATGTATGAACTTCTATGTTTGACACTCTATTCTGTCCAGTTATTGTTATTAGCCTTTCTTGCACAGCGAGATTTACTGTTTTGTTTCTGTTCCTTTGATACTGACTTTTGTTGCAGTCGATTTGTTATCCGTCATTCACTTCGAGGTTTGTTAGTCTTCCTTTTACTCTTTTGCGCCACTTGTAACTTGCTTCTGATGTGTTTTTCTTTAGAATGTCTCAGGTACAGAGTAGTAGCAGATTTAACTGATAGAGTTGTGCTTCTGGTGCTGCGAGTTGCTGCTGCCGTTTGTTTTCACCTCCGAGCGTTGAGGTAATTATTTTGTTAGACATGACTGTTTCTCTATAGGTTCGTGTCAGTTGTTGACGCTCATAGTCTTAGACTTCTTATGACAGTTTACTTGTTACTTTACTGCTGTTACTTAATGTTTGTTTATACTTGCTCTCTGGGAAGGATTTATGTTAGGATGCATATAGTTACTTTTAAGTATACAAAATTGCATTCTGAAATATTGTCATGTCATAACTTTTAACTGCAAGACTTACAACTTCTAAGCGTTATAAAAGTCTTTTTATTTATATTACGTGTAAAAGTCACATCATCATTATAATATGCTAGACTTTCATTCTCATATAAGATAACAAATGAATCACACTAAGTATTTTTCACTGCATAAACTTATATATTTTCTCACCTATGGACTAGTGTTCCACCCGACCGAGAGACACGATCAATAACTCAAATAACTTATATGTATTTTTTAACTTATTTTCATAAGTATTATACTTAAAGTAAATGTGAGGACGAGTCGCCTGAGCCTCTGTAGTTGTCCCCTGCACGGCGTGACATCACAATACGTATTTTCTCTTACTCTGACGTATTATTTAGTACGGAGAAAATGCGGGTTGTGACAGTTGGTATTATAGGGAGGTTTTGCAAGAGGATTGGTTGGTTTGGCAAGCCAGTCGAACAACTTTCCCTTAAGCAAAACTCTAATCGTATCAATTCATTGCATACACACAACGATATGTCATCAATAGATCTTGATGGAAACATGAACACTACACTCATAGTATGATAAGAAGTATACAAGACATATTATGTAGTATGAGATGCATAATATGTCTTTGTAAATGGATCCACCATAGGAGACAACATGTGACGGTTATGTAGTATGAGATGTATAATCATCATCACATGGCTGCCCATTAGCACGTTTTACTTTTTCGTTACATATAATATTTTGTAGTATGAGATGCATAACATTGTATATGTACGCTGCTCATAACATGCACTAAGGCCTTTTTAGAATGCATAGCACTGCATACATAATATATCATCGCATGAGCAAACGTGCCAAGTTAAAGATCTGCATGATGACATATGTACACTCATGATTTGAAATGAAATCTAAACATTCATGCATTCATATTATAGGCACAAGTTGGAAGCATAACATCATTTCATGATTTCCCAAAGAAAGATAACAGCAAGAGCAAGTATATATTCGTTCCTGATCTGATCTGAGTCAGGGTATTCGAGTTTACTAGCTTAGTTGTCATAAACTATGTCCTTGATGAGTCGTTTGTTCGTATCGGTAAAATATGACCCCGAAATAGTTTGATAAGGGAATATCTTCCCAGTTTGTGATATCTTAGGCAAGCTTTTGACTAGATATCCGTTTATTCTGTAGAAATGCCGCCTAAATGCATTGCGACGAGGTTGACTCCTCAGTCGGAGTGTGAGTCTTCTGGTGCCCAGAGTGGTGCGGTGACTGAAGGACTACGACTGAGTAATGAGGCCCTGACAAGGCAGATGGTGGACATGCAATCACAGATATAATCATTGTTGGCTGTCGTCGCCGGGCAGCAGACTATATCGCTAGACCCTGCTGTGGGTCAAGTTGTTCCTACTACTCCTGCTGCTCTAGTTCCCCCTGTTGCACCGCCGCTAGAGATGAATTTCATTTCTCACTTCCAGCGACTAGGACCTCCTATGTATGATGCTAGGGTAGACTTCATGGCGTTGGATGACTGGATCATCGCCATTGAAAAATGTTTTCTTGTTTTGGCATTTCCTCCAATCAGAAGGTGATGATTGCGGCATACCAGCTCAAAGGACTTGCGAAGAATTGGTTGATTAGATAAAAAGAGAATCTTACTGATGGGTGCACTTGGGATTCATTCAAGAGTATGTTACAGAAGAAGTTTCTGCCATCGGTCGAGCAAGACCGTCTGATGAACAACTTTTTACACCTGAAGCAGAGGCAACTCACTGTTAGTGAGTACGAGATCGAGTTTAGAAAGCTCAATCGTTTTGCCCCAAATCTAGTAGCGTCCGAAGAAGGCAGAGTAAAATGCTTCCTAGGTGGTCTGAGGTATGACATCCAGCAGTTGGCTAGCGCATACAAATCTGAGACCTTTGTAGAAGTAGTAGAAGATGCCTTGAAGGCCGAGGCGATAGATTATGCTAAGAATCGGGGATTGCATGTAAAGAAGGACAAGAGGAAATCTGATGATGGTGGAAGTACTAGGGCATCTGGCCCTACAGTGAAGAAGGATCGAAGGGAAGTGTGTAGCTTCTGTTGTAAGCCAGGCCACCCTTTTGAGAAGTGCTTTAAGAGACTGGATGCGCAGAGGCAGTCTCAGGTGCACATGATCCAGGATCCACCAAATGGAGGCCCTGTCTGTACTTATTGCCAGAAGAGTGGGCACGATGCGGCCCATTGTCGCAAGAAGGCTGGAGCTTATTTCCTTTGCGGCCAGAAGAGACATTTGAGCGCTAATTGCCCGCAGAGCCGCCTTCTCTGCATGCAGTTCCGTTGCAGACTCTACCGCCGCCCCCGCCTCACATGGACATGGGAAAAGGAAAGTTGAATGTGCTGACCAAGGAGGAAGCCCAATCATCGACTCCAGTGATCTCAGGTTAGTCTTCGACTCATCTAGTAATCTCTTATGGTAGATTTATGGTTTCTGCATTTTAGTTGTGCGTGCAATGTGTTTAGGTGAATTTAAGGTGAAGAATAAGTGGGTGTGCGTTCTGTTCGATTCGGGTGCTACTCACTCCTTTGCGGCAAGGAGTTTTGTAGACCGACATCGCTGGGCTCTCGACCAGTTAGACACTTCCCTAAACGTCAAATTCCCTTCAAGAGAGCTATTAATGATAAGTCAGGGTATCCAAAAATGCACTATCTTCCTAGGTGGTTTTCTAGCCCTTGCAGATCTGAAGGTGTTAGACCTGGAAGACTTCGACGTGATTTTGGGCATGGACTTGCTATCCAGCTATGATGTCATCATTTGTTGCAAGCTCAAGCACTTGGATTTCACAGGCGACAATGGCCAGCCCATGAGTGTGTATGGTTTGTCGCGTCAGGAATCTCCAATCATTTCTGCAGTACGTGCTCGTAAATGTTTAGAGTCTGGCTGCGATTCTTTCCTTGTCTCCATTTCTATTCTGGAAGCTACACTTGTTGTGCCTCGGGTTGAGGATGTTTCTGTAGTGCATGAGTTTCCGAATGTCTTTCTTGTTAGTCTTCCTGGACTTCCTCCTGAGAGAGAGAGGTGGAGTTCGTTATTGACCTTGAGCCAGACACTCGCCCTATTGCAAAAGCACTATACCGCATGGCACCGCGTGAGTTAGAAGAGCTGCTTACTCAACTGGATGAGTTATTACAGTGTGGTTTTATTAGACCCAGTCCTTATCACTGTGGTGCACCTGTCCTCTTCGTGAAAAAAATAGGATGGAACGATGAGACTATGCATCGATTATAGAGAGCTAAACAAGGTGACTATAGAGAACAAATATCCGTTGCCTAAGATCGATGACTTGTTTGACCAGTTGCGGGGTAGTTCCGTGTTCTCAAAGATTGACCTCCATTCAAGTTACCATCAGTTAAGAATCCGTGAGTCAGACATTCCTCGAACTGTTTTTCGTTCCCGATATGACCACTTTGAATTTCTAGTAATATCGTTTGGATTAACGAACACACCGTCAGCTTTTATGGACATGATGAACAGGGTGTTCAAGGACTTTCTGGATAAGTTCGTGGTTGTATTCATTGACGATGTCCTAGTATATTCCAGAAATGCAGAAGAGCACGCCTTGCACTTGTGTTTGGTCTTGATCACTCTGAGGGAGCACAAGCTGTATGCGAAGCTTAGCAAGTGCGAGTTCTGGTTGTCTCAGGTGTCATTCCTTAGACACATTGTAAGCAAGGAAGGTATCTCAGTGGATCCCGCAAAGATAGCCGCAGTCTTGGATTGGAAGAGACCTACATCGCCTAAGGAGATAAGGAGCTTCTTAGGGTTGACAGGTTACTACAGAAGATTTGTGAAAGGATTCTCTGTGCTTTCCGCATCGTTGACTAGGCTTACGCAAAAGAGCGCAGCTTTTGTTTGGAGTGATGCCTGTGAGGAAGCTTTTTAAGAGCTCAAGAGAAGACTGTGTTCTGCTCCAGTTTTGGTATTGCCGATGGAAGGATTAAAGTATGTTTTTTAAGTGGACGCCTCGCGAGTTGGACTCGGTTGCGTGTTGATGCAGGATGACAAAGTGATTACGTATGGATCGAGATAACTAAAGGTCCATGAAAGAAATTATCCTACGCACGACTTGGAATTTGCTGCCGTCATTTATGCCTTGAAGTTGTGGAAACATCTTCTGTATGGAGTGTCATGAAAAATCTACACGGACCACAAAAGTTTGAAATATGTCTTCACTCAGAATGAGTTGAATTTACGCCAGCATAGATGGTTAGAATATGTTGCAGACAATGAAGTCGATATCCTTTATCATCCCAACAAGGCAAATGTAGTAGCGAATGCCTTGAGCCGGAAGCCCGCACATATTTTTAACCTCTTGGTGCAATCCCTTGTAGATGAGTTTTTTCTCATGGAAATTTCTGTAGGGAATAGCGCTTCACCGAGTAGCTTAGAGGTGGAATAGCCTTCGTGGATTACTCTCACCAGGCTACATCAAAAAGACGATCCTGATTTGTAGCACCTCTGTAGTAGGACTGAGAAAGGGGAATTACCTGACTTTTCAATTGATGATGTCGGTACCCTAAAGTACCGCGATAGATATTGTATTCCCGTTGTTAGGGACATCCGAGCAAGAATATGCAGTGAAGTGCATGATTCAAGTGTTGTTTATCATCCTAGTTCCACGAAAATGTATAGAGATTTGAAGCAGATTGTTTGGTGATCAGGTATGAAGAACAACATCGCAAGATTTGTATCTGAATGTTATACCTACCAGTGTGTCAAAGCTGATCATAGGAGGCCGGGTGGTAAGTTAACACCTTTAGATATACCAAGTTGGAAATGGGAGAGTTTATCCATGGATTTCATAATCGGTTTGCCGAGATCTCCACGAGGGCATGATACAGTGCGGGTTATCGTGGACCGACTAACCAAGTGTGCCCACTTTGTTTCTTTCAAGATTGATTATTCTATGGAAAAGATAGCTGAGCTTTATCTGGACGAAGTCATCAGTTGCATGGTGTGCCTACGAGTATCGTGTAAGATAGAGATTCCAGGTTCATGTCTCGTTTCTGGCAAAGCTTGAAAGGAGCTCTAGGTACTGACCTTAGGTATTCTACTGCTTATCATCCTAAGACAAATGGTCAGACGGAGAGAGTGAATCATATCTTGGAGGATAAGATTAGATGATATATTATGGACCATGGTGGGCTTGGGATAAATGCCTCAAACTGATGGAGTTCGCTTACAATAACAGTTATCAGGAGAGTTTGCAGATGACACCCTTTGAAGCTTTATATGGAAGGCGTTGTCGAACTCCCCTATTTTGAGTAGAAGTTGGTGAGAACCCTTGCTCGGTCTGGAAGTGCTGGAGGATATGAGCATTTCAGTGACACATATTTGTGAAAAGCTGAGGTTGGCTCATGAGCGATATGAAAAGTATGCAAATTAGTGCAGAATTGATCTGGAATTTGCAGTAGGGGATATGGTATTTCTGAAGGTCTCTCTGATGCCAGGTATTAAGAGATTTGGAAGGTACCATAAGCTAGATCCTAGGTATGTGGGAACTTTTCCGATTCTGGAGTGTATCAGAGTTTTTTCCTATAGACTGGAATTGCCTGATTCTTTCCCTGGTGTTCACGACGTGTTTCACATGAGCCAGTTGCGAAAGTGTGTTCGTAGTGATCGGCATATCCTTGACTCAGTGCCCCAGTTACAGCCTAATCTCACGTATGTCGAAGATCCTGTCCGTATTCTGGAGACGCTAGATCGTGTGCTAAGAAAGAAGACAATTCCAATGGTTAAGGTTCTCTGGCCGAATCAGGATGCTAGAGGTGCACCTTGGGAATTGGAATCCGCAATGAGAGAATCTCATCCTCAACTGTTCTCCTAGCCATCTCTAGTTAGTATTATTGTTTAATGAATTCTTCTATCATGTCTATCCCTTTGCCCTCTTATTTCGTTTTATGTTCTAAGTTTTGGGACGAAACTTCCTTTTTGGAGGGGTGACTATAACACCCCGGATTTTCTGATAATTATTTAATCCTCTCGGTGACATCATAATGACGCAAGAGGTGTTACGTTATTGTGGAGTTGACGACGAGTTATCGTCAGTGCGTTTTCACGTCTGTTCGGTTGAGTCTGCCAAATTCGTGAATCCTTGTCGAAAATAAAAAATTTCACGTTAGGAAATTAAATTAATTATTTTTTGACATGCTCGTCAAGTTTCGTCGCGATCCGAGCGATACTCGAGTCTCGGTGAATTTCCGAAGTTTTGTAGAATTTATATTCGCCATAGACTTTGAAAATTTATATCTCAAGAATGGCATGTCGGATTTTGGTTCCGTCTTTGCTATTGGATTCGTAGCGTCAGTGTTCGCCTACGGTGCGAATTTCGTTTAATTCGACGGCCGTTTTGTCTTCCATTTTATACTCGTGTTTCCTTGTTCAAAAAAATATAAATATCATTAGTTTAATATTAAAACAATATTCAAAAATGTCTTTTCCTATTCATCTCTATAGTTTAATTTTTGAATATATTTGTAAAAATCACTATTCATGAGGACAAAAAACAACTGTTTGCAATTTTTGTTCTCGAGTTTATCTGGCTAGTTCTCGAGTACTTGGTCTTCTTCTCGAGTACTCCATTTCTTCTTCTCGAGTACTCAGATTCTTCTTCTAGAGTACTCAGATTCTTCTTCTCGAGTAGTCTGATTCTTATTCTCGAGTACTCGGATTCTTCCTCTCGAGTGCCTGTTTTCCTCTTCTCGAGTACTTCTAAACTTGTTCTCGAGTAGTCGGCCGTCCTTCCCGAGAAGTCTGTTTCAGTCTGCGTTCGGGCGCCGTTTTGCGGGTCAAAATGGTGTCGTATAGAAAAATGGTTAACAAGAAACTTGTCTGTCTCGGCGAGAGCTACAACTTTCCTGTTGAGCACTGTTCTATTTGGAGTCATCTTAAGTCTCTAGTTTCATTTTCCGCGCGCCCACACTTAAATTGTCCGTCTCCTTCCTGTTTAGACAAAAGAATATATATATATATATGTATATATATATATATGTATATATATATATGTATATGTATACATATATATGTATATGTATATATATATGTATATATATATATGTATATATATACATATTCATATACTTAAGGATAAATAGAAAAAAAAACTTCATCTTCTTCCTGAAGTTTTGACCGAACCAGAGAAGCGAGAGCGAGATATAGAAATTCTGTTCGTGAATCTTCCGGTGGTCACTGACAGTGCTCTAGTGCTCGAAATCTTCAGCGGGATATAGATCCGGAAAGCTCTCGCCGTGATCTTCACGTTCGTGGTAAATATTTCTCGTTTCGTGGAAGTTTTTTGTTACGGTTTTCGACCCTAACCTCGCTTTTGGCCAAATTCTTGTAGATTTCGCTTCCTCGCGCCTTCTTTTGGCTAGATCCACTACGTGGAGTATATTGGAAGACCGATTGGTGTAGAAACCGAGGCAAGTGGTTTTCTTGCTCTCTTAACCCATTTCTTCCAATTTCTAGCCCCTCTTCTTGGATTCGATATGTTTAAATTTCCTAAAACTTTTATCAATAAATTGCTCCGTAAATTTGGTAGAAAAGTAGTCGCATCATTTTAATTGTCATGTCATTTGGATCGTTGCATTATCTTGTGCGTCCTAATATTTTTGATCGTTCCCTACCTTGTGTGACCCTTTGCAGTCTTCATCTATTAGTCCAAGTCATTTGTTAACCCCTTTGAAATTTCGCCGGGTATGTCCAATATGTCAAGTGCCCTTTTAAGCTGTAAATTTCATCAAAAAGATCAAGTCATTTTTTGTTTACCTGATAGACAAAGTTTAATGAAAGAACTCTCAATATTTATATATGCAACTAAAGAAAACTTTGATGGACTGTGAGCATTGGGTTTCTCCCTCGGCATAGTGCCTTATGGTTGAGTCTGTGCGCGTTGTGAATTTTCATCCCCGACACACTACCTTAGCTGTTGGTCTGTGCGCGTTGGGGTTTCTCCCTCGGCATACTACCCTTTTGGCTAGGTTTGTGCGCATGGTGGACCTTTTTTTTCTGGTACAGTACTTCTATTTTCTGTTGAGCTGATCAGTCTCATTTAATTGATGAATAACATAAATAATAAAGAAAGATGAATATATGAACTTCTGATGTTTGACACTCTGTTCGGTCCAGTTATTGTGATTAGGCTTTCTTGCTCAGCTAGATTTACTGTTTTGTTTATGTTGCTTTACTACTGACTTTTGTTGGAGTCGATTTGTTGCCCCTCGCTCACTTCGAGATTTGTTAGTCTTCCTTTTACTCTTTTGCGCCACTTGTAGCTTGCTTCTGATGTG
The DNA here is from genome assembly GCA_039583875.1 of Platanthera guangdongensis. Classification (NCBI taxonomy): domain Eukaryota; kingdom Viridiplantae; phylum Streptophyta; class Magnoliopsida; order Asparagales; family Orchidaceae; genus Platanthera; species Platanthera guangdongensis. Next base: position 95,716,281 of record CM077160.1, on the reverse strand, counting down.
TTTTTCTTTTGAATGCCTCAGGTCCAGAGTAGTTGCAGGTTTAGCTGATAGAGTTGTGCTTCTGGTGCTGTGAGTTGCTGCTGTCGTTTGTTTTCACCTCCGAGCATTGAGGTAGATGTTTTGTTAGACATGACTATTTCTCTATAGGTTTGTGTCAGTTGTTGACGCCCATAGTCTTATACTTCTTAGGACAATTTACTTGTTACTTTACTGCTATTACTTAATGTTTGTTTATACTTGCACTATGAGAAGGATTTATGTTATGATGCATATAGTTACTTTTAAGTATACAAAACTGCATTCTGGAATATTGTCATGCCATAACTTTTAACTGCAAAACTTACTACTTTTAAGCGTTATAAAGGTCTTTTTATTTATATTACGTGTAGAAGTCACATCATCATTATAATATGCTAGACTTTCATTCTCATATAGGATAATAAATGAAACAAACTAAATATTTTTCGCTGCGTAAACTTATATATTTTCTCACCTATGTACTAGTGTTCCACCCGACCGAGGGACACGGTCAATAACTCAAATTACTTATATGTATTTTTTTAAAATTAATTTCATAAGTCTTTTACTTAAACTAAATGTGAGGATGAGTCGCCTGAGCGTCTGCAGTTGTTCCCTGCACGCCGTGACATCACGGCGCGTATTTTCTCTTACTCTGATGTATTATTTAATACGGAGAAAATGCGGGTTGTGATAGTTGGTATCAGAGGGAGATTGTGCTAGTGGATTGGTCGGTTTGTCAAGCCAGTCAAACAACTTTCCCTTAAGCAAAACTCTAATCATATCAATTCATTGCATACACACACCGATATGTTATCAATAGATCTTAATGGAAGCATGAACACTACACTCATAGCATGATAAGAAGTATACGGGGAATATTATGTAGTATGAGATGCATAATATGTGTTTGTATATGGATCCACCATAGAAGATAACATGTGACAGTTATGTAGTATGAGATGCATAACCATCATAACATGACTGCCCATTAGCATGTTTTACTTTTTCGTTACATACAATATTATGTACTATGGGATGCATAACATTGTATGTGTACGCCACTCATAACATGCACTAAGCCTTTTTAGAATGCATAACACTGCACACATAACATATCATCGCATGAGCACACGTGCAAAGTTAAAGATCTGCATGATGACATATGTACACCGATGATTTGAAATGAAATCTAAACATTCATGCATTCATATTATAGGCACAAGTTGGAAGCATAACATCATTTCATGATTTCTCAGAGCAAGGTAACAACAACAGAAAGAACAAGGTAACATTCATGCATTACTTAATGTTTGTTTATACTTGCTCTCTGGGAAGGATTTATATTAGGATGCATATAGTTACTTTTAAGTATACAAAATTGCATTCTGGAATATTGTCATGACATAACTTTTAACTGCAAAACTTAGTACTTGTAAGCGCTATAAAGGTCTTTTTATTTATATTACGTGTAGAAGTCACATCATCATTATAATATGCTAGACTTTCATTCTCATATAGGATAACAAATGAATCAAACAATGTATTTTTAGCTGCGTAAACATATATATTTTCTCACCTATGGACTAGTGTTCCACCCGACCGAGGGACACGATCAATAACATAAATAAATAATATGTATTTTTTTAACTTAATTTCATAAGTCTTTTACTTAAAGTAAATGTGAGGACGAGTCGCCTGAGCATCTGCAGTTGTCCTCTGCACAGCGTGGCATCACGACGCGTATTTTCTATTACTCTGACGTATTATTTAATACGAAGAAAATGCGGCTTGTGACAGTATCCCTTATATAAGTTAAGCAACAATAGTTGAACATTGTCCTACTTTCATTAAGCATCCATTCTTCTCTCCTTGAAATTCTAGTGGATTATATTTAAAATATAATAGATTATGGTAAGATCAAATCAAAACTTGTAGTTTATTAGATCAAGTTATTAATTTGGTGATGTGAGAGTATGTGCCGGTTGGTTCATGACTAAGAGGATATGAAGCTTACCAAGCCGAGTCAAGGATTTTGTTTGCCAGGTTCACAATGGCTTATTTGATTTTGTGGTCTTTATTTTTATTAACGTCTTTCTATTATTCTTACAAAGTTTGTTTGGGCATGATAGATCTTCGGACTTGGACTCAGCCCTGGGTTCCTTAATAAAGATGCTTTTGTCTTGATAACGATTTTAAAATATTACGTAATTTTCATCATTCTTTCACCTTGAAATCATGTTTGATATTTTGACGTTTTAGAATTAATATACATAGTGGTTGGCTAGGATTATCACCAAGTAATTATATGTGTAAGTATTATTTCTCTCTTTTTATTTTGATCATGATTCCTAATTAATATGCATTCGAGGTATAATTTTTACGAGAATTAATGTGCCTTCGAGATATATTTCCTACGGGAATTAATTTGTCCTTCGAGATTGTTGAAAGAGCTCAAAAACTTGTATGTATTGCTTGTTTAACTAAATACAATGAGAGAATATAAATATATAGGAAGGAGAATGTGAGAAGAAATCTTATACAAGATCTGAGACTAATAAGAGCAGAAGGAAATACATTAAAAATTGGTCCAATAATAAGCTCTTTACATGGGCTTTTATAACACTCCCCCGCAAGCTGGAGCGTACAAATCGTATGCGCCAAGCTTAGACAAGCGCTGATAGGAGAGGGCACTGGAAAAAGCATTTGTGAGGACATCCGCAACGTGTTCAGTCCCCGGAACATGCTTCAATTCGAGCTTCTTCATTTGATCCTTTTCCTGGATGAAACGACAGTCGACTTCAATATGTTTTGATCTCTCGTGGAAGGACGGGTTCTTGGCTATATGTATAGCAGCTTGGGTGTCACAAAGGAGGAATGCGTTCAACGGCCTTAAGATGAGATCTTCAAGGGGAATGTATATACCAACTGACAATACCAACATCGAATGAAATATCTGGTCTGGTTACCGTGAGGTAGATTAATTTTTCTACGAGACGACGATAGTATTCTGGATTTTGAAGTCGGTGATCTGAGTCGGATGCCTGATCGCACAACTTGTGATTTACATCCATTGGGGTGTCAATTGGCATACAACCTGAATAGTCTGCATCATGAAGGAGGTTGAGGCAGTACTTCCACTGAGAGAGTACAAGACCAACTGCCCGTTTGGCAACCTCAAGAGCCAAGAAGTATCGAAGGGGCCCCAGATATTTTGTTTGAAATACGGAGCTCAGATGTAGTTTGACCTCCCGTATTCCTTTCGAGTCGCCTCATGTAATTATTATATCGTCAATGTATACTAGCAGAAGAACCGTTTCGTTGTTCGGTGACGAGTGTATAATGAGAAATTTGCCGAGCTCCGAGTAAAACTAACCTCCTTAAGTGCCTTACTAAACTTGTCAAACCACGCCCGTGGGGATTGTTTGAGACCATACAAGGCCTTCACAAGACGACTGACCTGAGACTCCCCCGTTTTTGAAACCGAAAATTCAGTCCCTGTGGAGTTCACCCTTGGGGAAGGGGTAATCGCACACTTACTTATCCCCTGCGAGCCAAACGGGCAAGGAAATGGAACAAGGAACGGACCCAAGGGCTCGGCGTGAAGGTCCCACCATACACCCGGAAGATCTTAGAGCGCTTCCCCACCTTATCCAAATGCCGAGCTAAGGCAACCTCAGAAAGCGCTAAAAGACTGGGGAATAAGTGAGCATGCCTTTTGAGGTGCCCCATGGATCTTATTTATAGATTTCTGAAAACGGTCTGCAAAAAGCCAACCTTCGCTGTTCCAAATAGCTATGTGCAGCCCCGGTTGGCCTGCCAACAATGTAACGCCACTGTTTTGAGAGGCTATAGACAGGCCAGTTGGGGCAAAATGGTAAAAAGTATCATAGACTGCTCGACGAGTGGTCCCCCTGGAACCTCTGCTCGCCTGGGGCGGTGAGTGCTCGATGGACCTGGCACTTGCTGCCTCTCCCTAGACCTCGGCGAGTACGGGCTTGTCTAGCCCTACTCGCCTGCCACTGGTCGGGCTCTCCTGTGCGAGTGCGGGCCCTCCGACTCCACTCGCCCCCCCAGAAATTCCACCTCGCCTAGGAGAGCCGGGGTATGCCGAGCTCTGGCCCCCTGGGTGCCCGCCCGGGACTTGGACCGCTATATCCGGGTAGTTTGTCTCCCGGCGACCCTACTTGCCGGATACGGGGTTGTACACAATTCCCACACTTCTTGAGCTTGACAAATCTCGTAAAGAATCATCCAACCCCAAGTGTTCGGCGAGTGCGGCAGGAGTCAGAGAGAATCTTTGGGTGGGGTCCACCTGCGTCTATATATATACGCTTGCATACCTGGTGACTTTTGCCATTGCCTTTACTCTAACCCTGCCGAGGCCTATTCCCACAGAGATCCAAGAGAGGCTTGCCCAAGCTCGTGAGGTTTCCTCTGCTCGTGTCGCCAGCTTAACCGCATCTCCTAATAGCATCCCGCAGAGCGGCCTTGCTGGACCCAATCCAGCTAAGAGGGCGAAACCATTTCCCCAAGCAGCTGAGCCTATCTTCAATGACTTGAAGACCACCTTGGAGCACGGGGCTAGCTCCTCGACTTTGCCTGCCCCTAAGAAGGAGAAAAACATCTTCGACCTTTGCGCCGACCCGAACAACATTTAGGATGACGACAAGGCCTCCGCGCCGCGAGTCAAGACCCCCTCGGCGACTCGCGACATAAAACTCCAGAGAGTCTCCCGTGAGACCCGTCACCCATCTTTGGGACCCTAGAGTTGGACTCGTGGAGGCCAAATTCACTGGCTCGCACACCTTCCCCATATCAGCTTCTTGTCGGGACTGCAGGGGGAGGAGTTGAAGCCATTATCGTGCCGGGCTTCAACCTTCTCCCACCAAAAACACACTGTCCAGGGCGCGGAAAGAATCTGAGCCTTCCTCTATCCAGCACTTTCTTGGGGGCACTGAGCTCGCTATGTAAGCTTTGACCTTCAGTGGTTCTTATCTCATGACTCCCTGGGGTACTCGCCTTTCATGTTGATATTTACTTTAAATGCTTTTGCAGCTCTTCCCAGCCAATCTTAGGTTGGCGGTTCTTCGGAGTCGACCCGCTACTCGCCCCTCCCTTCTCCAAGATCGCTAGACTCTTTTCTAGGCTCCGAGGTGGAGAACAACGACCTGACGAGGCAGGGGGTCGGAATCTTCAAGAAGCTTGTGCGCGGGCTGCTCAAGGTGCAAGAGGACAATGAGGCGCTGCAACGCGACTACGTTTGGATCGCTGATAAGGTGAGGGGCAACCTGGCAGGCGAGGCGATGTCTCCTTCTCAGCTATTAGACGAGATCGACGAGAGCCTACAGATCGCCCAGAGGAACTTGGGGTGGATTCGCGAGCTCCACAACTTGCGGCAGCCTGTGGGGAAGGAGACGCGAGGCTAGGGCAGATAGAAACGGCCCCGTTATCGAGCCTACTGGCACTCGCCTCCAGCCCTCCCCCTCAACTGGCGCTGATCGAGCTTTTTCTTTTTTTCTTCTTCTGCATTTGATTTCTTTGAACTATATTCGCCGCCTGGCCTGTAATAACTTAGAATATTTTTAGATTTCTATGTTTGCTCTTTGAATATACTGTCCTTTAGGTTCAGCTTGGCATGTGATGGTACAAGCCTCGGAATTCGGCGGACTGGGGCTTGGCGGGCTGGGCCAAGTGAGCTGGACTGATCGGTCAGCTCGGCCTCAGATTTCGTTTTCTAGAAATAGGCCCCCTCACCAACCGCAGTCCACCGCCTTTGTTGCTTTCGTACCCCCTCTTCTCGTCTCTTCTCGTACCCATACTCGCACCTTAACCTTCCTGCGAGCATGTGCAAGACCAACCTTGATGCCGACGGTTGCTCCAAATGTGCTTAACACTTTGCCGACTACTATTTCTTTGAATGGAATACAACTGAGGGGGGAGTTTACAGAGTTCTTTACCGACTACGTGCCCCCCAGCTTCGAGGAGCGCTGGCCCAGCGCAAGCGAGTCCATCAATACATTCTACCACGATGAGCTTGTCTTCCCCATCTCGCATTTCGAGGTGGGGTTGCTCCTACCGCTCTGGCCGGAAGTCCGCCTGATCCTGAAGTACTATGACGCGGTGCCCACGCAACTGAACTCGGACATTATCTCCATGATGGTGTCGTTCGCGTGCTTCCTCCGCAGGGAGTGAATAGAGTTCAACCCGAATGTCTTCAGGAAACACTTTACCTACAAGGCGACTCCATATTCCGTCGCCTAGTTCGGGGGCTCCTTCATCCAAGTTCGCGAGATCGTGAACAAACATCACAACTGGATGACCAAGATCATATTCATCAAGGGTGATCTCGGCAATGTTCCCTACTTACCCCTGCAGAAGGGCGAGGAGGTGTACCGCCCTCCCGCCGTGTCCGACAACGATGTCAAGCTCCACAAATTCTTCCTCCACAAAGATTCCGAGGTTGCCTTCCTCCGAAGGGACCTTGACTTGCTCCTCCCCGTCCTTCCCGGCGAAGGTACTCCTCTCACCTTTTCCTCTTTCCGAGCTCTCCAAATTAATAAAATTTTAACAAAGTTTTTTTTTCATGCAGGGGAGCGATTGATTCCCACAAACCCACACTTCGCGGACTCGGGACTATTCCCTGACCCACTCGCATGCAAGAGGGTGGCCACATCTGCTTGTCGAGATGATCCGGCCTAATCCAGCAAGAAACGGCCTGATCCCGCAGGGTCCAGCTCGCCCCGCCGCCAACCGCTGCAAAAGAAGATGAAAAGGGTCGTGGTGGTCCCCGGGCGTGACAAAAACAACAACAACAAAAACCAAAGTTCATGAGCTCGCCCGAGACCACCCCGGATGGGTCACCGGGGAACTCGTTGAAGGAGACGTCGGACAAAGGTCAGGGGTTGGCGAGTCCTCAGCTCCCCCTGCTGCTAAGAAGACTGCGGCCCGCGAGCCGAGCCTGTCGAAGAGCCACCCACTCTTCAGCTTCGGGGGAAGGTGGAAGGACTCGGCCAGCGAGCTCATGGTCCAATGGGACGAGCTGGTCCACCGGATCTCCATCTCCACCCTCCAGCCTTCTTGGACAGACCGCCAATTCTCCACCGACCACACCTATGTACTCGGCTTCGGCCTTTACGGGCGCAAGGATGCCGAGGCCTACAAGGGCATGACCCCATGCTAGCTCAGCTATGAGGACATGCAAGCCTACATGCGGGCCCTGGAGCTGCACCATATGATGGTCCGCCGCGACTTCAACCTCAGCCACCACTTGTAGAAGGCCGAGCAGAAGCGCGAAGTCGCCAAGGACAAGGTAGTTAATCTGGCAAGAAAGCTCGGCATCACCGAAGACCTACTCGCCAGGGCTGCCGAAAGGGCTGATGAGTACCGGTAGCTTCTGTCCTTTTTACTTAGAATTTCCTACCTTCCCTTCTATAGATTTACTTACTCTTTCTTTACAGGGTGCCAAGGCCGCTGGCAAGCAGCGGGCTCGTGCCATCGGGCTGGAATAAGAAAACAACTAGCTGCGTGGTCGCGCCGCCGAGCTGGAGGCTCGCGTTGCCGAGCTGGAGGCGAATAATGGGAAGATGATAGACCAGATCAAGGGTATTAACAGTGAGATCATCCGCCAAGCGGACGCCTTCCTTCCCCCGGGTAGCAGCGACCCCTCCATTCCATACAGGCGGTCGAGGATCTTTGGCGAGGCTGAGGTCTCCAAACGGCTGCGGGTCAACTCAATCGAGTCCGTCGAATGCACCATGCAGATTATGAAGGATATGGGGGTGTTGGTTGTAACACCTCCCCTGTAATGACCGTATAGTATAGGTCCGGCCGGGCCCCCACAACATACGGACACCACAGCTTTAGTATTATAAGTTGATATAGCTACCCACACTCAAAACACTTTGCACAACACAGCGGAAACATAAGCAAGACTAGAAGTTATCCACTACAAGAAAAGTAATAACAATGGCCTTATGGCCTTACAACAAGTGTCCAAACTCAAATGATACAACAGTCAAGAAAGTGCATAGCACTCCTAGTCTACCTCGGCATGCAAGCCGGACAACATGAGTCTCAAACATACAACATCATATAAGTAGAGCTACAAAAGAGAAAAACACTTCATGAGGCTTAGGCCTTTCTGGCCGGCGAGCTAGCTCCTGCAAGCGATCCTTGCCCTGTTAAATTTATTAGTAACATGGGTCAGCAAAGGCTGACCTCAAACTGTGTAACAACATATCTCCTCTTGGCCGCCCCTAACGGACCCCAGGGTACCCCTCCAACCTGCAAGTTAGCACTTCGTATGCAATAATCATAAGCAAGATAAGCAACTACAAAAACAGGCTTGGATGTCACACACATCATACATGTTCTCTACGGGTTGAGCATATAAAAAAAGGGCCTACTTATGCAACATGTATGCAACAACCCGGGTTTCACCCAAGGCACCCTATCTCGTATGCATCCAGCACAGCATCACATCACAAGGGTACTCATCGTTTCCCCATTGGCATAAAGCCTCAAACAAAGGGGAGACACAATTCCCCCCAACAGCACACAAGCCGCCACATGGAACTCTTGCCTAGGCCCCACCCGCTCAAGGTCTTAGACCCGGGCTTGCCTGCAAGCTCTGACGTCTCTTGTCAGGATTCCAACAAACACAAACTGACCGATTCTAATAAGCCTTGCCGGACCCCACCCACTCATGACCTCATTGCCCGGACTTGCCCCCATGCTTGGCATTCTCGTCAGTCTCACAGAAGGGGACTAGTCTTGCCGGGACACTCTCCACACATGACGTGAACGCCACGGGATAGCCAGCTGACCACGGAGACATAGCCACGCCTTGGCACATAACAAACCAAGACAATTCCACCCTAGTCCCTCGTTTGTATTGCAGCGTTCCCGCGCACCAAGGAGACCATATACAACTCATGTGGAGCTAACCTTGTCCACCAAGGAAACCATCTACCACCACGAGGAGCTAACCTTGTCCGGTTCCGACTACACGTACTCACTCGAGAAAAAGTGGAAAACATCACCACATCACAAATGGCATCTTGCCGCAACGGAATCTCTACGAATCCCTAAAGTTAGTATGCAACATCACTGAGTCGGACTAACGGTCGCGACTACGGCTTCACCCACCATGCCTAATCCACTAACGGAGCGGTTCTCTAATGCAAAACATGTCGGGGATGGACTCAATCGACCCGGAGGTTCCTCTTAAACCTTAGCGACCCAAAACCCCTCTCATTTGAGTGCTTGGTGCCAAAAACTAGAAAGGAAAAATGATGCTAAAGACATGCATCCTAAGTGTAACACCCCCTATCCGTCACATAGCATATAGCAGTAGGTCCGGTCGGGGCCCGACGCCATATACTACAGACAGACCAGGTGGTTACTCATGGAAACCATCCAACCAATCACAATGTCCTAAACAGAGCATTCTAGCGGAAGCAGATTAATAAGGTTGCAAATAAGAACCCAACACTATAGCATGAATGTCCACTAATCCAAAATAGGAATGTTACAAAATACACCAGTACAAGCCTTAAGGCCTTACAAAAATTGTTCACTTGATATTACATGATTTACAAACCTCGGCACGCAGGCCAGTCATACATGAATAAAACAGTAAACACTTCCAATTAGGCCTTCGAGGGCCGGCTTCGCAAAAAGGGCTTTAGCCCGCTATTGACCGCTTGGTCTAGCAGCACCTGCAAACAACAAACCACCGCACGGTGGCAAAACAAGGCAACGGTCAGCAATGCTGACCAAATTATAACGATCCTGCCCCCAACTCGGGGCGGCGATGCTCCTTCCCTGCATTTCATTAGCATAAGCGAGCAATATAACAATATTCATTTCATCACAGACGTTGGCTCGCACGGCCACACGCCCCGTGCTCTCAGGGCACATTCTCGGTGAACTGGTCGATGTCACGTCAATTAAAGCCATAGACATTCCGGACTCACCACCGCCACTTTGACGGCCAAACCTATGAGCATTTTGTCTTGGCCTGGGTCACGACAATTTAAGCCATAGACCACCGAAGACCCTCATCTATGCCAACGGCTCTAACCGAATGACATAGAACTGGTACGGTTCCATCTAACCCATGCTCACATCGCAACGACAGTTTAAGCCATATGCGCGGGTCAAACTTCTCCCGAGTCCCATTTCCATTACAATTCACATAACCCGGTTATGTTCGAGTTGACTCTAAAGCCACCAAGTTGGCAAGATCACGCATCCGCCCAGTTTTTCGGGTGCACCTTTGGGTTAATCCCGAAGGCTCCCTGTTGCAATCTACCGTGTAGAAAACCCGAAAAACAACCAATAGCACGGAGTCTTCTCCGGCATTATGCAATGCAACATCACCGATCCAGACCAACATGTCCGGGAAGGCTTCACACATCATGCCTATGTCCGTTCTCGCTTACGGACTCTAAACAACGGGGGCTTCACATATCTACCCGAAGGAACGCCTCCAACTCTCCGCAAACTCGCGAGAGCGGGCTTCCTATGCAAAGAAGGAGAGCTACTCATGCTCAAGAAGAGAATCGTTACCCTTGCGTTCCTCTTTGGCGCCATGGAAAAGTAAGCGGATGAAAAACACCGCACTAGCTTTGCCTCCGTGGATCCGGAGTCGGCTCGCGATTTGGAGCTTCGAAGCTCCTCCAATGGCCGGATCTAGCTCCTTCTTTCTTCCTTGGCTCTCCTCTCTCTCTAAGCTTTTAGAAAGATAACAACTTATGAAAAGTGAGGGTTTCCAAGTCCAATCCAGTGTATATCCCTTCAGGAACAACCAACAGCCATTGGATCATCAATTAAAGAAATGAACGGCTTTGATTCGGGACTGAAATGCCCAATCTGGACCGCACACAGCCTGGCACACGCCCGTGTCCAGGGCCGTGTGCCTCATTCGCCCTCAAAATCGGCTCGCCTGGAACAATACACGGGTATCGAACATGCCCGTGTTCGACCTGACAAGCCCGTGTTCCACCTGACACGGCCGTGTGGCCGGTCGTGTACCCCCATCGATTTATCCCGAAAACAACCCGAGCACTGCACGGGTTCTAGGACACGCCCGTGTCCTTGCCCGTGTCACCTCAACACGCCTGGGATCCAGGCCATGTACACAGTCTCGACACTCGACACTTCGTCGAGTGAAGATCGTCGACCTGATGACACGGCCTTGGACACTCCCGTGTCCTAGGCCGTGTGCCTTGTCTCGACACATCGTCGAGCAAAGTGTCGACTCCCCGGGACGAGTGTTGACACGGGTTGACACGCCCTGCAACACGCCCGTGTCGCAGGCCGTGTGCCATGTCTCGACACTTCGTTGAACGCAGAGTGTCGACTTCGTGGGCTAAGTGTCGACACGGGTCGACACGCCCTGCGACACGCCCGTTGTTGGAACCGGCTTTCCGGTCCCTCCTAGAGTTCGAAGCAGAATGCAACCCACACGTACTCTCCTTGTGCTACCGCCCTGACGAGAGTCAGCGACCTGGAAACAGACCGAAGGGACTCAACTTGGAGGTCCCACCTCTTACCCGGAAGGACTGTTAGTCTTCCCCTCCCTAGCCAGTGTTGAGCTAGGTGCCTGAGAGGGAAAAAGTGGGAAGGTTCAACAACAACCTTTTCTCAGGCACCTTATCGGTCTATTTATAGGTTTCTGAATCTGCTCTGCAAATATCATTTCCAAGCCGTCTCAAAATGACCAAAACACCCTGGACCGGGTCTGCTAATAGCCCAACTCCGCTGTTCTGGAGAGCTATACGCAGGCCTCCAGGGGTAAAAGAGTAAAACCATCTGGGGCCCAAAGGTAAAATCTCCCTTGTGGTTTAGAATTGGTAGAGCTGTTAGTCTCCTTCGGCGAGTGGGGGAGGTGCTGCCGGGCGAGACGGAAACCATGCTCGTCTCGCCGCCTTTCCGGCATGTGAGCTATCTCGCCTTCTTGGGTGACCCCGCCCACTAGAAGGTCTCGCCCCACTCCAGAGGTTGCTCCCTCTCGCCTCCTGTAGGCGGGCATCCTATCATCTCGCCAGTCATCCCTTCGCCCGCTGGACCGTCTCTCTCGCGAGCCCCAGGTTGTACACAATCCCCGCTCTTTTCGAGGTTGTCCTAACCTCGGAAAGATAAGTCCAACCGTGGCTCGCGATGCTAAGGTTCCTTTGTGGGAATCTTGGGTGGGCCCCTCCTTCCCCGTATTGTCTATAAATATGAGGAGGAAGCCTTCATTTGGGAACTCTTTTTGCCTTCGTCCTTTCTTCCGGAATGTCTCATAGTCAAAGTTTTCGTGAGCGTCTTGCGATTGTGCGAAGGCAGAACAAAGCCGACACAGATGCCCTTTTCCCAGATCTGGGGCGTACTCCCCCCGCAGCCTCTCCGTCCTCTCGCACCAAGAAAGCGAAAGCCGTCTGCGTTCCTCTCTCGGCAGGCGCAACCTCTTCGGCCGCTCCGATAGACGCCCCGTTCTCTTCCTCAGGGGAGAGACAGGTGATTACGTTATTTTTCCTCTCCCCTGTCTCGCCTGTCTGATTATGCTTTCGCAGGGAAGTCCTGCCGATTCGCCGGTGCCTGCCGATCCTCATGACAATGTAAGTCAAGTCCCTCAGCGCACGGACTCACCCAAGGTGGCCTCCCCACCTCTCTCGCGGAGAGAAAATCTCTCGCGAGTGGTGGGGAATCCTCGAATCCCAAGTAAGATCTTTTTCCGTTTTCCTTCTCGCCTTTTGGTTGATTTGCCTTCTTCTGCTCGGCTTGCGCGGGTTCTCCCTTGTTTGTAACCTTTCACTATTTTCGCAGGCATCCACTTTGATTCTGATACTGAGGAAGCTCCCGGGTCTCCCCCCTCTCGCCCCTTCCTCATCCAAGCGAGATCGAGGACTACCTGGGTGATCCCATGGACCCTCTGGAGTTGAAACGGAGGACTGCCCGGATGTTCCGCAAATACACCCACATAATCCGCGAGATGGAGCTCGAGAAGCAAGCCTCCGACCGGCGCATGGAGTGGATGGAAGCAGATCATCACCGTCTTTCCACGATGGTGGAGGCGGACAGGGTGCTGGACGGGACTGACCCCCAGGCTATACTGAACGAGACGGATGAACATCTCCGTCTCGCGCGCCGCGGCGTGATCGCCGCTCGCGCCTTTCACCTCCCTGGTCGCCCGCCATGCGCGGGAGGTAAGGATGGCCGCTGGCGGTGGGTGCGGAACTAGGCAGTCTCAGCCCGTCTCGCCTTCCCGGACCTCGTTTTTTGCTAATGTCGTTGTTTTATTACTGCTATGTTGTACAAACTTATTCGGACGAGACGCCCCCTTCCGCGGGACGGTTTCATTTTTTGGCTCTGGGTCACGCAATGGTCATATCGTGCCGTCTTTTCATTATTGCAGTCTTTTCATTAGATATTATTTTATTTTATTATTCTATTAACCCTGCAATGATGGCTTGCCTCGAAAGGGCGCCTGCGGCGCCTCCGTCTCTTGAGTTCTAGAGAGAGAGTGAGAGGGGAAATGAAATTAAGAGAGAGAGAGAGAGAGAGAGGGGGAGGGAACGAGGCGTCGGGACGTCCCCTCATGTCCCGCCGCCTTACTTTCCCGCCCTTTTCTCTATCCCTTATAAATATCTTCAACCACCACCGTTCCCCCTCACTACTCTAAGCTGTTCTTCTGACCCCGGCTCCCGTTCCTCGTTCATCGTCTCGCGCCTCTCTTTCTGGGCCATCCCTTTCTGCTTTTCCCGCTTTCTCGCCAGTCATGGGGAAGAAGAAGATCGAAGAGGGCGAGGGCCGCAGCCGTTGTGGGAAACGTTTCGTCGACCACGACTTCCCTCTTGGCCGACTGCCGGAGGAAGACCACGCCCGTTTTGCTCGCGAGTACCTCTCCGATTGCTACCCGTCTCGCCCGCCTAAGGTGGGCGAGTGCATCAACACCTTCTATCCCAATGAGCTGGCTTTCCCGATCTCGCACTTTGAGGCGGGACTGAGGCTCCCCCTCTGGCCAGAGGTTAAGTTGGTGCTGAAGTATTTTGGGGTCGTCCCGGCCCAGTTCAACCCCAATGCTATCTCCATGCTGGTCGCCTTCGCTTGCTACCTGCGGCGAGAGCGCGTCGAGTTCAGTCTAACCGCCTTCCGCAAGCTGTTTGTCTACCACGCCAAGGACGACGGCATTTCTTACTTCACAGGTCAAGGCCTCAAAGTATGCGAGACCCCGAACAAGAACCATCATTGGTTGACACGGTTTGTCTTCATACGCGGGGATCTAGGAGGCATCCCCCTCGCACCGGTATCCCCTGCCGAGTGCTATTATGATACCCCCAAGGTGGGGGGCGCCGAGAAGGAACTCTGTGACTTTTTCGTGGGAAAGAATTTTGAAGTTCAATACCTGCGGCGAGACCTGGACTCGCTACCTGCCGTCTTTCCGGGCGAAGGTAAACCTCTATTCCCTTCTGTCCCTGTAAAAATTTTTTCTCCCGCTCACTGTTACCATTTCTAGGAGAAAGGACCGTTCCCGTCAATCCCCCCTACCAGAGCAATCGAGCTCTCGCTTTAGCGAATATGGCGGCGGAGGCTGCGAAAGATACGCTAACCCCTGTCGCCAAGAAGAGGCCTGCAGGTGAGGGTACCTCCCGCCTCAGCCCCAAGAAGAAGAAAAAGACTGTGTCCTTCGAGAAGGAAAAGCCGGCCAAGAGAAGAGAAGAGCTCGAGGGGTCTCTTTCACCTATCACCTTATCGTCTCCCTCGCCTCCTCGTCAGCCCGTCTCGCCAACCCGCGAGACGATTTCTGCAGAACCAGCCCCCCACAGTCGTGCTCAGCCTCCTCCGCCTTCTCCTGGCTCATCGAGTCGCCCGGCTCCCGCCTCGCACCCCAACTACAACATGGGGCCCGTGATGGAGGATGACGCCGGCGAGCCGGTTATAAAATGGGAGCAGGATTCTAACCGAGTGTCGGTGTCCACCCTTCTCCCTTCCTGGAAGGAACAGGACCGTCCCACCGGCCACGCCTTTTCGCTAGGCTTCGGGCTTTATGGCGGTCTTGGCTCCGAACCCGCTGACAACGAGGCCTCGCGGGACCTCATTCTGAGAAGCGTCCACTCGCAATTTCGCTCCCTGGAGCTCGCGCACCGCGTCTCGCGCCGTCTGGTCTTTAATAACAGGAAATGGAAAGAGGCGGAGACCGGTCTCGCCGCGGAGCGAGAGAAGTCTATTGACTTGGAGAAGCGGTTGAATGTTGCTGACAAACTCCTTGCACAGAGCCAGGGTGGCGTGGTAAGTTTCCTTATCCTTGCCTCGCCCGCCTAGCCCTTGCCCCTAATGGCTCTCTCACTTCTCCCCTCCTCTCGCAGGATGCCGAGACGGCGAATAGGATGCGCTCGCGCATCGAGGAGCTGGAGGGAGAGATCGAGAAGCTGAAAGCCGAGAACCTTCGCCTTCAGAGCCGCGCGGCGCCCCCCACGGATCCGTTTCCCGATTCTTCCCGATATTCTGTGGATGAGGTGGAGGCCATCTGCCGGGACTCGAACATCAAGACAGCGGAGGTCGTCCTTAAGATGATGAAGGAGCTGGGGGTGGTGCGCGCCGACGCGGAGGCGGTGACCGTCCGCGACCTGGTCCCGCGTTTGTTCGACGAGTCGGACGGCAGCGCCTCCTCTGACAATGAGTAGTGCACCATCCCTCTCAACATTTTCTTCTCGCCCTCATCTTTTTGTTTAACATTTATGGTCCTTGTTTCCTTTCTTAAAGGGAGAGCGAGGTGTCTCTGCCTCACTAATTTTTGTTTAAAAACTCTTTATATGCTGATGGCCGTTTCCCCTTTTGGGGTGCTGCGCAATAGTCATTTAGAAGTTACTTTATTTTAACTGCTAGTTTGATTTTCCATCCTCTCGCTTAGCTTCTAGTCCAAAGGGTAGGGCTATTTTTTGGGACACCGTTTAATTACTATTGTTATTACCTTCCATTTCGCTTAAAAACCCGCGCGAGGCATCCTGTATTGCTTTTTACCTGTCTTGATAACCTCCGCCGGCGCTGCACTGCGAGATCATCTCGCCACAAAATTTCTGGGTCCAGTCGTCTCGCCAGCCGGTTTCGGCCACGTCAGCTCTCTTGATCCTGGGACGGGGAAAACCCTCCCTCCCGTGGCGAGACCCCCTATGGCGAGTGCCGGCCAGGGATTTTCTTCCCTGGCCCCATTCCTGGTCACCCTCTGTCTCAGGGACTATCCCTCTCTTGCCGAGTCATGGTTTTTTCTCCACGCGAATTCTTACCCTCAGACTTGTCCCCTCAAGTGAGTACTGTCCTCCCGAAACACCCTCAACCACCGAGTGAGCCTACTGCCCTGCCAGCTAGGTGGGAGCCTGGTCAGCGGGTCTGCTCGGGGTCTCCTCTCCAAGACACCACCAACCACCGAGTGAGCCTACAGCCTTGCCAGCTAGATGGGAGCCTGGCCAGCGGGTCTGCTCGGGGTCTCCTCTCCAAAACACCACCAACCTCCGAGTGAGCCTACAGCCCTGCCAGCTAGATGGGAGCCTGGTCAGCGGGTCTGCTCGGGGTCCCCTCTCCAAAACTCCACCAACCACCGAGTGAGCCTACAGCCCTGCCAGCTAGATGGGAGCCTGGTCAGCGGGTCTGCTCGGGGTCTCCTCTCCAAAACACCACCAACCACCGAGTGAGCCTACAGCCCTGCCAGCTAGATGGGAGCCTGGTCAGCGGGTCTGCTCGGGGTCTCTTCTCCAAAACACCACCAACCACCGAGTGAGCCTACAGCCCTGCCAGCTAGATGGGAGCCTGGTCAGCGGGTCTGCTCGGGGTCTCCTCTCCAAAACACCACCAACCACCGAGTGAGCCTACAGCCCTGCCAGCTAGATGGGAGCCTGGTCAGCGGGTCTGCTCGGGGTCTCCTCTCCAAAACACCACCAACCACCGAGTGAGCCTACAGCCCTGCCAGCTAGATGGGAGCCTGGTCAGCGGGTCTGCTCGGGGTCTCCTCTCCAAAACACCACCAACCACCGAGTGAGCCTACAGCCCTGCCAGCTAGATGGGAGCCTGGTCAGCGGGTCTGCTCGGGGTCTCCTCTCCAAAACACCACCAACCACCGAGTGAGCCTACAGCCCTGCCAGCTAGATGGGAGCCTGGTCAGAGGGTCTGCTCGGGGTCTCCTCTCCAAAACACCACCAACCACCGAGTGAGCCTACAGCCCTGCCAGCTAGATGGGAGCCTGGTCAGCGGGTCTGCTCGGGGTCTCCTCTCCAAAACACCACCAACCACCGAGTGAGCCTACAGCCCTGCCAGCTAGATGGGAGCCTGGTCAGCGGGTCTGCTCGGGGTCTCCTCTCCAAAACACCACCAACCACTGAGTGAGCCTACAGCCCTGCCAGCTAGATGGGAGCCTGGTCAGCGGGTCTGCTCGGGGTCTCCTCTCCAAAACACCACCAACCACCGAGTGAGCCTACAGCCCTGCCAGCTAGATGGGAGCCTGGTCAGCGGGTCTGCTCGGGGTCTCCTCTCCAAAACACCACCAACCACCGAGTGAGCCTACAGCCCTGCCAGCTAGATGGGAGCCTGGTCAGCGGGCCTGCTCGGGGTTGTTTCTAAAAATCATCTCGCCTCTGGTGCCTCACAAAGGTCACCCGCACTTTTATCGCATCAAGAAAGCACATCAGGATGGTAGGCATTACACATTAGTAAAAATAAAAATAAAAGGTGCAATGGAATAGGATGCTATGGATAAAATCTCTTCAAATCATCACCACTCCGGGCTCGCTCGAGAGATACCCCGTCCACATCCTGGAGGTGGTACCCTCCTGTCTTTAAGACTTCTTTTATTACAAAAGGACCTTCCCAATTGGGGTTCAGTTTTCCTACAGAGGCTCCTCTACCCGCTGCGTCAACCTTCTTTAGGACCAAATCTCCTTTCGCAAACTGTTTTACCCTTACGTGCTTGTCGAAGTATCTCGCCATCCGGCGCTTGACCTCCTCCTGCCGGACCATGGCTAAATCCCGGAGCTCCTCCACGAGATCCAACGAAAGTCTTTGTTCTTCTTCGTTCTCCGCTCTCCATCCTTCGGTTCCTTCCCTTGCTGCCGCTACTCTTGGTGATGTGACCTCAAACTCGACTGGTATGACGGCCTCTGAGCCATGAGAGAGCTTAAACGGGGTCTCTCCAGTGGCTGTGTTTGGTGTGGTCCTCAAGGCCCATAGTACTGAAGGCAGTTGCTCGACCCAGCTTCCTCTCAAATTCTCCACCTTTTTCTTCAATAGATTGACAATAACCTTATTAGCCGCTTCGACCTGTCCGTTACTCCGCGGATGGTGAACAGAGGCAAAGCGGAGATCTATCCCGAAACGAATGCAGAAATCCACGAACTCCCTGCTTGCAAACTGGGGTCCATTATCCGTCACAATGGCTAGGGGCAACCCATGCCGGCAGACGATCTCCCCCCAAACGAAGTTCTTGACCACCTGCGAGGTTACCTTAGCCAATGCTTTCACCTCCAGCCACTTTGAAAAGTAATCCACCATGACTATTAGGAACTTCCTTTGGCCACTTGCTTGGGGAAAGGGGCCAACCAGATCTAGGCCCCATATAGCGAATGGCCAGGGAGCTGTGATGGTTCGCAACCTCTGGGCCGGGAGGAGCTGAAGAGGGGCGAACTCCTGGCACTTTTGGCACTTTTTGGCAAATTCCTCCGCATCTCTCCTAAGGGTAGGCCAAAAGTACCCCTGCCTCAGCACCCTTCCTTCTAAAGTTCGGCTCCCCGAGTGACTTCCACATTCCCCGGAGTGGATCTCTTGCAGAACCCTGGGAGCCTCTTCCTCCGACACACACCTGGCTAGCAATCCTGTCAAGGTCTTGCGATATAAAACTCCATCCTTCAATAGGTAGTATGCCGACTTGTATCTGGTGCGCTTCTTGTCGTGCTCTGTCGCAGGTAACTGTCCTAATGCCAAAAAGGTGATAAAGGGGTCCATCCACGACCTTTGCTGGCACACTTCCATAAGTTCTCCTTCCTTTATGGACGGCCTGAAGAGCTCCGTTACTGTTCCCCCGGCCCGAGGGCCGTGCTTGGCGAGTTGGTCGGCCTGGGTGCTCTCCACTCTCGGGACGTGTTGAATTGAGAAACTTCGGAACTGTCCTATGATGTCCTTGACCTTTCCTAAATACAGCTGGAGGGCTGGCTCCCTTGCCTCGAACTCCCCTTTGATCTGACCTGCCACCACCATGGAGTCCGTCGAGGCCTCAATGTCCTGTATGCCCAGCTCCCGGGCTAACTTCAGCCCTGCAATGACCGCCTCATATTCCGCCTGGTTGTTGGTGACTGCGAAATGAATCTTCAAGGCTTGCTCAATACGAGTCCCCTCCGGACTGGTCAAGACCACTCCTCCCCCAAAAGAGTTTCTTCCTGACGCTCCGTCCACTAACATTTTCCAAGCTGCTCGAGGGGGCGTCTCCGCTTCTCGGACCTCGACTACACAGTCTGCTAAGAAATCGGCCACCGCCTGCGCCTTGATGGCGAGCCGTGGAACGAAGACGAGGTCAAATTCGCTGAGCTCTATTGACCATTTTGCCAGCCTCCCTGAATGCTCTACCCCACTCAAGATGTTACGGAGAGGGTGGTCAGTCACCACTCGGATGGAATGTGCCTGGAAATACGGTCTGAGCTTTCGGGCCGAGACGATGAGGGCAAATGCTAATTTTTCCAGGATGGGGTACCCGAGTTCCGCCTTCTTCAGGACCCTGCTCACGTAATAAATTGGGAATTGTTTCTTTCCTTCTTCAAGTACAAGAACCGAGCTTACCGCCTCCATCCCTACCCCCAAATATAGGAACAGGTCTTCGGCTTCCCTTGGTCCCTGGAGTAAAGGTGTCTGGGTAAGCTGCTGCTTTATGGACTGAAAGGCCGTCTCGCACTCCGCGGTCCATTCGAAACCCTTACCCCCTCGCAGCGTTCGAAAGAAGGGTGAGCATCTCTCCCCCGCCCGAGAAAGGAACCTGCTCAGCCCGGCCAACTTTCCTGTGAGACGCTGGACTTCCTTCGCATTCCGAGGCGACTCCAGTTCTAGGATCGCTCTTACTTTTTCGGGGTTGGGCTCCACCCCAGATGGAGTGAGTAGATGCCCCAGGAATCTCCCTCTGCTAGCGCCGAAAACGCACTTCAGGGGGTTAAGCCTCATTTTATACTTCCTCAAGGTTTTAAAGGTTTCCTCCAGATCTAGGACATGAGCCCCGAGGTCCTTGCTTTTGATCATCAAGTCGTCTACGTAAACCTCGAGGTTCCTTCCTTTCTGTTCTCGGAAAATTCGATCCATCATCCTTTGATAGGTTGCGCCCGCATTTTTCAAACCGAAGGGCATCATGTTAAAGCAGAAGCACCCATCCTCCGTGACGAAGGTGACGTCCTTAACGTCCGGAGGATGCATGCGTATTTGATGGTACCCAGAAAACGCGTCCAAGAAACTCATAAAAGGGAAACCGACGGCTGAGTCAACCAGCGCGTCGATTCGGGGCAGCGGATAACAATCCTTAGGGCATGCTTTATTTAAAAGAGAAAAATCTACGCACATCCTCCACTTACCCTCCCCTTTTTGGACCATTACAACATTACTCACCCACCCCGGATACTTACAGGCGGACACAAACCCCGCCTTAAGCAATTTTTCCACTTCCTCTCTAATAGGTCCGGCCATCTTCGAGGCGATGGCCCTCTTCTTTTGTTGTATGGGGCGGGTGTTGGGGTCCAGATTGAGGCGGTGACAGGCGACGTCTGCATCGACCCCCGGCATGTCCGCGGCGCTCCACGCGAAGACGTCAATATTGTCTTGTACGCAGGTCCTGACCTTCTCCCGGTCCTCTGGGTTGAGCTCGCCACTGATCTTTATCCTTTCTACTCGGCCTTCCTTGGTGCGTATTTCTACCTCCAGGACCTCCACCGCAGCTTTCAGCCTGGATGGTTCCTCCTCTTCTTCCTGTTCTGCCTGCTTACCCTGCTGCTGGGCTTTGTCTTCTACGTTGGCCACCATTCCCTCTTCCCCTGGCTGCTCCGCCTCCCACCTGCTCGCGCCCTCTTTTTCCTGCCAGGAGGCTCTTCTCTTTTCTGGACGGGTCCCCTCTCCGGGTGATCCGCCCACCTCTTCCGTCTTCCTCTTCTCCTTTCTCCCTTCCTCTTCTCTTTGCCCCACTTCCCCTGCCGCTCCCGTCTCTCCTCCCTCTGCTCCGGCCATCTCTAGCTCCTTCCGCATACCCTTGCTCCCTGCCACTCCTCCCTCACCTCTAGCTCTTCCCCTCTCCCTTTCTTCTTCCATCTCCGTCTCCCCGAACTCTTCTCCCGCCATTCCTTGCTCCTCCGCAATGCCTCCAACCACTACTACTTCTCCCTCTCCTCCAGCACCTTCCTCCACCCTTTCCTCTGTCACCCCCGTCTCCCAGAACTTCTCTCCCGCCATCGCTGGCTCCCCCGCAATGCCTCCAACCGCTACTGCTTCTCCCTCTCCTCCAGCACCTTCCTCTCCTCGCTCTTCTTCGCCTCCCTGCTCTTGTTGCAATCGCTCCATCCTCTTTTCCAGCTCCTCTGCGTCCCCCTGCCAGGAGATTGTGTTTACCGCCGTCACGTAGCATTCCCTTGCTGCCTTCGGATCTCCTCGTACCCTGATTTGAGTACCTCCAGAATTCAGCTTCAAGCATTGGTGAAACGACGACGGAACGCATCTGAAAGCGCTGATCAAGGGGCGCCCAAAGATAGCGTTGTAGCTACTTGGGGCGTCCACTATGACAAAACGGCAGTTTCGGGATAGTCCTCCCAGAGTTACTTGAAGTCCTACACCCCCCTCAACCTCTTTCCTTTCTCCTGAGAATCCAAACAATGGTCCATCCGCTGCCAGTACCCTCCGTGCCTCTACCCTCATTGCATTGAATGCCTTCTTAAAAATCACGTTCACCGAGCTTCCATTGTCGACCAGGATCCGCGACACCGTGAAGTTCTCGATGGGGTCCGTATCACTAACGCGTCACAAAAGGGGTCCTCATGGTCGGGCATGTCTTTTCTTGAAAACGTGATCTTCTCATCGGGAGGAGGGGATTGTGACGTCGAGGCGACACTTCGGCGGTACATAGTGTGAAGGCTCGCCTTTCGGGCCGCCTCTATCCCCACTCCCCCATTGATCACCCCAACCAGCCCGCGGTCCCCTTCATCCGCACGATCCACACACCGATCCTCTTCCCCTGTAATCGTTACTTCCTCTATCCGCACTGGCCTTGGCTGTTCCCCAGCTCCTCGAGTCCTCCTTAACTCCAAGAAATCCGGGCAGGTAGCCGTTGCGTGACCTTCCTCCTCGTGGAAGTCACAGTAAGGCAACGCCACCCCCCCCTCCGGTCTCCCTTCCTGAGGGTCCCTCCTTCTCCCTGCTCCTGCTCCTCTTCCTCTTGCCCGGGGGCCGTCCCCCCTGCTGCCTCCATCCCAGCTCTGGATACGCCGGCGCCCTCGGCTCGTCTCTTCTCCTCGCTTCCTGCTGCCTCCCCCCTGTCTCCCTCGACTCTATCTCGGTCAGCCTCGCCAACTTTTTCGCAAAAGCTGGGTTCGCCGCCTCCATCGCTATTTCCTTGGCCGCCTTCTCCATCAAGCCCTCAAAGGAGAGCGGAGCCTTCCGGGTGAGGCTCATCTTGAAGAATCCTTCCCGCAGTCCCACTGTGAAAGCCATCTGGAGGGCGAAGCCCGGTACCTCCTGTATATCCAGAATCTCCTCTTGGAACCTATCCACGTACTGGGCCAGGGATTCATCCGCCTTCTGCTTGATCAAAAAGATCGATTCCGGGTTCTTCTTCCTCTTCTTAGATGTGGAGAATCGAAGTTGGAAACTTCTACTCAAGTCCTCGAAACAATATATCGAGCCTGCCGGGAGTTGATGGAACCAGTCCCTAGCTTTGTCTTTCAGAGTGATCGCGAAGAGGCGACACTTAAACGCGTCCGTCATGGGCCTGATTGAGACAGCGTCTTCGAACCACTGCAGATGATGGAGGGGATCGTCCTTCCCTACATAGTAATTCATCTCGGGCTCCCTGAAGCCCTCCGGGACCGGAGCAGACAGGACTAGCTCGCAAAAGGGGGACCCTCGCGCCGCCGATCTCGCCACCCCTACTCGCGCGACGACCTCCCCTGGCGCGATGGTACTCGCCGGACTTGGGAACAGCTCCCTTCCCGCCATGTCCCTCCCGGTCCCTTCCAGCATCACCTCCTTTCCCGGCCTTCTCCCCGGGGCGTCTTCTCCGACTCGCGCCGAGACGAGTTCCTCCTGAGTCGCGAGAGCTGGCACTGTGGGCAGTGGAGTTGAACAGTCTCCCTGCCGCGAGATCCCTTGCAATAGATCCATAATCCCCTTGATCGAAGCCAGGAACTCCGTTCTCCCTACATATCCCCCCTGATTATCTGACTCCCCTCCTTCTCCTTCTCCATGATCTCCCGCCATGTTGGTTGCTCAAGGTTCTTCTCTGAGGGCTGCGCTCCACGCTCACCGCACCAAAAATGTTAGAACCGGCTTTCCGGTCCCTCCTAGAGTTCGAAGCAGAATGCAACCCACACGTACTCTCCTTGCGCTACCGCCCTGACGAGAGTCAGCGACCTGGAAACAGACCGAAGGGACTCAACTTGGAGGTCCCACCTCTTACCCGGAAGAACTGTTAGTCTTCCCCTCCCTAGCCAGTGTTGAGCTAGGTGCCTGAGAGGGAAAAAGTGGGAAGGTTCAACAACAACCTTTTCTCAGGCACCTTATCGGTCTATTTATAGGTTTCTGAATCTGCTCTGCAAATATCATTTCCAAGCCGTCTCAAAATGACCAAAACACCCTGGACCGGGTCTGCTAATAGCCCAACTCCGCTGTTCTGGAGAGCTATACGCAGGCCTCCAGGGGTAAAAGAGTAAAACCATCTGGGGCCCAAAGGTAAAATCTCCCTTGTGGTTTAGAATTGGTAGAGCTGTTAGTCTCCTTCGGCGAGTGGGGGAGGTGCTGCCGGGCGAGACGGAAACCATGCTCGTCTCGCCGCCTTTCCGGCATGTGAGCTATCTCGCCTTCTTGGGTGACCCCGCCCACTAGAAGGTCTCGCCCCACTCCAGAGGTTGCTCCCTCTCGCCTCCTGTAGGCGGGCATCCTATCATCTCGCCAGTCATCCCTTCGCCCGCTGGACCGTCTCTCTCGCGAGCCCCAGGTTGTACACCCGTGTCGCAGGCCGTGTGCCCAGTCTCGACACAATGTCGCGATCAAAATGTCGACTTCCCGGCTGAGTGTCAACATAAGCTTGACACGCCCTGGGACACGCCCGTGTCCCAGGCCGTGTGCCTGCAGCCAGGAACCAAAACTGGCCCAAAACGTCCCCTGTCGCTCCTTTGAGTTTCGGGGCGTTACAACTCTCCCCCTCTTAAAAGAATTTCGTCTTCGAAATTATATAAAGGAAAGACATGTACAAAACCAAAATTTGTACCTGAGCGGAACAACTCCGGATACTCGTCAAGCATAGTCTGATCTCGCTCCCAAGAGAGCTCCTCACGACCGCAATTGTCCCACCGGACCTTTACCATCCTAATCTCTTTATTGCGTAGCCGCTTGACCTCCGAGTCCTCAATCCGCACGGGCTTGACCTTTGTCGTCAGCACACTATCCACCAGCACTTGATCAACCGCGATCACTTGCGTAGGCTCTTGCACCGCCTTTCGAAGCACCGAAATTTGGAATACATCATGTAATCCACCAAGCTCCACTGAAAGCTTCAACTGATAGGCCGCTTCACCGACTCGCTCCAGAACCTCAAACGACCCAAGGTACCTCGGGCTTAGCTTTTTCAATCGCCGCACCCGCGAGACACCCTTGAACGACTTGATCTTTAAGTATACATAGTCACCCACAGCGAACTCCACGTTCTTGTGCTTGGAATTATAGTACTTCGCTTGCCGGTCCTGAGCGATAAGCAACCTCTCTCGAATGGTTCTCACCAAAGAAGTAGCATCCTCCACTTCCGATCGCTTATACAACTTTGACTCACTCATTTCTAACCAAGACAACGACGTGCGACATTTTCTACCATATAGGGCCTCGAAGGACGCCATTTGAATACTCGTCTGGTAGCTGTTGTTATATGCGAACTCCACCAAATAAAGGTGGTCTTCCCATTGTTTTCCAAAATCCAAGACACACATGCGGAGCATGTCTTCCATGGTTCTATTGACCCTCTCGGTCTGCCCATCCGTTTGCGGATGGAAGGCTGTGCTGAATTTCAGCTTTGTTCCCAACATTTGCTGCACAAGCCTCCAATCATTGGACGTGAACCGCCCATCTCGGTAACTCACGATGCTGCGGGGCACACCATGAAGCCATACTATGTTATCCACATCAAGCTTTGCCAATTTCTCCACCGGATCATCCTTCCTATGCGGGAAGAAATGCGACACCTTCGTTAACCGATCAACAACCACCCAAATAGCGTCGTTCCCCTTTTGCGATCTTGGCAAACCGTGCACAAAGTCCATAGAGATGTCGTCAAATTTCCACTCCGGAATAGGCAAGGACTTAAGAAATCCTCCCGGCTTTTGGCACTCCGCCTTCACCAAGGCGAAAGTTTGGCACTTCGCTACGTATAGTTCCACATCCTTCTTCAAACCCGGCCACCAAAACAGTTTCTTCACATCATGGTACATCTTCGTGCTCCCCGGGTGAATCGAGTACTTGGTATAGTGTGCCTCGTACAACAACTCCACCCACAAATTACCTACACTTGGGACGCACAGACGACCGTCTTTCCAAAGTAATCCGTCCTCCACGACGAATTAGGAATTTGACCCATCCAGAGCCTCTAACATGAACTGCTTCATATGAGCATCCATATCCAAAGCCTGCCGAATACGATCAGCCAGGTCATATTGGACTTCAGTCCAATTCAGAACTGCTTCAACACTTGATTGCATGTCCACACAAACAATCTCCAACGCTTCCAACTCCCGCACCAACCGCTCATCATGCACCGATAGCCAATTGGCTTGAGCTGGGGCTCGGCGACTCAACGCGTCCGCAACCGCATTCCTCATACCAGGAATGTAGTGGATCTTTAATGTATAGTCCCCCAGGAACTCCATCCATCTACGCTGCCGCATATTCAGATCCTTCTGATCAATAAGATACTTCAGGCTCTTGTGATCGGTGTAGATATCAATCTTCACACCGTACAAATAGTGTCTCCACAGCTTCAAGGCAAAAATCACGGCCGCTAACTCCAAGTCATGGACCGGATAGTTCCTTTCATGCACTTTTAGCTGTCTCGAGCCATAAGCTATTACACTTCCGTGTTGCAGTAGCACGCAACCCAAACTGCTGCCCGAAGCATCACTCTAAATCTCATAGACTTCGGTCCCACTGACGAACTCAGCACAGGCACCGTGGTCAACCGACACTTCAACTCCTCAAAAGATCGCGCGCACTCCGGCGTCCAAACAAACTTATGCTCCTTCCTCGTCAAAGTAGTGAGAGGTAACGCTATCCGCGAGAAGTTCTCTATGAAGCGCCTATAATAGCCGGCAAGCCCCAGAAAACTCCGGACTTCCGCTACCGTAGCAAGCTCAGGCCACTCCCGTATCGCAACAATCTTCGCCGGATCCACAGCAATACCCTCTCCACTTACTATATGACCGAGGAACGCCACTGAGGATAGCCAAAACCCGCACTTCGAGAACTTGGCATACAACTGATTTATCCTTAGCGTCTCCAGAACCAAGTGAAGATGCTTGAAGTGATCTTCCTTACTTTGCGAGTACACCAAAATATCGTCGATGAAGACGATCACGAAATGGTCCAAGTACTCCCTGAAAGTCCTGTTCATCAAATCCATGAACACTGACGGCGCATTAGTCTGCCCAAACGGCATGACCGTAAACTCATAATGCCCGTATCTCGTACTAAATGCTGTCTTCGGGATATCACTCTCCCTTATTCGCAGCTGATAGTACCCAGCCTTGAGATCTAACTTCGAGTACACCGTCGACCCTACCAACTGATCAAAAAGATCATCAATCAGGGGGATCGGGTACTTGTTCTTCTCCGTCAACTTGTTGAGCTCCCGATAATCAATACACAGCCTCAAGCTTCCGTCCTTCTTCTTAACAAAGAGGACCGGTGCGCTCCAAGGCGAAGAACTCGGGCGCACATACCCTTGCTCCAACAACTCTTGCAGTTGAACTTTCAGCTCCGCCATTTCCTTAGGCGCTAGCCGATAAGGAGATCGTGACACAGGCTTTGCACCTGACACTAGCTCGATCGTAAAATCTATTTCCCGTTGAGGCGGGGCTCCAGGAAGATCTGCGGGGAACACATCAGGGTATTCCGATACCACTGAAATACAATCCAATGCGGGCTTCGGCTTTGCCACCTCCACTAGTGTAAAGAACAGTTCTGCACCGGCACGAACCGCCTTCACCACCTGAAGAGCTGACATCAACGTCTTGATCGACCCCTTTAAGCCTGTAAAAGTCGTCTCACGACTTGCTCCCAGCTTGACTTCCTTGCTACCGCATTCTATATGGGCCTGCTGCTCCGAGAGCCAGTCCATGCCAAATATGACGTCGAACTCCACCAACGGAAGTAAGGCGCCTGCATGTCGAACTGCTGATTCCCAATACGAATCTTAACATCGCAGATCCTATCCGCTCGCATCGAACACCCATTGGGCAACAACACATCCAACTTATCCTTCGCCATCGAAGAAGGGACTCCGATGCGTGATATGAATCCTTCAGACAAGAAGGAGTATGAAGCACCCGTATAGAAGAGTGCTCGTGCCGGATTTTCACAAATCAATACAAATCCTAAACAAGCATGGGTAAGGTAATATGTGCATAACAAGTATTTAAGGAAATTGACTTGCTATAAATTAAACCGTACCTGTCACCACATCAGCTTGTTTGATGACCTCCTGTTGGCCAAGATTATACACCCTTGTTTGGGCCGGAGCATAGTGGGACGCGGTCGACTCCACCGCCTTTCCCTTCTCTTCATAAGTTGCTCCCGACCTTCTCTCGGACTTAGGACGTCCGCTCCAACAGTCACGGGCAAAGTGCCCCGTCTTTCCACAAGTAAAACACGCGTCCGGGGCCCGACTCGTAGTCGCCCCAGAAGCACCATAAGGAGCTGGACCCGAAGTCCTATGCTTCTTGAAAGACCTCTGATAGACGGACTTTGAAGTAGTCGGCACATTGAATTCAGATTTCTTCTCACCCAAGCTTTTCTTTGCTTGTACATTCTTCATGTCCTTCTCCAGGGACCGGGCAGTATTGACCAAGGTTAAGAAACCCTGCGTCATTGGCCCCGAAAGTAGTAATCTCAACTCATCTCTCAAGCCTTCGTAGAATCGATTCGTCTTGCGCTCCTCATCCACAATAGTGGAGCTTGCATAACGACTCAGACGAGTAAACTCCTGGAGATATTCATCCACGCTCCTCTCACCCTGAACCAACTTCAGAAACTCATTCTCCAACGATATCTTCTGCGTCGAAGGGAGGTATCTAGCCAAGAAAAATCTCGAGAACTCTTCCATCGAGACATCACCAAGTTGCCTACCTCTCAATAAGTGCAACTCCAATCCTTCCCACCACATTCTCGCTTCACCGTCCAGAAGGAACGTAGCGATGGTGGTCATTTGCCACTCCTCCGTCTCCGTTGCTGTCATGACTCTCTTCACCCTGGAGAGCCAGTCTTCAACCTGAGATGGGGTTCCCAACCCCGAGAATAACGGAGGGTTAAAGCTCATTACATGCTTAAGCTGCCTCTCGGTTGCCCTCCTTGGCACCACCGGTTACACAACCACTTGCTCCACTCTCCTCGGCTCAGCCTCTTGAAGAGGTTCCTGCTCCATCACAGGAGCGGGCTGCTGCGTTTGCCTTGCAGGCTGCGTATTTATCACGGCCAACACCGCTTCAGCCACCAAGCGTATGTTCTCAGCCGATAGAGGTGTTGCAGGAGCAACATCTGGTGCACTGCTAGCCTTAGAAACTCGGCGTTCTGACGGCCCAACACCACTTCTGGTCATCTATAGTGGTACAAAACACCGTTAAGCGACCAAATAAAATTGCAAACAACAATTATAGGAAATCGCAGGTTCCTCAAACACGTGTATTTTCATTCCTAAGTGGACATTCATGGGTTCTTTTACCGTTATAACGATGACGCAGACAATGTGCTCACCACCCCTTAAAACGAATTCGCCAACGAATTCACTTTAAGCCCGACCAAAACCAGTAGTCTGATACCAAATTGTAACACCACATATCCATCGCATAGCATATAGTAGTAGGTCCGGCCGGGGCCCGACGCCACATACTACAGACAGACCGGGTGGTTACTCATGGAAACCATCCAACCAATCACAACGTCCTACACAGAGCATTCTAGCGGAAGCAGATTAATAAGGTTGCAAATAAGAACCCAGCACTATAGCATGAATGTCCACTAATCCAAAATAAGAATGTTACAAAATACACCAGTACAAGCCATAAGGCCTTACAAAAATTGTTCACTTGATATTACATGATTTACAAACCTCGGCACGCAGGCCGGTCATACATGAATAAAACAGTAAACACTTCCAATTAGGCCTTCGAGCGCCAGCTTCGCAAAAAGGGCTTTAGCCCGCTATTGACTGCTTGGTCCAGCAGCACCTGCAAACAACAAACCACCGCACGGTGGCAAAACAAGGCAACGGTCAGCAATGCTGACCAAATTATAACGATCCCGCCCACAACTCGGGGCGGTGATGCTCCTTCCCTGCATTTCATTAGCATAAGCGAGCAATATAAAAATATTCATTTCATCACAGACGTTGGCTCGCACAGCCACACGCCCCGTGCTCTCAGGTCACATTCTCGGTGAACCGGTCGATGTCACATCAATTAAAGCCATAGACATTCCGGCTCACCACCACCACTTTGACGGCCAAACCTATGAGCATTTTGTCTTCTTGGCCTGGGTCATGACAATTTAAGCCATAGACCGCCGAAGACCCCATCTATGCGAACGGCTCTAACCGAACGACATAGAACGGGTACGGTTCCATCTAACCCGTGCTCACATCGCAACGACAGTTTAAGCCATATGCGCGGGTCAAACTTCTCTCGAGTCCCATTTCCATTACAATTCACATAACCCGGTTATGTTCGAGTTGGCTCTCAGGCCACCAAGTTGGCAAGATCACGCATCCGCCCAGTTTTCCGGGTGCACCTTTGGGTTAATCCCCAAGGCTCCCTGTTGCAATCTACCGTGTAGAAAACCCGAAAAACAACCAATAGCACGGAGTCTTCCCCGGCATTATGCAATGCAACATCACCGATCCAGACCAACATGTCTGGGTAGGCTTCACACATCATACCTATGTCCGTTCTCGCTTACGGACTCTAAACAACGGGGAGTTCACCTATCTACCCGAAGGAACGCCTCCAACTCTCCGCAAACTCGCGAGAGCGGGCTTCCTATGCAAAGAAGGAGAGCTACTCATGCTCAAGAAGAGAATCGTTACCCTTGCGTTCCTCTTTGTCGCCATGGAAAAGTAAGCGGATGAAAAACACCGTACTAGCTTTGCTTCCGTGGATCCGGAGTCGGCTCGCGATTTGGAGCTTCGAAGCTCCTCCAATGGCCGGATCTAGCTCCTTCTTCCTTCCTTGGCTCTCCTCTCTCTCTAAGCTTTTAGAAAGATAACAACTTATGAAAAGTGAGGGTTTCCAAGTCCAATCCCGGGTATATCACTTCAGGAACAACCCCCAGCCGTTGGATCATCAATTAAAGAAATGAACGGCTTTGATTCGGGACTGAAATGCCCAATCTAGACCGCACACGGCCTGGCACACGCCCGCGTCCATGGCCGTGTGCCTCATTCGCCGTCAAAATCGGCTCGCCTGGAACAACACACGGTTATCGAACACGCTCGTGTTCGACCTGAAACGCACGGGTTCTAGGACACGCCCGTGTCCTTGCCCGTGTCACCTCAACACGCCTGGGCTCCTGGCCATGTACACGGTCTCGACACTCGACACTTCGTCGAGTGAAGATCGTCAACCTGATGACAGCCTTGGACACGCCCGTGTCCTAGGCCGTGTGCCTTGTCTCGACACATCGTAGATCAAAGTGTCGACTCCACGGGACGAGTGTCGACACGGGTTGACACGCCCTGCGACACGCCCGTGTCGCAGGCCGTGTGCCATGTCTCGACACTTCGTCGAACGCAGAGTGTCGACTTCGCGGGCTAAGTTGCCCTGCGACACGCCCGTGTCGCAGGCCGTGGGCCCAGTCTCGACACAATGTCGAGATCAAAATGTCGACTTCCCAGTTGAGTGTCGACATAAGCTTGACACGCCCTGGAACACGCCCGTGTTCCAGGCTGTGTGCCTGCAGCCAGAAACCAAAACTGGCCCAAAACGTCCCCCGTCGCTCCTTTGCGTTTCGGGGCGTTACACTAAGACCGGGAGGAGAAGTGTCGTTACCTTCCGACTCCTCTTCCTTGCCATGGCAAAGTAGCCGGATGAAAACCTTCGCAACGATCTAGCCTACACGGATCTGGAATCGGCTCGCGATTTGGAGCACCGAAGCCTCTCCTACAGCCCAAACCTTCCTTCACTTTCTTCCTTGCTCTCCCTTCTCTCTAGAATGTAGTCAGAGAAAAGCTTGAAGAAGAATGAGGGTTTACAACCCTATTCTCGGACTTAACTCCCCAAGAGCAGTCCTGAACCATCTGATCCTAAAATCAGGGAAAGAAAGGCCACGATCCGACTGAAAAATAAAACACCTGGGTCGAACACGGCCTGGCACACGCCCGTGTCCAGGGCCGTGTCCCTCATTCGCCGTCACAAATCGACGCGCCTGAAACAGCACACGGGCATCCGACACGCCCGTGTTCGCCCTGACACGCCCGTGTCCCCACGGACACGGCCGTGTGGTGGGCCGTGTGCCTCCTTCGACGCAGCCCAAAAAACAACCCGAGAACTACACGGGTACTGGACACGCCCGTGTCCTTGCCCGTGTCTACCTCAACACGCCTGGGCTCCAGTCCATGTTCACTGCCTCGACGTTTCGTCGAGCGAAGATCGTCGACCAAGCGGGACACGCCCTGTGACACGCCCGTGTCACAGGCCGTGTGCCCCTGTCTTGACACTCGACACTCGTCGAGTGAAAATCATCGAGCGAAGTTCGTCGACTGACTAACACGGCCTTGGACACGCCCATGTCCTAGGCCGTGTGCCTTGTCTCGACACATCGTCGAGCGCAAATCGTCGACTCCCCGGGCCGATCGTCGACACAGGCTCGACACGCCCTGAGACACGCTCGTGTCGCAGGCCGTATTCTCTGCTCAACGATCGTCGACTCCAAAATCGTCGACTTCACGACCAAAACGTCGACTGGAGCCTGACACGCCCTGGGACACGCCCGTGTCCCGGGCTGTGTGCCCCTGCTAAAAACCAAAAAAATTGCCAGAAACGCAAATTGACCCTCTCTCAAATTTTGGGGTGTTACAACTCTCCCTCCTTAACAGACTTTCGTCCCGAAATTACAAAACAAAAGGGAACAAAGCTTAAATGGTACCTGAAATGAAGAGTTCTGGATACTCTTCTAGCAGGGCCTGTTCTCGCTCCCAAGAGAACTCTTCTCGACCGCAGTTGTCCCATCGAACTTTCACGAGTTTGACCTCTTTATTCCGCAAATGCCGAGTCTCCGAATCTTCTATAGCAATCGGACGGACTCGCATGCTCAAGTCTTCCTCTATCGGCACTGTTGGGTACATTGGTTCAAATGTACCTGATTTGAAGAAGCCTCACCCAACTCAATGATATACATCAAAATGTATTTGATGTATTTTGAGTTTACTTGTGCAGGTTAAGTATTTATAGGAAAGAAGAAAAAGTTTCTAAGTCCATGTGTCGACACCCAGAGGGAAAGTGTCGACACTTAAGAAGACCTGTGTCGACACCCAGACAAGCAGTGTCGACACTTGGAGTCATTGTGTCGACACCAGGGATGCTGAGTCGACACCAGACAGAAAGTGTCGACACAAGGAGCTGTGTCGACACTCAGTGAAGAAAAGTGTAGTGAAGCAGTGTCGACACTTAGCAGTTGTGTCGACACCCAGTTAAACTGTGTCTACACTAGAAAGTGTCGACACTTGGAGGCTATGTCGACACTCAGAAAAGTCAGCAGAGACTAAGTACAAGTGTCGACACCCAGAACAATGTGTCGACACTCAGCAGAAGAGTCAACACTTGAAGTAAGTGTCGACACCCAGAACAATGTGTCGATACTTAGCTAAAGGCTCAACACTTGAAGAAAGTGTCGACACAAGGAGCTGTGTCGACACTTAGCAAAGTTCAGAAATTTCTAAGTACAAGTGTCGACACTAAGTAGATGTGTCGACACTCAGCCAGAGTCTCGACAGAAGAAGAAAGTGTCGACACAAGAAGCTGTGTCGACACTCAACAAGTATCAACACTGAAGACATGTGTCGACACCATGAAGCAGTGTCGACACTTAACATATTCAACACATGAAGATGTGTCGACACAAAAGTGTTGTGTCGACACTTAGAAGAATTCAGCAAAATACTGAAGTACAAGGACTTGTGTCGACACACATTATCAGTGTCAACACATGAAGAAGAAGCAGTGTCGAGATATAAAATCTACAACACAAGGAGTTGTGTC
Source organism: Platanthera guangdongensis (assembly GCA_039583875.1). NCBI lineage: Eukaryota > Viridiplantae > Streptophyta > Magnoliopsida > Asparagales > Orchidaceae > Platanthera > Platanthera guangdongensis. Next base: position 95,682,550 of record CM077160.1, on the reverse strand, counting down.
GACACCTTGTAGACTAGTGTCGACACTTAGACAACTTGTGTCGATACTTGGTCTATAAGTGTCGACACTTAAAGACAGAAAGTCTCGACACTTAAAGACAGAAAGTCTCGACACTTTCAGACAGTTACAGAATTTTCAAGAACTGACTGGATGACTTGACAGCTGCCATTCCAGCCGGTCTACTGCACCTGTCAGAGTTTTCAGAATTCAATTATGAACCGGACCAGCCGGTTACCATGAAGAAGGCCTATAAATAGGCTTATGCTGTCTACAGAATGTTGTTGTTCAGACAAGTAATACAAAGAAGATCTAGCTATCAAGTGAAGATCTAAGAAGTTGGAGAGAGAGAGCTCCATCCAAGAAATCAGTTGTTGGAACCAGGCTGAGAAGAAGGGTTCAGATTTATTCTGAATCCTAAGTAGCAGAGATCAAGGATCAACTGCAGAAGAGGTCAATCTTATTGAGTTCTACATTCAAGAAGCTTTGAAGAAAGCCAAGTCAGATTGATTTCAGCTGAGTTCTTACAAGAATTCATCAAGAAACTCACAACTCTTCTCTCTTGTTTCTGAGTTGATTGAGTATATATTTTGTATTCATTTTATCTTGTAGGATCCTTAGGGATCTGAGTCTTGTAAGCATGTAATTATAAAGGCTGAGTGTAGGGCTTGAGTGCCTGAGTGTAAGAGATTGAAATCTCTGAGTGTAGGCCTTGGTGGCTGAGTGTAGGCCTTGGTGGCTGAGTGTAGGCCTTGGTGGCTGAGTGTAGGCTTTGTGAAGAAGCTGAGTTGAAGGGCCTTGGGCCTGAGGTGTAGGAGCCTGTTTTGGGTTCTGAGATAGTGGAGGAGTTTGGCCGAATCTAGTACACTGTTAGATAGGCGAAGGGGGAAAGTGGATGTACCCAAATCTTGGGGAACCACTATAAAACTGTGTGTCTACTGTGTGTTGTGGTTTGCTGTGATTGCTGTGTGATTGCTGTGCAAAAGTAGATATAAATCTGTGTTAGAAACTGATTGCTGCTATAAAAAGGTAAAAAGATTCAAGTCACCTATTCACCCCCCCTCTAGGTGTTTAGGTACAATATCTTTCAAGTGGTATCATAGCCAGATTACTCAAAAAGGGACATAACTGTCTGAGTAGATCCTGTTGGCAGATTCAGTCTAAGTCAATTACAGAATCAAGAAAATCAAGAACCATTGGTTCCACTGAGAATTATAAGGAATTGGGATCCATGAAGCTACCCAAATGTAGGAAAGAGATCTTTAGAATCTGGATGGAAAGGGTGAGGCTGTTTATGGAAGCCTCAGACCCTAGGATTTATATCACAGTAAAGGAAGGGCCATATGTGCCCATGAAGGTGTCAGTCTTAGATGCAAATCAGAGAACACCTAAGGATTTCTCTGAAATGACAAAGGATGAAATTGTTCTAGCCACTATGGATAAGAGGGGCTCAGAACATCATAGTGAGTGCCATAGATGATGCAACTTTTCAGAATCTGATACACTGTAAGACAGCTAAAGAGATGTGAGATACTCTTATTGTGTATATGGAGGGTTCTGAAGAAGTAAGGCAAGACAGAAAATCCTTGCTAAATCAAGAATATGAAAGTTTTAGACAAGGTAAGGCAGATAGCATAACTGAATGCTATAAAAAGTTCTATAGGATTGTGAATGAGCTCATGTCTTATGGCAGAGAGTTCAGTAATTATGAACTCAATGATAAGTTTCTAAGGTCCCTAACAAAAGATTGGGATACCAAGATCTGTGCCATCAGGGAAATGACAAAGTTGGGAGAAATTCCTCCACCAACACTATTTGACAAACTGCTGTCCTATGAAATGCAGTTAATGGTGAGGAAAGAAGAGGATAAATCAACAAGAAGTGAACACAAAGAAAGGACAGTGGCCTTCAAAACAGAAGCCCCCAGAAAGTACAGAGGTAAATCACCAACTCCACCACCAAAAGTAGTTGAAACTGAGTCAGAAGATTCAGAAAGTAGAAAGTCTGAAAGCAGTGAAAGTGATGAGGACTTTGCTGCCTTTACAAGACATTTCCAGAAATTCTTAAGGAAGAAACAGTGGAGGACAAGGCCATCTACTTCACAAGGAAAAGAAGACTTTTATCAGAATAAAAAGTCTTCAAAGAAAGATAGGAAAAAGACTAAGTCTAGCAAGGCAACTCTTTCAAAAATAGTTTGCTATTGCTGTAATAGACACGGTCATGTTGTTGCAGATTGTCCAGAGAAGAGGAAGGAGTCTAGTGACAAGAAAAGGACTCAATACAAGGTCAAGAAAGAAAAGTCTTTTGTTGCCAAAAAGGACAAGAGCCTGTCAGATTTATCTTCATCAGAAACTGAGTCAGATGCTGAGGCATATATAGGACTGTTTGCTGAGGAAGAAGAAGAAGAGTTCATGCAGATTATGAATTCTATATATGAACAAGAAGACAGTCAGTCTCAAGTACTAATGGCATTGACAGAAAGTGACAAAATCTTGGAGCAGCCAGGACCTAGTAAGGTACAACATTGTTCTTTTAGTTCAATTTCTTGTGCCAGTACAGAATCAGATTCATCATCATCAAGTGATGAGAGTGCATCTGAGTCTGAAGAGGATATTCATCAGTTGATAGATGAATACTAAGTTCTGTTGCAAGCTTATAAGAAGAGCAAGTCCCTAGCCAAAAGTCAGGCTAAGGAAATTGCTAATCTTAAGGCTACTGCAACTGATTTTGAGAAGTTGTTTGATCAAAAGCTTAATGAGATAGCCAGACTGAAGCACATAACTATGATTCAGATGGGGACTATATCATTTAAGAATGATCAAATCAAGAGTCTGGAGATTAATCTTCAGAAGGAGAAAGACTTAGTTGCTAGGTTTTCTAAACCAAAGTCTGTTTTACCCATAATTGATGAATTTGTTCATCACAAAGGTAAAGCTGGACTGGGGTTTACTAGACCTGCAAGGACTGTTCAGTCCAAGTCCAAGTCCAAGGGCAAAGCCCCAACTCTCAACAAGTCTGCTGTAGATAAAACAACAAAGACTGTACCTAAGCAAAGGTACAATAAGTTTGAGTGTTGGTGCTGTGGCAAGGTAGGACACTTTGCAATGGACTGTTGGCACAATGCTAGTGCCAAAGTGAGTAGCAAACTGCCTGTGAGAAAGCCTGCAGGTAGCTTTGTTAGGATGCAAACTAACCAGTACCAAGGACCCAAGAATTCTTTGGGTTCTAAGGTTCACTAATCTATTTTGCAGGTGAGTCCAAGTGGCCATGCCCCTATATGGTACTTGGACAGTGGATGTTCCAGACATATGAATGGATCAAGGGAATTACTAAAGGACTACACACCTATAAAGGATGGTCCAAAAGTCACCTTTGGTGGTTTTGAAAAAGGAATCATCAAAGGGTTTGGTAACATTTCTAGTAACTTAGTTACCATTACTCAAGTGGCTTATGTTAAAGGTTTGAAACACAACCTAATTAGTATAAGTCAATTAAGTGATGTAGGATATGGACATCTCATTTGTTAAGGATGATTGTCATATCAAGAGATCAAATGATCAAGAGATAATTTTGACAGGTTATAGAAAGAGGAATGTCTACTGCCTAGACATTATGTGTGAGACCAATGGTTCTCAAGTATGTCTTGTAGCTGATGAGACAGTCTCTCATTGTGTCAAATGGCACAAGAGGCTAGCCCATCTAAACTACAAGACAATTGGCAAACTCTTTAGCAAAGAGTTAGTGAGGAATGGTCCTCAAGTTAAGTGTATTAAAGATGGTATTTGCTCAGCTTGTCAAAAGGGCAAGCAGACTAGATCCACTTTTAGAAGCATTGAAAACAAAGATGCTGTGAGGTGCTTATACCTATTGCATATGGATCTCTTTGGTCCAATGCCAGTTCACAGCCTAGGAAGGAAGGTCTATACCTTTGTAGTTGTAGATGACTACTCAAGGTTTTCCTGGGTGTTCTTTCTTAGACAGAAATCTGAAACACCCAATGTCTTCTATAGCTTTGTTAGACAAATAGTACAGTGGTCAAAATAAGAAGTGACCATGGTACTGAGTTTCAGTCTGATAGCATGACAAAACTATGTGAAGAATTTGGGATATTTCAAGAGTTTTCTTCACCAAGAACACCTCAGCAAAATGGCATTGCTGAAAGGAAGAATAGAACCTTGATTGAGGCTGGTAGGACCCTATTAAGTGATACATCACTACCAGAATACTTTCGGGCTGATGCAGTGAATACTGCATGCCATGTTATTAATAGGGCTACCATTACTAAAAGCCTCAACAAGACCCCGTATGAGGTTGTGAAAGGCAGGAAACCAAACCTATCCTACTTCAGGATCTTTGGTTGTAAGTGCTTTATACTTAACAATGGAAAGTCTTACTTGACTAAGTTTGCTGCCAAGTCCCAAGAGGGAATTTTTGTTGGGTACAGCAACAATAGTAAGGCTTATAGAGTCTACAACTTGTCAACTCAAGTTGTAGAAGAGACTGTACATGTAGTATTTGATGAAACTAGACTTATTAACAATGCGTTGTCTAGTAGTGTATGCAGCTCCTCAGGTATAACTAAGAAGATGGACAAACTCACTATAGAAGAAGAACCTACTGCAAGACAGCAAGTAGAAGACAGTGGCTGTTGTCCAGGGGGAGTACTACATGTACCTCATGCAGAAGAAGTACAAGGAGTACAACAAGATGAAGAAGTAGTAGAAGTTCAACCTGAAGTCAGGATGCCTCCAGCCAATAGGCATCTAAGAGATCATCCAGCTGAGCAAATCATTGGTGATCCAAGACAAGGGGTACAGACAAGGAGCAGAAATCTGAATGCAGCAATCTACTCCAGCTTTCTATCCCAAGTTGAACCAAAGAAGATTGAAGAAGCCATTCTAGACCCTCATTGGATTGAGGCAATGCAAGAAGAACTCAATCAGTTCAAGAGGTGCAAGGTCTGGGAGCTTGTTCCTAAACCTAAAGACCACAACATAATTGGGACCAAGTGGATCTATAGGAACAAGATGGATGAACATGGAGTCATTATTAAGAACAAAGCAAGATTGGTTGCTAAAGGATATAGGAAGGAAGAAGGTATTGATTTTGATCAAACCTTTGCTCCAGTAGCTAGACTGGAAGCCATAAGAATGTTCCTGGCCTATGCAACCTTTCAAGGATTTAAAGTTTACCAAATGGATGTCAAGTCAGCATTTCTGAATGGTAATCTTAAAGAGCAAGTCTATGTGGAACAGCCATCAGGTTTTGTTGATTCAACTCTACCTAATCATGTCTATAGACTTAGGAAAGCTTTATATGGGTTAAAGCAAGCCCCTAGGGCTTGGTATGAAACCCTGTCTAGTTTCCTCATTGAGAATAAGTTCAGAAGGGGGGAAAATAGACAAGACTCTATTCCTTAGGGAATCCAGAGGCAAAGTAATACTAGTCCAAATATATGTAGATGACATTATATTTGGGTCTACTGAAAGTAGCCTTTGCAAAAAGTTTGCAAAACTAATGCAAGGTCAATTTGAGATGAGTAGTATGAGAGAGCTAAAGTTCTTCTTGGGTCTCCAAGTAAGATAGACTGAGAATGGATTATCCATATGCCAGTCCAAGTTCACCCTAGAACTCATAAGGAAGTATGGTATGGATTCATCCAGTACCATGAAGACTCCTATGGGGTCAAATATGTCTCTTAGCAAGGATGATGTAGGGAAACCTGTAGATGAGTCTTTGTATAGAGGGATAGTTGGCTCCTTATTATATTTGACTGCAAGTAGACCAGATATCATGTATGCTACATGTGTCTGTGCAAGGTATCAATCATGCCCTAAGGAGTCTCATTTGACAGCAGTCAAGAGGATATTGAGATATCTAAAGGGCACTCCTTATCTAGGCCTCTGGTACCCTAGGAATGGGGATATTGAACTAACAGGTTATTCAGATGCAGACTTTGCAGGATGCAAAGAAGACAGAAAAAGCACTACTGGAACCTGTCAATTCCTAGGTGGAAGACTAATTTCATGGAGTAGCAAGAAGCAAACAAGTGTGGCTATCTCCACAGCAGAGTCAGAGTATATGGCTGCAGGAAGTTGTTGTGCTCAACTTCTGTGGATACAACATCAGCTTGAGGACAATGAATTTCAGGTAAGTAGAACTCCACTCTTTTGTGATTCTACAAGTGCTATATCAATTGTACATAACCCTGTTTCTCATAGTAGAACTAAACATATTGAGATAAAATATCATTTTCTTAGGGAGCATGTAGAGAAAGAAGATATATTACTGGAATATGTTAAAACTGATAATCAATTAGCTGCTATGTATACTAATCCCTTAGAAGAAACTAAGTTCAATAGGTTTAAAATTGAACTAGGAATGATAAACTTAGATTAAGTTTATAGCATTGGAAATGACTAAGTAAAAAGGTGTCGACACACAGAGATTTCTGTGTCGACACAGAAAGTTGGTGTCGACACTTCAGTGAAACGGTGTCGACACATCTAGGAAGTTGGTGTCGACACTTCAGAATATTGGTGTCGACACATGACCAGTAGGTGTCGACACATCCAAGGTGGTTTCGACACTTAGGCTTTACTCAGCATTATCTAAGTAAAGTCTAGACAAAATGTCAAGTTAAGTGATGTCGACACATAAACTTGTGTCGACACATATAATCTGTTGACTAAACTTGTGTCGACACATATGTGTCGAGACATTATAAGTCAGTGTCGACACTTATCGACAGTGTCGACACAATTTAAGTTAGTTGCCCGCCTTTTCATCTTCAAAACTAGAAAGGTATAAATAGGATTTTGCCTTTGTCTGTCGACACGCTTTCAAAAGTTTCGAGACCAAAACTTGTGTCTCGACACCTCTCTTCTCTCAGTTCAAATTCTTCAAACCCTAATGGCGCCAAAGCTTGAGGAGAACGTCAACGAAGGGTATGAACTGGTGTGCGACGCATTTGTTGATACAGACCCAGAGATCAAGAACGTGATAACCCTAGTTGCAGACTCAGGGCTGGAATTTCTTGTTTCTGAACCAACAAAGATCTGGAAGAAGGAAGTACTGGAATTCCTTAATAGAGCAACCCTAGACGACACTGGATTCAAGATCAAGTCCAGGGTCCATGGTGAAAAGGTGAAGGTGTCACCTAAAAGTTTGAGGAGAGTACTACAGTTACCAAGAACTAAAGAAGAAGATGAAGTTACTGCTTCAAAGACCAGAGAAGCTCTAACTTGGTGTGGACTAGATTCTAAAATGAAAATAGGATCGGTATTCAATAGAAAAGGCATGAACAGCCAAGGGAAATTCATGTCAGAAATTGTTGGCAAAATCATTTTAAGCAAACCTGGAGGGCATGATAGTGTATCTGCCCATATGTTCAGCATTATGACCAGGATAATCTTCAATCTGAAAACTGACTAGTCTGTAGTGATCTTTGAGAAGATCAAGGAAAGCCTGAAGAAGCCCAACTTGGGCAGGATCTTAAGTCTATACCTTGCTGGAAGTATTCCAGAGGTAATGAGTCAAGCTGCTGGAACAAAAATAAATCATATGAGGAAAATGGATATGAGGATATTCTCTAGATGGGACATGATATTGTCTAAAGAGATGCCAACACCTGAGAAGATCACTTCTGAGAAGGAAATTCCACTAAAGAAGCAGAGGAAAGCTGCCCCAGTGGCTCAGGTTTCCACTAGCAGCTCTGCAAGTGGTCTTCACACCTGATGAGAATGAAGAAGGAACTGCTGTAAAGTCTCCAGCTCCTCAAGATGTTGCTGAAATCTAGGGGGAGCCACTAGTAGTGGAAGAGTCCACTCAACTGGAGAGTGAGCAAGCTACAAACACAATTCTAGAGGTACTCACTGAGCTTAATGCTTTACATTTTCCTTTAAAGGATACTGATTTGTCTGATGTTTATCAGCAACCACAGACTGATAGTCAAGTTCCAGATGTTGTCATGGAAGACACTTCTGTTACAGCTCAAGTTGTTTCTGATCTAGTGGTAGATGAGCCAAGAATTTCTCCAGCTCATTATCCACAAGAATACACAATGGAAGATCTGTTCCTTAACCTGGATAAAACTGATTTTGACAAAGAAACTGCTGCTGAAAAGGAGAATGCTCCAGTTGAGGGGAAGCAAGTAGTACATGTTAAAGAGCCTGCAAGGCAAGAGACTGAGAAGGCACCAGATATGCAGAAGGAGTTACCCCCAAGCCCTAAGGAGAGGGTAGAAATTGCTAGCTCCTCAGCTTCTGAAGATGAGGAAGCTGAAAGGGCAAAGAAAAAGAAATTTCAAGTATTCAGAAGAAGGAGCCAGAGTTACAAAAAGGCTTTGCAAACTGTTGCTCCACAGCCTATATCACTACCAGCTCCTACTGTTGATTATAGTGATCTCATGGTTGCAATGCAAATCAAGCTTGATGAGCACAGGCAGGCCATTGAAAAGTATGTGGATGAAGAGCAAAAATCATTGCAATTTGATTTGGCCCAGGATATAAAGTCAATAAGATTTGAAATTAATCTTAATAAGAAGGAGATGACAGACTGCTTCCATAAGGGAGGGAATACAGTGGTGTACTTGGCTACACATCAGGAGAAGATAAAAGCACAGGTTGATGACTTTGCAGTCAAGCAAGGATATGTACTTGAAAATCAAATTAGGATGAATGATAATTTGACTGCATCTCACAATGCCATAGTCACAGAGCTGAAGAATCTAGCTGCAGGGCAGACTCCAGTTACAGCAAAAGTAGATTTTGACAAAGTATTCCAAGAAGAAATAACAGCTGTTAAGACTGCCATCCAAGATTCTCAAAAGTTGATAACTGACAAACTCCAAAGTTTAAAACCTTTCTTTAAAGATGGAGTTAATTATTTGGATAATCAAGTGAGATTTCAGAAAGATGATGTCAGAGATCATATAGAAAGAGAAGTCATAAAGGGGAATAGAGTTTTAGTCAAAGCCAGCTCTGATCATGCCAAGTGGATATCAAATTCTATTAGAGCAACTCTTGGTTATCCTCCTCTTTGTGATGATGATAATGTTGCTGAATCTGGAATACATCATGCATATCTTGGAGGTGAGCAACCTGAAGTAGCTCAAGTTATATATCATCCACCAGATTTTGACATGATACATGCTGATATACAGTCCATGTATAGCCCACCTGGGGGCAAGGACAATGTCATTGTTGAGAACCAAGGTCCAGCGGGATTGGGTGTGTGTGGGACCGCATATTTGGGCTTCCCCATCGCGTTCCAGGTCTGGGTGTTGACCCCGGTGGGCCCCCCGTGTGGCGGAATATCCCCGCCATCCCGTGGATGGATTAGTCCCACATTGCCTGCAGCGGGTGGTCCTTGGTGTTTATGTACCCCCGTCCCCCCTTACCATAACCTCGGGGTTTTGGGAAGATGTGTGGTGATGGGTGGTTTCCACATGGTATCAGAGCCATCCCGCTGCGGGGGTGTGTTGAGAACCAAGGTCCAGCGGGATTGGGTGTGTGTGGGACCGCATATTTGGGCTTCCCCATCACGTTCCAGGTCTGGGTGTTGACCCCGGTGGGCCCCCCGTGTGGCGGAATATCCCCGCCATCCCGTGGATGGATTAGTCCCACATTGCCTGCAGCGGGTGGTCCTTGGTGTTTATGTACCCCCGTCCTCCCTTACCATAACCTCGGGGTTTTGGGAAGATGTGTGGTGACGGGTGGTTTCCACAGTCATTATAGAGAAAGTTGTTCAGCCAGTCTCTGAAGCTATGCAAGAAGCTATGCAGAAAGAAGAAGAGACCAGATTGTCTAAAAAGAGGTTTAGGGAGCAAGCTGAACAGAGACCAGACTTTGAGCAGTGGAGCTCCACCTCTAGGAACATTATTTTGACTGCATGGAAAGCTGCAAAAGATAACATTCAAGACAGGAACATGGGGTTTTCTGAGGCTGAATGGAGAAAGCATGAGATAAGGCAGGAGGCTATAGTCCAATACAGAAGAAAGGCCAAGATGGGAAAGCTACCTCCTACTGCCCAGGAGCCTAGCAAGTACTTTCCCAAGCCTTATCATTATTTTGAAAGGCAAAAGATCAAAGCTGAAGAGCTTAAGAAGAAGGAGCTGAAAGGGAAGAAGCCTACTGAAACTGAAGATGCTGAAGCTCCTATGCAAGCCAAGATACAGTCAGGAAAAGGAATAGTGATCAAAGATGTAGAACAAAAATAGCATAGAAATTTTTCTTAAGTTTACTATGTAATCTTTTGGTGTAAAGCATTCTGTAAACTTTAGAATTATGAATATGACAAGCTATTAGAACAATATCTGTGTGATAAATTTGTTGTGTAATAAATTTGTTTCATAATTGTTCTGTGATGATGTCTATGTATACATGTGTGATTGATACATGTTTATGTTTTCCCTGCTATATATAATCCTGCTTTACATCATTTTGTAATTTTTATTATGAATGGTGTATATCATTGACTAAGGGTTATGACTTCTCCAAATAGGGGGAGATTGTTGGGTACATTGGTTCAAATGTACCTGATTTGAAGAAGCCTCACCCAACTCAATGATATACATCAAAATGTATTTGATGTATTTTGAGTTTACTTGTGCAGGTTAAGTATTTACAGGAAAGAAGAAAAAGTTTCTAAGTCCATGTGTCGACACCTAGAGGGAAAGTGTCGACACTTAAGAAGACCTGTGTCGACACCCAGACAAGCAGTGTCGACACTTGGAGTCATTGTGTCGACACCAGGGATGCTGAGTCGACACCAGACAGAAAGTGTCGACACAAGGAGCTGTGTCGACACTCTGTGAAGAAAAGTGCAGTGAAGCAGTGTCGACACTTAGTAGTTGTGTCGACACCCAGTGAAACTGTGTCTACAGCAGAAAGTGTCGACACTTGGAGTCTGTGTCGACACTCAGCAAAAGTCAACAGAGACTAAGTACAAGTGTCGACACCCAGAACAATGTGTCGACACTCAGCAGAAGAGTCAACTCTTGAAGTAAGTGTCGACACCCAGAACAATGTGTCGACACTTAGCTAAAGACTCAACACTTGAAGAAAGTGTCGACACAAGGAGCTGTGTTGACACTTAGCAAAGTTCAGAAATTTCTAAGTACAAGTATCGACACTAAGTAGATGTGTCGACACTCAGCCAGAGTCTCGACAGAAGAAGAATGTGTCGACACAAGGAGCTGTGTCGACACTCAACAAGTATCAACACTGAAGACATGTGTCGACACCAAGAAGCAGTGTCGACACTTAACAGATTCAACACATGAAGATGTGTCGACACAAAGATGTTGTGTCGACACTTAGAAGAATTCAGCAAAATACTGAAGTACAAGGACTTGTGTCGACACACATTATCAGTGTCGACACATGAATAAGAAGCAATGTCGAGATATAAAATCTAAAACACAAGGAGTTGTGTCGACACCTTGTAGACTAGTGTTGATACTTAGACAACTTGTGTCGACACTTGGTCTATAAGTGTCGACACATAAAGACAGAAAGTCTCGACACTTTCAAACAGTTACAGAATTTTCAAGAACTGACTGGATGACTTGACAGCTGCCATTCTAGCCGGTCTACTGCACCTGTCAGAGTTGTCAGAATTCAGTTATGGACCGGACCAGCCGGTTACCATGAAGAAGGCCTATAAATAGGCTTATGCTGTCTACAGAATGTTGTTATTCAGACAAGTAATACAAAGAAGATCTAGCTATCAAGTGAAGATGTAAGAAGTTGGAGAGAGAGAGCTCCATCCAAGAAATCAGCCGTTGGAACCAGGCTGAGAAGAAGGGTTCAGATTTATTCTGAATCCTAAGTAGCAGAGATCAAGGATCAACTGCAGAAGAGGCCAATCTTATTAAGTTCTACAATCAAGAAGCTTTGAAGAAAGCTAACTCAGATTGATTTCAGCTGAGTTCTTCCAAGAACTCATCAAGAAACTCACAACTCTTATCTCTTGTTTCTGAGTTGATTGAGTATATATTTTGTATTCATTTTATCTTGTAGGATCCTTAGGGATCTGAGTCTTGTAAGCCTGTAATTATAAAGGCTGAGTGTAGGGCTTGAGTGCCTGAGTGTAAGAGATTGAAATCTCTGAGTGTAGGCCTTGGTGGCTGAGTGTAGGCCTTGGTGGCTGAGTGTAGGCCTTGGTGGCCGAGTGTAGGTTTTGTGAAGAAGCTGAGTTGTAGGGCCTTGGGCCTGAGGTGTAGGAGCCTGTTTTGGGTTCTGAGATAGTGGAGGAGTTTGGCCGAATCTAGTACACTGCTAGATAGGCGAAGGGGGAAAGTGGATGTACCCAAACCTTGGGGAACCACTATAAAACTGTGTGTCTACTGTGTGTTGTGGTTTGCTGTGATTGCTGTGTGATTGCTGTGCAAAAGTAGATATAAATCTTTGTTAGAAACTGATTGCTGCCATAAAAAGGTAAAAAGATTCAAGTCACATATTCACCCCCCTCTAGGTGTTTAGGTACAATATCTTTCAGGCACCGATGCCGGCTCAATCACCACACTAGCCTCCACCAAGGATTTCCTTAAAATGGAGACATGGAAGACGTCGTGCAATCCACTCAGCTCCGCGGACAACGCCAACCGATAGGCTGCTTCTCCCACCTGTTCAACAACTTCAAAAGGCCCCAAAAACCTTGGCCTCAACTTCTTGAGTCGGCGAATCCGTCAGACGCCTTTGAATGGTTTGATCTTCAAATAGACCCAATCACCTACCGCATACTCCAACTTCCGGTGACGAGCATTAAAGTACTTTGCTTGCCGGTCTTGCGCCACCTTCATACGCTCTTGAATGGTCCGTACCAACTCACAAGCGTCAACCACCGCCTCCTTTCCCAAAATTTTGGTGTCTCCGGATTCTGCCCAAGACATCGGTGTTCGACACCGTCTCCCATACAAAGCTTCGTATGGCGCCATTTTTATACTTGCTTGAAAACTGTTGTTGTACGCGAATTCCACCATGAAGAGGTGATCCTCCCACTTCTTGCCGAAGTCAAGAACGCACATTCTCAACATATCCTCCATAGTACGGTTCGTTCTTTCAGTTTTCCCATCAGTTTGAGGATGGAACGTCGTACTGAACTTTAGCTTCGTGCCCAAACTCTTCTGAACCAATCTCCAGTCCTTGGACGTAAATCGTCCATCTCGATCGCTGACTATGCTCTTAGGAATCCCATGCAGTCGCACAATGTTGCAAACATACAACTCAACCAGCTTCTCCACGCCATCCTCTTTCCGATTTGGGATGAAGTGGGCCACCTTGGTTAAGCGGTCCACGATCACCCAAATAGCATCATTACCCTGCTGCGATCTAGGAAAACCATGTACAAAGTCCATGGAGATATCATCAAATTTCCATTCAGGGATTGGAAGGGGCTTCAGGAACACGCCCAGCTTCTGACATTCGGCCTTCACCAAGGCACAAGTTTGGCAACGATTCACATACAAAGCTACGTCCCTCTTCAGCCCCGGCCACCAAAAGGATTTCTTCATATCCAAGTACATCTTCGTACTGCCCGGGTGAATGGAGTATTTTATGAAGTGAGCCTCAAACATCAACTCCTCACGGAGTTTGCCAAACCGCGGTATACAAACCCTTTCGTCCTTCCTCAGAATCCCATCAATCATCTCCCAGGCGCTGCTCTCGCCCGTTTGAGCCTCCAACACAAATGGTTGAAACTCCACATCCATCTGAGTCGCTTCCCGAATGCGATCGGTCAAGTCATTCTGCACTTCAATCCAGTTCAATCGAGCCATGCTGGACTCGCCTCTCGCAACACATTCCAAACCAAGGGACTCCCATTCCCGTACCAACCGCTCATCATGAGCTTCGATCTAATTCCCTTGCCCTGAGTACTTTCTACTCAAAGCATCCGCCATCACATTGGCTTTACCTGGCGTATACTGAATCGCCACCTCGTAGTCTCCAAGAAACTCAACCCACCTATGTTTCCGCATGTTCAAGTCCTTGTGATCCAAGAGATACTTCAGGCTTTTATGATCCGTGAAGATCTCCACCTTTGCACCATATACATAATGTCGCCATATTTTCAACGCAAAAATTACTGCCGCCAACTCCAAGTCATGGACGGGGTATAACACCCCCTATCCGTCGCATAGTATATAGCAGTAGGTCCGGCCGGGGCCCGACGCCATATACCACAGACAGACCGGGTGGTTACGTATGGAAACCATCCAACCAATCTCAACGTCCTACACAGAGCATTCTAGCGGAAGCAGTTTATATAGGTTGTAAACAAGAACCCAGCATTAGAGCACGAATGTCCACTAGTACATAATTAGGAATGTATACAAAATACCCAAAATTGGCCTTAAGGCCTTACAGAATGTTTCACTTGGATAATACATGATTTACAAACCTCGGCACGCAGGCCGGTCATACATGAATAAAACAGAAAACATTTCCACTTGGGCCTTCGAGGGCCAGCTTCGCAAAAAGGGCTTTAGCCCGCTATTGACCGCTTGGTCTAGCTGCACCTGCAAGCAACAAACCACCGCACGGTGGCAAACAAGGCAACGGTCAGCAATGCTGACCAAATTATAACGATCCCGCCCCCAACACGGGGCGGCGATGCTCCTTCCCTGCATTTCATTAGCACAAGCGAGCAATGCATATAACCATAGCCATTTCATCACAGACGTTGGCTCATACGGCCACCCGTCCCGTGCACTCAGGGCACATTCTCAGTGAACCGGTCGATGTTACGTCAATTAAAGCCATTAACATTCCGGACTCACCACCGCCACTAAGACGGCCAAACCTATGAGCAATTCGTCTTCCTGGCCTGGGTCACGACAGTTTAAGCCATTGACCGCCGAAGACTCCCATCTATGCCAACGACGAGTGCCACGTAACCTTAGGTCTCTCTAACCCGAACGACATAGAGCGGGTACGATTCCATCTAACCCGTGCTCACATCGCAACGACAATTTAAGCCATTTGCGCGGGTCAAACTTTCGCCGAGTCCCATTCTACCGCAAGTCACATAACCACGTTATGTTCAAGTTGGCTCTCAGGCCACCAAGTTGGCAAGATCTCGTATCCTCCCAGTTTTCCGGGTGCACCTTTGGGTTAGTCCCCAAGGCTCCCTGCTGCAATCTACTGCGTAGAAAACCCGAAAACAAACCATAGCACGGAGTCTTATCCGGCCTTATGCAATGCAACATCACCGATCAAGACTAACATGTCCGGGTAGGCTTCACACAAAATGCCTACGTCCGTTCTCGCATACGGACTCTAAACAACGGGGACTTTACATATCTACCCGAAGGAACGCCTCCAACTCTCCGCAACCTCGCGAGAGCGGGCTTCCTATGCTAAGAAAAGGAGCGATTCATGCTCAAGATGAGGATCGTTACCCTTGAGTTCCTCTTTGGCGCCATCGAAAAGTAATCGGATAGAAATCACCGCACTTGCGTTGCCTCCGTGGATCCAGAGTCGGCTTGCGATTCGGAGCTCCGAAGCTCCTCCAATGGCGGATCTAGCTCTTCTTCCTCCAAGGGCTCTCCTCTTTCTCCAAGGTTTTGGAGAGATGAAAAAGGTAAGAAAGTGATGGATTTTCTAAGTCAAACCCCGGTATATCCTCTCAGGAACCATCCCCAGCCGTTAGATCTTCAATCAAGGAAACGAACGGCTTTGATTCGGGGCTGAAATGCCCAATCTGGACCGAACACGGCCTGGCACACGGCCGTGTCCAGGGCCGTGTGCCGCATTCGCCGTCAAAATCGAATCTCCTGGACCCTCAAACGGGTATCGGACACGCCCGTGTTCGAGCTGACACGCCCGTGTTCCAGTTGACACGGCCGTGTAGCCTGCCGTGTACCCCATGATTTTCCCCCGTTTTCAACCCGAGCACTGCACGGGTTCTAGGACACGCCCGTGTCCTTGCCCGTGTCACATTGACACGCCTGGGCCCCAGGCCGTGTACAAGGTCTCGACATTTCGTCGCGTGCAGTTCGACGACTGGATGACACGGCCTGGGACACGCCCGTGTCCTAGGCCGTGTGCCTTGTCTCGACGATCGTCGAGTGAATCTCGACGACTCCCCGGGACGATCATCGACACGGGTCGACACGCCCTGCGACACGCCCGTGTCGCAGGCCGTGTGCCCATTCTCGACGAATCGTCGAGAATAACTCGACGATTTCACGGCTAAGTGTCGACACGGGTCGACACGCCCTGCGACACGCCCGTGTCGCAGGCCGTGTGCCCACTCTCGACGAATCGTCGAGTATAACTCGACGACTTCGCGGCTAAGTGTCGACACACGCTTGACACGCCCTGGTACACGCCTGTGTCCCAGGCCGTGTGCCTTCTACCAGAACCCAAACTGGCCCAAAACGTCCCCCTTTGCTCCTTTGAGTTTCGGGGCGTTACAACTCTACCCCTCTTAAAAGAATTTCGCCCACGAAATTTCATAAAGGGAAAAACATGTACAAAAACAAAATTTGTACCTGAGCGGAACAACTCCGGATATTCGTCAAGCATCGTCTGCTCTCGCTCCCAAGAGAGCTCCTCACGACCGCAATTGTCCCACCGGACTTTGACCATCCTGATCTCTTTATTGCGTAGCCGCTTGACCTCCGAGTCCTCAATCCGCACGGGCTTGACCTTTGTCGTTAGCCCACTTTCCACCGGCACTTGATCGACCGCGATCACTTGCGTAGGCTCTTGCACCGCCTTCCGAAGCACCAAAATATGGAATACATCGTGTAAACAACTTAGCTCCACTGAAAGCTTCAATCTATAGGCCGCTTCTCCAACTCGCTCCAGAACCTCGAACGGTCCAAGGTACCTCGGGCTTAGCTTTTTCAATCGCCGCACCCGCGAGACACCCTTGAATGGCTTGATCTTTAAGTATACATAATCGCCCACAGCGAACTCCACGTTCTTGTGCTTGGCATTATAGTACTTTGCTTGCCGGTCCTGAGCGATGAGCAACCTCTCCCGAATGGTTCTCACCAAAGAAGTAGCACCCTCTACTTCCGATCGCTTATACAACTTTGACTCACCCGTTTCTAACCAAGACAACGGCGTGCGACATCTTCTACCATAAAGGGCCTCGAAAGGCGCCATCTGAATACTTGCTTGGTAGCTGTTGTTGTATGCGAACTCCACCAAATAAAGGCGGTCTTCCCATTGCTTTCCGAAATCCAAGACACACATGCGAAGCATATCTTCCATGGTCCTATTCACCCTCTCGGTCTGCCCATCCGTTTGTGGGTGGAAGGTTGTGCTAAACTTCAGCTTTGTTCCCAACATTTGCTGCACCAGCCTCCAATCATTGGACGTGAACCGCCCATCTCGGTCACTAACGATGCTGCGGGGCACACCATGAAGCCGCACTATATTATCCACATATAGCTTTGCCAGCTTCTCCACCGGATCATCCTTCCTATGCGGAATAAAATGCGACACCTTCGTTAATCGATCCACGATCACCCAAATGGCGTCGTTCCCCTTTTGCGACCTTGGCAAACCGTGCACAAAGTCCATAGAGATGTCGTCAAATTTCCACTCCGGAATAGGCAAGGACTTAAGAAATCCTCCCGGCTTTTGGCACTCCGCCTTTACCAAGGCGCAGGTTTGGCACTTCGCTACGTATAGCGCCACATCCTTTTTCAAACCCGGCCACCAAAATAGTTTCTTTATATCACGGTACATCTTCGTGCTTCCCGGGTGAATTGAGTACTTGGTATGGTGCGCCTCGTACAACAACTCCACCCGTAAATTGCCCACACTTGGGACGCACAAACGACCGTCTTTCCAAAGCAATCCGTCCACCACGACGAATTGGGAATTTGACCCATCCAGAGCCTCTATCATGAACTGCTTCATATGAGCATCCATATCCAAAGCCTGCCGAATACGATCAGCCAGGTCATATTGGACTTCAGTCCAATTCAGAACTGCTTCAGCACTTGATTGTCTGTCCACACAAACAATCTCCAACGCCTCCAACTCCTGCACCAACCGCTCATCATGCACTGATAGCCAATTTGCTTGAGCTAGGGCTCGGCGACTCAACGCGTCCGCAACCGCATTCCCTTTGCCAGGCACGTAGTGGATCTTGAATGTATAGTCCCCCAGGAACTCCATCCACCTACGCTGCCGCATATTCAGATCCTTCTGATCTATCAGGTACTTTAGGCTCTTGTGATCGGTGTAGATATCAATCTTCACACCTAGTGTCTCCACAGCTTCAAGGCAAAAATCACGGCCGCTAACTCCAAGTCATGGACCGGATAATTCCTCTCGTGCACTTTTAGCTATCTCGAGCCATAAGCTATCACGCTTCCGTGCTGCAGTAGCACGCAACCCAAACCGTTGCCCGAAGCATTGCTATATATCTCATAGCCTTCGGTTCCACGGCGAACTCAGCACAGGCGTCGTGGTCAACCGACACTTCAATTCCTCAAAAGCTCGCGCGCACTCCGGCGTCCAAACGAACTTATGCTCCTTCCTCGTCAAAGTAGTGAGAGGTAGCGCTATCCGCGAGAAGTTCTCTACGAAGCGCCTATAATAACCGACAAGCCCCAAAAAGCTCCGGACTTCTGCTACCGTAGCAAGCTCAGGCCACTCCCGTATCGCAACAATCTTCGCCGGATCCACCGCAATACCCTCTCCACTCACTATATGCCCGAGGAACGCCACTGAGGATAACCAAAACTCGCACTTCGAGAACTTGGCATACAACTGATTTCTCCTTAGCGTCTCCAACACCAAATGAAGATGCTTGAAGTGATCTTCCTCACTTTACGAGTACACCAAAATATCGTCGATGAAGACGATCACGAAATGGTCCAAGTACTCCCTGAACGTCCTGTTCATCAAATCCATGAATACTGATGATGCATTAGTCAGCCTAAACGGCATGACCGTAAACTCAAAATTCCCGTATCTCGTACTAAACGCTGTCTTCGGGATATCACTCTCCATTATCCGCAGCTGATAGTACCCAGACTTGAGATCTAACTTCGAGTACACCGTCGACCCGACTAACTGATCAAAGAGATCATCAATCCTAGGGATCGGGTACTTGTTCTTCTCAGTCAGCTTGTTTAGCTCCCGATAATCAATACACAACCTCAAGCTTCCGTCCTTCTTCTTAACAAAGAGGACCGGCGCGCTCCAAGGCGAAGAACTCGTGCGCACATACCCTTGCTCCAACAACTCTTGCAGTTGAACTTTCAGCTCCGCCATTTCCTTAGGCGCTAGCCGATACGGAGATCGTGACACAGGCTTTGCACGTGGCACTAGCTCGATCGTAAAATCTATCTCCCGTTGAGGCGGGGCTCCAGGAAGATCTGCGGGGAACACATCAGGGTATTCCGATACCACTGAAATACAATCCAAAGCGGGCTTCGGCTTTGCAGCCTCCACTAGTGTAAAGAACAGTTCTGCTCCGGCACGAACCGCCTTCACCACCTGAAGAGCAGACATCAATGTCTTGCTCGACCCCTTTAAGCCCGTAAAAGTCGTCTCACGACTTACTCCCAGCTTGACTTCCTTGCTACCGCAATCTATATGGGCCTGCTGCTCCGAGAGCCAGTCCATGCCAAATATGACGTCGAACTCCACTAACGGAAGTAAAGACGCTCGCAGGTCGAACTCCTGCTCCCCAATACGAATCTTAACATCGCAGATCCTATCCGCTCGCATCGAACACCCATTGGGCAACAACACATCCAACTTATCCTTCGCCATCGAGGAAGGGACCCCGATGCGTAATATAAATCCTTCGGACAAGAAGGAGTGTGAAGCTCCCGTATCGAAGAGTGCTCGTGCCGGATTTTCACAAATCAAAACAAATCCTAAACAAGTAGTGGTAAGGTAACATGTGCATAACAAGCATATAAAGGAAATTGACTTGCTATAAATTAAACCGTACCTGTCACCACATTAGCTTGTTTAATGGCCTCCTGTTGGCCAAGATTGTAGACCCTTGGTTGGGCCGGAGCATAGTGGGATGCGGTCGACTCCACCGCCTTTCCCTTCTCTTCATATGTGGCTCCCGGCCTCCTCTCGGACTTAGGACGTCCGCTCCAACAATCACGGGCAAAGTGCCCCGTCTTTCCACACGTAAAGCACGCACCCGGGGTCCGACCCGTAGTCGCCCCAGAAGCGCCAGAAGGAGCTGGACCCGAAGTCCTATGCTTCTTGAAAGCCCTCCGATAGCCGGACTTTGAAGTAGTCGGCACTCTGAACTCAGATTTCTTTTCACTCAAGCTTTTCTTCGCTTGCACGCTCTTCATGTCCTTCTCCAAGGACCAGGCAGTATTGACCAAGGTTAAGAAACCCTGCGTCATCGGCCCCGACAGTAATAGTCTCAGCTCATCCCTCAAGCCTTCATAAAAACGATTAGTCTTGCGCTCCTCATCCATGATGGTGGAGCTAGCATAACGACTCAACCGCGTAAACTCGTGGAGATATTCATCCACGCTCCTCTCACCCTGCACCAACTTCAGGAACTCATTCTCCATTGAAATCCTCTGAGTAGAAGAGAGGTATCTTGCTAAGAACAATCCCGAGAACTCTTCCATCGGAACGTCTATCAGTTGTCTACCTCTCAAATGATGCAGCTCCAATCCTTCCCACCATATCCTTGCTTCACCGTCCAGCAGGAACGTAGCGATGGTGGTCATTTGGCACTCCTCCGTCTCCGTCGCCGTCATGACTCTCTTCACCCTAGAGAGCCAGTCTTCAGCCTGAGATGGGGTTCCCAACCCCGAGAATAACGGAGGGTTAAAGCTCATTACATGCTTCAACTGCCTCTCAGTTGCCCTCCTTGGCACTATCGGTTCCAAAACCACTTGCTCCACCCTCCTCGGCTCAGCCTCTTGCAGAGGTACTTGCTCCATCACGGGAGCGGGCTGCTGCGCTTGCCTTCCAGGCTGCGCATTAATCACGACCAACACCGCTTCAGCCACCAATCGTATATTCTCAGCCGACAGAGGTGTTGCGGGAGCAACATCCGGTGCACTGCTAGCCTCAGAAACTCGGCGTTCTGATGGCCCAACACCACTTCTGGTCACCTATAGTGGTACAAAACACCGTTAAGCGACCACATAACATTGCAAACAGCAATTATAGGAACACGCAGGTTCCTCAAACACGAGTATTTTCATTCCTAAGTGGACATTCATGGGTTCTTTTACCATTATAACGATGACGCACACAATGTGCTCACCACCCCTTAAAAAGAATTCGCCCACGAATTCACTTTAAGCCCGACCAAAACCAGTAGTCTGATACCAAATTGTAACACCCCCTATCCGTCGCATAGTATATAGCAGTAGGTCCGGCCGGGGCCCGACGCCATATACCACAGACAGACCGGGTGGTTACGTATGGAAACCATCCAACCAATCTCAACGTCCTACACAGAGCATTCTAGCGGAAGCAGTTTATATAGGTTGTAAACAAGAACCCAGCATTAGAGCACGAATGTCCACTAGTACATAATTAGGAATGTATACAAAATACCCAAAATCGGCCTTAAGGCCTTACAGAATGTTTCACTTGGATAATACATGATTTACAAACCTCGGCACGCAGGCCGGTCATACATGAATAAAACAGAAAACATTTCCACTTGGGCCTTCGAGGGCCAGCTTCGCAAAAAGGGCTTTAGCCCGCTATTGACCGCTTGGTCCAGCTGCACCTGCAAGCAACAAACCACCGCACGGTGGCAAACAAGGCAACGGTCAGCAATGCTGACCAAATTATAACGATCCCGCCCCCAACACGGGGCGGCGATGCTCCTTCCCTGCATTTCATTAGCACAAGCGAGCAATGCATATAACCATAGCCATTTCATCACAGACGTTGGCTCATACGGCCACCCGTCCCGTGCACTCAGGGCACATTCTCGGTGAACCGGTCGATGTTACGTCAATTAAAGCCATTAACATTCCGGACTCACCACCGCCACTAAGACGGCCAAACCTATGAGCAATTCGTCTTCCTGGCCTAGGTCACGACAGTTTAAGCCATTGACCGCCGAAGACTACCATCTATGCCAACGGCGAGTGCCACGTAATCTTAGGTCTCTCTAACCCGAACGACATAGAGCGGGTACGGTTCCATCTAACCCGTGCTCACATCGCAACGACAATTTAAGCCATTTGCGCGGGTCAAACTTTCGCCGAGTCCCATTCTACCGCAAGTCACATAACCACGTTATGTTCAAGTTGGCTCTCAGGCCACCAAGTTGGCAAGATCTCGTATCCGCCCAGTTTTCCGGGTGCACCTTTGGGTTAGTCCCCAAGGCTCCCTACTGCAATCTACTGCGTAGAAAACCCGAAAACAAACCATAGCACGGAGTCTTATCCGGCCTTATGCAATGCAACATCACCGATCCAGACTAACATGTCCGGATAGGCTTCACACAAAATGCCTACGTCCGTTCTCGCATACGGACTCTAAACAACGGGGACTTTACATATCTACCCGAAGGAACGCCTCCAACTCTCCGCAACCTCGCGAGAGCGGGCTTCCTATGCTAAGAAAAGGAGAGATTCATGCTCAAGATGAGGATCGTTACCCTTGAGTTCCTCTTTGGCGCCATCAAAAAGTAATCGGATAGAAATCACCGCACTTGCGTTGCCTCCGTGGATCCGGAGTCGGCTTGCGATTCGGAGCTCCGAAGCTCCTCCAATGGCGGATCTAGCTCTTCTTCCTCCAAGGGCTCTCCTCTTTCTCCAAGGGTTTGGAGAGATGAAAAAGGTAAGAAAGTGATGGATTTTCTAAGTCAAACCCGGGTATATCCTCTCAGGAACCATCCCCAGCCGTTAGATCTTCAATCAAGGAAACGAACGGCTTTGATTCGGGGCTGAAATGCCCAATCTGGACCGAACACGGCCTGGCACACGCCCGTGTCCAGGGCCGTGTGCCGCATTCGCCGTCAAAATCGAATCTCCTGGACCCTCACACGGGTATCGGACACGCCCGTGTTCGAGCTGACACGCCCGTGTTCCAGCTGACACGGCCGTGTAGCCTGCCGTGTACCCCATGATTTTCCCCCGTTTTCAACCCGAGCACTGCACGGGTTCTAGGACACGCCCGTGTCCTTGCCCGTGTCACATTGACACGCCTGGGCCCCAGGCCGTGTACAAGGTCTCGACATTTCGTCGCGTGCAGTTCGACGACTGGATGACACGGCCTGGGACACGCCCGTGTCCTAGGCCGTGTGCCTTGTCTCGACGATCGTCGAGTGAATCTCGACGACTCCCCGGGACGATCGTCGACACGGGTCGACACGCCCTGCGACATGCCCGTGTCGCAGGCCGTGTGCCCATTCTCGACGAATCGTCGAGAATAACTCGACGATTTCACGGCTAAGTGTCGACACGGGTCGACACGCCCTGCGACACGCCCGTGTCGCAGGCCGTGTGCCCACTCTCGACGAATCGTCGAGTATAACTCGACGACTTCGCGGCTAAGTGTCGACACACGCTTGACACGCCCTGGGACACGCCCGTGTCCCAGGCCGTGTGCCTTCTGCCAGAACCCAAACTGGCCCAAAACATCCCCCTTTGCTCCTTTGAGTTTCGGGGCGTTACACGGGGTAATTCCTCTCATGAGGCTTCAGCTGTCTAGACCCAAAAGCTATCACCTTGCCATGTTGCACCAAAACGCAACCCAAACCGCATCCCGATACGTCACTGAAAATCTGAAATCCCTCGGTCCCTTGCGGTAGACTTAGGATTGGAGTCATCATCAGTCTCTCCTTCAGTGCCTCAAATGCTTGGCTGCACTCTTGAGTCCACACAAACTTATGATCTTTACGAGTGAGTGAGGTGAGGGGTAGAGCTATCCGTGAAAAATTCTCCACGAACCTCCTGTAATACCCGGCTAGTCCAAGAAAACTTCGGACCTCCGCCACGGTCCTCATAACCGGCCAATCTCTGATGGCTTCCACTTTTGTTGGATTCACTGCCACCCCATCCCCATTAATCACGTGGCCCAAAAATGCCACCTTCTCTAACCAGAACTCGCACTTGGAGAACTTTGCATAAAACTGATTCTCCCTCAACACTTGCAAGACCACTCTCAAGTGTGTCTCATGCACCACTTCTGATTTGGAATACACCAAGATGTCATCAATGAAGACAACCACAAAAGAATCCAAGTATTCCCGAAATACTCGATTCATAAGATCCATGAACACAGATGGTGCGTTCGTCAACCTGAACGACATCACCATAAACTCAAAGTGTCCATACCGTGTACCGAAGATAGTCTTGGGGATGTCCTCGTCCCGAATTCGCAACTGATAATAGCCTGACTTCAAGTCCAATTTGGAGTACACCATCGACCCCACCAACTGGTCGAACAAGTCGTCTATCCGAGGAATCAGATACTTATTCTTGACGGTCAATTTATTCAACTCTCGGTAGTCTATGCATAGCCGCATACTACCGTCTTTTTTCTATACAAACAACACCGACGCGCTCCACGGTGAAGAACTGGGTCTGATATACCCTTGCTCCAACAGTTCCTGTAACTGTACTTTAAGTTCAGCCAACTCCTTTGGTGCCATCCTAAACGAAGGACGTGACACCGGCCTAGCCTCCGGCACTAACTCGATCGAGAAATCGATCTCCCTCCGAGGAGGCGCTCCAGGAAGTTCATCCGGAGACACATCCTTGAACTCTACCACTATGGGCACTTCCTCAATAGACAGCTGGGAGAGATGAACCTCCAATAACGCTACAAGCGCTACACCACCCTGGTTAACCGCCTGCATCAACTGCATGGCCGAAATCAGGGAACAAGCCACTCCACAAAGGCCCTCAAATTTGACCTCCGCCTGCCCTTTGCTCCTTAGGGTCACTACCTTAGATAGACAATCAATACTGGCGCGCTGCTCTGCAATCCAGTCCATGCCCAAAATGACATCGAACTCAACCAATGGTAAAATCGCTGCTACCAAAACAAAGTCAACTCCGTCCAGCTCCCAACAGATGCGCCCTTTGGCCCCGGTGGTCATGGATTTCCCATTGGGCATGTGCACTTTCAGCTCTGCGTCCGCCGAGAAAGACTCAACTCCTATTCTCCGGATGAAGCTCTCCGCAAGAAAGGAGTGTGATGCTCCTGTATCAAACAATACCCTAGCGGGGTATCCGGAAACTAAAATGAAACCTACAACATAGACATCACACAAAAAGGTTCTAAAAGTATGAAGCACAAAATTTCAACTTAAATTCTCTTCATACCTGTCACCATATCGGTTTGGCGGATCACTTCTTACTGTCCAAGGTTGTAAGCCCTTGGTTGCACCGGTTGGAACCGAGAAGCGCTCTACTCCGCCATCTTCCCTTTCTCCACAGCACTGGTGCCGGAGCGCACAGTTTGCTCCTGCCTTGCCTCTTGCCCCGCTCCTCCTTGGGGACAAACACGAGCTATGTGCCCCACCTTACCGCAGTTGTAGCACGTCGGCGGTCCCCTAGAGTGAGAACCTCCATGCGTCCACTTACTCTTCTCGCCGGACCTGGATGTGTGAGGCTTATTCCTCCACCTACTCCCTTCAGACTTTCCATGGGATTGGGGAGGCTTCCCTTCCCCTTGCTTGGGAGTGAAACCCTTACGACGTTGGGTTCGCTCCAAATCACTTTCCAACATCCTGGCAGCCTCAACTAATTCATTGAATCCCGCTCTCTTCATGGAGATGAGGGGTTGCCTCAGATTCTCCCTCAACCCCTGGTAGAAGAGGTTATCCCTCTCTACATCATCTGACATCGTTGTTCCCGCATAACGACCCAAACGGGTGAACTCCTGCACATACTTGTCCACCATCTTGTCTCGCTGCATTAAGTGCAGAAACTGCCTCTGAAGAGCCAACCGTGTAGAAACTGGAATGTACTTCTTTAGAAACGCAACCCCAAATTCCTCCATTGACGGGGTGCGTCCAGGGAACTGGCGGCCGCTATGGCTCACCCACCACAACTTGGCGTCTCCTTCCAACATGAAAGCCGCATACTCAGCTTTCTTTTCTTCTAGCATCTCTGCCGCCCTCAAAAGCTCTTGAATGTGAACCCACCAGTCATCTGCATCCGTTGGCGTACCAACTCCCTTGAATGACGGGGGATGGAAGCTCAGGAAATACTTCATGTGTCGGTCTCCATGTCTGACAACCACCCTTTCCGCCAAAGGCTCCACTCGCCTGGCTTCTCCTCCTGGCACGGCCGTCGCCGTATCCGGTGTAGCAGGGGTTGCTACTTGAGCTGCTGCTGCAGCTTGGGCCGCCACCATCACTTCTGCAAGCATGCGGCAGAAATCGGCCGCGTTAACACCCGTGCCCAAAAGAATTGGAGCAGTGGCACTGCTCGCCGAGAGTTCCTCTCTTGCTCTCGACGTACCCGCCTCGTTGCTTGCACTCCTCAAGAAAATAAGAAACAAGGAATCAGTCTCTAATCTCTAGACTTAAACATAAGGACACTCATGGTCCCGCGTTACTCTTATGTGGATAACTTCTCTACGCATTGACCTTGAATCTAACATCGCTTTGATACCAAAATTGTAACACCTCCCCTGTAATGACCGTATAATATGGGTCCGGCCGGGGCCCCACAACATACGGATGCCACAGCTTTAGTATTATAAGTTGATATAGCTACCCACACTCAAAACACTTTGCACAACACAGCGGAAACATAAGCAAGACTGGAAGTTATCCACTACAAGAAGAGTAATAACAATGGCCTTATGGCCTTACAACAAGTGTCCAAACTCAAATGATACAACAGTCAAGAAAGTGCATAGCACTCCTAGTCTACCTCGGTATGCAAGCCGGACAACATGAGTCTCAAACATACAACATCATATAAGTAGAGCTACAAAAGAGAAAAGCACTTCATGAGGCTTAGGCCTTTCTGCCCGGCGAGCTAGCTCCTGTAAGCGATCCTTGCCCTGTAAAATTTATTAGTAACGTGGGTCAGCAAAGACTGACCTCAAACTGTGTAACAACACATCTCCTCCCGGCCGCCCCTAACGGACCCCGGGGTACCCCTCCAACCTGCAAGTTAGCACTTCGTATGCAATAATCATAAGCAAGAAAAACAACTACAGAAATAGGCTTGGATGTCACACACATCATACATGTTCTCTACGGGTTGAGCATATAATAAAAAGGGCCTACTTATGCAACATGTATGCAACAACCCGGGTTTCACCCAAGGCACCCTATCTCGTATGCATCTAGCACAACATCACATCACATGGGTACTCATCGTTTCCCCATTGGCATAAAGCCTCAAACAAAGGTGAGACACAATTCCCCCCAACATCACACAAGCCGCCACATGGAACTCTTGCCTAGGCCTCACCCACTCAAGGTCTTAGACCCGGGCTTGCCTGCAAGCTCTGACGTCTCTTGTCACTATTCCAACAAACACAAGCTGACCGATTCTAAGAAGCCTTGCCGGACCCCACCCGCTCATGGCCTCATTGCCCGGGCTTGCCCCCATGCTTGGCATTCTCGTCAGTCTCACAGAAGGGGACTAGTCTCGCCGGGACACTCTCCACACATGACGTGAACGTCACGGGATAGCCAGCCGACCACGGAGACATAGCCACGCCTTGGCACATCACAAACCAAGAAAATTCCACCCTAGTCCCTCGTTTGTACTGCAGCGTTCCCGCGCACCAAGGAGACCATCTACAACTCATGCGGAGCTAACCTTGTCCACCAAGGAAACCATCTACCGCCACGAGGAGCTAATCTTGTCCGGTTCCGACTACACGTACTCACTCGAGAAAAAGGGGAAAACATCACCACATCACAAACAGCATCTTGCCGCAACGGAATCTCTACGAATCCCTAAAGTTCGTATGCAACATCACCTAGTCGGACTAACGGTCGCGACTACGGCTTCACCCACCATGCCTAATCCACTAATGGAGCGGATCTCTAATGCAAAACATGCCGAGGACGGACTCAATCGACCCGGAGCTTTCTCTTGAACCTTGGCGACCCAAAACCCCTCTCATTTGAGTGCTTGGTGCCCAAAACTAGAAAGGAAAAATGATGCTAAAGACATGCATCCTAAGAATGAGAGGAGAAGTGTCGTTACCTTCTGACTCCTCTTCCTTGCCATGGCAAAGTAGCCGGATGAAAACCTTCGCAACGATCTAGCCTCCACGGATCTGGACTCGGCTTGCGATTTGGAGCACCGAAGCCTCTCCTACAGCCCAAACCTTCCTTCACTTTCTTCCTTGCTCTCCCTTCTCTCTAGAATGTAGTCAGAGAAAAGCTTGAAGAAGAATGACGGTTTACAACCCTATTCTCGGACTTAACTCCCCAAGATCAGTCCTGAACCATCTGATCCTAAAATCAGGCAAAGAAAGGCCACGATCCGACTGAAAAATAAAACACCGGGGTTGAACATGGCCTGGCACACGCCCGTGTCCACGGTCGTGTCCCTCATTCGCCGTCACAAATCGACGTGCCTGGAACAGCACACGGGCATCCGACACGCCCGTGTTCGCCGTGACACACCCGTGTCCCCACGGACACGGCCGTGTGGTTGGTCGTGTGCCTCCTTCGACGCAGCCCCGAAAACAACCCGAAAACTACACGGGTACTGGACACGCCCGTGCCCTTGCCCGTGTCTACCTCAACACGCCTGGGCTCCAGGCCGTGTTCACTGCCTCGACGTTTCGTCAAGCGAAGATCGTCGACCAAGCGGGAAACACCCTGTGACACGCCCATGCCACAGGCCGTGTGCCCCTGTCTCGACACTCAACACTCGTCGAGTGAAAATAGTCGAGCAAAGTTCGTCGACTGACTGACACGGCCTTGGACACGCCCGTGTCCTAGGCCGTGTGCCTTGTCTCGACACATCGTCGAGTGCAAATCATCGACTCCCCGGGCCGATCGTCGACACGGGCTCGACACGCCCTGAGACACGCCTGTGTCGCAGGCCGTGTTCTCTGCTCAACGATCGCCGACTCCAAAATCGTAGACTTCACGACCAAAACATCGACTGGAGCCTGACATACCCTGGGACACGCCCGTGTCCCAGGCCGTGTTCCCCCTGCCAGAAACCAAAAAAATTGCCATAAACGCAAATCGACCCTCTCTCAAATTTTGGGGTGTTACACTAGTGTAGGGCTGCGAGGAGATCACAGCCCGGGACCTGATGTCGAGTCTGTTCCCGTCCACGCCGCCCATCGTGAAGGAGGACAGCTTCGAACTACTTTTCGGGAAGGACTACATGTATTATTTCTCCAGAGGGGCGGACGAAGACAGCCGGTCTGGGGGGGGGGAGGCGAGAGCTAACCCGCTCCCTTTTCTTTTCTTTTTTCTTTGTAATTCTTTCTCACTCCTTTTTGTAGTCTCGCCTAGGCAAGTTCTCACTTGTATAATAAAATTTTACTTAATGAAAGTTTCTATCTTCTTTTCTTTGAACTCTCTTTCTGTGACGCACACACCTGCGAACTCTCCTCCTTGGGTGACCTCGGTAGAATAAGACTTGTCGTTAGAATGCGTATTAGGATTTGTACTCGCGAGTAGACCTTAAGAGCTCTCCAGTCCCTAGGCAATCTGGGGGTGGACCACTCGCCGCGCTGGGTTAGCCACCACCCGGCTCGCTCGCGAGCTGCCTTCTTTCTTTCCAACATTAAACTGAAACTTGTTAAAATTTCACAAGTTAATCCTAAAGGGGGTGGAGTGCACCGCTGGAGCTTGCTTTCTTCAGCGGATGTCGAGGACTCGGCTCGACACCCTCTTGTCGAGCTGAGCCCGCGAGTCCCGACTCGCCTGTGAGGATTCTTCTTCACCTATTTTTAGGAAAAAGGCCAAACTTCCCAAGTAACGTCTGGAGTGTGTAGGATTATCCGGAGTGACATCCAGCCCTACCAGCTAGGTGATAGCCTGACATCGGGATCTGCTCGGGGTCGGGATAGACTCTCTCGAGTGACGTCCATCCTTGCCAGCTAGGTGAGAGCTTGCCTGCGGGATCTGCTCTGGGTCGGGATAGACTTTCTCGAGTGACATCCAACCCTGCCATCTAGGTGAGAGCCTGGCAGCGGGATCTTTTAGGGACCGAGATAGACTCTCTCGAGTGACATCCAACACTACTAGCTAGATGAGAGCCTGACAACGGGATCTGCTCGGGGTTTGGGTAGACTCTCTCAAGTGACATCCAACCCTGCCAGCTAGATGAGAGCCTGACATCGGGTTCTGCTCGGTGTCTAGGTAGACTCTCTCTCGAGTAATATCAAGCCTTGTCAGCTATGTGAGAGCATGACAGTGGTATCTGCTCGGGGTCTAGGTAGACTCTCTCGAGTGACATCCAGCCCTGCCGGCTAGGTGAGAGCCTGACAACAGGATCTGCTCGGGGTATTGCTAGACTCTATCGAGTGACATCCAGCCCTGCCAGCTTGATGAGAGCCTAGCAGCTGGATCTGCTCGGGGTCTGGGTAGACTCTCTCTCGAGTGACATCCAGCTCTGTCAGCTAGGTGAGAGCATGACAACGGGATCTGCTCGGGGTCTGGGAAGACTCTTTCAAGTGACATCGAGTCCTGCCAGCTAGGTGAGAGCCTGGCAGCAGGAGCTGATCGGGGTCTGGGAAGACTCTCTCGAGTGATATCTAGCCATCTCAACTAGATGAGAGCCTGATAGCGGGATCTGCTTGGGGTCTGGGTAGACTCTCTCGAGTGACATCTAGCCCTACAAGCTAGATGAGAGCCTGACAGCGGGATCTACTCGTGATCTGGGTAGACTGTCTCGAGTGACATCCAGCCCTGCCAGCTAGATGAGAGCCTGACAGAGGGATCTACTCAGTGTCTGGTAAGTGAACTCCTCACTTACATGGATCATTGCAGGAGAATTGGCACATAAAGAAACTTTATTAGAAAAAAGACATCACTTACATAACTCACGGGTAAAAGCTCTTCGAGTCATCACCGCTCTATGCGAGACTTAGGGTCTCGCCCTCCATATTTTGGAGGCAATACCCTCCTGATTTCAATGTTTCTTTTACAATATACGGACCCTCCCAATTGGGGTTGAGCTTTCCTATAGTTACTGACCTTCCCGCAGCTTGTCAAAGTACTTAGCCGTTCTTCTTTTTACTTCTTCCTGTCGGATGGTGGAGAGATCACGTAGCTCCTCCACCATGTCGAGGGAGAGCCGCAGCTCCTCCTCATTTTTAGTTCTCCATTCCTCCCTGCCTTTTCAGGACTCTGCCACCCGAGGTGTCTGGACTTCAAACTCTATGGGGAGCACTGCTTCACAGCCATGGGAGAGCTTGAAGGGGGTCTCCCCTGTGGTCGTGTTGGGAGTGGTTCTTATGGCCCAGAGAATCGAAGGGAGCTGTTCCACCCAGCTCCCCTTTAAATTTTCAACTTTTTATCTTCAGGAGGTTTACTATGATTTTGTTTTCCGCCTCCACCTGCCCGTTGCTCCTGGGGTGATGGACCGAGGCAAATCTGAGATCAATCCCGAGCTACCCGCAGAAGCTGATGAACTCAGCATTGACAAACTGAGGCACGTTTTCCGTGACAATGGCCTAGGGTAGCCCGTGCTGACAGATGATCTCCCCCCACACAAAGTTCCTGATAACCTGGGAGGTCACCTTAGGCAGTGCATTCACCTCCAACCACATAGAAAAATAATCTATCATGACAGGTAAGAATCTCCTCTGTCCGCTGGCTTGGGGAAAGGCCCTACCAAATCCATCCCCCATATGGCAAAGGGTCATGGTGCTGTGATGCTTCTGAGGCGCTGGGCTGGTTGCAATTAGAGGGGGGCGAACAATTGGCACTTGTGACACTTCTTCGTGAATTCCGCAGCGTCGCGGCCCAGGGTAGGCCAGAAATACCCCTACCTGACAATCCTTTCTTCCAGGGTCCGACTCCCAGAGTGACTCCCACACTCCCCAGAGTGGACCTCTTCCAAGATTCTCTGGACCTTCCTCTTGGTCACGCAACGTGCCAACATCCCCGAGAGGGTCTTCCTATACAATTGCCCATCACAGATGAGATAGTATGCTGATTTATACTTAAACTTCTTTCTGTACATCCCTTCCGGATACTCCCCTGTGGAAAGTAATGTTGTGAAAGGTTCCATCCACGAGGGGTGTTGATCCACCTCTATTAACTCTCCCTCTTCGATGGAAGGGCGGAATAGTTCATTGATGGTACCCCTACCCGGGGACCATGCTTTGCCAGCTGATCAACCTGTCCATTTTCCTCCCTGAGCGCGTGTCAGATGGAGAAGGTGGGGAACATGCCGATGACCCCCTTCATGTTGGCTAAGTATAACTGGAGGGTATGCTCCCTTGCCTCAAACTCCCCGATGATCTGGGAAGCCACCACCATGGAGTCAGTGAGGACCTCCACATCAAGCAACCTCAGCTCCCTGGCCAGGCGCAGCCCTGCGATTACAGCCTCATATTTGGCTTGGTTGTTAGTGATGGGAAAGTGCACCACCACCGTTTGTTCGATTCGCGTTCCCTAGGGGCTTTCCAAGATTACCCCCACCCCCAGGGAATGCTTCTCGGAAGTGCCATCTACCTTCACCTTCCATGGTGCGGGGTGAGTGAGTTCTTCCTCCGCCACCTCGACCACATAGTCAGCCAAAAAGTTGTCCATTGCTTGGGACTTGATCGAGAGGCGGGGAACAAAAGAGATATCGAACTCACTCAGTTCCACTAACCACTTGGCCAACCTACCCGAATGCTCCACCCCCTCGAAGATGTTGTAGAGGGGGTGGTCAGTCACCACTCATATTGAGTGTGCCTGGAAGTAAGGTCGGAGCCTCCGAGCCAAGATGACTAGAGCAAAGTACAACTTCTGCAAGATGGGTTACCGAAGCTCTATCTTCCTCAGAACCGGGGTTACATAATAGATGGGCAATTGTTTCTTCCCCTCCCCTCGAACCAGGATGGAGCTCAAGTCCTCTATTCCAAGCCCGAGATATAAAGATAGGTCCTCCCCCTCCTTCGTCCCTTGGAGGAGCGGAGCCTAGGTCAACTGCTTCTTCAGGGCTTGGAATGCCTCCTCACACTCCCTGGTCCACTTGAACTTCTGGCCTTCCTCAATATCTTGAATAAGGGGAAGCACTTCTCTCCATCCCGGGAAAGAAACCTGCACAATCTTTCCAGCTTCCCTGTCAACCTCTGCACCTCTTTAGCATTTCAAGGCGACCCCAACTTCATGTGTCTTTGACCATGTCGGGATTTTGCTCGACCCCCGCATTGGTGAGGAGATGTCCCAAGAACTTCCCCTTGCTGGCCCCGAAAACGCACTTCAGAGAGTTCAGTCTCATCATGTATTTGTGTAAGATGGTGAAGGTCTCCTCTAGGTCCTGGAGTTGAGAGTCCATGTCTCGACTCTTGATCATGAGGTCATCTACATACGCCTCCAGGTTCCTCCCCTTTTGTTCTCGGAAGACCATATCATCATCTTCTGGTACATCGCCCCCGCATTCTTCAGCCCAAAGGGCATCATTTTATAGCAGTAGCACCCATCCCCCGTGATGAAGGAGAAATATTTAATGTCGGGGGGGGGGGGGATGCATCCTGATCAGGTGGTAACGTGAAAATGCATCCAAAAAACTCATTACAGGAAAACCGACGGCGGTGTCAACCAGCGCGTCGATCCAAGGCAAAGGATAACAGTCCTTAGGACATGATTTATTAATTAAAGAAAAATCGACACACATGCGCCACCAGCCATCTCCCTTTTTAACCATAACTACATTGCAGACCCAGACGAGATATTATATTTCAGATACAAAGCTAGCCTTGAGGAGTTTGTCCACCTCCTCCCTGATGGGCTCAGCCAGCTTGTCTGTGATGGACCTCTTCTTTTGCTGGATGGGGAGAGATTCCGGGTCTAGGTTGAGCCGGTGGCAGGCAACGTCCGCATCGATCCCTGGAATCTCTTCTACGCTCCAGGCGAAGATATCCACATTCTTCTAGATGCACTCCAGCATCCGGCCCTGGGCCTCTGGGGTAAGCCCCTCACTGATGCGAACCTTCTCCACCCTGCCTCCCTGGGTGAGAACTTCCATCTCCACGACCTCTTCCACAGCCTCCAGTCTGGACTGCTCCCCCATTCTCTAACCTCCCTCTCCGCCGGGACAAGGACCTCCTCATCTTCCACCACCTCCTCCACAGTCATTGGCTCAGCCAGCTCCTGGATTTCTTCCGCTACCTCCACCTGGGCACGGCTCTCCTACACTTTCATCTCCTCTCTGTCGGCCTCCTGCGCCGCCTCCTCCATCCTCCATTCCATCTCCTCGGCTCCCTCCTGCCAAGAGATGGAGTTCATGGCGGTGACGTATCATTCTCTGGCCACCTTCGGATCCCACCGGACCCGGACCTGGATCCCCTCAGCGCTGAACTTTAGGCATTGGTGGAAGGATGAGGGGACTCATCGGAAGGTGCTGATGAGGGGTGCCCGAAGATGGCGTCCATGATGACGAACCTGTAAGTGCGGGACTGCCCCCAGAGTGACATGGAGTCCCACTCCCCCTTCTACCTCCTTCCTCTCCCCCGAGAATCCATAAAGGGGCCCATCCGAGGTCAGCACCCTCTTCGCCTCCACCTTCATCGCATCGAACGCCTCTTGATGTTGACGTTGATGGAGCTCCTGTTTTCGATGAGGATGTGAGAGACTGTGAAATTCTCGATGGCTATCTGAATGTCCTACAAATCACAAAAGGGATCCTCATGATCCGACATATCATTTCTGGAGAAGATAATCTTCTCCTCCAAGGGTGGGGTCTGAGATGTGGAGCCTACGCTCTGACGGTACACGATATGGAGGCTTGCCTTCCGGGAAGCCTCTATCCCCCCCCCCCCCCCCCCCCCGTGGATCACTCTAATCCCTCCCCGAGTCCCAACGTCCACCCGATCTTCGCACATATCCTCCTATGTCTGAGCCAGGACCTCCACAATACGCACTTCCTGACGGCCTTGTTACTGCTATTGCTCCATATTTTCTCTCATCTCGAGGAACTCCGGGCACGTGGCTGTGGCGTGCCCTTCCTTTTGGTGGAAGTCAAAGTAGGGTAACTCCACCATAACTTCCCTTCTCCTTCTCCGTGCCGCTCTCCTTCTCTCCCCTAGGGCTATGACCATAGCCTGATTTTGATAGGGGAGAGGGGGTCTCTGGCCCTACGTCCGACCCGGAGGATGAAACTGTCCTTGGCCTCCCTAGAGATTGTATCCTCCATGGAAACCTCTCAGCGGCCCCTAATACTTCCACTCTGGCCTTCACCCTAGCCGATGGTTCGACTCCTGATGCTCCCACCTGGGCTTTTGATGTTACTGATGTTCCCTCTGCCAGGGTTCATCTCTCCTCTCCTCCTGACCTTTGCCACCTCTTGGCTACTTCTCCTCTTCCGTGGCCCATCTGGCCAGCTTCCGAGCAAACTCCGGGTTCGACGCCTCCCCGTCGACTTCCCTTGCTGGCCTCTCCATCATCCTCTCGTAGGAGAGGGGGGAACCCTCTTCAGTTCCCTCCTGAAGAAACCTTATTGTATCCCTAGGATGAAGGCCATCATCAGGGTCTGCCCTGGCATCTTTTGGACATGGGTTACCTCCTCCTAGAACGGGT